>CM039510.1:33849676-34454676 GCA_022432975.1 Begonia masoniana
ATCACAACTCTATGGGAATCGATCCAGAGGCAAACTCATCTGATGACACCAAATTTCCAATAACCACATGAACTAGACCCAAAATATATCCTACACTCAACCAACTTGCAGCGGACTTTGCGAAATCCAACTGCATGGATAGCTCTAAAAACCGAGCCTATCCGTAACCAATCAAAACGTTTCTATAACGTTAAATAAAGCTTGAAACCAAAACGTTTTACCAATCAGTTTATAAAAACCTTAAAACATCAGTAAGTAACCCTAACGTCTATCAGAACCAAGCATCCTATAATTTCTATACAAATTAACCAATACATCCCAAAATATCCCAAAAACCCTCAAAACTCTGTACATACTTCCCCACGGGTCAGGTAAGCCTCGACTGCGCCAGCACACCACCGCAGCCATCCTCTGTCAACTGAATCATGCCTCAGGTGGAGGGACATCGTCCTCACCTGGTACCTCGAAGTCTATGTCACCTACACCATACAATATACACTATGAGATAACATCCCAGTAAGCTCTACGTAAATGCGATGCATGCTGTGCTATGAGTTCATTAAACCATGCTTTATTTCTTTTATCTTACTATGCAATGCACTATAGGTGTCACCGAGATCCTATACCTTCTAACCGGAGAGAGCTCATCCAGCGGGCGGACTACTCTTTCCAGTTAGAAGAGGGGGTACACGCTTACAACACGTACAGCCGTGCCTGAGCCCCACCTCGCGTGACCTGTAAACTGTATGCCCGAAGGCCTGTATGCCCGAAGGCCTATATGCCCGAAGGCCTGTATGCCCGAAGGCCAATGCTATGCTTTACGTTCTCTTTAAATCTCTGTGCGGAAATTCATTTTCATGCTTTTCCTTAAAACAAGTGATGCGTGGACAGTTCTCTATCATAAAGTAAACAAGCAATAACATGGACCATCAAGACTGTAAAAACATAAACTATAAACTCCTAAGACCTAGCTACCCAAACCGAGCAAAACTAACTACAGGCATCTCCAAAACTCCTCGAGACGACATTCGACGTACGGTGTAGGCCAATCGGCCAAAGAAGATCACGAGAACTTACCTCGTGTCCAAAGCAGCTCAAGCTCCGTCCACGAGCGCTGTTTCACCTAAGCAATTTACAAGGATTGACGTTAAAACAAGTTTAAGTTAATAAACTTGCAAATTGTCAAAACCTTAACTAAAGGGCTTTCTAAAATTCTAATCCATTTCATCGAGCTATTTATTCGAGAAATTTACGCTCGGCACCTAAATTCTCAAATTACGAACTTTTCTGAAAATCCTAAAATTCTCAGATTTTAAACTTTTTCATGAATTGATCCAACTTCGTCCAATAACGTCCAATACGTTTAATATACACTTAATCACGGCTAATCTATTAATTACGAACCCTAATTCGCGTTTTTAACGAAAATAAATCGAAACCCTAATTACCTAAAACGCTACGGAACTAAAGATTTAACGTTCGAAAACTGTAGAGACATACCGAGAACGTCGATTGGAGGAAGAAATGTGAAGGAAACGAAATGAACGGAGGTCGGATCGGAGTCGGATTGAAGAAATCGTCGGCGGCCGAGGGTTTTGCTCTCTGGCGATCGTGAATTCCAGAGGAGAAATGGAGAAGTGAGGGAGAGAAGAGAGAAAGTTAGTTTTTAATATAATTTGATTGGCAAAATTACCATTTTGCCCTTCTTTGATTTTTATATACGTTTCGTCGTTCGGTTTGTTAATCGTCTAGCCAATCGGTTTCACCAAATTTCCTTACTTCACCAATGCGTCCAACTTATTATTTGGGACTTAATAAAACTGTCCGTTCGCAATTTGGACCTCGTTTACTATTTTTATTAAAACGCCATTTGCATTACGAGAAATGCATTATCTCGGAATATAGCGTTTAATCTCCGAAAATTCCCATAATTTCCCCAAAATTCCTATTAATCGTTAGGATCGTAATGATGCTTTTTTTTGTAAAACGGACCTGATTTGACATATTTACAAAAATGTCATCCAATAATAATATAATATACAAGTCCGTACAACCGGGTATTACAGTTTGAGTCTAGAGCAATAGCTTGTAGAAAACTGTGACCTTCAGGAGAATCAAGAAAAAGGGATTCGTACAATTGGGGGCGGCTATCTAAATGAGAACACTCCAGAATGGCATTGATGAACTGGGGTGTGATTACTATGTGCTTTCCATACACATAGCTCGAAATTGTAGATAAGTCGGAAGAAAAACCCAAATTTGCATAAAACATTTTAAAAGCTTCAGGGTAATAGAAGGATTTAACATTAAACAGTTCCAATAACCCAAGATCCTTTAGGGGTTCAACAATATCTAAACCAGCTAAATCATCAAGATAGATACCACGACTGGGAATCAAGGATTTGTACTTAAGGTCATCGTGATACCTTAACTCAATAGCTTGAGTAAGGAAGAAGAAGGATGGCCATTGAGTTGCACGAGGTAGCTCTCGTGGCTGACAACCTAAAACTTTAGCTTTCTTCTTTGCCAGTTTTGGAATAGAACGGGACAATGAAGCCATTTGATCGATGTGAGAGGGAAAATCGAGATAGAAGAAATTTAGAGAATGAAGAGAAGACTGGTAGGACAGGGGCTTTCTGAAAGAGCGTGAAAAGATTAAGCGTCTTTGAAACAGAAGAGTTTAAAAACTTTAGGGCTTCGCCCAACTAGAAGAAGACAAAACATGGAGATCGGATATCACCCGATAGAGTACACGTGTCAGCAGATTAAAGACTATATCATCTGGTACATAAACATCTTCCAGAAGGCGGATGATGCATATCTTCCGATGAAATAGTAAATGAGCGGGCGATGTGACCATCAGAAACAGAAAGAAAGAAAGAACTTTAAGCAAAAGAACCTTAACTTTTCACACACTTAATGAGGCCTAATCTTATTCTTATATTACAGAAGGTTTTCTCATCCAAAGGATTTGTAAAGATATCAGCCAATTGATCCACAGAGTTGACAAATTCCAAGGAAATATCACCTCTTTGAACATGATCTCTTATGAAGTGATATCTAACATCGATATGCTTAGTTCTAGAATGTTGGATTGGATTTTTGGAAATGTTTATAGCACTGGTGTTGTCACACCGAATAGGAATCCTATCATAGAAAAGATTATAATCTTCTAGAGTTTGTTTCATCCAAAGCATTTGTGCACAACAACTGCCAGCAGCAATATATTCACTCTAAGTAGTTGACAATGCAACATAATTCTGTTTCTTAGAGTACCAAGACACTAGAGATTCTCCTAAGAACTAATAAGTGCCACTAGTGCTTTTCCTATCAACTAGACTACCAGCATAATCAGAATCTGAGTATTCAATCAGATCAAAAGAAGTGCCCTTTGGATACCATAATCCTAAGTCACAAGTCCCACTCAAATATTTAAAAATTCTTTTGACAGCAGATAAATGAGACTCCTTAGGGGCAGCTTGGAATCTAGCACATAGACATACACTAAAGAGAATATCTGGCTTACTAGCAGTCAGATATAACAATGAATCAATCATACCACGATATTTTTTAATATCCACATTTATTCCATTTTCATCTTTGTCCAATTTTGTTGTGGTACTCATGGGAGTTCTAGAGGATTTAACAGATTCCAAACCAAATTTTTTTAGGAGCTCCTTAATGTATTTTTTTTTACAGAAGAAAATGCCATCAGGAGATTGACTGATCTGGAATCCTAAGAAGAATTTTAACTCCCCCATCATACTCATTTCAAATTCACTTTGCATGAGGGAGGAAATTCACTACACAGAGTGACATTAGTTGATCCAAAAATAATGTCATCGACATAGATTTGCACTAACAGAATATCATTGTCCTTTTGCATGGTAAATAGAGTTGAATCGGTGTTACCCTTTTTGAATTTCCTTTCCTCAAGAAAATTCTTCAATCTATCATACCAAGCTCTAGAAGCCTGCTTAAGTCTATAAAGGGCCTTCTTAAGTCTATATACATGATCAGGTTTTGCATAGTCTTCAAATCCTAAGGGTTTCTCTACACTAGACTTCTTCCAGAATATATCCATTTAAGAAAGCACTCTTTACATCCATTTGAAAGAGTGTGAAGTTTTTGTAGCACGCATATGCTAAGAGCATCCTAATAGATTCTAATCTAGCTACAGGTGCAAAGGTTTCCTCAAAATCTATTCCTTCTTCTTGATTGTAACCTTTAGCAACTAATCTGGCTTTATTTCTAATGATTATGCCACTTTCATCTAACTTGTTCTTATAAACCCATTTGGTTCCAATAATTAGATGATTGTCTGGTTTTGTAACAAGCTCCCAAACATTGTTCCTCTCGAATTGATTTAGCTCAGCTTGCATTGCAACTATCCAATTTTTATCCAATTCGGCTTCTTCAAATTTCTTAGGCTCTATTTGGGAAATAAATACCACATTGTCACAGAGGTTCCTAAGAGAAGATTTAGTCTTTACTCCTAAGGAATGATCACCTAAAACTTCATCTAAGGGATGATCTTTGACATATTTTCAATCCCTAGGAAGAGCAGGAATTTCATCCTTGACAAGAACAATATCTGGAGAACTTGAGGTAGGTTCTAGGGATTTTCCTGTTTGAAGGATATCTGTAGGCTTATCCAAGGAAAGAGATTCTAGATGCTTTTCTAAAGAGTTATCCTCATCCACATTGATTGTGGTTTGAGGGTTGACATGAACAGATTCCTCTACTACTAGAGTTCTCTTATTGAACACCCTATAAGCCTTACTAGAGAGAGAATAACCAAGAAAAATTCCAAGATCCGATTTGGAATCGAATTTTTCCTAAGTTATCCTTAGTGTTAAGAATAAAGCATTTACTACCGAAGGCTCTAAAGTACTTAACAGAAGGGGTTTTACCATTCCAAAGTTCATAAGGAGTTTTCTCGAGAATAGGTCTTATGGAGACCTGATTAAGCACATAACAAGCTGTTGAAACAGCTTCAGCCCAGAAATATTTTGGAAGGAAATTTTCATTGAGCATAGTTCGAGCTAGCTCTTGAAGAGACCTATTTTTCCTCTCAACAACACCATTTTACTGAGGAGTTCTAGGGGAGGAAAAGTTGTGCTCAATTCCATATTTGAGACACAAGAGTTCAAATTTCTCATTTTCGAATTCTCCACCATGATCACTACGAATAGCAACAATGGTGAGTTCCTTTTCATTTTGAACTCTTTTCCTAAAACTAGAAAAGATATCAAAGGTTTCATCCTTTGACTTCAGAAAGAACACCCAAGTAAATCTAGAGAAGTCGTCAACAATGACAAAAGCATAGAATTTACCTCATAGACTGGCTACATTAGAGGGACCGAAGAGGTCCATGTGAAGGAGTTGGAGAGGTTTGGAAGTGGAGACTGCATTCTTAGATGCAAAAGAAGATTTGATCTGCTTGCCCATTTGACAAGCTTCACAGACCTTATCATTCTCAAAGGATATCTTAAGGATTCCTCTAACTAAATTATCCTTAGTAATCTTAACTAAGGTATCCATCCCTACGTGTCCTAATCTCCTATGCCAAGTCCAGCAATCAATAGAAGAATTTGCAGCATTTTTCATCATTACAAGCAATATTATCTAAGTCAATGATATAAATATTTTCTTTCCTATAACCAGTAAACAGAATCTTGCTATTTGAAGTATCCTTAATTATGCAGGAATTTGATTTAAAAGTCACTTTATAGCCTTTATCACACAACTGGCTAATACTAAGCAAATTATACTTCAATCCTTCAACTAGTAACACATTTTCAATAATGAGATTAAAGCTGTTACCTATATTGCCGATGCCAATAATTTTGCCCTTTTGATTTCCACCGAAAGTAACACTACCCTTCTTCTTGTTGACAACAGCAAACTTGGTTGAGTCCCCCGTCATATGCCTTAAGCATCCACTGTCAAGGTACCATTGGTTCTTCCTGGGAGAACAAACAACCTGCAAAACAGTGATCAAGTCGTCTTCTTAGGTACTTAAATCTTTTGGGTCTTAGTGTTAGTTTTGGTTCCTTTAGGAACCCACTGCAACTTGCTACTTGGTTTCTTACTAAACTTTAAAGGACACTCATATGTCTTATGTCCTATTTCATTACTAAGCATGGCAGGTAGTTGTTTAACAAAAAAATTCTTATAAGCTTTCTTTTTACTGAACCTGTCATACCCTAAGCCAGCTTTATCAAAAGTTATCCTTTGACTATTTAATAGCAATGTTCAGATGCTTACTGCCATTAGTGAAATTCAGAATAAGTTTATTTAAAGTCTCATTTTTCTTTTTAAGTTCAGAAACTTCCTTTTCATGCTGACTATATTCACTTGCATGCTTTTCAATCAGACTAACATTTTCCTTTTTCAAAAGATTATATTTAGTCTTAAGCATACCAAATTGCTTAACTAAATCATTAAAAGCATCAACCATATCACCATATCACCATCATCATCAGATTCACTATCACTTGAGGAAATATTAACCTCATTTTCGTGTGCCATAAAGCACAGATTGGCAACCTCCTCGTCTTCTGAGGAAGTATCACTTTCACTATCGTCTCAGGTGGCCTTCAATGCCCTCTTTTTGAATTTCTTGGGATTCTTCTTTGCTTGTGGACACTCGGCCTTGATGTGTCCAGGCTTCCCACATTCGTAGCAGGTAATTTCTTTATCCTTTTGAGATTTCTCCCCCTTTGGAAATCTTCTTCCTTGCATTCTTTTTCTCTGGAGGAATTTGCTGAACCTCCTGGTAATGAGGGCAATGTCTTCATCTTCATCTTCTTCCTAGGATTCTTCTTGTTTACTGGAAGAGGCTTTTAGAGCAATATCTTTCCTTTTAATGATCTCCTTTTCCTTGAGATCCTCCTTGTCATTGGCTCTCATGGTTATCTCATGAGTCATTAGAGCAAGAGAGCCAATGAGCTCTTCCAGTTTGAGAACCTGAGATCACGAGCTTCTTGAATGGCGGTCACTTTTGGTTGCCAGGCTCTTGGTAAGTATCTTATAATTTCCTGACAAGTTCTTCATTTGGATATACTCTACCAGCACTTTCAAAACCATTAGTAAGATTAGTGAAACGAGTAAACATAGAACTAATTGATTCATCCTTAGCATTGAAAAAAAAGTTCGTACGCATCCATCATCATCAGATTCACTATCACTTGAGGAAATATTAACCTCATTTTCGTGTGCCATAAAGCACAGATTGGCAACCTCCTCGTCTTCTGAGGAAGTATCACTTTCACTATCGTCTCAGGTGGCCTTCAATGCCCTCTTTTTGAATTTCTTGGGATTCTTCTTTGCTTGTGGACACTCGGCCTTGATGTGTCCAGGCTTCCCACATTCGTAGCAGGTAATTTCTTTATCCTTTTGAGATTTCTCCCCCTTTGGAAATCTTCTTCCTTGCATTCTTTTTCTCTGGAGGAATTTGCTGAACCTCCTGGTAATGAGGGCAATGAGGGCAATGTCTCATCTTCATCTTCTTCCTAGGATTCTTCTTGTTTACTGGAAGAGGCTTTTAGAGCAATATCTTTCCTTTTAATGATCTCCTTTTCCTTGAGATCCTCCTTGTCATTAGCTCTCATGGTTATCTCATGAGTCATTAGAGAGCCAATGAGCTCTTCCAGTTTGAGAACCTTGAGATCACGAGCTTCTTGAATGGCGGTCACTTTTGGTTGCCAGGCTCTTGGTAAGTATCTTATAATTTTCCTGACAAGTTCTTCATTTGGATATACTCTACCAAGCACTTTCAAACCATTAGTAATATTAGTGAAACGAGTAAACATAGAACTAATTGATTCATCCTTTAGCATTGAAAAAAGTTCGTACTCATGTACAAGCATGCTTAATTTACTTTCTTTAACTTGGTTTGTGCCTTCGTGTGTGATCTCTAATAAGTGTCAAATCTCTTGTGCACTCTCATACCCTTGTACTCTATTAAACTCATCTCAATTCAGAGCACAATATAGGGTGTTTATGGCTTTGGCATTTTGACTCAAATTTCTCTTATCGGACTCAGTTAATTCAGAAGAACCCTTAGGAATACTTTTTCCATCAACAGTTTTCATGGCCTTGAAGAGGCCATTCTCTATTATACTTCAAATCTCATAGTCCATGGCTTGAACGAATATTCTCATTCTTGCCTTCCAATAAACATAATCACTGCCATCAAACAGTGGTGGACGAGAAATTGACTGACCCTCAATGTGTGAAGCATTTGTGTTGAATGCCATTGTAAATATATCTCACAGAGTATATATATAAACAACTTAGACAATGTATTACCTTACTCTGATACCAATTGTAGGATCGAGATTGTCTAAGAGGGGGGTGAATTAGACTTTTAAACTTAATTTATTAATCTAACTGATTTCTCTCTTGTCTTAAACTTCTAAGTTAACAGTAAACAACCAAATAAAATAGAGTGAGAGAGAGAGAAATTAACACCAAGATTTTTAACGTGGTTCGGCTAAACTTGCCTACGTCCATGCTCCAAGGATCCCCCTTGAAGATTCTTAACCTTCTCCTCACGAGAAAATAAGATCGAACTTCCCGGGCGTCGATCTACTACCTTTTACAATAATTATATTGCTCTTCACGGGCGACAATCCAGTGCCTTTTACACAATCGTGAGTTTGTAATTTTTAGTACAAACTACACTCTCTCAAAGATAAAAAAAATCTCAAGTTAAGGAATAGAAAGGTGTAGAAAGAAAATACAGAGTGTATTCTGCTCATTAGGGCTCAAAGCAATTTTTTTGCAAAAGTTATTTCTCGAGCTTCTTTTCTGCCTTAAATACTCTGTCTGTAATTGGCTCTCTTCATTGAATGCTTCTTTCTGGATATGGAAAAATATTACCGTTGGAGAAGCATCCGTACTAAGACAGATAGCCGTTGCTTTCTGGAGTTGCTATTTGCTCGTCACCATTAATGCTCAGGTGTTTAAGTTCTGGAAGAGGTCACTGTACCTGCGCGGTAATTTTGAATTCTGGCGGAAGATACTATTCATCGGTTGAGGTCTTTAAAATACTATCTGCAGAAGTATCTTTAAACGCCATTGGCAGATGTGATCTTGAAACGCTATCGGCAGATGTAGCTTTAAACGCCATTGGCAGATGTGATCTTGAAACGCCATCGGCAGATGTAGCTTTAAACGCCATCGGCTGATGAAACATTACATTGCTTGAACCGGTATCGGTAGATGTGGGATTATAACGCTGAACTGCTATCGGTATATGTTGCTTTAAAAAACTGAACTGCCATCGGTAGAAGCCTTCCTTGAAATATCATCGGTAGATGTAGGCTTTGAGAGTGCTGAGCCACTATCTGTAGAAGTCTTCAGAAATTTGTCGTCTAGCTATCGGCAGAGTTACTCTTTGTCGTGTAGCTATCGGCAGAGTTACTCTTTGTTGTGTAGCTATCGGCAGAGTTACTCTTTGGAAAACTTTGAAACGCCAGCGGTATATGTAGCTTGTTTTGTCGTTTAGCTACCGGCAGAAGTAATCTTTCTTTGAAAAGCCATCGGAAGATGTAGCTCTTTGAACGACTCCGCTTTTGTCGTTTAGCGATCGGTGGATGTAGAATATTTAACAGTTTTCAGCCCTGTTTTACTATTAAGTCCTGAACACTAAACCAAATATTTTAAACAACTAAAATACCCTTTCCAAGGGCATTTCCAACAGAAAATTCTCATATGCATAACTCATTATTCTCATATATTAAACATAATCAAATTACATTTCTGAACATACAAATACATCATCAAAAACATATTTAGACTTAAACACTATTTAAGTCAATAGGAACAACACCTTCTGTGATTTTTGATTTTTCCTTTTCAGAAACGGAATGATTTGTAGACCGCGAGAGCGAAGAATACACCACCATTGCTTATTTTGTGATCGATAAATTCTCGGAGACAGGCACTGGAACACTGCCTGGAAACTGCTCATCGGAGACTTCCTCGATGATCACCGTTGCGAAAAGAACAATAGAAAGCCCTAGACAGTTGAATGTAGAATGAGGAGAAGAAAGAGAAAGAGTATTCTAGAAATCTCTTAAATTTGAAATATATCAATCACCTTCCAAAAACATCAAATCCCAGAATAAAAGAAATCCCAGATTTTTAGTAAATTTTCAAAAAATAAATCCAAAAATCTACCAACTTTCCATAAATCACATAATTAATCTCTCATGAATCTTTTATAGAATAATTCTGATATCTGTAAGATGGGAAATAAACCCAATAATTATGTTGCTCCAATCTTCATAGAATATAAACTTTCGATCTTTCATAGGAATAATAGAATTTCTCATGTCACAGACGGTGTTATTCCATAGAATCAGCATAGAATCAGAAAGAATTAAAAACAAACGCCTAATGCAAGTGGCGAATTTATTTATTTATATTTATTTTGTTTAAATAAATTAAAGCAATAACCAACTTACATAACACAGAGGCCTAGGGCAGAGCTCAACTCTTCGAACCTTACTCCATCCAACGCCTTGGTGAAAATATCAGCAATTTGTTTTTCGATCGCCACATGCTCTAAATTAATAATTTTGTCCTCCACTAGAGATCGAATAAAATGATGTCGTATATCAATAAGCTTTGTCCATGAATGCTGAGTAGGATTTTTAGATATATTGATAGCACTCAAATTATCACAATAGAAGATCATGACACCCTGTGTGACACTATAGTCTTTCATCATTTGTTTCATCCATAAAAGCTGAGTGCAGCTGCTACCTACTCCAATATATTCTGCCTCGGCAGTAGACAGAGAAATTGAATTTTGCTTCTTGCTGAACCATGACATCAAGTTGTGTCCTACATAAAAACATTCTCCATAAGTACTTTTTTGATCATCAAAACTTCCTGCCCAGTCAGCATCACAATAACCCACCAGATTTGCATTAGAGTCAAATGAATACAATATACCATAGTCGGTTGTCCCGCTAACATATTTGAGAATCCGCTTGACTGACACTAGGTGTGACTCCCTCGGATTTGCTTGAAATCAAACGCATAAACTCACGCTATAACAAATATCTAGTCGACTAGCAGTTACATATAAGAGACTTCCAATCATACTTCTATATAAACGCGGATCAACAGCAATGCCCTTTTCATCTTTGGAGAGTTTCTCATGTGTCCCAATGGGTGTTCTACTCGGTCGTGCATTTTCAAGTTGAAACTTTTCAATGAATTCTTGGTATATTTGGCTTGAGAAATAAAAATACCATTCTTTTCTTGCTGAATTCAGAGCCCAATGAAATAATTGAGTTCTCCAACCATACTCATCTCAAATTCGCCAGTCATTTGAGCTACAAATTCATCGACCATCACCTGTGACACCGAGCCAAACATTATGTCATCAACATAAATTTGAGCAAGTAAAAACTGACCTTTGTTATGGCGAACAAAAAGGTTCTATCTACTCCCCCTCGCTCATATCCCTTGGTTAATAGATATTGCGTGAGTCGTTCATACCATGCACGAGGGGCTTGTTTAAGCCCATATAACGCTTTCTTCAATTTATAAACATACTCAGGATGATGAGGGTCTTCAAAACCCTTTAGTTGAGCAACATAAACTTCTTCATTAAGAAAACAATTGAGAAAGACACTCTTCACATCCATTTGATATAGCTTGAACCGCTTAACATGCGCAATAGCCAATAAAAACTGAATAGATTCAAGACGAGCAACCGGAGCGAATGTTTCATCAAAATAAATTCCTTCAATTTGTGAATACCCTTGAGCAACTAGCCGAGCTTTGTTGACGAGTGATGTTGCCATGCTCATCGCTCTTGTTCTTGTAGATCCACTTAGTACCAATAACATTTACATCGAGAGGACACGGTACTAAGTTCCAAACTTGATTTCGGAAAAATTGACTGAGTTCTTCTTGCATAGCTCCTATCCAGTATTCATCTAGTAATGCTTCTTTCATATTTTTGGGCTCGATAGTTGATGTAAAGCATGCCATTTGAATCATTTCTCGATAATTCACCCTTGGCTTATCCTGGTTCGTATACCATCATTCAAACCACCAATAACCTCATCTGTAGGATGATTCTTCTGAACAAGTGTGGATGGTTACTTGTTGTGTGAGGTGGTCACTTCTACTTCATCAACTGTCTCTATTTGATCTGTGACACCGGTTGGAACACTAGTGCCTTCATTAATTGAAATCTGGTTTGCATCTTCTTTTGGATTATATACTGTATCCAGAGAGTCGTCTACTTGAACGTTTGCAGATTTGATGACAGTTCGAGTTCTTTTGTTGTAAACTCGATAAGCACGGCTATTAGTAGCATAACCGACAAAGATAGCCTCATCACTTTTGGGATCAAGCTTTCCCATGTGTTCCCTGTCATTCAACACAAAGCAAATGCTGCCAAACAGATGAAAATAATTAAGATTTGGAGTTTTACCTTTCCATATCTCATAGGGTGTCATAGAAGTTTTGCCACGTAGATACACCCGATTTATGGTATAACAAGCTGTGTTCATAGCTTCAGCCCAGAACTTTTGAGGAACATCCCTTTCATGTATCATAACTCGAGTCATCTCTGTCAATGTACGATTCTTTCTTTCAATGACTCCATTTTGTTGAGGAGTCTTAGGTGTCGAGAATTCATGAGCAATCCCTAGATGTTTGCAGAAATCCGAGAATTTAGAGTTTTCAAACTCTCTCCCATGGTCACCACAGATGCTAATAATTTTCAAGATAACACAATCTTTTTCACATTGGAGTCGAGTACACATTGATTTGAAAGCTTTGAAAGTGTCAGATTTTTCTCTAAGAAACTCCACCCATGTGTAGCGTGAGAAATCATCAACAGTAACAAAGACATACCGTTTTCCTCCAATAGTTTCAACATACATTGGACCCATTAGATCCATGTGGAGCAATTCAAGCACACGGTTAGTTGTAGATGATTGTGACATCGGGTGTGACACCTTGGTTTGCTTTTCGATTTTACATGGTCCACATAATTTATCTTCATCAAACTTTAGTAAAGGAATTCCCCGGACAGTACCTTTTGAAACAATCTTTTCTAGCATTCTGAAATTTACATGTCCCAACTTTCTATGCCATAAAACAGTGTTCTCCATACTCGATCGAAAATAGGTAGATGAGAAAGAAATAAGATAGCAATTGTCTGATGATCTAACTCCTTCAATAACACACTCGTTGTTTTGATCGGACACCACAAATTTTTCACGTGTGAATTGCACATTCAGATCTTGATCACATAGCTGGCTAATGCTGATTAGATTAGATTTCAAACTATTTACCAAAAGAACATTACTTAACTTTGGTAGACCAGGAACATTTAGCGTTCCCCTTCCAATGACATCTGTTGAGACACTATTGCCGAATGTAACTTTTTCCACAGTTTCGGGTATGATATCATGCAAATATCTCTCTTCACTTGTCATGTGTCTAGAACATCTGCTATCAAAATACCATGCATTTATTGCGGTTGCCTTTAGTGAAAGATGTGTAACAATACACTTCAAACTTGATTTTTTCACCCATTTTTGATAAGGGAATCTGTAAGAAGAAACATTTCTAACAATACCTAATCTTAGGTCAGCAAGATAGGTGAAGCATTTAGGGCGAATATGACCACGCCGGTTGCAATAATGACACACAGAACCATATTTGTTACCTTTACTGCTTGTAGCATTATAGAAGCCATAGAAATTTGATTTTCTGTTAGTTTTTGGAGTTCTGTTTGCAACTTGCTTTCTTTTGTAATCAAATCCCTTGGCTGACACTTGTTGTGACACTGCGCTTTCCCTTACAATTTCATCACAGAGTGATTTTTCTTCACTGCTACAGTCTGTGAAACTGAACTTTTACCTTTGAACCGCAATCCAGACTGATTTACACTTGATTTGCCGACGTTTAGAATATCATCCAGTTTAGAAGAACCCAAATTTATCATTTTGACATTCTTCTTCATGAGACTTATCTCATTGGTCAGATCATTAACTTCATCCTGACTTGTTTTCAGTTTGGTCTCTAAATCAACAATCACATTTTGAAATTTGTTCTTCTCGTCTTTCAAATTTCTAATATGGATATGTAGTTGCTGATTTACTTTGACAAGCTCGGTCCATTTTTCATGAAGAAACTTGTATTCTCCAATTAGGTCTTATTCTGTTACTGCTTCTTCGTCTTCATCACTACTATTGGAAAAGTTGTCTGTGACACCGTGTATAACATCACCATTTTTTTCACGTTCTATCTTTCCAACAAGAGCCACATGGTTGCTCTGAAATTCATCTTCTTTCTCTGACTCATCCTCACTCCAAGTTGCAGTCAGAGAATTCTTCTTTTTCTTTAAGGTATTAGCACATTCTGCTTGTATATACCTGAAACCTTCACACTCTCTACACTGAATGCCTTTGTTCTTGAATGGTTGATCAGATATATAAGTTTCTTCCCTGTGCTTCTTGTTGCTTCAAGAACCATTTTTGAAGTTAGTGACATCGTGCTTGACACCGTGAGTATTTCTTCCAAATCTCTTCATAACTCTACTGAAATTCTTTGAAAGCAGGGCTAGAGATTCCTCCAAGTCATCTTCATTATGCTCGTTGAAGTTCTGTACCTCGGCTTTTACAGTAACTCCTTTTTGCCTTCTTTATTTCGGTGTCTCCTCCAAGATTCATCTCGAAGGTTCTAAGAGATCCCATCAATTCTTCTAACTTCATTTTAGAGCATCTTTGGCTTCTTCTATGGCAGTGACTTTATAGGCAAATTGTTGTGGCAAAGATCTTAAAGTTTTTCTTACAAGTTTTTCTTCGGAAAACATCTCACCGAGATAAAACGCTTCATTTGCTATGTCACATAGTTTGGCGTTGAACTCGCCAATAGTCTCATCTTCATGCATTTTTAGATTCTCAAATCTAGTAGTTAGCATCTGCATTTTGGACAACTTTGCAGTCGATGTTCCTTCATAGGTAGTTTGAAGAATCTCTCATGCCCTTTTAGCTAATTCACACGTGGATATGAGTCTGAACTGAATAGGATCCAAGCCATTAAATATAGCATTTAAAGCCTTTGAATTGCTATGTGCTAAAGCATCTTCATTTACGGTCTAGTTTTCTTTGGGATTTAGCTATGTGATACCTTCTGTATCGGTGTCCATAGGGTGATTCCATCCTGTTAAAATATATCTCCAAGCCTTCTCGTCAATAAGCATAAATGCTTCTATCCAATAACGGTAGACGCATTGTAGAACCTCCTTCTTTCATAGAGTCCATCGCACACGAACTATAATCTTATCCCGTGGATCCCGCTTAAGAAACAAAAATGACCCGCTCTAATTCCAATTGAAAGATTAAAATCAGTTATGCGATGTCACACAGGGTGTTTTTTGTGACACCGATAATTAATTCAATGATTAACAATATAAATATGTGGAAATAAATGAGACAGGAGGTTGGTAACGCAATTCGGTAATTCACCTACGTCTGCAGGGTCACGCCCAGATATAAAAACATTTTACGAGTTCAAAAATTTACAAGACAATCGAACTTATACAAATAAAGACTCCCTCTTATCTTTGTTATCGCCTCTTCCTAACTTTCCAATAAAACTGTTTTTGCGAGCTCCCTTCGACTTAAGATCGATATTTGCCGAGATCTAGAAAGCAACAAGATCCCCTTATTGTAGATGACTCCTCCCGGAATCCGTGTTATGGCAAGATCCTCTTGCCCACGATAAAAAAGACAAGCTCCCCTTGTCAATAAACAGAACTCCTCCCGAGTTTAAAGGCAGCCTCCTCCCGAGACTGAGTTTCAATGAAGAATAAGAAGATTGCCTCCTATGACACCGTCTGGAACACCAAGTCGTTGTCTTCGGATGCAATAATTCAACACACTTGTATAATTGATGAATTCCACAGCATAAGAAGAGTGTGTATAATAATCACAAACCCATATGCAGAAGCGTTGGGAAAGAAAGAAAAGCGACGGCTTGAAAAACTAAGAAAACTTCTTTCAAGAATAATAAAAAATCCGTCAGTTGTTTCCACAAAAACAAAGGTTTAAATATGATTGGTAATTACCATATCTTCGATTTAATTCAGTTACCAAATCAGATTTAACGCCGCAAGAAATAAGGAAACCAAATCTCATAAAATCGGTTGCATGACACCACGTGTGATATTTTAGGAAAGTTTCTCCAACTACTTAGATATGGATTCAAAAACTTAGGAAAACATCTCATGATTAATGAGATTTCGAAGTCTAGAATATTTCAACAAATCTTTATCAATTCGGTTTACCAACATAAAATTTTCCAAAAAACAAGTGCCTTTAGATTTTTCAACAACTTTCCTTATATTCAAGTTTCCTTATTTTTCTCTTCCACAATATCTTCATGATCTTCAATATTAATCCATCCAATAATCTGATTATATTATTTCTTTATTATCAAGAAATAAACTACCACTTTGGAAAATAGTAGAATAAAATATTATCTCCATAAATATAATTTGCCAAAAAATTAATGCCAACATATTTGCAATATATTTACATTTACACTACATATTATACAATCAAGACTTTCACCCATGTTACCCTAAACTACACAACCATGAAAAAAGAGTTGCTAGTTGTGGTGCTTCGATTTAAGAAAGACAATGTTTACTTAGTTGGGAATAAGGTTATTGTCTATACTCTGGAACAATCGATGCTTACAAGATGGATGCTTTCATTGTAAGAATTTGATATGGAGATCAAAGATAGGAAAGACACTGAAAATCAAGTTGCTGGCCATTTATCTAGATTAAAAGGCAGAATAGATTGCAAAGATGAAAGTACAAATTTCTGATGATTTTCCTGACAAGAAACTATTTGTAGTGAAACTGAACAAATTACATTGGTATGCGGATATAGTGAATTATTTGGTTAGTAGATTATTTCCACCGGACCTGACAAGCCAAAAGAAGAAGAAATTTCTTTATTGGACAAAATTCTATCTAGGGAACAAGTCCTACTTATTCACGCAAGGGGCAGATCAAATAATGAGAAAGTGTGTGCTTGATGAGAAACAAGAAGGAATGCTACAACATAATGATTCATCTTCTTATAATGGACAATATGGAAGAAATGGAACTATAGCGAAAGTCCTGCAATCTGGATTTTATTGGTGATTGTTAGTGATTTTATACTTTTACGCAAGTGCACATATCGCTTCAAGTAGTAAAAATATCGATCCCGCAAGGATATTCTTAATTGAGTTAATTGCTATAAAAATCTTATAAAAATATTAAAATGATAAATGAAAATAATTATAAATAAAATCAGAATAACGATGCAACAAAAGAAAGCAGGATAAGCGAGATAAAATCAATAAATGGAAGCCTTGGCTAGGATCGATTTCTTCGTTACGATAGTTTTACTACTGATGCTCTGCAGCATTTCCTACGAACAGCAAGAATAAAATAATTCTAGGATTCTTTCGAATTGCCTAGGTAAATTCAATTTTGAATTTCTCTCAATCTTGAAAGAATGTAACTAACATTGAATTCCCTAATTGCCTTATTCTTATTGCCAATCAAATTAATGCTAACTATCTTGTAACAATTTAATCCGATTAATTATTCGTGCATCTTAGAATTTATATTTATCTTTCGATACAATATAAACATGGATCATCAACCTATCTATCGATATGATTTGAATTAAGTAGGGAATATCACAAATAATTATTCAATAAAAAATCGCATAAACAAATCGATATCGTAGCAAAATCTGTAAAGAATACTATCGTCCTAATCAAGTAGTAATGTTTAGCTACAAGACATCATAAAATAAAACCTAAAAAAAATATTCATAAAAAGATAAAAAGAAGAAAAGAAGAAGAGTGTTGGTTCCCCTCTCTGTCGCAGCAAGAATCCTCCATTTCTTTTTTCCAAAAATGCTATTTTTGTTGTTCTACGTGCTGAAGTGTATATTCCCTTTTTTTCTCCAGATCTGGTTCTATTTGTTTGTTATATTCCTTCCTTAATTTCAGCCTTGATTTCTCTCTCTTCCAGATCTCTTCTCTTCTACTTGTCAAAACTACTTCTTTATTTTAAGCCTTCTTTCTCTTTCCTCTGATTCAAAATGATTTTCCAGCCCATATTTCTTCATTTTCTTCTTGATTTATGTTTTCTCTCACATTAATCTTCACCCTTTTAATTCGATCTTCCCGCTAATAGTTCTGCATTCACATAAAAAAATATAAATTTTGAATTAATGATAAAAATCTGCTTGTTTTTCCAAGAATCTGCGTTAAATACATTAAATTCAGAATATGGTCCGATGCTGCAGCATCTTGCAACAATGATAGTAAATTCCACCAATTCCTTCTTACATTCACTCAAATCATACAAGTTCTATTAATTAAATATCATATAAAATAACTCTAATTTAAGAGTCATCAGTGATGCTCATTTAAAGATGCTCAAGAATTAGCTAAGAACTGTGATAAATGTCAAATATTGGGAAATATTTCACAAAGGCATAAATGCCTATGAACAATATTTTGGAAGTGAGATTATTTGATGTTGTTTTGGGCATAAACTTTATGAGACCATTCTCATCCTCCTTTGGAAATTAGCATATTCTTACAACAATGGACTGTGTTTGAAAGTGGGTTGAAGCTGTTGCATTACTAACATCTATCATCAACAATGATTTTTAATTTATTTTTTGCAAAAAAAAAATATTTTTACAAGATTTGGTACGCCAAGAACTATCATCAACGATGGAAGAGGACACTTTTACAATAGACAAGTTGCAACTCTATTAACCAAGTATGGAGTCAGACATAAGGTTACATATCATCCTATGTCAAACGGCCAGACTGAAATTTCAAACCGAAAAATTAAAAAGATCCTAGAAAAAGTTGTAAATTTCTCTAGAAAGGATTGAGCCATGAAATTAAACGCCTCACTATGGACACATAGAATAACATACAAAGCAGCTCTTGGAATGTTACCTTACAAAATAGTTTACGGTAAAACTTGTCATCTACCTGTTTACGGTAAAACTTGTCATCTACTTGTGGAATTGAAACATAAAACGCAGTGGGATTTAGCAAAACTAAACTTTGACGTGCAAACTGCTGAAGAAAAGAGAATGCTACAGCTTAGTGAGCTTTAGCAAAACTTAGAAGGTGGAGTTACGAGAATAACAAAATTGTATAAGGAAAAAGTCAAAAAAATGGCACAACAATAAAATTTGGCAATGCAATTTTCAACCTAGGTAGCTATTGCTATTATTTAATTCTTGACTCAAGCTATTTCTAAGGAAGCTCAAATCATCTTGGTAAGAACCCTTTCAAGTTGTTGAAACCTATTCTCACGGAGCAATGGGGATACTTGACATGAACTCAAAGAAGACCTTTATGGTCAATGGTCAAAGACTGAAGATATATCATGTAGGAGTTTTTAGTAAGGAGTTCATCTCCTTGCAAGAGCCGACCTGAATGTTAAGAGAAGAAGAGTCTGCCTGAAGACTTAAATTTAACGTTATTGGGAGGCAGCCTTATATTTTATTTTTGAGATAGTTAAATGCATGCAGAGTAGTTTATTACTTGATAATTTTAATTTTAATTATTCTTAGGAGCATCATCAAGAGTAAGGGAAATCACAACTCATTGAAAACTACTTAGGACTTTCGAAATCGAGAACTAAAACGAAACCAAAGTTGAAATTGAACTGACGAACTTACGAAATCATGGTTCTTATTCAAAAACTTAAACAAAATGGAGTTGTTGAGGAACAAGCTGGAGAATCCAGAAGACGGCCATGACCATGTAGACGAGTGTTATGCTTTGCAAGGATGAGAGCTCGCCGTTGTATATGGGAAGTATGTTAGAGCTTCAAGTGTAACGACCCCAGTAGGGCCGAGACCAAACCATGACTCCTTTAAACTTGTTTGTATATCTTTACTGTTCTTATTTAGGATATGCCCCTGTTCTTTTCCCTTTTTAAAAAAAAAAACAATCAAACTTAACTTAAGACACTTCATGCGATTTATTAAACATTGCTCAGTTAATGAAATACAGCACACATCTGCCGACGGGCAGTGTAGAATACTTCAGCCGATGAGCGGAAGCTCCAGCTTTTAATCTGCATCTACCGATAGAGAAATAAACCCACATCTACCGACGGTCACGTGCCCGCCACGTAACACATCAATCTCTTTCCAGCAGTAGACATCTACCGATATACATGTGCAAACCACGTGCTCCTTTAATATATCTTCCGATAGAGTACATCTACCGGTGATTAAAATACACTACATCGCCCGATGACCAACCAGTGAAACATAAGGCTCACACATGCCGATCGCTAGACGACAAGCACAGAGATTGCTTCAGCCGGTAGTGACTAACTTACTTCGACACTTACTTCATCCGATGTTTGAAATACTCTACATCTATCGGTCACTAGACGACAAAATGACATTTACATTATCCGGTAACCTAAATACACTTGATCTGCCGGTCACTAGGCGACAAAACCACATTTTCATCATCCGGTGACAAAACGACAACTACATTCTCATCATCCGGTGACTAAACATACTACATCATCCGGTGAAGAAACATACTAATTGTTCAACTCCTATCATTTGACATCCGCCGATGACGTCAGCCAGATGATTGCCTCATCCAGCTTCTATCGTACAGTAGTGAAACACTATAATCATCAAACAACTTCATTCAACAGGAAAGTACCACAACTCACCCAAATCTTAACTTAGTAACTATAAACCTCAAAGAGTGACAATCATAGACTCATCCAGAATTACACATAGCGGAAGACTTAAGCAAAACAGACCATTCGATAATCTTTAAAATCATTATCAGACTCTGAAGTCTATCAATCAAATCCGAACTTCATTGCTATAAGAAATTCTATTCTACTTAGGCATCTGTTTATCATAAACTTTACTAACATACTATGAGCATAACCAGGGAACTTAATCACCTGTCCAGCCTTGCACTGTCATACTGAGCATCCTCCGGAAACAAGCTTTAAACATCATCTCTGAATTGGAAATCCTCACCTGTTAGCTCTTCACTTACATCATAAGGTTTAACTATAAGCCTAATGCTTAGTAAGGAATGCAACACTAACACGGATGCATGAATGCATGATTCAAAAAAACACATGTTCATGAGTCTTTTGTTGTTCATATCTTTGCTCGTAATCATCATTCATAGTCATGGATCATATTCATCATTCATAATCTTTGATCATATTCTTCATTTAAGTTGTGTGGAATAAGAGAAGATTTGTGCCGGTAAAGGGGGTTCAACAGTGAGTTTGATCTTGGTCCCTACTGCGGGTCGTATTCATATGTCCCTCTTTTGGACTGTGACATACGCCGAACCGCCCCCAACCCTCACTTAGTCCACATTGCATAAGTTTTATTTTCTTACTTTGTTCATGAGAAAACCATGCTCTTAAAACATTTTCATATGCATAAAATAGTCATGATGCATGTACATGGAAATCCTTAAATCATCAAGCTACAGAATAGAGCACTATCCAACATGTGTAACACCCGAGTTAACGACCAGGTGGTTTTCTTAACTGTATTAACGGTCATAAATATTTAATCTTCGTAGTTTAGGATTTATGCCAAGCTTAATTAATTACATGTGGATCTAAACTAGGTTGAGTGGCAAAGTTGTAATAATGGAGGATTGAGGCCAGTATTTAAAGGAAAAGGAAAGGGATTTAAACCTCATTTAAACCACTGTAGCCGACACCTCCATTTCCGGCGATTTCTTCTCTCCCAAAGTCCCCGCTCTCTGCTATCAGCAAACTCTCCTCGACGGCCGGTTTACTCCGCCACCACTCGACTACTCTGCGCCTGAGGTATGCATTAGACAATGTGGCTATCTGTTAGTTTATTAGCTCTGTTTTCAGCTCTGTATTGAAGTTTTGGATTCTTCAATGGCTGAGTATTGATAAGAACATTTTGAAACCCGAGATTGGTAATGTCATTCCGAATCGATTCTGGACATTTAAAACAACCAACCCTGAGTTATCATTTATCGAATCCGTCTGTTTTGATTTTTGGATTTCGGGTTACATTGAGTATTAAACTAAGAACTCGGGAATGACTCTTAGCTATTAGATCTTAGGATAACTTGAGATTAGAACTATTAGGATTTTGTTTTAACTACTGCAATGTAAATGTTCTAGGTGAAGAAGTTTGAAGAGGAAGGAACTCAAAGTGCTAAGGAGACCAGGTAAGTGAATGTATAGGTTTCTCGGTCATTAGGACCCTACATCAGAGGATACTAAGTAGAATGTTATGTGATGATTAGAAACTCCCTTATGCGGATGTCTAGTGTTATTGATGACGTTTAGTTCGAAAGTAATATTTCATGATGGATAATGCTCTGCTCTGTAGCTTGATGTTTTAAGAGTTTCCATATTCACGCATCATGAAAGTTTTATGCATATGAAGATGTTTTAAAAGTATGTTTTCTCATGAACAAGATAAGATGATAAAATCCCTGCAACGTGGTTGAGTGAGGGTTGGAGGCGGTTCGGCGTATGTCACAGTCCAAAGAAGGACATATGAATACGACCCGCAGTAGGGACCATGATCAAAATCACTGTCGAACCCCCTTTACCGGCACAAATCCTCTCTCATTCCACACAACTGAAATGATGAATATGAACAATGATTATGAACAATGATTACGAATGATGAATATGATTCATGATTATGAATTATGAATATGAATAAGAATATGAACAAGAAATGATCTATGAGCATGTTTTCTCTGAATTATGCATTCATGCACTCATGTTAATGTCGCATTCCTTACTAAGCATTAGGCTTATAGATGAACCTTATGATGTAGGTGAAGAGACTACATGTGAAGATACTAACTTCAAAGAGGATATTTAAAGCTGGTTGCTGGAGGATACTCAAAGTGACAGTACGGGACTGGAGAGGCGATTATGACCCCTGGTTATTGCTCCCTTATGTCAGTAAGAATATAAGAACTGGAATTATGTAGGATGGTGCTAGCATTGTTTGAGTTAACTTTTGAGTCTGGGATTGGATATGAGGATATGTTCCTTTTAAAGGATTTATGTCATGCAAGTCTTCCGCTATTTATACTCTGAATGAATTTGTTATACCAGTAAGAGCCTTTCTTAGCTAAGTTGTGTTATGTGAAAGTTGGATGAATCCTTTTGGTAGGAGTTTTCTACCGGAAGATGTGTTTTCTCCTATCGGTAGAAGTAAGTAGTAATTTTGTCGTCTAGCGATCGGCAGATGTAGAGTGTTTAGCCATCGGATGATGAAAGTGCTATTTTGTCATCTAGCGATCGGCAGACGTAGAGTGTTTAGCCATCGAATGATGAAAGTATAGTTTTGTCGTCTAGCGATCGGTAGATGTAGAGTGTTTAGCCATCGGATGATGAAAGTATAGTTTTGTTGTCTAGCGATCGGCAATGTAAAGTGTTTAGTGATCGAATGACGTAAAGCTTGTAAGCTATCGGAAGATGTCATAGATGAACACATGAATTTCACATGTCTATCGGTAGATGTTTTAATGAGTCACGAGAGCTGCACGTGTCCATCGGTAGATGTCCACTACCGGATGATGTTTTAAGTGATCACGTGAGAAGCACGTATCGGTAGATGTTTTTCTGCCGGGCGTCGGTAAGAGAGTTGTGTGGAGTGCACGATACAAATCGGATGGTGCGAGCTCTGATGCATGCAAACCCATGCAATCCGAGATCGATGAAGTCGACCGACTTGGGGCAATTCATCTCCGCCCGACTATGTCTTAGAACCGATGATCGTGTGTGGTCGCTCGTGTCTGTGAGCGATTAAGTAAGTAATATCATGAAGAAGTCAGGTACAAGGGATTAATTTTCCATCAGATAAGTTGAAGTCTGTAAGTCTGCTAGATACACTGCTAAAAAAAAAAAGAGAAGAGAGTCCACTTATGAATTAAAGTTTTAAGTAAAGTCAAGAATTTCGTGGCGATCCTCCCCAGGTCGTTACAACATGAGACCTTACCATTGAGCTAATCATCAACATAATGTTAGACAGTAACATAAGGGAACTACAAATCATCGTATGAGTTTCTACCTAGCATCCTTTGATGTAGGGTCCTAATGACCAAGAAACCTGTACATTCACTTACCTGTTTTCCTTAGCAACTTGAGCTCCTTTTCTTCAGACTTTTTCACCTAAAACATTCACATTGCAGTAGTTAAAACAAAATCCTAGTAGTTCTAAATCTCAAGTCAATCTAAGATTTAATAGCTAAAGTCATTCCTGAATCCTTAGTCTAATACTCTGTGCAGTCTGAATCCAAAAACCGAAATAGACAGACCCGACTATCGATTACTCAGGGTTGGTTATTTTAAATGTCCAGAATTGATTCGGAATGACATTACCACTCTTAGCTTCTAAAATATCCTTATTAATACTCGGCCATTGAAGAATCCAGAACTTCAACACCGAGCTGAAATCAGAGCTTAACAACTAACAGATAACTACCTTGCCTATTTCATACCTTGGGCATGGATTCGTAGGGAATGCAGGCCTGAAGCCGGTCGTCGACGAGAAGGATCACTGGAAACAGAGAGCGAGAGCTCGGGAGAGAAGAAGTCCGCCGAGAGTAGAAGATATCGGCTACAGTGGTTTAAATAAAGTTTAAACCCTTTCCATTTTCGTTAAATACCGGTCTCAAACCTCCATTATTACAACTTTGCCACCCAACCTAGTTTAAATCCACATGTAATGAATTAAGCTCGGCATAATATTATAAACCGGTAAAATTAACTAAACACGACCGTTAAAACGGTTAAGGAAATCACCTGGTCGTTATTTCGGGTGTTACATCCACCCCTCCTTAAATAAAATTTTCGTCCTTGAAAATTTATCAAACAAATATCTCTGGATATTTGTCTAACATGTCCTGTCGTCGCTCCCAAGTGGCTTCTTCGATGCCATGATTCTTCCATAAAACTTTGACTAATGGAATCTCTTTATTCCTCAGAGTCTTAACTGCAGATTCCAATATCTGAACCGGCTTTTCTTCATACACCAGTGTCGGCTCTAACTCAATATTCGTTGGCTGAACAACTTGTGTCGGATCTCGTATGCATTTCCTTAACATTGACACATGAAAGACATTGTGAACTTTATCCAATGGTGGAGGCAAATGCAGTCTATAGGCTGTACTACCAATTCTAGCCAAGACAGGGAAGGGCCCAACAAACTGTGCAGTAAGTTTACCCTTTTTGCCAAATCTTAAGACTCCCTTGAACGGTGAAACCTTCAGGAATACATCATCCCCGACCGAAAATTCAAGATCCCTCCTCCTATGGTCTGCATAACTCTTCTGCCGGCTTTGAGCAGTCATCATCCTCTTCCTAATAATAGAAATCTTTTCAGACATCTGCAGCAAAAGTTCGGGTCCTAGAAGTTTTGCTTCATCAACCTCATCCCAATATAGAGGTGACCTACATTTCCTGTCATACAGTGCTTCATAAAGTGCCATACCAATGGTGGACTAGTAGCTGTTGTTGTAGGAGAACTCAACCAGAGGTAAGTATCGACTCCAGGATGACTGGAAATCTAGTACACACGCCCTCAACATGTCTTCAAGTATCCGAATAGTCCTCTCAGATTGACCATCTGTCTGTGGGTGAAAGGCAGTGCTGAAGGATAACCTTGTGCCAAGTGTGCCTTGTAGACCTTTCCAGAACCGAGAGGTAAACCTGGGATCACGATCAAAGACAATAGATACAGGAATTCCATGCAACCTAATAACTTCCTGTACGTACAGATCAGCAAGCTGGTCCATCGAGTAGGTTGTTCTGACAGGTAAGAAATGGGCTGATTTCGTCAGTCTATCAATCACAACCCAAATACTATCATGTCCTTTAGTTGTCTTAGGTAATCCTACTACGAAATCCATAGCTATGTGTTCCCACTTCCATTCAGGAATAGGTAAAGGCTGAAGGGTATCTCCTGGACGCTGGTGCTCGGCTTTGACTTGTTGGCATACCAAGCATGACTCTACATACTTAGCAACATCCCTTTTTAAGTTAGGCCACCAGTAGAGTAACTTCAGGTCTCGATACATCTTGGTGCTGCCAGGATGCACAGAAAAGGGAGACAAATGTGCCTCGGCCAAGATTAACTTACGTAATCCCTCATCATTAGGGACATACCATCGATTCCTAAACCTCAGAATTCCATCTTTGGAAAGACTAAACTCGGAGGTGGTGTCCTTCAATTTGCTCATTATGCTGATATTCTCCTCTGAATTCCTCTGTTGTGCCTCTTTGATCTTTTCCAAAACCGTTGGTTGAATGGTCAAATCGGCAAGTAAGGTTGATAACTTTGGTACTATCTCCAACTCAAATCTCTGAACTTCTGTCCTCAAAGGTATAGACATAGTTGACACAACGGGTTGCATTATTGTTGACATCCTGCTTAATGCATCAGCTACAGAGTTAGCCTTACCCGGGTGGTACCTGATCTCAAAGTCGTAATCCTTAACAAATTTCCAACCAACGTCTCTGCCTCATGTTCAATTCCTTTTGTGTAAAGAGGTACTTTAGACTTTTATGGTAAGAAAACACCTCACACTGTTGTCCATATAAATAGTATCTCCACATTTTCAAAGCAAAAACAACAGCGGCTAATTCTAAATCATGGGTGGGATAGTTCTGTTCATAACTCTTTAGCTGTCCTGGAGGCATACGCTACAACTTTACCCTCTTGCATCAAAACACAGCCCAAACCAACTTTAGATGCATCACAGTATACGCTAAACTTTCCTTCTTCGGTTGGAAGAGTCAATACAGGGGCTGTTGTTAACTTCAATTTCAATGTTTGGAAGCTACCCTCACAAGCTTCGGTCCAAGAATACTTATTGTCCTTCTTTGTCAGATTCGTCAGGGCCTTAGCTATCATAGAAAATCTTTTGATGAACTTCCTGTAATACCCTGCTAAACCAAGAAAACTACGGACTTCACTGGCATTCCTTGGCTGTGGCCAATCCTTAACAGCCTGAATTTTAGTTGGATCTACTGATATGCCATCGGCAAAAACAATATGACCTAAGAAGTTGACTTTATCTAGCTAGATTTCACACTTTGACAGCTTTGCATAGAGTTGCTGTTGTTTCAGGGTTGTCAAAACTATCCTTAAATGTTTCTCGTGATCAGCTTTAGTCCGTGAATAAATTAAGATATCATCTATGAACACAATTACAAACTTGTCCAAGTAATCACGAAACACTTGATTCATCAGGTCCATAAAGGCTGCTGGTGCATTAGTCAGTCCAAATGACATTACAAGGAATTCATAATGTCCATAACGGGTCCTTGAAGGCAGTTTTAGGTATATCACTCTCCTTAACCTTCAGTTGGTAATACCCTGAACGCAAGTCAATCTTTGAAAACACTTTAGCTCCTTGTAATTGGTCAAACAAGTCATCAATTCGGGGCAATGGGTACTTATTCTTAATTGTCAACTTGTTCAATTCCCTGTAATCTATACACATTCTAAGGGAACCATCTTTCTTTTTAACGAATAAGACAGGTGCACCCCAAGGAGAACTGCTAGGGCGTATAAATCCCTTGTCTACTAATTCATGCAGTTGGACTTTTAATTCCTTCAACTCAACAAGCGCCATGCGGTATGGATTCTTAGACACCGGTAATGCCTCGGGGTACGTATCTATTACAAACTCTATTTTCCTATCAGGTGGCAAACCAGGCAAATCATCCAAAAATGCCTCAGGGAACTCTCGGACTATGGGAATATCCTGTAATTCTACTCTATCCTTCATCCGAACATCCATTACACTAGTCAGGTAACTCTCACATCCATTTTTCAATAATCGATGAATCTCTAAGGGGGATATAATCGGCATTTTACTTATCTTAGGAATAGCTTGGAAGAATAATGATCACCATTTGGAGGTCGAAAATCAACCATCCCAGATCTACAACTTATTGTGGCATAATGCCTGAATAACCAATCCATTTCTAATATCACCTCATACCCTTTCATGTCAATTTCAATCAGTTCTACATATAGTTTCTTACCTCCTAAGGACACAACATCACCTTTAACAATCTGTTCAGAACGTAGGGACTTCCCTGATGGTAACATAACATTATATGACCTTTCGGCTGGTGAAAGTTCTAAGTTGTGATTGCATACAAACAAGGTTGATATAAACGAGTGTGTGGCTCCTGTATCTATAAGTGTGTAAGCAGCAAAACTACAGATCATAATGGTACCTGTTATGACTATATGCTGCTCAGCTTCCTCATCTTCCATCATAGCATAAACTCTAGGTGCTACCCTTGCACGGTTCTGATCTGGCGGCATGGGACAGTCTCTGACTATATGTCCAACCTTATCACATCTGAAACAGCGGCCAGAACGCAACTTGCATTCGCCAGGGTGGTTCTTTTGACAGGTGGGGCATAAGGGCGCCAGAGGCCTCTTTCCTTTTCCTTGGTCATCATTCTGGTTGTAAGGCCTCTTCACACCTTTCAGCTGCTGTGGTCCCCTGTTCTGCTGTGGCTGCCAGCCCTTGTTCTGTCGTGGTGGCTGTTGAACATCCTTGGTAGTCTTCTTTGACTGATCACGCTGCTCATACACTGTTATTTCAGCCTCCTCCATTTTCAAGGCCTTAGCTGTGACTTCGGTATACGGCACATTGTAGATACCAGCAATTTTCACTTTCATATACAAGCTTGGCTTCAATCCTTGAACAAACTGATAGATCTTATCCTCCTCATCCTATACCAGACGGGATGCAAATCGAGACAAGGTCTCAAATCTGCATATGTAATCCGTTACTGAACCAGTCTGTCAGTAGATTCATAAACTCCTTTTTCTTACTGGCCCGAACAGTTCGATTAAAATATTTGTCAAAGAAGGCAGTCTTGAACCTTCCCCAGGTCATAGCTCCTACGTCAGTCGTGCCCTGAATCGAGTCCCACCAATGCCTCGCATCCAGTTCCAAATGATAGACGGCGCATATGACCTTATCTCCCTCGTCCACCTTTGCATACTTGAACATGTCCTCCATCTTTCGAATCCATTCTTCAGCAAAAACAGGATCTGAAACTTGACCATTGAAAGTCGGGGGTCGAAGCCGGTGAAAACGCTCATCCCCATGTTCTTGGGCAATATTCGTACTCGAATTCCCTTGTTCTTCCCTGGCGGTCATGAGTTGCTCAACTTGGCGAGATTGACGAATTACTAACTCAGTTAGTTGAGCAATAGTGTGGACTATCCACGTTATCATCTCTCTGTTGACCTCTCACCATCTTGGGATTCCTAAACAATTAGTCATAAACACATCTTAACTTAACGACATTGCTAGAATCATAAACACTTACAGTTGCTGGAGTGTGCTCATGTGACAGTCAGTGCTGGAAGGCAGTCTGCAGAATCGGTTTTAGAACCGGTTTTGCTTTGATACCAAATTGTAACGACCACAGTAGGGCCGAGACCAAACCATGACTCCTTTAAACTTGTTTGTATATCTTTACTGTTCTTATTTAGGATATGCCCATGTTCTTTTCCCTTTTTAAAAAAAAAACAATCAAACTTAACTTAAGACACTTCATGCGATTTATTAAACATTGCTCAGTTAATGAAATACAGCACACATCTGCCGACGGGCAGTGTAGAATACTTCAGCCGATGAGCGGAAGCTCCAGCTTTTAATCTGCATCTACCGATAGAGAAATAAACCCACATCTACCGACGGTCACGTGCCCGCCACGTAACACATCAATCTCTTTCCAGCAGTAGACATCTACCGATATACATGTGCAAACCACGTGCTCCTTTAATATATCTTCCGATAGAGTACATCTACCGGTGATTAAAATACACTACATCGCCCGATGACCAACCAGTGAAACATAAGGCTCACACATGCCGATCGCTAGACGACAAGCACAGAGCTTGCTTCAGCCGGTAGTGACTCACTTACTTCAACACTTACTTCATCCGATGTTTGAAATACTCTACATCTACCGGTCACTAGACAACAAAATGACATTTACATTATCCGGTAACCTAAATACACTTGATCTGCCGATCACTAGGCGACAAAAACCACATTTTCATCATCCGGTGACTAAACGACAACTACATTCCCATCATCCGGTGACTAAACATACTACATCATCCGGTGAGGAAACATACTAATTGCTCAACTCCTATCATTTGACATCTGCCGATGACGTCAGCCGGATGATTGCCTCATCCAGCTTCTATCGTACAGCAGTGAAACACTATAATCATCAAACAACTTCATTCAACAGGAAAGTACCACAACTCACCCAAATCTTAACTTAGTAACTATAAACCTCAAAGAGTGAGAATCATAGACTCATCCAGAATACACATAGCGGAAGACTTAAGCAAAACAGACCATTCGATAATCTTTAAAATCATTATCAGACTCTGAAGTCTATCAATCAAATCCGAACTTCATTGCTATAAGAAATTATATTCTACTTAGGCATCTATTTATCATAAACTTTACTGACATACTATGATCATAACTAGGGGACTTAATCGCCTGTCCAGCCTTGCACTGTCATACTGAGCATCCTCCCGCAACCAGCTTTAAACATCATCTCTGGATTGGAAATCCTCACCTGTTAGCTCTTCACCTACATCATAAGGTTTAACTATAAGCCTAATGCTTAGTAAGAAATGCAACACTAACACGGATGCATGAATGCATGATTCGGAAAAACACATGTTCATGAGTCTTTTGTTGTTCATATCTTTGCTCGTAATCATCATTCATAGTCATGGATCATATTCATCATTCATAATCTTTGATCATATTCTTCATTTAAGTTGTGTGGAATAAGAGAGGATTTGTGCCGGTAAAGGGGGTTCAACAGTGAGTTTGATCTTGGTCCCTACTGCGGGTCATATTCATATGTCCCTCTTTTGGACTGTGACATACGCCGAACCGCCCCCAACCCTCACTTAGTCCACATTGCATAAGTTTTATCTTCTTACTTTGTTCATGAGAAAACCATGCTCTTAAAACATTTTCATATGCATAAAATAGTCATGATGCATGTACATGGAAATCCTTAAATCATCAAGCTACAGAATAGAGCACTATCCAACATGAGACCTTACCATTGAGCTAATCATCAACATAATGTTAGACAGTAACATAAGGGAACTACAAATCATCGTATGAGTTTCTACCTAGCATCCTTTGATGTAGGGTCCTAATGACCAAGAAACCTGTATATTCACTTACTTGTTTTCCTTAGCAACTTGAGCTCCTTTTCTTCAGACTTTTTCACCTAAAACATTCACATTGCAGTAGTTAAAACAAAATCCTAGTAGTTCTAAATCTCAAGTCAATCTAAGATTTAATAGCTAAAGTCATTCCCGAATCCTTAGTCTAATACTCTGTGCAGTCTGAATCCAAAAAACGAAATAGACAGACCCGACTATTGATTACTCAGGGTTTGGTTATTTTAAATGTCCAGAATCGATTCGGAATGACATTACCACTCTCAGCTTCTAAAATATCCTTATTAATACTCGGCCATTGAAGAATCCAGAACTTCAACACCGAGCTGAAATCAGAGCTTAACAACTAACAGATAACTACCTTCCCTATTTCATACCTTGGGCGTGGATTCGTAGGGAATGCAGGCCTGAAGCCGGTCGTCGACGAGAAGGATCACTGGAAACAGAGAGCGAGAGCTCGGGAGAGAAGAAGTCGCCGAGAGTAGAAGATGTCGGCTACAGTGGTTTAAATGAAGTTTGAACCCTTTCCATTTTCTTTAAATACCGGTCTCAAACTTCCATTATTACAACTTTGCCACTCAACCTAGTTTAAATCCACATGTAATGAATTAAGCTCGGCATATCATTCTAAATTGGGAAAATTAACTAAACACGACCGTTAAAACGGTTAAGGAAATCACATGGTCGTTATTTCGGGTGTTACATCTAGAATCTGATTGAAAAATTAAAGGAATTATATATACATGTCAAACATGTGCCTAACTTAACAGCAATAGTGTTGGTAAGGTTTAAATTAGTAACTGCTCATATGATGAAATTGTAAATTGTAGGATCGTTATTGTCTAAGAGTGGGGGGTGAATTAGAAATTTCTTAATCTCTTTTACTAAGTGTAATAACCAAATTCTCAATTAATTGCTTACTTATTCAAATAAACAAAGAGATAGAGAAAAACAACACCGAGAGTTTTAACGTGGTTTGGCCAAAACCTGTCTACGTCCATGCTTCAAGGTTTCCCCCTTGAAGTTCCTTAACTTCTCCTCAACGAGAATTCTAGATCGAACTTCACGGGCGTCGATCTACAACCTTACAACTCTGGATTGAACTTCACGGGCGTCAATCCACTGCCTTTACACTTTGATTGATCTTTACGGGCGTCAATCACAGCCTTTACAATTTTACAGATTTGAATAGATGAGCACAAAAGCTACACTCTCTCGAAAACAGAATCTCAAGTAGGAATTTTCAGAGTATTACAAAGCTTTTTGCGTATATGGGTTCAAAGAGAGTTTTTGGCAAAAAGTTCTTCTCCCGAGCTTCTTTCTCTCCTTTTATACTCTGTCTGAAAATCGGCTTCAATTCTAGAGGGCTTCTCATCTGAATATGGAAATATAGCCGTTGGAGAAACCTCCGTACTTAGACAGCTAGCCGTTGCATTCTGAAGTCGCTTTCGTTCTTCGCCATTAATGATCTGGAGTTTAAGCTCTGGACTAGTATCGTTATCGCTTCGCGGTCTTTTAAATTTCTGGCACTAAGACTTTGGACGAAAGACGCTTTTCTTTTAAATGTGGACGAGCGTCTGTCTTTTGAGCGTGGACGACTACGTCTTTAGTTGTCGTGGACGACAGCGTTTGTCTTTGATTATGGATGACAGCATCTTCCTTTGACCGTAGACGATTGAGTCTTTCCTTTGAGCATGGACGATTGGATTTGTCTTGACGATGGACGTTTGAATCTGACTTAAAACCACCTGACTTTCACTGTGACATTTTAACTCTCGCGTGGACGAGAACGTTTGATTTCTTTCTCTGATAGTATTTCGTGGACAAATGATTTCGCCTTAACTGTAGACTATTGCTAACAGCTTGACTATGGACTATTAATTTTAGATTAACAACACTTAACCACAAAATCGTCAGAAACACTTAATGTCCCTTTTCAAAGGGCATTTCCAAATAAATGCAATAGACATACTACTTCAATTATTCAGAACATATATTTCATAATCATTTTTATTAATCATAATCATCCAGATTAAAAACATAATCATCAAAAATATAGTGATTAAACACATTTAAGCTAACATAAATGACCCCAAATGTTAAGACCTAAATTACACTTTACTCTTTAGATTATCACTATTTATATTATATTCTACGTATATACAATATATATGTTAATATATATTTACATTAATAATTAAAGAATTTACATGAATTTTATAAATCACGTCACGTAATGTAAATATAAAAATTAATCAACAAAATTATTTATTTATTATATCAAATAAATGTTCATCACATTTGTTTGTTGGGTACAATAATCCCTAACGTGATCTACAACAACGAATTCTTCCATTTCACATATTATAAAAACTCGTGTAAAAGTTTTCAATTCTTCTTTTTTTCCTTGCACATTCATTACATGTATGATAAATGTTGCTTCATTATCATTGTCTACGTCAAAACAACTAATATGGTATACAACATATAACCATGTACGACTGTGACTAATACCAAAAAGTTACAACTAAAGCCATAAAATACTTGAGTAAAATTTGTAACTTACTCTTATTTTATAAACCACCTCAAAAAAAAAAAAAAATATGAGACGCTACTTCTATGCATCAATTTTTAAAAACTTGATGTATGCTATGCTACACACAAGGCCTGACATATGTTATGCAGTAGGGATAGTCAGTTAATTATAGATCGTATTTTTAATACATAAAATGATCTATTTTGGATTTAGTAAATTCCAACTAGTCAAACCTTGGATTTGCCTAAGTTGAAGAGTGATTGCTACGTATTAGAGATCTATCTATGCCTGAAAGGCTGCAATCCGAGATCAAACCCGTCCCGTCAGCAACTTCAAATTGTCTCTTCCCTCACAACAGTTTTCCAAAGTCTACATAACCTATCAGGCAACTCTTGTACCTCATGTAAACTGAGTAACACTCACAATGTCCACTACTACCATCACAACTTCCATACCATATGATTTCAGTTTTCTTTCATAGAAATTTTCTATATCTAACTATTCCAAAATCACTGGACATTCACTCAGTAAATTTCTTCACGAGGACTAGTGATTACCATAGGAGATAATCTCATCAACGTATGTTCATCGAATTAGAAAATCATGATTTTTAGTTCTACTAAGTTCACAATTCATAATGTGGTTAAATGCATCATATCAATCTCTAAGAATAATTATTGCGTGAAATTTTTATTTTTGTTTTCCTCTTTCTCTATATCGGGAGTACAAAATTTGAATAAATAGAGAACATTTTTTTTTTGTATTTGTATGAATCAATATTATTACATTTCAATTCCTTTCCAATACTTCTCAAGAAAAATTCTGAATTAAATCCTAAATTGAGAGCTTATCCATGCGGTTATGCACTCTTCGAATAGGAATCAATTTTCTGAAAGATTCTGGCTTTCGTGCTTTGGTCGGCCTCCGAAATCCTTACGATGACCGTAAAGTCCGCGGTAGCAATGAGACCGGTTTGAAATAGCTTATCACAATCTTTTCACCTCCATGCAAAAGCACGCAACATGAAGACGTACTCCAATTTAGCAACTACTACAAAAGTTTATTCATTTTTATTGATTATAACATTAGTTGCCGACCTAGCCTTTCCTTCTAATCATAGTACAGTTTCGAGACATGTCTTATGCAGTATGCTTAAGGAAATAAAGAGTCTTCTGAACTTTAAGTATATCTTTTATCTTTAAGAATAATGTTTAGTGTATCATTAATTCATGAATAGAATTTTTTTAATAAAATAAAAATAGTTAAAAGGGAAAGGTACCATTTAGACTCCAACGTATGGGGTCAGTGACCATTTGGTACCTAACATTTGTTTTGTACCCAATCAAACCCTATCGTATAAAACGTTTGCAATTCAAACCATACCGTCAATTTTTCAGTTAAAATTGACAGATGTCCTTTTAAAATTACCAAACTACTCTCTCTCTCTCTCTCTCTCTCTCTCTCTCTCTCTCTCTCTCTCTCTCTCTCTCTCTCTCTCTCTCTCTCAGAACAGAGGTCGAAGATTCAATCCATTGCCCAGATTGTGGAGGGGGATTTGTCGAAGAAATCTGTATTCCGAGTCGGTCCCCAGTTCACCATTAGTGCCTGCCCATCTAAGTTTCCTTCCGTCGACTTTATTTGTGCTCGTGGTCTCTGCTGGTATCCGCCGCAATAGCCGCTCTGGCCAGCGATGGCACCACCAGTGAACTTGATCAGACGCCTTCTTGGGCTGTTGCCAGTGTATGTGCCGTCATCATTCTTATTTCACTCGGCTTGAAAAAAGTCCTTCACAAACTCGGAGCCGTACGCATCGTTTTTCTCTATTTTCTTTTCTAGTTTGTATTTCTAATTCGCTGTCTTCCTAAATTGCAATTTCTTCTTTTACAGTGGTTTACAGAAAGGCAGAAGAAAGCTTTGTTCGAGGCACTGGAGAAAGTCAAAGTCGGTAAGGCTTCTTTTTTTGAGTTCCTGATTGTGTTCTTCCCTGAAATCATACTTTGATTTACTGTTTCTGATAATATTCTCGTGTTCTTGATCTAATATGTTTTACCCTTTTATTTTCATTCATCAGAGCTGATGATTCTGGGCTTCATTTCGCTTCTCCTCACCTTTGAAGGTTGCAGACACTTTGCTGCCATGCCCTGCTCAGACAACAACAGCTGCAGGACATCGCCGGAAATTATTATGGTATGGTCGGAGATTTTTAGCTGCTGGTAGTAGCACGGTTTGGTCTTCGGCCTTTGAGAGAGAGAGAGAGAGAGAGAGAGAGAGAGAGAGAGAGGAGAGAGAGAGAGAGAGAGAGAGAGAGAGAGAGAGAGAGAGAGAGAGAGAGAGAGAGAGAGAGAGAGAGAGAGAGAGGTTTGGTAATTTTAAAAAGGCATCTGTCAATTTTAACTGAAAAATTGACGGCAGAGTTTGAATTACAAACGTTTTATACGTTAGGATTTGATTGGGTATAAAACAAACGTTAGGTACTAAATGATCACTGACCTCATACGTTGGAGTCTAAATGGTACTTTACCCTAGTTAAAATAATAGATTTCTTGTAGTGAACGGAACGTTACAAGAACTAGTCGTCGTCTCAAATTTAACACATCGATTTAAATTCGTGTAATCATCTATCCAAATTTAAGAACACAATATCCAAAAAGAAAATAGAATAAAAGTAAAAGAACAGATAGACAAAATCCATAACACTATATTAACTTGTGTTATAATTTTGGATATTGACAAGTAATATTCACAAATTACGAGCAAAAATGAAGTCCTATTACTCCTTGAGCATGACCAACTAATATAAACAGAACTAAAGATTCTGAAGAACATGGGCACAAAAAAAAAAAAAACTTGTACACTGACTGCACAACATATACACAGTCTCACAATCAAGTCCTAACTCCTTGGTATTCTATTGTTTGTTTTCTTTCCAAACAATGGAGACATTCCCCCCATGATGTAGGTCGAGATTCGTTTGTTTTTCCATTTGGATCTTCGGTTTTGGCTTGATTTTCAAGGAAATAAACGCCGATCTTACTTTGATCATGGAATGCGCTGCCTGTTAGCTGATCGAAGTAGAGTTGCTTTTCGGACAATCCATAGTGAAATGATCAGATGCGATAGTGGAATGGTTAAAAAGTTTCCATCTTTCGCTTAGCAACAATGTGACCATGCATGGACCAATGCGAAAACTAAAGCTCCACAGGCAATCCATAATTGTGAAATGTCCTAATCGTTCCATCCAATCCAGCACTGACAATAACGAGCCCCCACGTTTCTGACTTAACAAATGGGTCGATTGAGTTGATGGCATGGCTGTGCAGTAGGTCAGAGACGCCATCTTCTTCAGCCAGAGAATTCAATCGAGGAAGAAGAAGCTCTTCTGGCCATGTTTTAGAGTCTTTGCAGGTGCCGTCCGCAAATAACCAATTACTCAATGAAAAACGCTTTGAATCTCTACTCAAGAAAGAGGAATTAGGGTCGTCCTTAAAACTACGAAAACTTCCACCATCACTTTGATTGCCTTTCCACGGAATCGCAACAGAAACACCTTCCAAGAAGAAATGCTCACATGATGTAATGGATTTTTTCCGTTTCATCATCCATTCTGGGAAATTGAGTTTATCGTGATTCCAAATGTAAACACGAGAGTCGTGTCCGACAGAGATGATATGTTTCTCGCTCGGAGTAAACGAACCAGACATTTGACTTACCCGAGTTTGGAAGACCTGTTTCAAAGTTTAACATGGATTTAGAGCAATAGAAATAAACTCAAAGAAATTTGATTTGATAAAAAAAAAAATGATTGAAATCTATGCATGTACATTCTAACAACACTTAATTCAGTGAATCGAAATATTAAATAATAGGTCAAAGAATAAATATAAAATGTTTATATCAAAAGATACAGCAATCAAGGTGATGAGAATGTGTATCTAGTTTTGATTTGTATTAAATAAGGGTTGATATATAGTTTTATAGAAAGCACATGCACTTGTTTAGAAAGTCAACACTTAATCTTTATTAACAAATAAATTAAACGAAATTGAATTCGACATAACAACGGAAAAAGCGATCAATGAAGACGAATTCATTGACTAGGATAATTCTTGACATATATAAATTTCTTGAGTTCAACATGAAAAATATAATTTTAATAAAAGAGAGTGCATGTATAACAGACTATAAATGTACTAAACCAACCAAATAAAACTGAATAATCAAAGTAGAATCAGACTCAAATTATACAAAAATAAATGATGTTGTAATTTGAACATAAAAAAAAAAAAAAAAAAAAAAAAAAAAAAGAACAAATGATAAGAACATTGTACGCTATATTATATCGATAAAATTTGAAAATCAAAAGATTTCTACCTTTATATTTGTGAATGATGTCAAGCCCATCGAAAATATAGACTTTAGAGTCTTCTGATGTTACCATAACTCTTCGATCGTTGTCACGAGAAAACTGGATGTAAAAATACACAAAAAATAAATGAGGAAATGTTTCATAAAGAAGCATGAAATGGAATTGAAACAACAGCATGGTCCAGATGTTAAACCTGTATTCCAGTGATGCTTTTGCCCAATCCTTTCTTTTTTCCTTGAATATTTATCTGTCCATATAGCTGCAGATAATCATCTACACAACAATTAAACAAAAATCTAATTAATAATCATGAATTAGAAGGAAATCAAAAACAAGAAATGCGTATAAAAAATAAATAGTAAAAAAATCCTGCAAAAAATCTACCTGCAAATGAGTAGAAGCGGCAAGATCCAGTGACAGAACCGACGATAAATCCCTGATTACAAAGAAGTCGAGAATATTAGAAAAGCTAATTTTGGTGATTAACATTTTTGCAAATTTGGAAAAGAATAATGCCTTTGCATCTGGTTGGTACGATATAGCAGTAATTACATCTCGTGTATCGACCCAGTCGACCACCCGCTTTTCCTTTAGACCCCAAATCCGAACTTTTCCATCAACAGATCCAGATATAAAATAGGTTTCATCAGCAGGATTGAGCTGGATGCAAGTAACTAATACATATGCAGGAAGAAAAGTTAAATTATGACAAATGGAAGAACAAAATGAATCATGAAAATAAATATTATTATTCTAACTCATTCTTACCATAGTTTTTGTGATGAAAAACATTTAAACAGCTTTCCGAACCCACTTTCCAGAATCGAACAGTTTTATCCATCGAAGATGAAAGAAGACACTGCACAAGTATATTTCAAGTTTAGCTTTCCTTCAATAAAAACTGCTAATAATGAAGAGACTCTTTGGTTGAGATTTTACTTACAGTGGAATTGGTCCAAGCCAAGTCTAAGACATCGCCGGAGTGACCATGAAACTCTTGGACAGGTGACTCTTCTATCCGAAAAAGTTTGTCTGGAACCACTACAGTAGTGCTGCCTGTTTCTTTGCAGCAAAATTTTTCTTTTTTCCAGTCCTGTTTCTACCCAAATTGCCTTCAGGTGTCAAAAAATTACCCAAAGCATCATCGTAAGTTACCCGCCAAACACAGCACAATTCCATCTTTGCCTCCACTCGCAAGGAACTGACCGTCAAGACTGAATGCCATCGTCCAAATTGATCCCTTGTGTGCATGAAAGATCTGTCTATGATAAAGAGCTGAGAATTCCATGCATTTTTTTTTGTTTTGCTTCACCTTCATCCTCAATCTCGGGTTGAATTCCTCATCAAAAGTTTTTTTATATCCACTTTTGCTCAGAAGAAACTTCCACCAGCTCTTTATTTTCATTTCCTTTACATCAAAACTCTGATTTTCCTCTCCTCCTGCCTCTGCTTGGCTTTGTACAAACCGCGGGGAAGAAGATGAAAGCTCGGTTTCATCTTCATTTTGCTCTTCTACTTCTTTATACGTAGAAGTTGGCGAATTGCAAGAGCTCGAAACTGCTCCACTTTGATCGGTCAACCTCTCCAATCCCGTTGTTTTCGAAGAAGAATTAACCTCCATGGCAATATCCTCAGTACAAAGCTTAGGTGAAGCAAATTCGGATAATCCCATTCCTTGCAGAAAACGCTCACGCCTTTTGTCTACACTCTGTGGCTCTTTCATCCATATTTCATAGCCCATCTCTTCTTTTCCTCCAAAACAATCCTCCATTGGCAGACAATCTGTCGAGTCGAAGAAAACTTCTTCTTCATCAGAACTCCGCATGACTCCTGAATCCATGACAAGGAAAAGCTACAGTGAATATACTTACCCACCCTTAAATACTAGCCAAAGCCCAAGAATCACGGACCGAGTTCTGCTCAAAACTAGGATTAAACAATGCATACTTAAGCTTTTTCAATGCGGTAAACAAATGAAGCTAAACAATGGGATCCACAGTTTCTATCGAGTCAGCTTCAGAATAATATAAAAATTTAAGCATAGCAAACAAGAGAAACCAACAATTCTCCACCTGTTTTAGAAGCTTAATCTATAAGAGTTGAAACAAAAAACTTGAATTTAAAGAAAGAAAAAACACCAAAATAAACGAAAGTTTAACAATAATCAAATGCAGAAAACATACTCCAAAGCTTCAAGGTTCGAAGACTGTACCTCGATTCTAACACAGAAATTTTTAACGCGTTCACCGACCTTCATTGATTAGGGCTAATGCAACATCTTAAGAGTCAAATTTTCTAACTTGAAGCACATGTAAAACACACCCAAATCCGCTCAAGTTCTTTGCATTGAACCCTAAATGGAATTTGAAGCATTGCCCTCGGAGTTTTAATAATAACTGAGAAAATGGCGGATGAAGGAAAGGGAAAGAAAGCGAAAATGGTGGGGAGAGGAAATGAAAACAACGTCGAGATCTGTTTTTGACGAGCACGACCGACAAAAATAAAATTTGAGCGAAGCCGTACAGAAGCCTACGATTCTGCTTCTGCAACCACGTCTCTATAAAGCAATCCCTTTATTTTTCTATTTCGCCATAAACAGACTATCTTTGTGAAGAAGAGCAGCAGATCGAAAAGTTCATAATGAAGATTTCGGCAAATACCCAGTTCAGGATATCGCGAGAAAATTTATTGAAAATCGGACGAAATCGTTGGGAAAGCTATATTGTCACTGTCTATGGGAGTAGACGCACAGAAATAATTATGGTAAGTTTCATGAAATCCTAGATTTTTTTGAAATAATGGATTGGATAAGCATTTCTTAAGACTTAATTAGAAGTTAATTTCGCAGTTTGGGAGTTTATGAAAGCAAGATAGACAACTAATGGAGATTAAAGGCATTGATGGAGAATTAACGAACATAAGAGGAGGTGAAAAACCACTCAGACTCAGACAGCCTGTCTGAGAAAGATTTTGATACTACTTCGAGTAGCCATTACTGACCTACTGATCCTAAAAGAAAAATTAAAGAGAGAGAGTCCCCAGCTATGGAAAGCAATCATGACAGAACCAGGATAAAAATCATTCCTTAAGGTAGATCCAGTATCTAGGGATTTATCAACTTTCACTTATTCTATATGGAACTTTCACTTCTTTTCTGTCGATACGAGACTCTCTACGTCTGTCCACAAATATAGTGTGATAAGTTTTTCGTCCACACATATAGTGTGATAGATTTTTCTTTCACGTCAAGCGTGTTAGGTGGTATTTAATCCTCACATCGTACAGAGTTTTTAACTCTGATATCATGACAGAATGAGAGGGGTAGAACGCATTTTAAAAGATAGCTCAATGATAGAGAAAATTCCTACTGGACCTTTTATTTTTTCTCCAACGCGACATAGAGATCTCTTTCTCTCTCCTCTTTTCTTTTATTTTCAGGTCCAAAGTGAAGAAACTTTCTTGAACTACGTATAGAAGAATGTGTTTTCCGCCATTAAAACTTGGTTATGGGTGTGCACGAACCAGAATCTGGTTCTGAATTCTCGATTATCACATGCAAGATGCAATCAAATTAAAGAAGGCAGTCCTCCTTTGTTTCCTATTTTCAGCCTCTAGCTCGGTTTCGAACCTCAAAGAAATTAAAATTACTTTCATTGTTTAAGATCAAATATTTTGATCTGTTCTCAACTCTAAAAATCATTAATCTGCACGAACCGAAGAAACTGATACATGAAAAAATAAATCACCGAAAAATCAGGTTTTTTTTTTTTCAATTTTTTTAATTTTGAGCCCATAGTTGAATCAAATTTTAAATTTTTACTCCTAAATCAATAATTTGAACTATAAACTCAAAATAGCTCCAAATTTGAGTGTTTTGTGAAGATAGTTTGTCCACTTATTTTCTTGTTAGTAACTTAAACGATCAAAAGAAGTAAGTCCAAGTTGAAAAAAAAAAGTAACACTATATTTACTTTCTTATTATACCCTCTTAAAACACTTGTTGACGTATCGAGTAATACTTTGTACAATTAATATAATAAATTATAAATAGTTAATTTATCACATTAATTGTACTAATTATTGCTTGACACGTCAATAAATATTTTAAGATGATAGAATAAGATGTTAAACGTAGCATTACTCTTTTTTCAATCTTAGTTCAACTCAGACTTATTTCTTATGAATGTTTCAATTACAAACAAAAATAAAAAATAAAAGGACAAACTATCCTCACAGAACACTCAAAATTACAGTCACTTTTCTATCTATCTACGATCTCCCTCCTTAGACTTGCACCTCTATCAGACTTTCTTTGAATTCAGGGCACCCGCTCCACCAAGAATGATCGTATTGTCTTTGATCGGCATGGAAAAAATTATTTTCAATTTCTCCAACTGTACAACTAATGAGTTTGTACTAATGGATTCTTGGTATTTTCCCATGAAACGTAGCGTATAAACTTAGTATTACCAATAACCAAATCCTCAATTAAGATTTCAAATCAAAGTTATTCCAAGTTTCTGCTTTTTATTTGTTGTATAAACCATTGAGTTCTAATAGCATCTGCTTTCTGTTGATGGGTTTGGTTTTAGATCTTTCATTGTTGAAGTTTTGTTTGCTTATTAACGGTTGGATATGGTTTATAAGGCTTATATGTGTACAGTAATCATATATTATTCTCTAAGTGTTAAATAATAGACTTTGAGCGTCCAATAGAACATGGATCTTAATATGATTATAGTTATATTATGTTATAGTTCGGAAAGTCAAATAATAACAATCATAATTCACTCTACTGTCCGTCATCTTAGAGTCTAAAAACACATAGGAAAGTCTCTCATGAAACTTTTGATCCCGAAAAATTGATTATTGTGAGATCCATAATCGACGATAGATTTGAGAAATCCGAGTGTAAAAGCTTTCTTGAATTTCATCCTAACATGAACCATATAAGATAATTAGTAACTAATATGCGTTGGATAGAGCCTTTTGCTATTTTTTTGTCAACTAATTTTTTTGTCAACTAATTGATTTTCATGATTGGACAAATATATTGGTGTTAAAGAATAAAGAGTGATGTTTGACTTGACGAGACAAATATTCATTTGGGCCCGGGTCCAATAATAGCTAATATTTGAATGATAAACTATATATTAGTCTTTAAATTTAGATAGAAAACAAATGCATCTTTAAATTTTTTTAAAGTAAATAATTTATGAATTTAAAGGCATTAGCAATTAAGTCATCAAAAAATATCACATTTTTGTTATATATTTTTCTCCGTTGGACATAAAGCAAAATAACATCTATTAGAACAATTTTGGAGATTCTGTACAAGGAGTTTTTCAACTTATCTCTCCATAAAAATAGCTAAAATTATCAAAATTATTATGTTGGGAGTTGTTTCTCTCTAAAAATCATCCAACGAAAAAGATCATGAGACAAAAATATGATTTTTTGAGGCCTCAACTAACGACAGAAAAAGTTCAAGGACACAGTTGCTCTTCGCCCTCAACTTTGGAGGTTAATACGTACTTTACCCGTCTTTAAACTAGATTTGAAATGTTATAATCATGATTTAAATAAATTTGAATTAGGCTTGGAAAATTATTTAATAATTCTTTGTAAGAGATTATTATCTATTTCAATCCTAAAACTTGAGAGTCATGGATTCTTATCCATGCATGTTATTTGACATATACACGTACATAATCAATCTAAGGGTCCATGGGGTCGTAACGAATTTTATTTCATGTCTTCTTCTTTCTGTTTTTAACTTTTTTCAAAGTCAATTATTTAGTATTTCAAATTCAAGATAATATCTAAACCTATTTGAACTTTGTGAAAAGATAACATCTAGGATTCAAACATTTGAATAAACAATGTAAAAAGAAAATATATGATAAAAAAATTGTAAATACAAAAATAATTTTAGGGCTAAGTTGTTGTAATTTATGGGGTATCCTTCATTTAAAGTGATATTTTTTACTATTCGATCATTCCTTCGACCTGGTAAATCGTAATAGCAATTAGTTTTGAGATTCATCAATTTAAATTTGAGGATCAAATAGTCTATATTCATCAATTTAAATTTGAGGATCAAATAGTCTATATTCATAATGGTTAGGACAAGATCAATCTACATGAAAAAAGTATTCATCGACCTCTAGACGTTTTTTTCAATAATCCAAGTCCTCTCATCTTTTACCATCTATTTGTGATAATGATTTAAAATTATGTGACTCAACCTCATGTTATGAATGCCAAATTTATTTGTAATTTTCTCCCATGATATGTCACACTCAGCCTCTTGTTTTAGATATTATTTCAAATTATTAACTTTTCAATCCAAACGTGTTAATTATTGGAAGCAAAACACCAAGTAAATAGCAACTTCTTTTGAGCATTTTCTCCACATTTTTCTCACCAAACCATTCGCAATTTTAAATGATTGATTTTTTGCAATATTATAAAACTCATAGTGGTGATGAATAGATGACAATTTGTTTGCAGTGCCACCTACATCGACTTGCTATCAAAACTGGAGTGCGACATCCAATAAAGATATACGATATATATTGATATACTATTTAATTTACATTGCTTCTAGAGATAAGAATAAGAAGATTTATTAGTATAAGTAATCTATTTAAAATTATCTTGCGCTATTTGATTGTCGTTTGTGACATCACTTAACCATAAAGCTTCTATAAACATCAAGAAATCTCACTGGGTCAGCCTCATCAAATGGGCCCCAAGACGTTGTTTTGCCCAAGGCAAGGCTGGGCAGGGCTTGGTCTGAGGTCGCGTTCCATTTTTTTTTCCTAAGGTCAGGTCAAGGTTTGGCCTCGAACAATACCCTAGCTTAAAAATTTTGAAGGCTGGCCCGAAGGTCAAAGAACGAGGTCCATGTCCAAGGTCAGGCTTAGAGGCAGGAGATGAGGAGAGGGCTTTCAGGTTTCACTAGTTCGGTCTTTCCTTTTCGATTACCCAAAGAGGGCAATGCATGATGTGTCCATCGCCTTGTCAATTAATAACGATGAGTCATGCTCACATTACTGCAACGAAGACCAAAACTCACATAGTCGCGTCTTTCCTTTGTTAAGTAACAAAACTAGTGACGACATGTGGCTTTTTGGTATTAGAATTAAACTCACTAATATTGAGGCTCATTCATCCCATTATGTGGAATCTATCGTCACACTACACATAACTCCTTCTCCAACAAAATTTTTATCATCAAACTCCAATAAATGTATATATGATGCATAGATAATTAATCTTTGTAGAGAAAAGTAAGAAAATAAATAATATGGATACAATGTCTAGATGTTTTAAAATGAGTCTAATAAGCTAAGTCTCGCCTAAAAATTTTAACTCATCAAACATAACAAGTTGACGAACTGGGGCCAATGAGTCTAGCAAGCTTAATAAACCTAGTCTAACAACACAATTGAAAAAAAAAATTAATTGAGTCAACTCAAGTTAAAAGAGCTAAGCAAACGAACTAAATGAGTTGAGCTTAAGAAGCTATGATTGCATATAAATTTATTTTCAACTTGTATTTTTAAAGCATATATATTATATTTATTTTCCTATTAAATTTATAATTTCATTGCAGTATTAATATGTATTGATTAATTTATTAATATAAAAAATTCTTCGTATAATTAAAGAAAAAAAAAATATGCTATAATAAATAACTATCTTTTTACATTTATTTTTATATTGTATATATTTATCTCCGATTGACAAAATTGGGTTAGGCGGCTCAACAATTTGAGTCTATGGTGAGTCATTGAGCTACTCAAGACACTCTATATTGGCTTAGGTGGGCAGATAGGGCCGACCATACGTTGGGTGGTAATGTTAGGTTGGGGTGGATAGATTGCGTCAGGGATGCAATGGGTAGCTCGGGTCATGCGACTACTCGAGATGGAGGAGTGGAATCCCCCTATTTGTCTGCGTACGCAATATAACACATACACTTTCTGTAATATCTGCCTTTTTTTCTATTTCTTATTTTTTTTCAAGTAAATTTTTTACGTTATTTAAAGTCAACTTGTTTCATGTTGACTCAAATTGTCGTTCCTTGGCATTTGACTACATGTAAAACTTCGATCAAATTGGTCAAACGATTAGTTTTGGTGTTCAACATGGTGAAAGTCTAAAATTTTGTGTAGGGTAAATTAGTATTTTGTCTTCGGGTTTGTTAAGAAATTTTTTTTGAAACGTTGAAGGCTTTCGGTGAATTTCGAGAATTTCCGTTAGATTGAGTGTCGAGAAATATGGTAATCTATATCACATTGTCGTTGGTGAATTTTTGTTTAGAAATTTTCTCAATTGAGTTTGAGAAATTGTTGTAGATGTGGTCCATCATATTAGATTATATTTTAAGATATGTTTAATATATATAATATAATGTATTTATATTATATTATATTATATTAATTTATTTTATTTTTATTTTAAATTTTTATTTATTTAATAGAAAGGGGAGGATCCCCTTTCTTGGTTCTTCATGCCGGGAGGGAGGGAGGGAGAGAGAGAGATGAGTAATTGGTGTTGAGGAGGATTTTGTTGCGTAGGTTGATTTTCTATCGATCCAATCTTTAAGTTTTGTAAAGGGGTAAGTCGTTTCTAACTATGTTTTGCTAGTTTGGATGTTAGTGTTTATTTTTTTCATATTGGGATTTTGAGGTTCGAAACTCGAAATCGTTGGTTTTTTATGTATTATTTTGGTAGATTGGAGTTTTATGCAAGTTGTAGTATCGATTGGAGGCGAAAATCAACTAGGGAGGTCAGGTGCTTCTAGTCATTGAAAATCAACGCAGCAGTCGACACTTGTCGACCGATGATGATGGTAGAGCCTAGCAAGGGTCGACACCTCAACAAGTGTCGACTCTGGCTGATTGGAGGATGCAGCTGTCGACCGGTTGGTAGACACTTGCCATACTCGAGGAAGTCAATGGTCGACCATTTGCTCAAAGTGTTGACCCTTGCCAATCCGAGAGCAACAATGGTTGACCCTTTTATCAAGGTGTCGACTCCTGCCCTGAGGTGTCGACCACTTGGGTCGGTGATCAACCCTTGGTGGATCTTGAGATGGAGGGGGGTTGACCGCTAGGTCTTTAGTTTAAGTTCACAACTGTTTGTCGCAGTCTCTTGGTTGGGTTCCTAGTGTCGTTGTAGGACTCAACTATTGTTATCGTTGTTGTGTATTGGTTAGGGCTTTAACGTTGTCTCTTGTCGGTTAGGGTTCCTATCCCCGATTAATTTCCATTATAAATTCTCGTGTTCTAATTTGGGATTTTATGTCAGTTTGGTATAGGTCCTGACAATTTTCCTGTTCCCGAAGACTAGTTTCTAGTGCCTAATCTTGCTAGCGTGTTCGGATTGTTAGTAGGGTTGTAATTCGTCATTGAGGTGGAAGTTTCTATACTGTACTAGATTGCATGCAATTGTTTTCAAAACTTATTTTGATGGATTGAAATCGATGAAAACTCTATCGGGGCCTATGTACATATGTTACACGTCTATATTCCAATTGCATGGTACTTAATTTTTAATCAATGTATACGTACGTCTGATGGGCTATTTTGATTAGGCTGGACGAGTCTTTCTGGTATTGGACTCCAATTGTTCTTGGCTGTGGCAGCCGAGTAACCCAAATAACTGGAGATTGATCAGATGCTTGTGTTGTGGATTATTGAGCATTCAATATTGATATTCAATTGTTCTGGTTGTATCCAGAAAAGTAGCCATAGCAACTAGAGTCGATTGTATGCATCTTCTGATGAGTGAAAGTTATTTGTTTTCACATTACGAAATGGGTAATAGAACATGATGACGCGCTCCTTGAATTTTGAATCCATAAATCCGGCCAGGGTATTTTTATTTGATACGTTAGTGTAGGATCGTGATTGTCTAGAGGAGAGGAGAGGAGAGGAGAGGAGAGGGGAGGGGGGGGGGGGGGGGGGGGGTGAATTAGAATTTTCTCTCATAATTGAGTTTACTTAAAACAATATAAATTAATTAATTTATTGTTTACTTATTCAAAATAAACAAAGAGAGAGAGAGAAAAATAACACCGAAATTTTTCGGCCAATCCTGCCTACTTCCACGCTCCAAAGCTTCCCCTTGAAGATTCTTTCCTTCTCCTCACGAGAAATCTAGATCGAACTTCACGGGTGTCGATCTACTGCCTTTACACTTCTGGATTGAACTTCACACGGGCGTCAATCCACTACCTTACAGTTTTTACAAGATGAAGATATTAAGCACAAGGCTACACTCTTTCAAAAGCTAAATCTCAAGTTTTGGAATAGAGAGATATAGAGAGTCGCAGAGTATTACATGACTTTTTGCTCGTGAGAGTTAAGAGGTAATTGTAAAGATTGGAAAAAGTTCTTCTCCCGAGTTTCATTCTTCTTTTTATACTATTGTCTGTAATCTGTGTCTCATTCAAAAATATGACCGTTGAAGATGAGTTCGTATGCAGAAAACTAGCCGTTGAGTTTTGGAGTCGCTATCGCTTGCGGTCTTAATAGTCTGGCGTTAAGACTCTAGACATTCGAGTTTTGCCGAATTCGTTTAGTCTGATGTTGGACAAATACTCGTCGGACTAATGCTTCGCATGAATTCATTGTTCTATCTTGGAACACTTCGGTTCAATATTTTGGACGCTTGCTCATTGGACGAGTACATTGGACGATTGCGTTGTGGACAAGTACTTTGGACGACTGCGTCTGTCGTAACTTTGGACGACTGCGTCTGTCTTAACTTTGGACGACTGCGTAAGAAACGTAATACCATTTTCAAAGGGCATTTCTAGATAAATGCAATAAACATAATAATCCAATTATTCAGTTCATATATTTTATATTAATCATACTTATCAGTTCATATATTTCTTATTAATCATAATCATCAAAAACTTATTTAAACTTAAACTCTATTTAAGTCAACAATCTCTCCCTTTTTGATGATGACAAATATATGATCTGTTTCAACATACTAATACATACTCTCCATACTCTATGCAGTAATTCCTTATTAACTTTGGACGACTGCGTCTGTCTTAACTTTGGACGACTGCGTCTGTCTTAACTTTGGACGACTGCGTCTGTCTTAACTTTGGACGACTGCGTCTGTCTTAACTTTGGACGACTGCGTCTGTCTTAACTTTGGACGACTGCGTCTGTCTTAACTTTGGACGACTGCGTCTGTCTTAACTTTGGACGACTGCGTCTGTCTTAACTTTGGACGACTGCGTCTGTCTTAACTTTGGACGACTGCGTCTGTCTTAACTTTGGACGACTGCGTCTGTCTTAACTTTGGACGACTGCGTCTGTCTTAACTTTGGACGACTGCGTCTGTCTTAACTTTGGACGACTGCGTCTGTCTTAACTTTGGACGACTGCGTCTGTCTTAACTTTGGACGACTGCGTCTGTCTTAACTTTGGACGACTGCGTCTGTCTTAACTTTGGACGACTGCGTCTGTCTTAACTTTGGACGACTGCGTCTGTCTTAACTTTGGACGACTGCGTCTGTCTTAACTTTGGACGACTGCGTCTGTCTTAACTTTGGACGACTGCGTCTGTCTTAACTTTGGACGACTGCGTCTGTCTTAACTTTGGACGACTGCGTCTGTCTTAACTTTGGACGACTGCGTCTGTCTTAACTTTGGACGACTGCGTCTGTCTTAACTTTGGACGACTGCGTCTGTCTTAACTTTGGACGACTGCGTCTGTCTTAACTTTGGACGACTGCGTCTGTCTTAACTTTGGACGACTGCGTCTGTCTTAACTTTGGACGACTGCGTCTGTCTTAACTTTGGACGACTGCGTCTGTCTTAACTTTGGACGACTGCGTCTGTCTTAACTTTGGACGACTGCGTCTGTCTTAACTTTGGACGACTGCGTCTGTCTTAACTTTGGACGACTGCGTCTGTCTTAACTTTGGACGACTGCGTCTGTCTTAACTTTGGACGACTGCGTCTGTCTTAACTTTGGACGACTGCGTCTGTCTTAACTTTGGACGACTGCGTCTGTCTTTCACGTAGTACTTTGGACGATTGACTTTGGACTAATAACACTTAATCAAAAACCGTAAGAAACGTAATACCATTTTCAAAGGGCATTTCTAGATAAATGCAATAAACATAATAATCCAATTATTCAGTTCATATATTTTATATTAATCATACTTATCAGTTCATATATTTCTTATTAATCATAATCATCAAAAACTTATTTAAACTTAAACTCTATTTAAGTCAACAATCTCTCCCTTTTTGATGATGACAAATATATGATCTGTTTCAACATACTAATACATACTCTCCCATACTCTATGCAGTATTCCTTATTAATAAGTCATAAGTATAAATTCAGTAATTTCTTATCCTTCTCCCCTTTTGACATTATAAAAAATAATCATGTATAGGAGGAATGACATTCAGCACAGCAGATTAGAGATAACAGTAATAAAATAGTCACAGTTAGACAACATGGAAAGAAAAAAAATCATTCAAAGTGTAAAAAACAATATTATTCACAGTGAGAAAAAAATATAAAATAAAGAATATTCCTAGTTCTCAGGGGAATCCCATAATTGATTGTGGAAATCATCCTTATCAGGAGGGGATTCCACCTGAGGATTAATTTTCTCAACAGGAGAGGAAGGAGGAACACTTGCGTCATGAATGACATCCCCTGCAACTGGAACAGCACCAGCAATATCTGGATTACTAGTAGGAGCAGGCACTGACTCAGTAATTGAAGGAACAGCTAAAGTAGCTGGACAAGCTGCCTCAAGGTTCACGTCATTTTCATCCAAAATCTCATCCGCATTAGAGGGCTAACCAGCACTTCTTGTCAAAAGGGTACCAAGGTCTCCAACATGAGAGATAACCCTTTCACAATCTCTCTGCATTTGCGCTGTGATATGACTAGAATGGAATCTAACAGAGGAGATGACATCACCAATTGCTTTACTTTGATTGAATTCCAATAGATCAATGCGTTTGTTGACATCATCAATAGCTTTACTTTGATTTGATTCCAGTAGATCAACACAATTGTGCAGACTTTGAATGGTAGCTCCAAGATGTTCTAGTTGTGATAGGACATAAGCTTCAAACTGATCTTGGCGAGAGAGATGCAAGGACTGAAAGGATTCCTGACCAGTGCCAATGCTTGCAATACTTACCTGAAGCTCATGAAATTGTTCATCAGAGATAGAATTTCGCACAAGAGAAGTGGGAGGACCTTTAGTTCTAGAAGGAGGAACAGGAGCAGACAATGAGGGGATCTGAGTTGGAGAGGGAGTAGGAGTTGGACAGGTGGGGCGTGGAAGTGGTTGTAGGGGAATATCAGCTTGGACTGTATGAAGTTCAAGATCACTCGCAGGCTCTTGAGTGTGAGTGTGCACATGACTAACCTTTTCAGGAGCTTAAATAAGGAGAACTGGAGGTGGCAGAGGATCAAGGACAGGAAGAAAAGTATCATCTGGAGCACTTTCTTCCTCTTCTTCTTCATCAATTATCAAGCGCCTTGAAACACCTCCTCGACCAGCTTTTTCAACCAACACACTTTGAGCATTTCTTGTTATTCCCATTCTTGACAAGGTGGAGGATGAAAAGAAGTCAGATTTCTTCACGGTTAAAAGCTTGTCAGACTCTGGAAATCTGACTCCAAACCTTCGAAAAATCTTCATAAGTAGAAGATTGTAAGGTAGAGACTTGGATACATTGCAGACAACTTGCAGCATCCGATTTAAAACAATGTACCCAAGATGAAATGGTTAACCTCTGAATATCTGACCAAGAAGAAATAGGTCTATTCCACTTACATGGTCTCTATGACTATCTACTGGCAAGATGTTATAGTGGATCATTTGGTGGAAGACTCTAGCCCTAAGGTTCAAATCCTTGCTCTTCAACTTAAGGGGAGAGTTGTTAGGATCCTTGGCAATCAATTTGACTAACTCCTTGCCTGTTGGCTTCTCAAGAAAAGACGGATTCTTTGCTGTCTCAAAGAATCTCCGTGAACCATTTAGAAATTCGCAATGGAGGATTTCATGGATAGCTTCCTGGGTACAGTTCAATATGTCGTCCATAGACATAACTCCTAAGGACTAGAGGGCGTGTAGAATGTTCCAGATTGGCATAAAATATCATAATCGGGGGTTCACAATAATGAGACTCAAAATCAAACAACTCTATTAGGCCCATTTTAAGTAATGGCTCTTCTAAATCCAAACCAGACAAGTCGTGAAAAACTACTCCTCTAGAACGAATAAGAGGTTTGATTTCAAAGCTTTCATAGTACCTATTAAAAGCGCTTAATTTATGAACTCGTGATTTGGCCATTTAAGAGGAGGAGGAACTGCGACAGACTGAGCATCCGCGGTATGAGAAGTCTTTTGCTTTTTCCGTGAGAAGACTTGTTCTGCGCGAGAGGAAGATGCCATTGAAAAAGATATAGATTTCTGAACAGAGACGGATTTTCACGAAGATCAGAGAAGAATAGGAATCACTGGACGAACGAGAGAAGTCGAGGAAGATTTTTCGAAAGTTAGGGTTTCTGTAACATTTCGAAAGATTTTATAGTCCATTTTGACAACGTCCATTGTGACAACGTCCATACAATTTAGAGAGAAATATCTCTTGGAGATCGTCCATTTCTTTATTGATCACACTGCTTATTGGCCAATTTTCTCCAACATAAAAACAGAACCTTAATTTCTCTCATGCCTAATGAGACCTAACCTTATTCTAATAGAATTGAAGGTCTTCTCATGTAATGATTTGGTAAAGATATTTGCCAATTGATCAGCAGAATTGACAAAATCTAAGGTGATATCCCCTTTCTGAACATGATCTCTAATAAAATGATATCTTATCTCTATATGTTTGGTTCTTGAGTGCTGAATGGGATTCTTGGATATATTGATGGCACTGTGTTGTCACACCGAATGAGAATCCTATCTTTGAAAAGATTAGAATCTTCTAGTGTTTGTTTCATCCAAAGTACTTGTGCACAACAACTGCCGGCAGCGATATATTCACTTTCAGCCGTTGATAGTGCAACTGAATTCTGCTTCTTTGAATACCATGACACAAGAGACTCACCTAAGAATTGACACATTCCACTTGTGCTTTTCCTATTTACAAGACTATCGGCATTGTAGCTACCCTAATTTCCCATAACACTATTCCTAATAATGACGTAAAATTTAAACTTTTATTTTATTCTTTTCATCTTACTCATTTAAAGACAGTTAAATTCGTTAAGCAGAAGTCAATAATTCCTCTCGGGTTTCTTCAAATGAGCAGTAAAGTCGACTCTTCCTATCAGGTTTCATTTAAGGAACAATATTTTTCCTCTCGGGTTTCATCAATTTAAACAGTAGGGGTAGACGTTATAACAGGCAGGAATGAATAACAGAAACAGAAGACAGCGTGGATGACCGAAATCAGAAGACGGTGTGGACGTTTGAAAACAGAAAGTAGTGTGGACAACGGAGACAGAAGACAGTCTGGATGATGGAGACAGAAGACAGTGTGGACGACGAAGAAAGAAGACAGTGTGGACGTTTGAAATAATAGACAGCGTGGACGACAGAATTAAAAGACAGAATTGACAACAGAAATAAAAGACAGTGTGGACGTTTGAAATAATAGACAGCGTGGACGAAAGAATTAAAAGACAGAATTGACAACAGAAATAAAAGACAGTGTGGACGTTTGAAATAATAGACAGCGTGGACGTTTGAAATAATAGACAGCGTGGACGACAAAATTAAAGACAGAATTGACAACAGAAATAAAAGACAGTGTGGACGAATGATTTTCTCTACCAGAATGCTTAACTAAACTTTATCGTCCACAGACTTACTTAGACTTTTCGTCCACAGACCACGTGATTTTGTTGTCCACAATCCACGTGACTTCACTGTCCACAGACTTTGGACAATGACTTTCTTACAGAAACACATAACTAAACTTTATCGTCCACAGACTTTAGACGATGACTTTCTTACAGAAACACTTAACCAAAACTTAAAGAATCCCGAATCTGAACCATGCATTACCCGATCGATCGCCCCTTCCTGGCGATCGATCGACTAGCTCTCTGGATTTTTGTCCAGAGAGCTACCTTCATATTCTTTCCCCTGCACCTACACACCATTCACCCAGAACTTCCAGAAACATTAAAACATCAAAATCCATTACCATTTCATCAACATTAGTATTTACACTATCCAGACATCAAACACCCTAGAATGAGTTTCTATACAATTCATATACTTCCACCCTTCAGCCCGACTTAAACCCCAAAATTTCCAAAATACTTAACTATTGCTCCCACGGGTGAATTTAGCTCTGATTGCACTGCACACTCTCATGGGCACACCTCTTCAACCAGCTTATGCGTCGGGTGGGGGAATCTCATCCTCACCTGTTTCAAAATCACTTACACCATAAATACAACTATGAGCTAAAGGCTCAGTAAGCTTCGTAAATGCAAATACATGCTGTGCATATGCGGTTCATAAATCATGCAAACGTTTTCAGAGTTTCATTGCATAACAGATTACAGAACAGAATGTCACCGAGGTCTAAACTCTCACCAGATGGAGAGGGCACGTCTGGCGGTTAGACAGCCCTTTCCATCTAACGGGAGGAAAACATGCTTTCATCCGTAAACAGCCATGTCTGAACCCCATCCCATCGTGACCAAATTACAAATTACAGATTATAGATTACAGATTACAGATTACAGATTTCGTACATTTGATTCATTTCTTTTCTCAAAACCGTGCAGAAACTCATTTTTTATGCTAATTTGGAAAAGTGTGATGCATGTACAGTTCATAATTAACATAATGTAAACATATATTGTGAATACCATCAGAACATAGCAAATATAACCTATAAAAACTATAATCTTGAACTACCCAACCAAAGCATAAAAAAAACATACATAACTCCAAAATCCTCAATGACGAACTCGACTTATGGCATAGGCCTATCGGCCACAGTAAGTCACGAAGACTTACCTTTTGTCCTTAGCAGTCCAAATACCTCACTTGAGCCTTGTCACCTTAGGAGCTTCAAAGATGACGGAAAGGCAACTTTGAGGGAGGAGGGAAATTTCGTGGGAAGGAGGGGATGGTTTCTTCTCAGCGATGCAAGAAAACAGAGAGAAGTATGAAAATGAAAGTGATTTCACGTAAGGGAGAGAAGAAGCAAGGAAGCAGCTTCTTCCACAAGCTTTGCCACATGTCACCTTCTTATTGGATGCTCCCAACCACCCACTTTCACTTCCTAATTTGCCCCTCCATTGGTTTCTAACTAAATGTTTTGTTTGGTTGAACTTTAGTTTGAAGTTTCTTTTCCTTTTCTTTTTTTTTTTGTCCATTAATATATATCACACAAAAGTCATAATTCAAAAGTTCCGGATGTTACGTTCCATCCACCTTAATTAAAATTTTGTCCTCAAAATTTGATTACACAAACAGTCCAGGATACTTGACATCATATCCTGTTGCCTCTCCTAAGTGGCCTCTTCCATGTCGTAGTTCTGCCATAAGACTTTTGCTAGCAGGAATTTCCTTGTTGCGTAATACCTTGATGGAGGACTCCAGAATCCGCACTGGCTTCTCCACATAAGTCAGTTTCGGTTGTACTTTGATCTCGCTTGCTTCCACGATATGAGATGGATCACGTACACACTTTTTGAGCATGGACACGTGAAACACATCATGAATACCTTCCATGGATGCCGGAAGCTGTAACCGGTACGCCATAGTCCCGATCCTCTTTAAAATAAGGAATGACCTCACATACTGAGGGCCTAGCTTGTCCCTTTTTCTGAATCGCATCACACCCTTGAACGGAGAAATCTTCAGATAAACTTCATCACCCTCGTTGAACTCCAATTCCCTCCGTCTGGTGTCAGTATAACTTTTCTGGCGGCTTTGTGTTACCTCAATACATTGCCTGATAACAGCGATCTTCTCCGCTGTTTGCTGTAAAATATCTGGGCCAACTATGCTAGCTTTGCCGACCTCGTTCCAATATAGCGGAAACCTGCATTTTTTACCATACAACGCCTCATACGGAGCCATGCCAATCGTAGCCTAGAAGCTATTATTGCACGAGAACTCAATTAAGGGTAAATATCGGCTCCACGAGCCCTGAAATTTCAGCACGCAAGCTCTAAGCATATCCTCAAGAATCTGATTTGTTCTTTCTGTCTGCCCGTTAGTCTGAGGATGAAACACTGTGCTAAAATTCAACTGAGTTCCCATAGTCACATGTAGACTCTTCCAAAATTTTGAAGTAAACCTGGCGTCTCTATCGGAGACAATCGAAATAGGCACTCCGTGTAGTTTAACAATCTTCTGCACATACAGCTCAGCAAGCTGATCCATAGAATAAGTCATCTTCACTGGTAGAAAATGGGCCGATTTTGTCAAACGGTCCACAATCACCCAGATGCTATCGTGCCCTTTCGTCGTTCTCGGGAGTCAAAATATAAAATCCATGGAGATTTGCTCCCACTTCCACTCCGGAATCGGCAGTGGCTGCAATGTTCTGGCCGGCCATTGGTGTTCTACCTTAACCTATTGGCACACCAAACAGGTTTCCACATACTTGGCGACCTCTCTCTTCATGTTCGGCCACCAGAAGTGTCATTTCAAATCTCTATACATTTTTGTGCTTCTTGGATGTACAGAGTATGCCGAAGAGTGTGCCTCAGTCAAAATTTCCTTCCTTAACCCTTCGTTGTTAGGCACGTACCACCTGTGCTTGAATTTCAAAATACCACCCTTCGACAAGTTGAAATCAGATGAGTCCTCGGATGTTGCAATCAATTAATACTTCTCGCATTCTGAGTCTTTTTGTTGATCTCCTCGGATTTTGTCCAAAATCGTCGGCCTTAGCGAAATATTTGCAAGTATGGTGGACAATCCGAGACAATCTCCACATTATGCTTCACAATCTCAGACCTCAACATCACCGACATTGTTGCAAGAAAAGGCTGACTCGCAGTGGGCATCCTACTCAAAGCATCCACGACTTTATTTGCTTTTCCTGGGTGATACTTGATTTCGAAATCATAATCTTTAACAAATTCCAACCACCTTCGTTGTCGCATATTAAGCTCTTTCTGCGTAAACAAATACCTCAGGCTCTTGTGGTCCGAAATATCTCGCACTGCTGCCCATATAAATAATGTCTCCATATCTTTAGTGCGAAGACAACTGCCGCTAGTTCTAGGTCATGTGTTGGATAGCTCTGCTCGTACGGCTTCAACTGCCGAGAAGCATACGCAATAACCCTTCCTGCATAAGTACACATCCGAGTCCAACTCCAGACGCATCACAATATATGCTGAACTTGTCACCTTTAACAGGCAGTGCCAATACTGGAGCTGTAGTGAATTTTTGCTTTAACTCCATAAAACTCTTCTCACATGCAGCCGACCACATAAATTTCTCATTCTTCCTGGTCAAACGTGAAAGGGGAACAACAATCTTCGAAAACCCCTCGATGAACTTCCGATAATATCCAGCCAACCCAAGAAATCCACGTACTTCTTGCACGTTCTTAGGCTGCGGCCATTATTTAACAGCTTGTATCTTGCTCGGATCCACAGAAACTCCTTCATGCGATATAATATGGCCAAGAAAACTAACCTTGTCCAACTAAAACTCGTACTTAGAAAATTTTGGGTAAAGCTGGTGTTTACTCAAAATTCTTAAGACAATTCGTAGCTGCTCTTCATGCTCCTCTTTTGTCTTCGAATAGACCAAGATGTCGTCAATGAATACAACAACAAACTTGTCTAAATACTCATTGAAGACGCGGTTCATCATATCCATAAACGCTGCAGGGGCGTTTGTAAGTCCAAAGGACATTACCAAAAATTCATAATGCCCATACCTCATTTGAAACGCCGTCTTTTCAATATCTTCCTTTCGGATCTTCAATTGGTAATAACCCGAGCGTAGGTCAATCCTCGAAAACACCCGGGCACCTTGCAGTTGGTCAAATAAATCATCTATTCGAGGCAGTGGATATTTATTCTTCACTGTTAACTTATTTAACTCTCGGTAATCAACGCACATTTTGAGAGTTCCGTCCTTCTTCTTAACGAACAATACTGGCGCACCCCAAGGAGAAAAACTGGGTCGGATGAACCCCTTATCCAACAACTCCTCAAGCTGAGTCTTCAACTCTTTTAGTTCAGCAGGTGCCAATCTGTACGGATTCTTAGACACAGGTGCAAAGCTTGGATAAACATCAATTGTAAACTCAATATCCCTGTCCGGTGGTAATCCAGGAAGATCGTCGAGGAAGATCTGAGGGAATTCTCTTACTACTGGAAGGTCTCCTGGCTCCCCGTTAAGCAATTGAGTATCGACCACCGTGGCCAGATAAACTGAGCATTCACCCCTAAACTGCTCTTGGAATAGAATAGGAAGTAGGCGACCCACTCAACCTATTCATTGCTTGATAAGAGAACACCTCTTTGTCTGGGGGTCGAAAAGTCACTAACTCGGATCGGCAGTCAATGGTAGCAAAATGGCGTGAAAGCCAGTCCATCCCCAAAATAAGATCGTACCGCTCTATGCTCATAACTATTAGGTAAGCATAGAGGGTATTAATCCTTACCGAGATGACGTTGCCTTGGAAGATACGGTCAGACTGCATATACGCCCCCAAAGGCAGCATTACTATATACTCATGTTCTGCTAACTCAGATACTAACCCCAATCTAGTCATGCAAGCAGTTGAAATGAAGGAGTGCGTAGCTCCCGTGTCTATCAAAGAAAATACGGCTACGCCAGCAACTAAAATACTACCTACGATAACCAAAGGCTGGGCCTCGTCGTCGACGTCGCCAGGCTCGATAAAGGTAAAGATCCTCGGTATGACTCTCCTCTGATCTCTGCCTGGTTGATCTCGGCCCGGCTTCGGGCAATCTTTAACGAAATGGCCAACTTCTCCGCACCGATAGCACTTATTAGTGCCCACTCGGCATTCGCCACTATGCTCTTTCTGACACCTAGAGCACCAAGGCATCTTAGGAGCCCTTTGCACATGCTTTTCTTTCCCCTGATCGTTACCTCCTTCATAAGGCTTCTTGATGCCCCTTTGTTGTCGTGGCTGCCAGCCCTTATCTTGAGGTCGAGGCTGTAATTCCCGAAAGAATCCTCTAGCTGACTCCCTCGGTCTGACATAAGTCGGTTCAGCGGCCTCAATCTCCAATGTTCTCGCCACGATCTCCGCATAAGGCACATTCCATACTCCTGATATGATAAGACTTTTTCGAACCTCTTGACCAAGCCCTTACATAAACCTACGCACCTTATCCTCGTTATTATTTGTAACGCCCCTAGTTCTCTGAACCTAGTTCGTTACACATAATCCGAACATAACTGAAAAACTTTGGACTAAATTTAAAACTTCGCTCGAAAGTCAAATTTGACATTTTCTAAAATCTCAAAACATTTAAAATATTGCAGCGGAAATTCTTTTGAGCAAAACAGAATTAAGCAGAGCTATAAAACAATGTTTGAATAATCGGTTAAAATATTAAGAAATAATTCGGCCAGAAGAGATCAAGACTTAAGCGTGAAAACTTGAAAATCGTAAGAGTCAAACACATCTGCCGCTAAACAAAGTCAACGAAAAGGGGCGGATATAGAAACTGAAGGCTCCCACCGATCACAAAACGACAAAACTTATTATGCACTTCTACCGATGACGTAAGCCGGATGATTCATTCATCTAACTCACACCGGTCACAAAACGACAAAACTTATTATACACATCTACCGATGACGTAAGCCGGATGATTCACTCATCTAACTCACACCGGTCACAAAATGACAAAACTTATTTTACACATCTACCAATGACGTAAGCCGGATGATTCATTCATCTAACTCACACCGATCACAAAATGAAAAAACTTATTTTACACATCTACCAATGACGTAAGTCGGATGATTCATTCATCTAACTCACACCGATCACAAAACGACAAAAGCCTTTACTCACAAAACAAAAACACATCGCCCAATCACTAAACGACAAATTTACTGCCTACATCTTCCGATGGCTTTTACTGAAGACATCTTCCAATGACGTTAGTCGGATGATTCAATCCTCCAACATCTGCCGGCGGACAAAACACCCAACTTCTACTGATTGACCAAAAAGAGACTCTAACAAAGGAGTAAACCCGACTACTAAATGATTTTGTACATTTTGCTGAAATCATTCTGATCAACCCAAATCCACAATTCTTAAAAATTCAGAATAGCAAGCTACAATCAAAATCAAATCATGTTTCTAAATCCAGAAAAGAAAAACACAGAGGCGTTAAAAGAAGTATCAAACTTCTACTATTATTAAAATTCTCAGAACACTTCATCAGAATACCTAACCACTGAAAACTCTCATTCAGATAAAAGTTAAACCGCCTCATCAGAGCACCTAACCGTAGCATAGAAGTGCTCCTCCAACTTCACCTATTCCTTAGTAAACTCAGGGAATTCACCTGTTGAAAGCTCTGCACCTACATCACAAAACTCATTTATTAGCCTAATGCTAAGTAAGTAAAGCAGTAATGAATGAAATGCTGAACATAAATTCCTAAACATGCAAATTTCTACTTTCTCATCTCAGTTGCATATGCATTCGTTTCTAATCTGATTCGCCTGTGAAATTGAGAGTTGGATCACTTCTCCCAAAGTCATACGTCCTCTATCTCGATTAAGGGGCGGACTAGTTCCCTTAACAAACTGTTCAGATCCTCCTGTGAAATTGGAGTTTGGATCACTTCCCCCAAAGTCATACATCTTCTCTCTTGATTAAGGGGCGGATTAGTTCCTTTAGCAACTGTTACAGTCTGTTCATTCTTTGTCATGTCATTTCATGTAAATTCATTTTCGTATATTTTCAAAATATGATGCATGACATACAAATACAATCAAGCATACACAATCCTACTGTTTTGTAATGTAGGCCCGAAGGCACAAGCATACTTTACTTACCTGGCTCCCTGGAAAATCTCGGTTTCAACTATTTTGGAAGCCTTGCTCACCTAAAGTCATAAACAGAATACCAATTAGATCTTTACTGACCTCATCCTATACCATTCAGAAACCCTAGGAGCTAGTTTGGGACTCTGTCCTATGCGCATTCCAGATTCATACGAGACCCGACTCAACTCCTACGCCCTGCATTTCCCATGAACATGCATCTACGATACTCCTCTATCGTCTATAACATAATACAGTAAGATACCTTAGTAAAACTCACCTAAGTCGAAGGGAAAATCGGAGAAGGACCTCCTAGCGCACTCTGCTGAGCTGAGGAGCTGAGAGTTGAAAATGATTTGGGAAACAGTGGCGGCTACAGTGCATTAAACCCAAAACCTCTTTCCTTAAATACGTTATCCACTTTTAAATTTTCAATTACCCTTATGCCCTCGCCTAGTCATCCATTAACCTTACTTTTATTATTACCAAATAAAGTGTGCCATTAATTAAAAAAAATAGAGAAGCGGTTTGACAGAACCGGGTGTTACATTATTGACCTGTCATGGTGCGAAATGAGATAGGGCCTCAAACTTTCTAACATACTCTGCAACTGAACCAGCTTGTCGCAATTGCATAAACTCCATCATTTTCACTTCACGTACGGTACGACTGAAATACTTATCATAAAACACGGTCTTGAAATGCTCCCAACTCATTACTGTAACATCTGTGGTTGCCTTGATGGAATCCCACCAAAAATGGGCATCCAGAGCCAAGTGATAGCTGACAAACGCGACTTTCTCTCCATCCTCTATATTCGGATAGGCCAACATGTCCTCCATGGTTCGAATCCACTCCTCGGCTAAAGAGGGATCCAAAGATTGTCCATTGAACACCAGGGGTTGTAGCTTTTGAAACTTCTCCATTCCTCAGTTAATAGAAGCTGCCACCTCCTGAGTTCTATTGCCCTCACGGTTAATCAACGTATCAAGCAGTTGAGACTGCCTTTCCATATGCTGAGCTTGTCGTTCTAAGTGTTGGGATTGATGAGCTATAAACTCTCTCAACTGGTCTATAGTGTCATCTCGTTCGTCTCTATCATTCCCCCGACGCACCATTTTATAAACCTACAAAAGTTAGAAGCAATAACTCTAAGATAAAAAAATAAGAAACAAAAAAAAACGTACTTATAGTTGAAGAAGCATGTCCGTAAAGTGGCCTGCGCAGTCGAGCAGTCTACAGAATCGATTTTAAAACCCGGGGGCTCTGATACCATAACTGTAGCGACCCTAATTTCCCATAACACTATTCCTAATAATGATGTAAAGTTTAAACTTTTATTTTATTCTTTTCATCTTACTCATTTAAAGACAGTTAAATTCGTTAAGCAGAAGTCAGTAATTCCTCTCGGGTTTCCTCAATTGAACAGTAAAGTCGACTCTTCCTATCGGGTTTCATTGAAGGAACAATATTTTTCCTCTCGGGTTTCATCAATTTAAACCGTAGGGGTAGACGTTATAACATACATGAATGGATAACAAAAACAGAAGACAACGTGGATGACTGAAATCAGAAGGCGGTGTGGAAATTTGAAAATAGAAAGCAGTGTGGACGACAGAGACAGAAGACAGTGTAACACCCGGATTTACAGGATTTTGTAAATAAATAATATAATGACATTTTTGTAATTATGTCAAATCAAGTCTATTTTATGAAAAGAAAGCGTTATTACGATCCTAATAATTAATAAGAATTTTAGGAAAATTTCGGGAATTTTAGGAGTTCGATGCTAATTTAACGAGAATTACGTTCATCGTAATATAAGTGATACTTTGGTAAAAATAGTAAACGGAGTCCGAATTGCGAACGGACAGTTTTAAAAGAACCCTGATAATAAGTTGGAGTTATTGGTGAATTAAGGAGATTTGGAGAAACCGAATCGTTGGTTAATTAAGGAAACAAAGGACGAAACAAATAGAAAATCGAAGGAAGGGCAAAATGGTAATTAGCTATGTCTAATTTTTAATAAAATCACTTATCTTTTCTTTCTCCCTCACTTCCTCTCTGTTCTTCACGAAAACACCAGGGGCAATTTTCTTTCTCCCTTGCGTTCTCCATTTTCAACGGCAATCACTCCTCTCCGACGATCGTTCTTCCTCCGTTCGTCCTCCGTTCTTCACGTTTTCTTCCCTAAACTCAACCCTAGGTATGAATCTATGGTTTTGGAAAGATTATTCGTAGTTTTCAGAGCGTTTAACGATTAGGGTTTTGTTTAGGTTTTGTGAAAAACGTAGTTTAAAGTTAGAAATTTATAGGTTTGACGTATTAGTGAGTATATTGAACGTATTAAACGTTATTGGACGAAATCTAGAGTGTATTCAGTGTTTAGGTTGAAAAACCGAATTTTTAGGTTTGAGAATCTCCATTAATGGAGTTTTGAAAATTCACGAGCACGAATTGCTCGATAAAATGTCTCAAAGAGGTTAGTTAGAACTTCAGGAAAATTTCCTTAGTTAAGGTTTCGTTAAATTTGGACGTATAACGGTTTAAATCTCGTTTTAACGACAACTATTGTGTTTTGCCTCAGACAAACGACGCTCGTGGACTGAGCTCGGAATTCAGCGCGCGCGAGGTAAGTTCTCGTGACTTGTTTGGCCGAGTGACCTACACCGAATGTCGATGTCGATGTCGCGTCGAGGATCTCTGGAGAGTTGTTTGTTTATATGCTTTGGTCGGGTAGATAGGGTTAGTTCTTTTATAGGTTATGTTTTTATAGTCTTGATGGTATGTATGATGTTTGTTTATTTTATGCCTATAACTGTTCATGCATCACGCATTTTTAAAATAGCATGAAAACGGATTTCTGCACGTGTTTAAGAAAATGAAATGAATGAACGTAATGAATCAATGTAATCTGTATCTGGTTACGCGAGGTGGGGCTCAGGTACGGCTGTTAAGGGTGCGAGCGTGTACCCCCCTGGTTAGGTGAAGAGGGCAGTCCGACCGCGGGATGTGTCCTCTCCATCTAATAGGCTGAGACCTCGGTGACATTCTGTCTGCGACGTAATGATAAGAAAATGTTGCATGATTTCTGAAACTCATACACACAGCATGTATTGCATTTACGAGACTTGCTGAGATTTTTATCTCATAGTGTGTCTGTATGGTGTAGGTGATTGCGAGACAGGTGAGGACGATGTTCCTCCTCCTGAAGCCTGAGTTCAGTTGACGAACAATGATCGCGGGAGTGTGCTGGCGCAGTCGAGGCGTTCATGACCCGTGGGGACCTATGTAGGTATTTTGGGCTATTTCAGATAGAAATTTGTACAGATAGATCATTATAGGATGTTTGGGTCTGGATTAATGGATAGGTTTATATTTTAAAGTTTTTAAACATTTTGGAAAACTTGATTTGTAAATGTTCGGTATTAGGGAAATGTTCAGTTTTTAAACATATCCACGCGGTTTGTTTTTATGAAAATAGGCTATGTTTTTAAACGTGTTTTGAATTATTTATTTTGGGTGATTGGCAAGTGAGAAATCGATGGGGTTGTGAGTGAGTTTGTGTTAGAATGTATGGTTGATGTAGGTGAAATTGGGTGGAAGAGTTGTTAAGTTATGTTTATGGTTGTAGGAGCACGCAGGGTAAATGAAAGAAGGGAAAAGGGGAAAAAGAAAAAAGGAAAGGAGAGGGGCGCCTAGCTCTTTGGAGAAAAATTCCAGAGAGCTTGGCGATCGATCGCCCAGGGTGGCGATCGATCGCCTCCTTCTCCTTGGTCGCGCCCAGCGATCGCCTCACTAGGCGATCGCTAGGCAAAATGGGGCGATCATCAACGGCGATCGATCGCCGGTTTTGCGCGATCGATCGCCCCTCAAGTTTTGGTGTCTGGCGATCGATAGCCTGTTTTGGGCGATCGATCGCCCCTTCATTTTTGCTGTGCTCTGACGCTTTTGCCGCTCCAATCGCTGGCCGATATTTTAAATAGTTTTAAATGGTTTTTATTTAATTTAATTTAATTGTTTTAAAGCTTTATTAAATGATTTTCAAATTAGATTCGAACGTTTTACAAATTTTGGTTTCCGCTTTAAATTCCGCCTAAATGCAAATCAAAGTTATTAGGATAAAAAAAATAATACGAGAAAATTGGGTACAGTATTAGGGTCGCTACAGACAGTGTGGACGACGGAGAAAGAAGACAGTGTGGACGTTTGAAATAATAGACAGCGTGGACGACAGAATTAAAAGACAGAATTGACAACAGAAATAAAAGACAGTGTAGACATTTGAAATAATAGACAACGTGGACGTTTGAAATAATAGACAGCATGGACGACAAAATTAAAAGATAGAATTGACAACAGAAATAAAAGACAGTGTGGACGACTGATTTTCTCTATCAGAATGCTTAACTAAACTTTATCATCCACAGACTTACTTAGACTTTTCGTCCACAGACCACGTGATTTTGTTGTCCACAATCCACGTGACTTCACTGTCCACAGACTTTGGACAATGACTTTCTTACAGAAACACATAACTTTATCGTCCACAGACTTTGGACGATGACTTTCTTACAGAAACACTTAACCAAAACTTAAAGAATCCCGAATCTAGACCATGCATTACCCGATCGATCGCCCCTTCCTGGCGATCGATCAGCTAGCTCTTTGGATTTTTGTCCAGAGAGCTGCCTTCATATTCTTTCCCTTGCACCTACACACCATTCACCAAGAACTTCCAGAAACATTAAAACATCAAATTCATTACCATTTCATCAACATCAGTATTTACACTATCCAGACATCAAACACCCTAGAATGAGTTTCTATATAATTCATATACTTCCACCCTTCCAAAATTTCCAGAATACTTAACTATTGCTCCCACGAGTCAATTTAGCTCTGACTGCACTTGTAACACCCGAGAATTTAGATTTAATTAATTTAAAAAGAAAAGTTAATAACTTTGGTTAAACTAATTGGTTAATTAGTTTGTGTTCGGATATTCTAATTGGATAACTTAAACCGTGAATAGTGTGAGGGTCAGTTTACGAAAATTTATAATTTAAGAACGATTTATCGAGAATTCGAAATGGTCGAAAGTACGGGAGGGCTAATTAGTAAATGTTGGTTTATTAAGATTATTATTATTATTATTATTATTATTATATTTTAAATAAATCAAAACAACAGAATGGCAAAGCCATTCTGTTGTTCGTTCGAGCACCCGAGCCCGAGAGAGGAGAACAGGAGAGAGGGAGACGACGGCGACGAACGGCGGAGCAACCACCGGCGATTCCTCGACGTCTCCGGCCAAACGACGACGACAAGCAACCTTCTGGCAGACTTCGCGCACGAACCGAACCGGTGAGTTGATTTTACGCCCTGTTTCGGTTCTGTTCTTGGCCGAGGGTGAGGAGCTGGTTTGAGCTCCGATCACCAGCTGTTTTTGGCCGTTCTTGGCGTCGAATGGCTGGGTTTATGGTCAGCTTTCATCGCCTGGCCGTGAGGAGCCCGAATTGGGCAAAATTCAGAAAGCACTCTTTGGGGCATTTCGGGTTTTGCTTGAAATCTCGGGATTTTTGGTTAGTTTATGCTAATTGAGGGTATAGGAGATTGATTGGTGTGGAATTGGAGGAGAATTGATGAAAAATCAAAATGGGAAATTTTTGGGTGAAGGGCAGATTCGGGTTTTTGTTATTTTGACCTAGCTAGGGTCGTTTGTTTTCAAATTCATTTTAGCAGGTTAAAATAGGTTATTAGAGGAGTGCGTGGCCGCTGGAATCGTTCGATTCCGATAACCGACGCAAAAGTTACGCGCGTTTGAAGTTTCGGGTCGGTTTTTACCGAACCCAAATTAGTGGCCCGTTTAGTTATGTTTTAGTTAGATTAGGCTAATTGAGTTGAAATGTGGCTGATTGGGGGAAGGAATTGGTGAAGTTGGGTTGGAGTTAGAATTTTGGACGTTTTAGTGTAAAACCGGTTCTGTTTTTGGGGGTTTTGACTTAGCAACGGTTATTTGTTTTATATTTTCTCTTGGTATGTTAAACTAGGTTATTAGTGGAGCGCTTAGCTGCTGAAATCGAGTGCCAAGTCTAAATTAATCTGAGTGGGGTTAATTGACATTGTGATTGGTGAATGTAGGCTTAATTTGAATGAAGTTTGATTAATTGTAGTTAGAGTTAGTTTAAATATTCTTTAGAAGTGAATAGTGATGCTTAAGTGAATTTTGTGAATGTGATAGGTTACCGAGTGGGCAAATGTACATAGCCAAAGCGAGTAAGTGCGGTGCCAGAGTTCAGGTAAGTAGAGGACGTTTGTTTTGCTTTCGGGCCTACACCATGGAACGGTAGGATTTATTTGTTTGTTGTTTGACCGTCTTCCTTGTTGGTTATTTGTTGTTGATGTTTGGTTCTCTTCTTCGTCGGTCAAGCATTGTTGTGGTTGTGTTGGTTGTTTCATTTGGTGTTGTGTTGGTCGTTTTGTTCGGTATGGCATACTTGAAGCATGCATCATTGTATATCACGCTAGGTACGAGCATTGGCATAGTTGGCATTGTGAGTATGAATGTAATCAGATAAGAAAATTTTAATGCATCTCGAATAGGTGCCTTGTCGGGCTGAGGTTGCTGGCAGTAGCACCCCGAGGGGTACTCTATGAGAGAGGGCCTGCTAAAACATGTATTGCATTTCGAATAGTGTGCCTTTTCGAGCTGAGGTTGCTGGTAGTAGCACCCCGAGGGGTACTCTATGAGAGATGGTTGGCTAAAACATTTAATCCTGAATAGTGTGCCTTGTCGGGCTGAGGTTGCTGGCAGTAGCACCCCGAGGGGTCCACTATGAAGGATGGTGGTTCGAGTGTGGCCATCCTAGACGGTTATGGGATGTGTGCCAACTCGTTCCACACGGCTTAAGAAAGATTAAAGCAAGAGTAAAGCAACGAACAGCAAATAAGCACAACTGAGTGATAGAAACTGCATGTGTTAGGTTGATTGCACTGTGAGTTGTCGTGTCGAGGGGTGTTGTGTTGTTGTGTTAGAGTAGGGTAGTGTGTGCATTCTTCTTGTTATTATTTGTTACTTCCTACTTGCTAAGCGTAAGCTTACGTGTGTGTGTGTGTTCTGTGGTGTAGGTAACGACGCGGGTACAGGTGAGCTATGTGAGTCAGCCAAGACTTGGGAGCAGTCGGAGATGCACGGGGCGTGCCGGTGCGGGCAGTTGTCTGGACGAGTCCACCATGGTCTTCGGAGATGTGGACTTTGTATTCTGATAGCGTAGTGTAGATGTCTGTTGTTGTATATAGTTAAGTTAAGGGTGATATGTCGCCCTATATTGTGGTCTTTCTTCAATTAGGGTTGTTAATATTTTAGTTTAACTCTTTTCTGCTATTTAGAGATTTCTCATGCCGCATGCTGGATAGTTGGTTGGCTAGGAGTATTCTGGAACTGTTTGGGGATTGATTTATTGCAGGTACTTAGCATTTTGGGAGGCGCCATTTTCAGGCGTTACTTTGCCGAAATTTTCGGGAAGGATGCCGTGGTGCTTAAAGGTTAGGATTAAGGGAAAGAGTCTAGGCAGCTAGGTATGACGTAAAGAGTTTCAGGAGATTTAGTTTTAAATCCTAGGGTGTTAGGTTTATTTTGTATGAGGTTTTAATGTGGGATTGGTTAGCAAAGTAGCGCTCCGAGCCAGGGTGGGTTCGGGGGCGTTACAGCACTGTACACTCCCACGGGCACACCTCTTCAACAGCTTATGCGTCGGGTGGAGGAATCTCATCCTCACCTGTTTCAAAATCACCTACACCATAAAGACAACTATGAGCTAAAGGCTCAGTAAGCTTCGTAAATGCAAATGCATGCTGTGCATATACGGTTCATAAATCATGCAGACGTTTTCAGAGTTTCATTGCAGAACAGATTACAGAACAGAATATCACCGAGATCTAAACTCTCACCAGATGGAGAGGGCATGTCTGGCAGTTAGACTGCCTTTTCCATCTACTGGGGGAAAAACATGCTTCCATCCGTAAACAGCCATGTCTGAACCCCACCCTGTCGTGACCAGATTACAGATTACAGATTTCGTACATTCGATTCATTTCTTTTCTCAAAACCGTGCAGAAACTCATTTTTTATGCTAATTTGGAAAAGTGTGATGCATGTACAGTTCATAATTAACATAATATAACATATATCATGAATACCATCAGAACATAGCAAACATAACCTATAAAAACTCTAATCTTGAACTACCCAACCATAGCAAAAAAAAAACATAAATTACTCCAAAATCCTCAATGATGAATTCGACTTATGGCATAGGCCTATCGGCCACAGTAAGTCACGAAAACTTATCTCTTGTCCTTAGCAGTCCAAATACCTCACTTGAGCCTTGTCACCTTAGGAGCTTCAAAGATGGCGGAAATGCGGCCAACTTTGAGGGAGGAGGGGAATTTCGTGGGAAGGAGAGGAGGGTTTCTTCTCGGCGATGCAAGAAAATAGATGGAAGTATGAAAATGAAAGTGATTTCTTGTAAGGGAGAGAAGAAGCAAGGAAGCATCTTCTTCCACAAGCTTTGCCACATGTCACCTTCTTATTGGATGCTCCCAACCACCCACTTTCACTTTCTAATTTGCCCCTCCATTGGTTTCTAACTAAATGTTTTGTTTGGTTGAACTTTAGTTTGATTTTTCTTTTCCTTCTCTTTTTTTTTGTCTATTAATATATATCACACAAAAGTCATAATTCAAAAATTCTGGATGTTACAAGCATAATCAGAGTCTGAGTATCCTACTAATTCGAAGGTAGTGCCTTTAGGATACCACAATCCTAGATCATGAGTTCCACTTAAATACTTGAATATTCTCTTGACTGTTGTTAAGTGAGATTCTCTAGGAGAAGCTTGAAACCTAGCACAGAGATAGACACTAAAGATGATATCTGGTCTACTAGCTGTTAGATATAGAAGAGATCCAATCATACCACGATATTTTTTAATATCTACACTTATGCCATTCTTATCCTTATCCAATTTGGTTGTGGTACTCATGGGAGTTCTAGAAGACTTTGAAGAATTTAGTCCAAATTTCTTCAGGAGATCCTTAATATATTTTTCTTGATTTAACAGGATCCTATTGGGGGTCTGTCTGATTTGTAGGCCTAAGAAAAATCTCAACTCTCTCATCATACTCATTTCAAACTCGTTTTGCATCAAGGAAGCAAATTCATCATAAGCCAAAAACGATATCATCAACATAAATTTTCACTATGAGAATATCTTCTCCTTTTTTGCATAGTGAATAAGGTTGAGTCCGTTTTTCTCTTTTTAAACTTTTTTCTTCAAGGAAGGTCTTCAACCTGCCGTACCAGGCTCTAGGAGCTTGTTTTAAACCATACAAGGCTTTCCTAAGTTTGTATATATGGTCAGGTTTTTCATAGTCTTCGAAACCTAGGGGTTGCTCCACATAAACTTCTTCTAAAATATACCCATTCAAGAATGCACTATTGACATCCATTTGAAAAAGAGTGAAGTTCTTGAAACAAGCATATGCTAGGAGCATCCTAATAGATTCTAGACAGGCTACTGGGGAAAAGGTTTCCTCAAAATCTATCTCAATTTCTTGGTTGTACCCTTTGGCAACCAACCTAGCTTTATTTCTAATGACTATGCCATTTTCATCCATCTTGTTTTTAAAAATCCATTTAGTTCCTATAATTGGATGATCCTTGGTTTTTGAAACAAGTTCCCAAACATTGTTCCTTTCAAATTAGTTTAACTCTTCTTGCATAGCCACAATTCAATTTTCATCTAGTTCTGCTTCCTCGAATTTATTAGGTTCAACTTGTGAAATATATGCCACATTGATACAGAGATTCCTAAGAGAGGATCTAGTCTTAACTCCTAAAGAAAGGATCACCTAGAACTTCATCTAAGAGATGATTTTTGACAAATTTCCAATCTCTAGGTAGAACATCATTTTCATCCTTGGCAGAGACAATTTCTAGGGATTTTGAAGAAGAATCTAAAGAATTTTCTCATTGAATGGTTTCACTAGGTTTGTCTAAGGAGAGAGAATCCAATTGCTTTTCTAATATATCATCCTCAACCACATTGATAGTGGGATGAGAGGTCTCATCAAAGTTGATATGCATGGATTTTTCTACAACTAGTGTTCTTTTGTTGAACATCCTATATGCTTTACTGGATAGAGAATAGCCAAGAAAGATTCCAATGTCAGATTTGGAATCAAATTTTTCCAAGATATCCTTGGTGTTTAGAATGAAACATTTACAACCAAAGGCTCTAAAGTATTTTACAGAAGGGATTTTTTCATTCCAAATCTCATAAGGTGTTTTCTTTAGAATAGGTCTTATGGAGACCCGGTTTATTACATAACAAGCTGTGGAGACAGCTTCTGCCCAGAAATACTTTAGAAGGGAGTTCTCGTTGAGCATGGTCCGAGCTAGCTCTTGAAGAGGCCTATTTTTCCTTTCCATAACACTATTTTGTTGAGGGGTTCTAGGAGAAGAAAAATTGTGCTCAATTCCGTGTTTGAGACATAAAAGTTCAAATTTCTCATTTTCAAATTCTCCACCATGATCACTACGAATAGCAACAATGGTGAGATTCTTTTCATTTCGAACTTTTTTCCTAAAGTTAGAGAAGATGTCAAAAGTTTCAATCTTTGACTTTAGAAAGAACACCCAAGTAAATCTAGAGAAATCATCTACAATGACAAAGGCATAATGTTTGTCCCCTAGACTAGCAATATTTGAAGGACCGAAGATGTCCATGTGAAGAAGTTGGAGAGGCTTGGATGTAGAAATTGCATTCTTTGATGCAAAGGAACTTTTGATTTGTTTGCCCATTTGGCAAGCTTCACAGACTTTATCCTTCTCAAAGGATATTTTTGGAATCCCTCTAACTAAATTATCCTTAGTAATCTTAGCTAAGGTGTCCATACCTACGTGACCTAATCTTCTATGCCAAGTCCAACTATCAACCAACAAATTCACAGCAAGGCATTTTTCATCAATATGTTCAAAGTTATCTAAATCAATAATATAAACAGTCTCTTTCCTATATCATTTGAACAGAATTTTGCTATTGTAAACATCTTTAATCACACATGTATTTGATTTAAAAATCACTTTATATCCTTTATCACACAATTGGCTAATGCTAAGTAAATTATGCTTTAACCCTTCTACTAACAACACATTTTCAATAATAGAGTTAGAACTGTTACCTATGTTACCGATGCCAACAATCTTACCCTTTTGGTTTCCACTAAAAATGACGTTTCCTTTCTTCTTGTTGACATTAGCAAATTTGGTTGTCTCCCGTCATATGCCTCGAGCATCCACTATCGAGGTACCATTGATTCTTCCCGAGAGAGCAATCAACCTACAAAATAGAAATCAAGTGTTCTTCTTAGGTACCCAAATCTTTTGGGTCCTAGTGTTAGCTTTGGTTCCTTTAGGAACCCACTGTAATTTACTACTTGATTTCTTACCAAATTTCAAAGGACATTCATATGATTTATGTCCTATCTCATTACAAGCATGGCAAGTGGACGATCTAACAAAGAAATTTTTATAGACTTTCTTTTTATTAGATCGTTCATATCCTAACCCTGCCTTGTCAAATGTAACTCTCTGACTGCATAACAGCATGTTTAAATTCTTGCTACTATTAGTAAATTTAAGAACTATGTTATTCAAGTTCTCATTTCTACTCTTAAGATCATTTATTTCATTTTCCTGCAAATTACACTCCTTAGCATGCTTCTCAACCAAGTTTGCATTTTCCTTCTTTAAAGAGTTGTATTTAGATTTAAGCATACTATATTGTTTAACTAAATCATTGAAAGCGTCAATTAAGTCACCCTCATCATTTTCACTGTCACAAGAGGAATGACTAACCTTATCTTCGTGTGCCATGAAGCAGAGGTTGGCGACTTCCTCATCTTCTGAAGTGTTGATCTCACTGTCATCCCAAGTGGTCTTCATGGCTCTCTTCTTGAATTTCTTGGGATTCTTCTTTGCTTATGGACACTCGGCCTTGATGTGACTAGACTTCCGACACTCAAAGCATGTGATTTCTTTGCTCCTTTTAGGGCTTTTATCCCTTTGAGAATCTTCTCCCATGTATCTTTTTTCTGTTAGAGGAATTTGCTGAACCTCCTTGTGATGAGAGCTATATCCTCATCATCATCTTCTTCTTCGGATTCTTCTTGTTTGCTTGAGAAAGCTTTGAGTGCAATGTCCTTTCTTTTGGACACCTCATTTTCCTTGAGATCCTCCTTTTCATTGGCTCTCATTGTTATCTCATGCGTCATGAGAGAGCCAATGAGCTCTTCAAGCTTGAGGACTTTTGGATCTCTTGCTTCTTGGATGGTCGTCACTTTCGGTTGCCATCCCCTTGGTAGACATCTTAGGATTTTCCTGACAAGTTCTTCATTTGGATACACTCTACCAAGCACTTTTAAACCATTAGTGATGTTAGTAAAACGAGTAAACATAGAACTAATTGATTCATCATTTACCATGGTAAATAGTTCATACTCATGTACTAACATACTCATTTTACTTTCTTTTACTTGATTTGTTCTCTCGTGTGTAATTTCAAGTAAATGCCATATTTCTTGTGTACTCTCACAGCCTTGTACCCTGTTAAACTCGTCTCTGTTCAGTGCACAGTATAGAGTATTAATTGCCTTAGCATTTGAACTCAGATTTCTCTTATCGGACTCAGTTAATTCATGAGAGGCCTTAGGAACACTAATCTCATTCTCAGTTTTCATAGCCCTAAATGGTCCATTTTCTATGATATTCCATAAATCATAATCCATAGCTTGAACAAAAATTTTCATCTTAGACTTCCAATAAACATAATCATTTCCATCAAAGAATGGAGATCTAGTAATAGATTGGCCTTCTACGTGTGAAGTGTTTGTGTTGAATGCCATTTCTAGATATACAACTATTTTTTTAATCACAATTAGACAAATATTAACCTTGCTCTTATACCAATTGTACGATCGTGATTGTCTAAGAGTGGGGAGGGGAGGTGAATTAGATTTTTCTCTCTTAATTGAGTTTACTTAAAACAATATAAATTAATTAAGTTATTGTTTACTGATTTAAAATAAACAAAGAGAGAGAGAAAAAAATAACACCGAAGTTTTTAACGTGGTTCGGCCAATCCTGCCTACTTCCACGCTCCAAGGCTCCCCCTTGAAGATTCTTTCCTTCTCCTCACGAGAAATCTAGATCGAACTTCACGGGCGTCTATCTACTGCCTTTACACTTTTGGATTGAACTTCACACGGCGTCAATCCATTGCCTTACAGTTTTTACAAGATGAAGATATTAAGCACAAGGCTACACTCTCTCAAAAGCTAAATCTCAAGTTTTGGAATAAAGAGATGTAGAGAGTCGCAGAGTATTACAGGACTTTTTGCTCGTGAGAGTTAAGAGGTAATTGTAAAGATTGGCAAAAGTTCTTCTCCTGAGCTTCATTCTTCTTTTTATACTCTTGTCTGTAATCTGCGTCTCATACAAAAATATGACCGTTGGAGATGAGTCCGTACGCAGAAAACTAGTCGTTGAGTTCTGGAGTCACTATCGCTCGCGGTCTTTAATAGTCTTGCGTTAAGACTCTAGACGTTCGAGTTTGGACGAATTTGTTTAGTCTGATGTTGGAAGAATGCTCGTCAGACTAGTGCTTCGAATGAATTCATTGTTCTGTCTTGGAACACTTTGGTCGAATATTTTGGACGCTTGCTCGTTGGACGAGTATATTGGACGATTGCGTTGTGGACGAGTACTTTGGACGATCGCGTTGTGGACGAGTACTTTGGACTATTGCATCTGACTTATAACTTCGGACGATTGCGTCTGACTTATAACTTCAGATGACTGCGTCTGTCGTAACTTTAGACGACTGCGTCTGTCTTAACTTTGGACGCCTGCGTCTGTCTTTCACGTAGTACTTTGGACGATTGACTTTGGACTAATAACACTTAACCAAAAACTGTCAGAAACGTAATACCCTTTTCAAATGGCATTTCTAGATAAATGCAATAAACACAATAATCCAATTATTCAGTTCATATATTTCATATTAATCATACTCATCAGTTCATATATTTCTTATTAATCATAATCATCAAAAACATATTTAAACTTAAACTCTATTTAAGTCAACAACGTTAGGTGGTGTCGTGTTGGAGCTTGCTCGCCGGCCATCAGTGGACGTACGTGGGTGGTGCTATCAGCTGGTTGGTTTCCTAGTCACCATTTGATTAACGAGTTGTACCATCAGTAAGTTACTTGTCAGTAGCCTGAGTGACATGGTTAGATCTTCGGATCGCCGTCACTTTTCAGCTTCTTCTTGGTTCGTGAGGTGCGATTGGATCTATAGTTCATCACCTTTTAGTGATAATGTGTCAGAAAGGTCCTTGAGTGACCCTCTTTTTTCACTGAGACTATTTTCTATTGAAAGTGTTGATTACTTAGTTTATTTATAGTTACCTCTATATGTATCAATATTTTTGAATCTGCCTCACCATAGCTTGTTGAGCCTGTTTTAAAATGATTCTAAGGATTTGATGATTGATGATTTGTAAATCTTTAGCTCGTGGAGCATGTTTTGAAATGATAAGAAAATATAAATTCATGCGCTGTATTTTCATAAATGTTTCATGATTTTATAAAAAATGATAAAACTAGTTTTACATATGCATCTGAGTATAATATAGGATTCCTATTGAGTTAGTCACTCACCTAAATGACATTATTTTCCAGGTTTAGATCGTAGAAGCTGGTGTTGTTGTTGCTTGCTGAGGGTGTTCCTACACACAGTTTTCCTTTCTTTTAACTTGAGAGTTATTTTTTTGCCTTGGCGAGAAAATTCTTTGTTTAACTATTTTTCTCCTTATCCTAGTTTGTATAAAACTTTTGGGCAGTATTTATTAGATTCATTTAAGTTTGTATTATCTTATTTTTTACGTGATCATTATGTGGACTTCGACCTATTCTTTGTGAGCTAGGATTCAGATTATTTTAAAGTATTTCACTGTCAAACATTACCTTGGGCTGGACAGTCGAGTCCTCTCCGAGGACCAGGTCGCTCAACCTAGCATTTCTATCTAGGTCCACTTCCGAGTGGTAGATAGTTATATTTTGATAGAAATTGCCTATCTAAATTGTCTATTTGTTAGGTTTTAAGCACATATAGTGAAAATGTCACCACTCGGAAGTAGACCTAGATAGAAACGCTATTATAATTTAAGATATTGGTATCACTTGGATTCTTGAACTTTTTTAGATTGGTAGACCCAATTAAGATAGGTTTAATTTTATGCTTAGCATATCATTGTTTTCTAAAAAAATAATATTTTGAGACAAGTTCTCTTATTAAATGATGTGTCCATTTTATGGCTCGTCATGTTTTTATATTCTGTATATATTTTTCACTGAACATGTTTAAAATTAGAGCATGCAAATTTAATTTTTTTTTTCAGCTCAATCATTTACATTTAATTTTAAGTGTTAATTTGTTTTTAACTAGAGTAAGTAGATAGTTGTATGTGTCTTATCCCTGTGCGTAAAACTCTGAACCTAATTAGGGGCTTTCGTAGCTTTTGCGATCGCTGAGTATCATCATTAATCTTATTGCCTATGACATGATATGTTCAGAGTTCGTGAATAACTCTATTTTCACTAAAACCATATACAATAAATAATTATTTTATTTATTTACCACACTATAGTGGGTTGTTTTGTCATATGCTCTATCGTAAGATTTCAAGCTTTCTTTTATAAAAAGTTTTATAAATTGGCATGCTCACATGTTATTTAAATTAAATGTTAATCATAAAACTTGATTTTTATTGAGTTTAGTCGGCTCGCCCCAAACGAATCTCCCTTTTAGGTTTAAATCAAAATGATTACCAGTTGACAATGCAAAAGTAGATTCAGAGACTTTTTCCTTAGCAATTTATTTTCTTTTAGAGAGTTTATTTTATTTATTTATTTTTGTGTAAGGTTAGCTTTATTGTTCGGCCTTTAAGTTTATATATTTTTTGCACAAATATTAGACCTTTCCATTCCATACTATCATAAGGTCACTATTGGATGATTTGTATTTTAAATTTAAGTCTTTTGCTGCTAATTAAGAATTTTAAAGCTAAGTCTCAGACAGTCTGGTCTTTTTTGGGCCAAGTCCTTACCTATGTTGTCTCGGGGCCACTTTAAGACATGACAAATATAATTTCCTAACCCTATCTCCATTATCGTTCTTACACATATAGATATTATTCACTCCATTTGCATTATTTTTCATGGTACTAAAAGGTAATATTATCGGCAAATGCCATAATATATCCTAATGGATAATGGAAAAAATCTCCATACTTGTTCAACATTTAGAACTCAAAATGCATCTTATTGCACCTATTTGTTGAATAAGGTACATATGTAGGCATTGTTATTTGAATAAATAAATTTGGTTCTTCTTTGCTATTTCTATATATAAGTCTCTTTTTCTTTGCATAAAAATAGAGCACAAGAGAGAAACAAAATAGTGGTATGAGAGGCAAAAGTAAGGGAGAGTGTTGAGAATCATAGCTTTTGTTTATACTCAAGTTGTTTCTTTTTGTTGCAGAAGCTCATCTAATGGCATCTGATAGTTTTGTGTAGTCTGCAATTCCTCGCTTTGATGGTCATTACGATCATTGGAAAATGTCGATGGAAAATTTTATGTTCTAAAGAATACTGGCAAGTAGTTTTTAAAAGAATACAAGAAATTGCAGTTGTTAATGCCTTAACAGATCCACAAAGAGCACAAGTGAGATGCAACGTGTGAAAGATCTAAGGCCAAGAACTATTTATTTCAAGTCATTGATCGATCAATCTTAGAAACTATTCTTTGCCACGATACATCGAAGCATATTTGGACTCCATGAAGAAGAAGTACCAGGGATCAACAAGGGAAAAAAGGCAACAACTTTAAGCATTACGCAAAAAAATTGAAACACTTCGAAGAATCTGGTAGCAATTATTTTTCACGAGTAATGACGATTTTCAACAGGATGCGAATATATGGTGACAAGGAGGAAGATGTTACCATGTTGAGAAAATACTTCGAACAATGGCATCAACATATAATTTTGTTGTCACTTCTATAGAGGAGTCCAACCGACATTGATTAACTTTCACATGAGGAACTTTAAAGCTCTTTGATGTATCAACCAGCAAGATAAGGAGGAGCAAGCATTGAAGGTGCCACTATTTATTACAATCAAGATCCAAACAAAATAGATCATGGTATACAACAACAAAATAATAATTAATTTGGTGAATATAAAGGAAGAAGACGAGGGTTGAGGCAGATTTCAGTCAAGCACCCGAGGTTGAGGCAAATCGGCAATCAAAACAAATGTGGAATATTATAAATACCACATGAATGGGCATTAGCAATTTGAATGTCAGAACTAACTTATCTCAAAACTGTGGAGAAGATTCAAATTTTGAAAAGAAAAGAGGAGGAAATTTCTTTGTTGATAGTCTGCCATATAATAGAAGAGAGCAACAACAATAATTTATGGTATCTAGATACTGGTTGCAGCAAAAAAAATTATTTTCTTTCTTGAATGAATTATTTCGAGATGATGTCAAATTTGGAAATAATTCCAAAGTCTCAGCAATAGAGAATGTATTGTATGCAAGAAGGCAAAGTGCCTACACACCTTTGGGTTGAGATTAACAAGGACTTCGTCCTAGGATTTTCACGAACAACCAAAGCTAAGGATTTCATTATGGTAGTCGTGGATCGATTCTCCAAGATAACACATTTCATCGCCTGCTCCAAGACTGATGACTCCATCCTCACTGCTGACTTTTTTTTTTTTAAGGAAATAATCAGGTTACACGGAGTACCACAATCCATTGTGTCTGACAGAGACACTAAATTTCTGAGCACATTCTGGTAGGGGTGGGCACGGTTCGGGTTGGTCCGGTTCCGAGCCCGGACCAAAGCCGGACCGAGATTTCAGAAAAAAATTTCCAAAGACCGAAACCGATCATTTCAGAACCGAGGACCAAACCGGGATCGGACCGAAAAATGAAATGAAATCCAAATGAAATTCAAATTCAAATGAAACTCAAATCCAAATAAAATTTAAATCCAGCTGAAACTCAAAGCTAAATAAAATTCAAATTCATCTGAAACCTAAACCAAATCTAAACGAAGTTCAAACAAATCTAAAATATAATTATCCCTCAAACAGCTACTGATGGAAAGTAAAACCCAACAACTAAACCATTCAAGTTCAAACCAAACAAAATCCTTTGGAATGAACCTCTTGACTCTTACCTTCGAGCGTTCAGCGTCGATAGAAGGCGGTTGGTTAAGGGTTCGCTCTAGCTGGGACAAAGGGCGGTTGGATTCGAGCCGAGATAAGGAAGAAAGTGGAGTGGTCGCCTCGTCAGGAGTTGGATAAGGGTTCGCTCGCAGTCGCTCGGGATTTTGGTCTCTGGAAGTGGAAGTAAAACTGAAGGCTCGGCCTTCAGTTTTAATTTTTTACATTCAATCGGTCTGGTTCTGATTTTTCAGGATTTTGGGTTGTGGACCGAGGACCGGACCGAAAACAGATGGAAAAACAAGTTATGGACCGAGGACCGGACCGTGGTCCATGGATTTGGTACCAAAATCGGTGGTCCAGTCTGGTTCTCGGTCCCCGAGCCAGTTCTACCCACCCCTGTATTCTAGAAAACTTTATGGAAGAAGATTGGAACCATCAGCACTTCTTTCCACACACAAACTCACGGTTAGACATAAATGGTCAACCGTACCCTAGGAAACCTCTTAAGAAGTAGTGTGGGAAAGAAGCTAACAGATTCGGATGACCAATTTCACATTTGGAGTTTGCTTATAACAGGATTGTCCACTCCTCCACTCAGAGGACCCCTTTTGAAGTGGTATATGGTTTCCCCTCATATCGTTGGACCTCATACCACTCCCTTTAAAGGATCTTGCAAATCATGTAGGGGCTAACAAAGCAGCCCAAGCCAAGTAGATACATGAAATGGTTCGGAAGACCATTGAGAAGAAAAATGAGATGTATGCAAAACAGGCTAATAAGGGATGTAAGTAAGTGACATTTAATGAAGGAGATTTAGTGTGGCTCCACCTAAGAAAATAGCGTTTTCCTAAGCAAAGGAGATCCAAACTTCTCCCATGGGCCGATGGTCCTTTCAAGATTTTGAAGCGGATAAACAACAATGCGCATAAGCTAGAATTGCCTGGGGATTACGGGGTGTCAGCCACCTTTAACGTGCAGAACCTCTCACCTTATGTTGGCGAAGAAGACGACCTCAAGACTGATGAACCCCTAAATTTGAGGTCAAATCCTCACTCACCCGGGGAGGATGATATGCCTCGGAGGCCTATGACTCGTTCATAAACCAAGGTACGTCAATTAACAAATCTTTCATCTAATAAGTTTGTTAGTCTTGCAAGTAAAGACCTTGTTTATAGCTTGGAGTGTGAGCAAAATTTTCAAGACAAAGATAAGCCTACGCATGTCCTTTGTTAGAAGACACTTCCGGCATCATCGAGCGTTGAAGAGGGAATTTTTTTTTTCGAAGACAAATTCGTGTAATCAAGCATTCTTTCTTTTTTAGGGAAACATTAGCCCTTCTATTTTTATTTTGTGGTAAACATTAGCCTTGTACTATTTGGTATGCATGCTTATTTAATCTTTAGGTTGGATCGGGTGATCGAGGAGTGGCGCGCACGAGTAGAGGCTTGGTCGAGCATCGCGGAATGCAAGTTGGCGAGCACGGATGGTGACCTAGATTGGCGCGGATGGAGGGATGTCATGGCTGAAGGAGTACAGATAGATGACATGGTCGAAGCTAGTTCAAAGATTAGCCGCGCAAGGACAGATGACATGGCCAATGCCGAGAGCTGTCGATGGGCGTATGCACGGATGGATGACATGGCTGAACGAGTGGCTACATGAGCTTGGTTCTGGAATCTTCTTTCAGCCTTCAGAAGCCACACCAGCCCAGTCTTCTTCAAACCAAAAAAGAGGACCAATGGGTGAAGCCCAAGCTGTCAATGCAAGGACATCCCGTACGACATTCACTAGAGGGAGGGAGCGTGTGCACGCGTGGTCGAGCTTTGCACCCAACGGCTAGTTTTGGAAACCAGCCGCTCTTCTTCATCTTTTGGCCCTAGCCTTTTTTAGCATTAATTAAGGATAATTTGTTGGCATTGTAAAGTACTTTTGGTCAATTAAATATAGTGAAGTTTTCTTCAAAAGTTTGAAGTGTTCTTCGAACTCTTCTCAATTTTACCTCTCGGTGTGTCATATCCAAGTAGTATTACTCTTATTGTCCGCCAAGTTCACGGTTACTTGGAGGCCTCTTACAGCCACCATTTTCTCCTGTCATCACAATGGTTGGAATCACAGAAAGGGGGTGGAAAACCTTGTTCATTTGCTGGAGTATTCCTTCATTTTTTGAGGTATCATCACCCGAGGGTGCTGTTGTTGCTTTTCGGACCAACTTTGGACTTACGTGAACATCTCACTCATCTCACCATATTTTCCTTCAAAAATCTATAAGCTTATTCATCACTCACCAAGTAAGTTTCCAATAAAATTTCAAGTCATTTGAAGTTGTTTTCTAAGAGATATTTTTTCTTTTATTGGGGGTGTTATTCGGCTTCAACCGAGAACACTGAACTCTTGTTGCTCCCTTCATCAAGTTGATTGCTTCTCTATCCGACGCTATCACTTGACGAAAATTTTAGGCTCATCACCTGGACAAATATCGCACTAACAACGCTACTCATTATCTTCAAGTGTGATGAACCCCCTTGCTCTAGCACTTGGATCCACTCAAGTACATTCATATCTGTTATAGTTTTGGGACGCTAGTCTAAAAATTCTTAGACATTAGTGTTTCAAAAACCCAAACTTCAGCTCATCCACTTCTACTCCTTTCCATTTCTTAAGGCGACAACAAAACCATAAAAACCATTCATAAAGACCCAAATTGCTCTAAATGCAAAATAGCATTAACACGCTCATACGGCTCACCCTTGGATTCCTTAGCGTCAATTCGTCTCCTAAACTATTGGAGGCACAAATTATAGTCCTATAATCTATTTTTAATAAAATTCACAATTCTCAAAAGAGTAATGTTACGTTTACTCTCTTATTCAATTCTTTTAACTTACTTATTGATGTGACAAATAATGATTGGAGTTTTTCTTAAATTATCAGTGATTTAATTATTTTGTGCATTCTCCAATATCATACTAAGAATAGCTAGGATGATGTGAACCGAGAAGCGATAAATTTCAATGTCAAAGACCATGATCTATTAGAAGATAAAGGAGGTCCAACGAACAAAGCTTCACATGGTTTTATCGTGGAAACTCGAGGAAAAGAGCGATCACAACAAAAGCAAAAGACTATAAAAATAAAGAGATTTGTAGCATAGAAGTGGGCCCAACGAAATTAGCAAAAGAAAACCCATAAGGCACAGAGTTGGGCTCCACAAATACCAATGGATTGGAGAGAGAAGGGTAAAGATCCACACAAATTACAAAGAGATAAAGATTCACGTGGGTTGAAAAGAGATAAATATCCACATGACTTGGTTTATGATGTGATCCAAGTTCAGACAAAGTCAAAGCCCAAGAATAAGGATCCAATTGAAGATACGGTGGGCCCAATGACAAGAGCAAGAAGCCCAAGATTATTGGAAGATCTTTTGAAGAAAGAGTGCGACGCACATGCACATGTAAGAATTAAAAACACATGTGCCATGCACATGCACAAGTAGAAATTAAAGAGAACATGTGCCAAGCACATGCATATAAGAGGAATTAAAAAGTAACATGCAAAGCACGTGCAAATCATGCAAATTTCGTAGGAAAAGATCTTATCTGACCGAATCTACTCAAATCAATTCAAATCATGTTCAAACGTAGTTTAAATATAAGATGACATCTGATCATGCAAAGGATCATTATCTCATGATTTTATTAGTTATTTTATCTTTATTTTTGTTTTTTATTATTATTTAATTTAATTTTAATGTGTAGCCTATTTAATGGCAAACTATTTGATTTAATAGAAGAATAAGTTTGAATTAAAAAAGTTAAGTTTTTAGAGAGGATTTCTCTTTAGTTCTTTACGAAGAACAACGATCTTCTTCAAGTCACGCTTGAAGAATCGCGCTTGATAGCTTTGGTTCTTACCAACGAGTTTGGTATAGGTCAAGCTCCTGTTTTGATAGCTTCGGTTCAGCCAACAGGTATGGCTCGGGTCAAGCTCTTGTTTTGATAACTAGGGTTTCATCGAATTCTTCGATTAGGGTCTTAGTTCCTTACTTTGTTCTTGAATCGAAAAGGCGTTCTTTTGAATTATTCCGCGTTGTTGTCGGGTCCCGGGTTCTTTCGATCCGAGGTTCGCATCAGTTGGTATCAGAGCTTCGGTTCCTTGATTCAAGAAGCTATCTTTAATTTTTGTTATCCATCTTTTCTTCATCTTATTCTATTCGTCCTACTAGTCAAAAAAAAAAAACACAAAAGAATTCATTTTTTTTTCATTCTTATTATCAAAGTTTCAATTTTATCATTGATTCTTTTTTGTCTCGTGAATTTGTCTTCTTGAAAAGTACAAAAAAAAAAAGTTTGTCAAAAGTAAAAAAAAAAAAGAGTTGTCAAAAGTTAAAAAAAAAGTTGTCAAAAGTAAAAAAAAGAGTTGTAAAAAAAAAGAGTTGTGAGAAGTCAAAAAAAAAATTGAAATTTTGTTCTAGAGATTTTGAAAATTCTATTCTTTTAAATTCAAAAATTCGTTCTTAAATTTGTAGATAATTGTTCTTTGAAAATTCAAATTGTTGAATCTTCATTCGGAATATTGTCTTTATCCAAATTTATTATTTGAAGGTTCAAATTGTTGAATCTTCATTTGAAATATTGTCATCATCCAAACTTTTGTCTTATTTCAATTATACCCTTGATTTAGCCATCCTTACAAGTTTGAACTTTTAAGCTTTAAAGTTTGATTTTTTATAGTTTGACTTGTTGAATATTTACCATCGATCAAGTTCTTACGTAAAGAACTAAAATGGAGATCTAGAGGTAAAAGGCAAGAGGGTGAGACTATTATAGAAAAAGCCTTAATTTTTGAGCGAAACACGAGTGGAGTGACATCCATTGAGAGCAAACACGTGAGGGAGAGGTAAGATCCATTACTTGATTATTTTTCTTTTACTTATAACTATTTTCTTTTATTTTCTTATTGTGGTCGGAAAAGAAAATCATGAGTGGAGAACAAAACGAGGTGGACTTAAAGTTGTTCATGAAAGCCATGCAAGAAAATTTCAAGGCTTTAAATACGAGGATGGACCGATTGAAATCTCCATCCCCTAGTCATATGCAGCGAAGGAAGGATTTTGATGTAGAATTTGAAGAGTATAATGGATATTATCAAAGGAAAAGAAATGATAGGTTGTACCGAGGAGATGGTGATCTAAGTAACATCAAGGTAAATATCCCTTCTTTCCAAGGAAAAAGTGATCCCGAGGTGTATTTGGAATGGGAAAGAAAGGTGGACCTATTGTTTGAATACCAAAACTACACGGATGAGAAAAAACTTAAATTGGTGACAATGAAGTTCACGGACTACGCTAACAATTGGTGGGATGAACTAGTAAAGTACCGAAGAAGGTATGGTGAGTCACAAGTTCAGACATGGAAGGACATGAAGGCACTCATGCGAAAAAGATTTGTTCCATCACAGTATTATAGAGATTTGTGTCGAAAACTCCAAAATTTGACTCAAGGTTATAAAAGCATAGAAGATTATTATAAAGAGATGAAAATAGCCTTGAAAAGGGTTAACGTGGAGGAAGACGCCGAAGAAACAATGGCTAGATTTGTTGGAGGACTAAATAGAGAGATTGTGGATGTCATAAATCTACAACATTATGTGAACTTAGAAGAATTGTTTCACAAATTAATCAAGATCGAACGGCAACTAAGAGAAAAGAGGAATTCTAAAATGGGATCAACTTTGAATTCATCTTGGAAATCAAATTGGGAGGATGAAAAAGTTCGAAACCGAGACAGGAACCTAAGAGCAAACCCGCTGCTACCAATGTATTTTCACAAAAATTCAAGACCGATGGATCAAAGAACGAGTATGTATTGGTTAACAATGGAAGACCTGTGATCCTTACACCATTAAACTCGTGGGAGGCAATTGAAGATCAAGAGAGGATTACGAAGGAATTTCAAATCATAAAGGACGAGAGAGAGAAAGAAAAAGGTGAAAAGAAATTAGTTGAAAAAGAGAGAGAAAGTGGTGAAAAGAAAATAGCTAAAAAGAGTACAAAGAATGATGAAAAACCGAGGGAGAAAGAGAGAAAAGCCGAGGGAAAAGAGAGAAAAGTCGAGGGAAAAGAGATAAAAACCGAGGGAGACAGTGAACAAAAGCCGAGTGAAAAATAAATTGTATTGATGAACAAAAGTGAGGATAAGCGTGAAATGATTTTTCTTTTATATAAAGATGTTTATTTATCATCCAACGACTTACCAAGTTTTCTTCCAAATGTTGTTTCTTTTCTTTTGCAGAAAAATAAATATGAAATTCCCAAGGAGTTCGAAGAGAAATTTCTCCTTTGAGAGAGATTGAGAAGCATAAAAACCTCGTACCGAGTACGCTAGTTACAAGTCGACCGGAAACATAAAAAATGTTTGAGTAGTTGATAAGACCATATGATTTTTATATTGCACCTATTATATGTTTAAAGTTAATACATAATATGCAAAATTATTTTATTGGAAAATTTGTCATTGATTACTTTACACACAACTTGGTCTATGACAAAATTGTAGATACATATTTTGCGAGTTTCAAATCTGATTTTTATGTTTTAAAGGATTTTAATTCTATTAGGTATTATTCATTGTTTGATATTGTTGATGATTTTAATCCATTAAATCCGTTAAATTTATTAATTTTGTTTACTAATAAGTTTGTTCTCGTGCATGAAATTAAAAAGGATGAATTTGCTAAGAAATTTCATGCAATGGTGAGACTTATTTTTGAACCCGGAGATTTGATTTGGCTACATCTACAAAAAGAAAAATTTTCGACCAAACAGAACAACAAGTTACAACCTCAAGGAGTTAGACATTTCCAAGTCCTAGAGCGCATTAACGGCATAGCTTACAAAATCGACCTACCGAGTGAATACGGTAATGTAAGCACATCTTTTAATTTTACTAATTTATTTTTATATGATGCAGAAGATTCGAGGACGAATCTTTTCGAAGGGGGATGGAATGATGTGAACCGAGAAGCGATAAATCTCAATGTCAAAGACCATGATCTATTAGAAGATAAAGGAGGTCCAACGAACAAAGTTTCACATGGTTTTATCGTGAAAACCCGAGGAAAAGAGCGATCACAACAAAAGCAAAAGACTATAAAAATAAAGAGTTTTGTAGCATGGAAGTGGGCCCCACGAAATTGGCAAAAGAAGACCCATAAGGCACAGAGTTTGGCTCCACAAATACCAATGGATTAGAGAGAGAAGGTGTCACGACCCCAAGAGGAATCGCCACACAATTCATTACTTAGCCTCTTAATCATTTTGTTCTTACCTCACACACCTTGATCATTATTAGTGTTAATATTATATTATTTTTTTTAAGCATTTCTTAAACTGCATCTACCGATAGAGTCATAAACTCACATCGACCGATGATCACGTGCCCGCCACGCGACACGTCTGATTCCAACCAGAAATAGACATCCACCGGTGGTCACGGCCATTGCACGTGTCTAATTAAAGACATCGCCCGGTCTCGAACATTCTCCACTAGATGTTCATATTTACACTACATCGACCAGTGGTCATGTGCGCCTTGCGTGACTAATTAAAACATTACTCGGGCACTAAACGACAAGAAAATACTCATATCATCCGGTGACTAAATGACAAACTACATTCCCATCATCCGGTGACTAAACATACTACATCATCCGGTGACTAAACATACTACATCATCCGGTGACTAAACATACTACATCATCCGGTAACTAAACCGGAAGACTCAATCGTTCAACTTCTATCATTTGACATCCGCCGATGACGTCAGCCGGGTGATTGCCTCATCCAGCTTCTTTCATACGGCAGTAAAACACTATAATCATCAACCAACTTCATCCAAATCTTAACTTGGTAACTATAAACCTCAATGAGTGAGAATCATAGACTCATCCAGAATACACATAGCGGAAGACTTAGGTTAATAACACGTTCCATATAAAAAAAACATTCTCAGACTCAGTAATCAAATCAAACAATCTCAAACTCAATGTTTTAAAATAATCTTATCCTACCCAGGCTTTCATATTTAAAATCATACTGACATCATGCACGCATTAACAATAGGTCTTAATCGCCTATCCTGCCTTGCACTGTCATTCTGAGCATCCTCTAGCAACCGGCTTTAAGCATCATCTCTAGATTGGGAATCCTCACCTGTGAACTCTTCACCTACATCATAAGGTTTAACTATAAGCCTAATGCTTAGTTAGGAATGCAACACTAACATGGATGCATGAATGTATAATTCGGGAAACACATGCTCATAAGTCTTTTCTTGTTCATATCTTTGCTCGTAATCATCATTCATAATCATTGATCATATTCTTCATTTAAGTTGTGTGGATTAAGATAGGATTTGTGCTGGTAAAGGGGGTTCGACAGTGAGTTTGATCTTGGTCCCTACTGCGGGTCGTATTCATATGTCCCTCTTTTGGACTGTGACATACGTCGAACCGCCCCCAACCCTCACTTAGCCCACGTTGCATAAATTTTATCTTCTTACTTTATTCATGAGAAAACCATGCTCTTAAAACATTTTCATATGTATAAAATAGTCATGATGCATGTACATGGAAATTCTTAAATCATCAGGTTACAGAACAGAGCATCCTCCCAACATGAAAACTTACCATTAAACTAAACATTAACATAAGTACGAGACAGTAGCATAAATGGCCTGCATCCTTTGATGTAGGGTCCTAATGACCGAGAAACCTATACATTCACTTACCTGGTTTCCTTAGCAACTTGAGCTCTTCTCTTCGGACTTCTTCGCCTAAAACATTTACATTGCAATAGTTAAAACAAAAATCCTATTAGTTCTAATCACAAGTCATCCTAGAGTCTAATAGCTAAAGTCATTCCCGAATCCATAGTTTAATACTCTGTGCAGTCTGAAATCCAAAAACTGAAATAGACAGTGTAACACCCGGGAATTTCGGGTTTCCGCTCCAAGGGTATTTTCATAAATAAGAAATATGGGTCCGTTTTGTGAGCGAGAAGTTTTAGTAGAACCCTAGGAATTTATATGGATTTTTAGAAGAATAAGTAAATTTTTAGAAACCTAAATCGATAGCGCAATGCCGAATTACGGTTTTCTATCTATCGTATTTTAAGTCGTAAAAATAGTAAATTAGGTCCGTTTTGCAAACGGACAGTTTCATTAGAACCCTAAAAATAAGTTAGAATATTTGGAGGAATAAGGAAGTTTCGAGGAATCAAAATCGACGGGTTAATTAACGGAATTGGAAGAACGAATGGGTGAGGGGCAAACTTGTAAATATAGAGTTAAATTTTATAATTATTAAATAAAAACTCTTCTTTTCCCCCTTAGCCATTTCACTTCCACGAATTCTTTTCCCCCTCCTCCAGAGAGTTTCTCTTTTTGGTTTTCTCCTCTCCCTCCTTGCGATTTCCTTTCGGCCAAGCTCTCTCTCTCACGCCGACGGTTCAACGAAGCTCCTTCTTCCGATTTCTCTTCTCCATTCAATCCTCTAGGTAAGCCCTAAACTCTAGACACGTTTAGTTGTCGATTTTGGTTGTTATTCGTTAGGTTTTATTGAGTTAGGGTTTGACTAAATTTACATTTTAGGTTAGAAATCGTTAGTTTTGATGTATTGTTAATGATTGGTGAAAGATTGATGATTTTTGATGATTCTTAAATTGGAAAACGAATTTAGGGTTGGGTTCTTAGTGTTTGGATTATATTGTTTTAATATGTATTGAAGTTAGGGATTTTTTTAAGTTTTATCGCTAAGTGTGGTTTAAAAATTAGCGGTGGTAAATTAAAGTAGACGTTATGGGTAACGTTTAGGCGTTTGAATTGTTGAGATCGGATATCGGATTAGGGAGAAATTAGTGAATAAAAAGGTGCACGTGAAGTGTTTGATGAAATGCCTAAATGGAGAAAGTTGGATTTTTAAAGAAAATAGTGTTAGCTAGGAGCTTAGTTTAAGCTTGGAAATGGTTTATTTGTGATCGGTTTTAATGCCCTCGATTGTGAAATGCTTTAGGTGGAGACGACTTTACGGACGGTGCACGGCTTACTACGGACGCCAGGTAAGTGGATGTTAGGTTTCCGGCCCTTAAGGCCCTACATCGTGTCAACGTTAGGTTTTATTGTTTTGATGATGATTTTCTGTTTGCGGGGTTTAATGAGTCGGGTAGCCTAGAACGTTAGTTATTGGTTGTTTGTGAAATTCGTTAAGATTAGAGTATGTCTATGTATGTTGTGAATTGCTCGATGATTTGTCTTGATGATATGTTGTACGTATAGTTTCTCATGCATCATGTTTTCTCAACGGCATATGAAATGTTTTACACGCATGAACATGAAACGTATGAAAGTGAAAAGTATGAAATGATTAAGTATGATGGGGTGGTTTGGCCATGAACAACAAAACCATTGTCACTATCCACTTGTTGGACCATGAATATGGCCGAAAGGACTATGTACACGCACTTGCCTACCTCCCCAACACGATGTATGTATGAAAAAGAATAAGAATAAGTAAATGAAAAAGTTCATGCATTCATGTACATGTTGAGTATAGTGCATCCCCTTACTAAGCCTTAGGCTTAATGTATATGTTGAATGATGTAGGTGACAGGTGTGAACTCGATGACAAAGAGTAGGCGGTCGATGGATGGTGCTCGTGGCGACGGGGTGTGTTTTGGTGAGGTTCGATGACCACGGTTGTGCTCCGGGCAATTTTGGGTAATTGATGTAAACTGATTTTAATGTTAAAAAAATGTTAAGGATTTTAGAATATGTGGGAAGTTTGATGTTTAGGAATCGTATTTAGGATGTAGGCTTGGAGTTGAGTCGTTTCGAATGTTTAATGACGTGTTTGTTTTGGAGATGTTTTAAGGAAAGTCTACCTCTATTATTAATGTTTGTTTTGAGGATTTGATTGGGTTTATTTGATGACTCTAGGTGGTTCACGACCGTAGGTGTACGCACGGTTATAGACCGATCCATGTGGTTTGTTTTCATGAATTTCCAATATGATTAGACTACGTTTTAATAGTTTTGAACGAGTTGTTACGCGTTGGTTATGTTGAGTTTTAGGAAATTGAGAGTATAAAGCGAGGTTTGTTTGATGGATTATATTGTGTGCTGTTGGGTGTTTGTGTGTTGTATGTTTTGGGTGTGTCAATGAATTTATTGTTGAAAGTGAGAAAGGAGAAGAGTATTTGGTGTTGTGTATTTTTGGGTTTAACTGTGAAGTGCAGGGAGTGGAATGGTGAAGAAAAGGGAAAGAAGAGGCTCGGCTCTCTGGAGAAATCCAGAGAGCCTGGCGATTATTCGCCTCTGGGAGGCGAGTAATCGCCTCTTGGGTGAAAACTGGCGACGCTCAGAGAGCGTGGCGACTGATCGCCACAATTGTGGCGAACAGTCGCCAACTTGCAACAGGCGACTAGTCGCCTGTTGCAGTCGCCCATATGGCGATCAGTAGCCTAGCCACTGTAGCCACTTTTGTGGCTATTGATCGCCATGCCTTAAGGAAAAGTGGCGATCAATAGCCACTTTTTGTGGCTATTGATAGCCATGAAAAGTGGCGATCAGTAGCCACTTTTGTGGCTATTGATAGCCATGAAAAGTGGCGATCAGTAGCCACTTTTGTGGCTATTGATAGCCATACTTTATAAAAAAAAAAAAGAATTTTTAATTCAATAGTTAATTATTTTAAATGTTTTATTGTTTTAAGTTTTAATGGTTTTATGGATTGTTTTAAATGAGTTATTAAACGAACTTCGATTTCAATTCCGATTTCGATTTCGATTGAGGTTTCGCATTAGGTACAGTTAAAGTTAAAAGTTGTTTAAAAAAAAAAAATACTAAAAATATATATATATTAAGGGTACGGGTTAAGGTCGTGACAGACAGACTCGACTATCGATTACTCAAGGTTGGTTATTTTAAATGTCCAAAATCGATTTGGAATGACATTACCAATCTCGGATTTTAAAACGTCCTTATTATTACACGGCCATTGAAGAATCCAGAACTTAAACACATAGCTGAAAACAGAGCTTAACGACTAATAGATAGCTACATTGCCAAACTCGTATCTCGAGCACAAAGTAGCCGAGAAGTAGCAAGGACACCGATCGTCGAAGGAGAGATTTCCAGCTGACAGAGAGCGAGAGCTCGGGAGAGAAAATCGCCGAGAGTAATGACGGCTACAGTGAGGTTTAATGTAGGTTTGAACCCTTTCTATTTTCTTTAAACACCGGTCTCAATCCACTATTATTACAACTTTGCCACTCAACTTAGTTTAAATCCACATGAAATTAATTAAGCTTGACATAAAATTCTAAACCAGGAAGATTGAATATTCATGACCGTTAAAACATTTAAGAAGTCATCTGGTCGTCTTGTCGGGTGTTACAGAAGGGTAAAGATCCACACAAACTACAAAGAGATAAAGATTCACGTGGGTTGGAAAGAGATAAAGATCCACATGACTTAGTTTATGATGTGATCCAAGTTCAGACCAAATCAAAGCCCAAGAATAAGGATCCAATTGAAGATACGGTGGGCCCAATGACAAGAGCAAGAAGCCCAAGATTATTGGAAGATCTTTTGAAAAAAGGGTGCGACGCACATGCACATGTAAGAACTAAAAACATATGTGCCATGCACATGCACATGTAGGAATTAAAGAAGACATCCGCCAAGCACATGCATATACGAGGAATTAAAAAGTCACATGCAAAGCACATGCAAATCTCGTAGGAAAAGATCTTATCCGACCGAATCTACTCAAATCAATTCAAATCATGTTCAAACGTAGTTTAAACATGAGATGACATCTGATCATGCAAATGATCATTATCTCATGATTTTATTAGTTATTTTATCTTTATTTTCATTTTTTATTATTATTTAATTTAATTTTAATGTGTAGCTTATTTAATGGCAAACTATTTGATTTAATAGAAGAACAAGTTTGAATTAAAAAGATTGAGTTTTTAGAGAGGATTTCTCTTTAGTTCTTTGCGAAGAACAACGATCTTCTTCAAGTCACGCTTGAAGAATCTCGCTTGATAGCTTTGGTTCTTATCAACGAGTTTGGTTTGAGTCAAGCTCCTGTTTTGATAGCTTCGGTTCAGCCAACAGGTATGGCTCGGGTCAAGCTCATGTTTTGATAACTAGAGTTTTATCAAATTCTTCGATTGGGGTCTTAATTCCTTACTTTGTTCTTGAATCGAAAAGGCGTTCCTTTGAATTATTCCACGTTGTTGTCAGGTCCCGGGTCCCGGGTCCCGAGTCCTTTCGATCCGAGGTTCGCATCATAGGATTTCTAGAAGAATATGTCATTCGTTTGATGAAAAATAAAAAAGAATATTTAAAATTCGAGTGGCTGAAGCTGAAGCAACTACTTTCGAAATAACGGAAAGAAACGCAATGACTGAAGTGAGAGAGTCAGAGTCGAAAAGAGGATTCCTCACTTCTTTCTCTCATTCAAAACCATGCATGAGACTTTCATCTCGCACGGCTCCTAAGCTAAGCAATAAAAGAAAGAAGAACTCATCTTCTTTCCTTTCTTGACTACATTTCTCGCGTATAGATAAAACCGAATCAATTTGATTTCCTGATTTAATTATTTTGTGCTAATTTATCCAATTTCGAGAAGATTGTCAAATTTTGAAGAATATATTTTAAATCATCATATTTATATGAATAATGTTACGTTTATTCTATCATTATACTTTGTAAACATACTTGCTGACGTAATAAATAATTATTGATGCAATTAAGATGTAATTAATGTAACAAATTATAAATAGTTAATTTATTACATTAATTTCATCGATCATCGTTTGAAGTATGTTTAGAAAGTAGAATAAGATAATAAACATCGCATTACTCTATTTATATATATATATATATATATATATGATTATCGATAAAATACATAATTATAGTACAAAAAGGTAAGAGGTATTCTGGTGGCATTCCTTCTAATATCACCTTTTTTCTTTGGCATTTGGGACAACCAATTCTAACACTGCTAATTGGACTTTTATTCTTGGACATTTAAAAGGACAAGGCTTAGCCAACCTTGCTTCTCAAACTAGACAATAAGAAAAAGATATGGGCTTTCTCTTTGAGAGCGTAAATATTATATATATATATATATATATATATATATATATATATATATATATATATATATATATATATATATATATATATATATATATATATATATATATATATATATATATATATATATATATATATATATATATATATATATATATATATATATATATATATATATATATATATATATATATATATATATATATATATATATATATATATATATATATATATATATATATATATATATATATATATATATATATATATATATATATATATATATATATATATATATATATATATATATATATATATATATATATATATATATATATATATATATATATATATATATATATATATATATATATATATATATATATATATATATATATATATATATATATATATATATATATATATATATATATATATATATATATATATATATATATATATATATATATATATATATATATATATATATATATATATATATATATATATATATATATAGGAAAATGATTTTATTTTATTTTTTTACAAATTTTTCTAAAATAAAAGTCTTCTAAAACATCATTAAGCATTCAGCTCAATTTTGCTTTCACTTTGGCTCTTCTCTGTCCAAAACTACATACACACCAGAGGTTCCTAACACTTCACAAGAAACCATGAAAACAAAGAATCGCCATTTTATTCTCTCTATCTCCCACTTGTCTTTTTTCTTTTTCTTGTTGTTTTGAGTGGATTCTCACTTCGATTGGAAGAATCCGGCACGATTAAGGTTTTCTTGGTTTTGAGTCGGAAGACCGAAAACCAAACCGAGTTTCTTAGTTCTAGTCTCGGACCAAATGCTTAATAGGATCTACCTAGGGTATTTTGTTCACTTGACCTACACAAAACATGTAAAGATATATGTTTACACATGTCTATAAATGTTTAATATCTCTAAACCAAGCAGAAACTAAAAAAATAACAAAGAAAATATACTAAAGGGTCGGTGACATAGCTACATAGAATTCGTGAGATCTCCACTAACTCTGAAGATTTAATCTAAAAGTCAACAAAACCGCGTAGAGAAGTTGAATTCCCATATTTTGAAGGCTATTAAAACTACATACATTGTTGAAATTGAATTTTAGAATTAAATAGTCTAGTAGAAAGTAAATTAACGGATTTGGCATAAAATGATTTATTTGAACTATGATTTTGTATGTTATTATCTCCGACTTAATTCTTGTAGTAGACATTTTTGGTTGATTGTCAGGTAAACTCTTTACTTCATGGTTTAGACCGCCCTATTAGACCAAACAGGTTTTAAAAGAGGACTGTGACGATCCAACACCCCCGGAGTCACAACCCAACATGATGGGCCCCCGAGTTATAGTGCGGCGTCGTACTTACAGAACTTCTCCCAGCTGGCATAAAAGTTTTTATACCTTCTCCATATTCAAACCCAAAACCTCCAGCTTAAGTACATAAACTTATAGAATCTGGTACTACTCGAGCCTTTTTTTGTGACCACCCAACACCCCCGGAGTCACAACCGAACATGGTGGGCCCCCCGAGTCACAGCGTGGCGTCGTACTCACAGAACTTCTCCCAGGTGGTATGTAAGTTTTTATACATTCCCCAGATTCGAACTCAAGACCTCCAACTTAAGTACATGGGCTTACAGAATTTGGTACCTCTTGACCTAGTAACTCAAGTGGTACCAGATTCTGTAAACCCATGTACTTAAGCTGGAGGTCTTGGGTTCGAATCTGAGGAAGGTATAAAAAATCTTATGTTAGCTAGGAGAAGTTCTGTGAATACGACGCCACGCTTTGACTTGGGGGCCTACCATGTTGGGTTGTGGCTTCCGGGGGTGTTGGGTCGTCACAAGGACACTTTATAAATTCTTAAAACCTAATCATAAATTTGTTCGTATCAAAATATTAATTTGAAATATGAGTTCTTATACCAAATTTAACAATGATAATTTATATGTAATTGGGTGATACGAGATTTTTATTGCAAGAGTAATGTTACGTTATACTATAATTTTACATTTCAATCTCATATTTTGACTAGTCGATTACGTGTCATTTATTCATTGAATCATGTAATTTATATCATAACCTAAAAATTTTATTAATAATTAAATAACAAGTAGTGAGTATAAACGTACGGAGCCAATATCGATAATTTCACACAAAAATATTAGGTGTAAGAAGGCAAAATTCAGCGAGTTATGAAGTGTAATTGTTTCAATCTCAATCACAAAATCTTGGAATTGACACCAGAAAATGGAGAGGTAAGAGAGAAGTTGCTAATTGAATCCCCTTTTTTGCTGTATTGAGTAACAAAAAATTGTCCAATTTACTTTACAGAATTATCCTGGTTTCTAACATGGCATGATGTGAGTAGTCTTTGTATCGTAGCTCGATAAACACGATTTCGAATTGATTCTGAAAATTTTCAGCAAATCCATCGCCATTTGCCGGATCGGCGGCGAGCAGTTGCTCTGTATCAACAACAGGATTTTCGTCAATCCGTTGGCGTTCGTAACCGCCTCTTGCGCCGCCGGATCGCGGAAAAGATAACAAACGCTCCACAAGATTGTAACAGCGTGCTCTGTCGCTGGTTTCGACACCTTCAGCAGCTTCTGTACGATCGCCGCTACGCAATCTGAGTTAGCGCAAATCTCCGACCTCCCGTCTTTAACCGATGAAGCCATTTCGAGCAATTTCAGGGCCTTTTCGGTTGTGGAGACGCTTGCGGTTGAGTTTGGCTCTGAAAGAAGCTTTGTCAGCGATTTGATTACTCCGAGGTGAACTGACTTGATTTTGACGCATTTCAGCATCGAGATTGAAATTAGGCAGGATAAAACAGATTCGGTTTGGCACGGATCCTTTTCTTTACCAATTGATTTTATTATTTCGGCAAGTAATCCCTCTTTTTCGGCGATTTTGAGCTTCGCTTCGGCATTGATGGCGATTGATTCCAAAATACTGACAGATCCAATTTGTGAATCGACGCTTCCTTGCTTCAGAGCGAAAAGCAACGACGACAAGCAATCGCAATCATCTTTCAACATGGAGTTCATCAATGTCTCCTTATCTTCTATTTCGTTGCGGATTAAACCTAAAACTGTAACTGCTTGTTCGATCAAATTAATATTCCCACAAACTCTGCCATTAACATTGCCGAGAAACTCAACAAGAATCGGAACGAGCTGGTCCATTTTCCCAAGAATTTTCCGGTTCCCCTCGGATTTCCTAGCAAAACAAATCAGCTTGGATAAAGACTCGGAACAGCTGCTCTTGCTTTTGTCCGTAGCCATATGCTCAATGAGCTCCGTCGCTTGTTCTTCCAAAGCATCGAAGTTCAAGAAAGTCGACTCGGCGAAGTCAGCTTGGGAATCAACCGAATCAGACCATACCTTGATGAGGCGCTGTAGATTGCGGTTAGGGACAACCTCCTTGCTCTGAAGCACCTGCATAGTCAATGGACAGGTGTTGTTTCCTTTTTCGAGCCATTGCTGGATGCTGGAGCGATCGTAGGTAGCTCCGGTGCAGAGACTAACAGGAGACTTCATGACGTCGAGCGATATCGGACACCGGAAAAAGGCCGGAATCGTTATGCACAAGTCGTCCCTCACCATGTTCCCGGCTGTTTGGCAGGCGAGAAAGCGCGAGAGAAATTAAAGAAAGAAACGCGTGTGGGTTAAGGCGAGAGAGGAAGCAAAAGAGAAACAGAAGTGGGAGACGGAAGTGACAAGAGACGGATGGGTTTAAAGAAAGAGAGAGAGTCAAAGGTACTGTGATGTCACCCTTACCCTTTTTCTTCTATTCCTAATTATTTAATATCTTTTCTTTTATTTTAATTAAATAATTTCATAAATCCCAATTAAATTTTTGTCGTTATGACTCTCATTTTATATTTTTACTACGTGAGTTTCTCTGCTAAATAATTTATAGACAAAAACAATTCCGGTACTAATAATTTTGCCGATTTCAACAATTTTTTTTGAAAAATAAGTTAAAAAATCTTAATGTACAAAATTGTCAAAATCGTTCTGTCAAACGTTATTTCTCTTTATAAATCAATCAATGAAAATGATCACATGAAAAATGATCACTAAAATGGTCAAGTGCATTTTCCCTTTTTTATAATTAATATCTTTTTATTTTTATTTGATTATGTCGTTAATTTTTATTAATAGATTTAAATAAAACATTATAGTTATTTCTTCAACCTATCAAACTAAAAGAAAACCTATGGTCGATCACTCAAAGAAAATTTGATAATTATGTACATATCAAAACGAAATTCAAACTAGAAAATTGAAATTAAAAATACTACTAGTAGAACTTTCTTTAAACGATAAATTAATATAAAAAGATAAAATACAATTTAAATTATAATGTTTCGGAATATTTATTTACGTAATAGTCTTTAATCTATTTTTTTGATATGAATGTCCATTATTTAGCTATTAACAACTTAGATCTAGTTGTTAAATTTATCTGTTGAATTTTGCATGTGCATATGATATTTTATATTAATAAGATGATTTACCTTGATTTTTAACTCTTTTACTGACTTATAGTATGATTTTGAAATCAGTCAATCTCTCGACCGAATTCAAATCAAATTAGAACATCTTAATATTTAATTGAATGATGTATTATATACATGATAAATTTAACAGATAAATTAAAAATATTGTCCAAACTGTAGCAGAAAGATAGATGATTTGTCAAAAAAAAAAAAAAAATAAGAACTAATTCATTTATAAATGAATCCAAACGGTCTAAATTACACAAGATATTTTTTTAAATTTTTTTTTTTTGTAAATTCTAGATGTTCTAAATGTCTTGAGTTTGTAATTAAATTTATTATATATATTATAGTTTCAAAGTTTTGGTCTTTGGTCAATGAGCAAGGTTAGAAGGGCTAGAGCTGTGTATCCTTAGTCAGAGTTTTAGGTAGTGGGACCACCGGAATGGCCAATAATACTCTACGCTTCCATCATCGCTGCCGTTCAATCAAATCAAAGCAAATTTGATTGGAACAAACGGCTGATACTTGGGGATGACTCACACGTGGGATCAATTGTCCAAGATATTAATGCGTATAATGAGGTCGAGAACGTGGTGGCGGTGGGGACCACCTCGCAATGAAGGGCGCGCTTTCTTTAGTTGGAGGGTAAATGGTGGGGACCACCTTGAGTTATGTTGCTCCTCGACCGTCCGATCAGCTTATGACCGTTATTAAAGTCTAGTTTTTCTTTCTTTTTTTTTTTTTTTATATTCGATTTGATTTGGTGCCCCTTTCTTTGATTTTACTCTTGTAATATGATTTAACTCTTATATTACAATATTGTTGTGGTCACATGCAAATGTGTTAGGGTTTTGATTCATTACAATATTTAAGAAGAAACTAATTGTGGAGGGGGGGGTGTATGTTCAAAGTGTAGCTATACCCAACTAATTTAATTAAGTCATAATTGAAGGCAAACTAATTAAATTAACCTAATCAACAAGACTAATTTTGCATAATTGGTAGGTTTGTATAAAAAAAAAGGAAGATAAGTGTGTTAGACAGAAGGAATAAATATAATATTACGCCATAGTTTGTTCAAAGATTCTCCCTTAATTAGGTTCATTGAAACCCACTTGTTTGACTTTGACCTAATTAATTAATTGTTAATCCATTTAATCCACCTAATTAAGGCCTCTAAATTATTGTAGATGCCATTCTGTCGACAACCATTAAAAAAAAAAAAATCATTAAATATAATTGCAATTTAAAATTTGAAGGTTTAGATTTTCTAAATTTAGATTTTTCACTTAATTTTTATATAATTTATTATATTAATTGTACAAGTGTATAATTAGAAAGTCAACATAACATTACTAGTTTATTGCATTAATTGTACCAATAGATATTTGACATGTCAGTGAATTTTTTAAGAGATCACACCTAATTTTATTATATTTTATATATTTTTATTGAACATAAAAGTGAAGAAAATAATAAAAAAAGATTACATAATCAAAACTTTAATATTATTAAAAAGAACAAATAACATAAAGACAGAAGGTGGGTAATAATGCGAGTAAATAATGGAGTGAATAATGGATATCGCAGCGCCCAATGCAGGTGCAGAATGATTAAAAAGACATAATTCAACACCGAAAGCATATCTATTGATTGATGAACATCTCCCTACATTCTAATCTTTTCCATTTTTCCAAAATATTTATTGTTTTTATCGAAGATATAGACAAGGTAAAATACCATATTATAAGATTTTAATCGTTATACTTCATATTTATACGGTTGTTACGACACAGAATAAATGTGTCATGACATGAAATAGCGACACAACTATACATACATTACATTACACAAATTAAATCATATCATAAAAAAAAGGTGTCATGGTTGTTTTTTTTTCAATTATTCTAATATTTTTCATTTTTCTAAAATATTTCTTGCTTTTATTGATGGTATAGTTAAGGTAAAATAACGTATTATAAGATTTTCATCATTACATTTAATATTTATACGCTCGTTACGACATGGAACAAATGCGTCGTGACATGAAATAACAATACAACTATGCATACGACGTAAAAGAAAGGGTGTCATAATTGTTTTCTTCAATTATTCTAAGCTTTAAAAGATGTTGCTTTAACCCTAATTGTGTATATTGTATTGGACGATCTTCAATAAATTGCGGATTCTTTAATGTAAAGCTAGCTCCATTTATTTTTTCTTTTTCATTATTAAGGATGATTCTTTTTGTCTTTTTAACAGTTGAGGTGGGACCAAATTGATTGAACACAGTGTTTAAAGCATTGCTTCTCTGACAAATTTAATGCAATTAATTCTAGAGATGGATAATCCTTTTCAAAAAAAAAAATAATAATAATATTGAAATTTTATCATAATCAAATAAGACAATAACAGGAGTATCAGATTGACGTGAATATTTCATTAGGGTTAGTGGGTAACGAAAGATTTTGGTCAATATTATCAATTCTAGAACAAAACAAGGAATTTTTTTACAAGATTTTGGTTATACAAGCCATTATCCGACCGTCTGATGATACAAAATCGATACTATGAATAGGATATAGAAGTCATTGTAAATTGATCTGGACAATCTAGATCAATCAAACCATGTTCGCCTAAGAAATCAATGGAGGGAAAATAGAGAAAAAAATAAAAACAAATGTCACGTATTATCGCCGTGGTACAAATAAGTCAAAAAATATGTAAACTTCTGTGGAAAAAGACGAATTTTTATTAAATTTTAATCTATTGACAAAGACTTGGAAGCAAATGTTGACTAAAACAAAATTAAGATTTTAAAATATTTAGTGCATAATAAAAGTCCAAGTTGGTAGATGTTCAAATCTATACGTTACTGGCTTACCATATTTTTTTCAAAGTCCAAGAACGTAACATTTGAAAATAGAACAAAGTTTGATATGGCTGTGTTCTTCAAATCTTGACCAGCTACTCTAAGTTGAAATTTGTTTTTAAAATTATTAATCTAATTTAAAGAAATTATTATTATATTTTTAAGAATATACATTTGGTAGGCAAGAGTAAGAAAAGATACTTGTGAAAAGATATTTGTAATATGGATAACTTTAAAACACGATATCATGTACTTCAAACTTTGAAGCCGAAAGTCGAGAACAATTTGACCATATCTTATTGGTAACTCTTGCAGAGCAGTTATTATGTTCGTTATTTTTATATTTATGTTGTTCGAATTCAATAACTTAATAAATAAAATTCATGTTTTTTCTACGAAATGGTAATTTAAATAAAATGATTTGTTTTTAAATAATTTACCTAATTTAAAAGAAATTATTGTTGTATTTTTAAGAATATACAATTGTTAGGAAATTGTAAGACTGGGTAAGTGTTAAAAAGATAATTGTAATACGGTTAACTTTAAAACAATTGGAGGTTCGAAATTAACCTAAAATGAGGGTGAATTAGGTTAACTAAACTTTTTTGTGTAATTAAGAAATTCTATTATAAATTAATCTCTATATACATTTTATCTCTATTGACTGTATGAATAAAATAAATATGCAAAGATAAAACAATATAGTAATGAGAGAGAGATAAGAGAGTATAAACAAATTTGTTAACGCGGTTCGGTCAAATTGCTTACGTCTGTGGTTCAAGGTTCCTCCTTGAAGATTCATTCCCCAAAATTTTTTTGGTTACAGATGATTGCGCTTTCGGGTGCCAATCAAATCTATCAACTATGACATGACGTCATATTTCTCCTTGATTGAGTTTGCGGGTGTTAATCGAACCTTTTCTGACTTTTCAATGACATCATCATTTACAAGTTTTTCATTATACAAAGAAGAGATTGAACAATGAAATATAATATCACTCTCTCTCAAGGTTGATAGTCTCAAGTTGAAGTTTAAGAGAAGTGTGATTAGGCTGAAGACTTTTTGTTCTCAAGTGAAAAAATTCGCAGCACTTCGATATGGTTCTCAAACTCCACTTCTTGCACAAGGTTGCACTTTGTAATAGACGTCTTCAGAAAAGCACTGCACTGATCAACACTTCATTCTGGCTGGTCAACACTTATAGACCGTTGTGTGTAAATTTGGATGTCGTTCAACAACTCGGTCAACACTTCCTTCTAGCGGTCGACCCTTCATGTTGCGGTCAACATCTTGAGCTCTCTGTAATATTTGCAAGCTGGTCTGGTGGTCGAGACTTTAAACTCTCTGTAACTTTTACAAAATGGTCTAGCGGTCGACAACTTGAGTCTTGTAGTCGACACTTTAAACAGTTCTTCACACTCTCTGGCATCTAAATTCTATATGTTTTTTTGGTTAACTAAGAGGACTTAATCAAATATATTAGTACAACCAAATACCCCTTATTAAGGGTATTACTAATAAGAGCAAAAATAATATTATTGAAATCAATATCATGCACATTATTTATCATATCCATATCTAACACATATTCATGTCTAACACATACTTAACTGCTCGTAATCATAATCATAATCATCATAATAATATAGAATAATTTATAGCTTATAATCACTTTCATCATCAAAATAATTATGCTTAAACCTCATTAAGCCAACATCAATATCATTTTCCTTAAACCTTGAAGTCAATAGACCGAACAACTATCACTTGTTGATAATTTGATTAATTTTATATTTATATTGTTTGAATTCGGTAATTAAATAAATAAAGTTCAAGTTTTTGCTACTGAATGCTACATAATGATACGACATATGTTTATATGTACGAATATATTTTTTATATATTTCTAATGTGACGACCCCCGACCCGATCAGGGTTGGCGAGCCATCACTCCGAACATTTTTAAAACGTGGACTATATTTTTTTTTTTTGAACTTTTACTTTTAAAACCTTGACAGAGAAAACCTCCCCTGGAATTGAAGACTAGAAGACAATTAAAATAGTCAACATAAATAGATGGCAGAAGTAAAACAGGAAGACAGAAGGCAGAGAGAAATGAAAACAGTTCCGGGATTTTCACTAGGACTTGACTTCGACTTAAACAGGATTCTGGCATTTGGACGTTTTAAATAAAAGGCAGAGTGGATAACAGAAACTGAGGGCAGAATAGACGACAAACATACAGTGGAAGACTTAATAAAATGGGAAACGTAAACTGGAAGTCACGCAGTGGGAAGCTACAGTGGATAGCAGAAGCGTAGACATTTGAAAGCAAAGACAGAATCTGTGGACAATCAGAAGACGTGGACGTTTAAAATCAAAGACAGAATCTGTGGACAAACAGAAGCTGTGGACGTTTAAAATCAAAGACAGAATCTGTGGACAAACAAAAAACGTGGACGTTTAAAATCAAAGATAGAATCTGTGGACAAACAGAAGACGTGGACGTTTAAAATCAAAGACAGAAACAGTAGACAACAAAAGTCTGTGGATGTTTAAAATCTGTGGACAACAGAAGCCGTGGACGACAGAAGTCGTGGACGACAGAAGACAACAGAGGCTGTGGACGACAGAAACTGATGACGTTATCGCCCATAACTTTGTATGATAACTTTGGACGACTAACACTTAGCCAAATACTTCAAACAATTACTTGACAGGCGAGTACTATAGACAACTGCAAAACTGGACTACTGTTTAAGGTTTAAGGAAGGCGTGGACGACTGTTTTAGAGAAACAGTGTGGAAGACTGTTTTACAGAAGGCGTGGACGACTGTTCACTGAACAAAATGGACAACTCTTTTACTGAAGGCGTGGACGACTGTTTTCTTTTGGAAAACTTGAAGACTTGAAAGACATAAACATATGCTCCGCCGATCGATTGGTTACCCCAGGCGATCGATCGGCTACCTCTCTGTTTGACGACTTACTTCTTTTGACACAGAAAACATCAAACTTCAAAACCCGATTCAAAATGTGAGTTTAAAACTGTAACGACCCTTACCCGTATCCTAATTTTTCCGTATTATTTTTTTTTATTTTTCTTTTTCTATCCTTATAAACTTTGTATCAATAGAGCGGAATTTAAATCAGAGACTAAATCGTTAAAAATCATTCGTAACTATTTTAAAACCAATTAAATCTATTTATAAATAAAAACTATAGAAAACAAATTTTATTAAAACCATAAATCAATTAAAACATGGGCGAGGGGCAAAAACGTCAAGGCTGAGGAAAATCAAAGGGGCGATCGATCGCCCCATTACCAGGCGATCGATCGCCTGAACGAAAATTGGAGGGGCGATCGTTCGCCCCTCACTTTGGGCGAACGATCGCCACGCCCTCTGGATTTTCCAGAGGGGCGATCGACCACCAGGTGATCGATCGCCCATATGTAGCGATCGATTGCCACACCCTCTGGATTTTTCCAGAGGGTGGCGTTCGATCTTGGCGATCGATCCCCACTTTGGGCGATCGATCGCCAAGTCCTCTGGAGTTCATTTTTTTTTCCAGAGAACACCACCTCCTATTTTTTTTTTTCTTTTTCTTTCCTTGCAAATACACATACTTTCTTCCATTAATTAACCCTAACACAACATACAATTCACAATGCAATTTGACATCAAACCACCCAAAACTCCTACATCCACCATAATCTCGCTTAAAACTGACTCGAGACGCATTTAACACGAAATACGTTTTCACAAAAATAAACTGCGTGGATCCGTTTAAAAAAACTAAACAATCCCTTATAAAATTTCACAACCAAGCAGTTTTGTAACATCAAATTCGCAATCTTTACAAAACACTTTATAACAAATCTATCAAAATCATCAAAATATCTTTTATCCGCTAACTAGAACCAAACATCCTAATATGTTCGACTATACAATTTTACCTACGTTTCTATCAATTAAATCCCCAAAACCCTTACCTACATCCCCACGGGTCAAAAGGAGCGTCGATTGCCCAGCACACTCCCACGGGCCATCCTCTTTCAACTGCATCGTTACTCAGGTGGAGGGATTTCATCCTCACCTGTTTCGAAATCACCTACACCATAAAGACACCTATGAGAATAAATCTCAGTAAATTCTACGTATGTGACAATGCGTGAACATGTATATGCAATTTTCATTAACTTTCATGCATTCATTACATTTATCAGTTCGTGTTAGTTGTCACATTTCAGTCGTCTGAGTCGTCTCATTTCAGCTCCAACCAAAGCATATAAACACATTATCACCAAATAATCCTCAACTCAAAACTACGACTTATGGTGTAGGCCAATCGGATCACAGTAAGTCACGAGAACTTACTTGTCGTCTTAGCGCACTTAGCTCATCCACGAGTGTCGTTCACCTAAAACATTTCACAATGCCCAATGTTAACATCGAGCCTAAACCATGAAATTTTATAAACTAACCGAACTCTTAACTAAAGGAAATTTCATAAAACTCTAATTTACTTCTCTCGGGCATTTTGTCGAGCAATTTACGCTCACCAATCTTCTAAGCCTCCAGTAATGGAGTTTCTCACTTTTCCAATCCACAAACTTACAACCACATTCCAATAAAACTATCTCTGAGTCGTCTCATTTCAGTCGTCTGAGTCGTCTCATTTCAGTCGTCTGAGTCGTCTCATTTCAGTCGTCTGAGTCGTCTCATTTCAGTCGTCTGAGTCGTCTCATTTCAGTCGTCTGAGTCGTCTCATTTCAGTCGTCTGAGTCGTCTCATTTCAGTCGTCTGAGTCGTCTCATTTCAGTCGTCTGAGTCGTCTCATTTCAGTCGTCTGAGTCGTCTCATTTCAGTCGTCTGAGTCGTCTCATTTCAGTCGTCTGAGTCGTCTCATTTCAGTCGTCTGAGTCGTCTCATTTCAGTCGTCTGAGTCGTCTCATTTCAGTCGTCTGAGTCGTCTCATTTCAGTCGTCTGAGTCGTCTCATTTCAGTCGTCTGAGTCGTCTCATTTCAGTCGTCTGAGTCGTCTCATTTCAGTCGTCTGAGTCGTCTCATTTCAGTCGTCTGAGTCGTCTCATTTCAGTCGTCTGAGTCGTCTCATTTCAGTCGTCTGAGTCGTCTCATTTCAGTCGTCTGAGTCGTCTCATTTCAGTCGTCTGAGTCGTCTCATTTCAGTCGTCTGAGTCGTCTCATTTCAGTCGTCTGAGTCGTCTCATTTCAGTCGTCTGAGTCGTCTCATTTCAGTCGTCTGAGTCGTCTCATTTCAGTCGTCTGAGTCGTCTCATTTCAGTCGTCTGAGTCGTCTCATTTCAGTCGTCTGAGTCGTCTCATTTCAGTCGTCTGAGTCGTCTCATTTCAGTCGTCTGAGTCGTCTCATTTCAGTCGTCTGAGTCGTCTCATTTCAGTCGTCTGAGTCGTCTCATTTCAGTCGTCTGAGTCGTCTCATTTCAGTCGTCTGAGTCGTCTCATTTCAGTCGTCTGAGTCGTCTCATTTCAGTCGTCTGAGTCGTCTCATTTCAGTCGTCTGAGTCGTCTCATTTCAGTCGTCTGAGTCGTCTCATTTCAGTCGTCTGAGTCGTCTCATTTCAGTCGTCTGAGTCGTCTCATTTCAGTCGTCTGAGTCGTCTCTTAATCGTCTCATTCAATCGTCCGTTTTAGTCGTCTATTTTTGTCGTCTCATTAAGTCATCACATCTCAGTTCCTTTCGTGAATTCATGCATAAATCTATTTTTCGTGACATTTGTAAACGATGATGCATAGACAATGAAAGCATAATATAAACATACAACGTGCGTACTATCAAAACAATACAAACACAACCTATAAAACAACTAACTCTAAACTACCCAACCAAAGCATATAAACACAATTATCACCAAATAATCCTCAACATCAAAACTCGACTTATGGTGTAGGCCAATCGGTCACAGTAAGTCACGAGAACTTACTTGTCGTCCTTAGCGCACTTAGCTCAGTCCACGAGTGTCGTTCACCTAAAACATTTCACAATGCCCAATGTTAACATCGATCCTAAACCATGAAATTTTATAAACTAACCGAACTCTTAACTAAAGGAAATTTCATAAAACTCTAATTTACTTCTCTCGGGCATTTTGTCGAGCAATTTACGCTCACCAATCTCTAAGCCTCCATTAATGGAGTTTCTCACTTTTCCAATCCACAAAACTTACACCACATTCCAATAAAACTCTCTATCTTCTATCAAAAGCCTCAAATACTATAAACCTAACGATTTCTAATATAACCCGGCTATTTCGACAAAATCCTAAATGAAACCCTAACCGTTATAATCTATAAAACTTGAAACTAACGTCCTGAAATAGTAGAATCTTACCTAAGACGTCGATTGGGGAAGAAAATATGAAGAAGGATCGATGATCGGAGGAGTACCGACGATGAACCGCGGAGAATAGCCGTCGGAAGCTAAAAATCGCCAAGGAAGAAAGAATGGAGGGTTTTCTGCATAATGAAGGCCGTGGGAGGGGTGGGTTATTTAACACTTTTTTTTTCTTTTTTATTAAATTGTTAAATTACTTAGTTGCCCATTTTAGCTTAATATTCAACTATCTCGTTATTTAGTCAATTGATTCGGTTTCTCCAAATTTTCTTATTCCACCAATAATTCCAACTTATTATTAGGGTCCTAATAAAACTGTCCGTTCGCAAATCGGACATCGTTTACTATTTTTACTAAAACGTCCTTTATATTACGAGAAACGCAATTCTCGTAATTTAACATCCAAACTCCGAAAATTCTCATAATTTTTCTAAAATCCATATTAATAATTAGGATTCTAATAACGTTTTCTTTTCGTAAAACAGGATTGATTTGATATATTTATAAAAATATCATTTGTATTATAATTACCAAAATCCCGTAAAGAACCGGGTGTTACATTCCATCCACCTTAATTCAAATTTTGTCCTCAAAATTTGATCTAGCTTATAGTCCTTGTTATCATCGTCTTACGCTTTGCAGCTTTATACCGCAATCCAATCCATACTTATGGTCAATCTCTATGGTTCTATTCTATTCTTCTGTAACTGAATGATGCAACAGTAACCTCTTGACCACATCTACTGCGTTTTCTTTAACTACCCACGTCCTTGGTTATGCATTAGGAACTATTGAACTCTTAGATCTTCAATTCAAGGCTTCCCGTAGCCATACTTTCAAGTAATACCTATACTTAAATTTTCTTAACATTGTTCGGGCTGACTAAAATTTAAAGATCTCTACATACTTTTAGTTGTAGCTCAAACTTCCGCATAAATTCCTCGACTCTGTCCGTAATCGGAATGCGTGCCAACTCTAATTCCCACATTTTCTCTAATAATAGTCCTTCCTAACTAATCTATCAATAGCGCTCCTTAGTTGCATACCCGGCTGGGCAACTAGATGACTATTGTAGGTTTCTCAACTAAGCTCTCGTTGCCATACTTCGCAATTATATCATCAAAACATTTCCAAGTCTAAATGAGCCCAACCGAGAGCTAAAGTCATCACTCCCTTAAGATCCTCATTCCTTTAAGAAGAGCATCCTATAAATATCGCATTTCATTGCAACTCTAATTTTCCTCGAACTAAGTTCATTTAGTTCCTCAAAATTTTTCTCGAATTTACTCATTCCAACGCTACCCTTGTAGTTATGGTTGTAACACCATCCCTGATCACTCTATGGCCTTAGCCACCTATCGAGTATTGACGATTTCTATATCCCCGTTCTAAATTCTTCCACTGCGCACTTTATTGCTCCATCACTCACCGTCCATCGACTTCACTTAGTCGATCACCACTTAAATTCTCAAATCCCTCTCTTCTATTTTCCAATAACTTGGAACGTCACTTCGTCAAGGTCTATCCTCCTAGTCAGTTCTGAATATTCTACTTGGCTCTCGTACGACAATTTAGGCAACGACCTTCTTGTTAGCAAACTTGTTGCAGGTAAGGTTACATCCTGAATCGACATCACCTCAAGTTCTAAAACGTACCCTTTTATTTCCTAATAATTTGGAACATCTATTCAGTAAGGCTACCCCTTCTAGTTCCTCGAACACTGATGTTCCTACTTCCATGCCAGAGGTAAGCCTCGACTGTGATTCTTAACTTGAACGGTATTAACTATAGGCTCATATCTAAACCCCTATACTCTTAATTTAAGGTGTTAAACCCTTCTTTGATTAGCTAAAGTATTTGGGTTTCTAAGTTAGTCCAATTCCTATATTTTAGTCCCACATTCCTTGATCGAGTAGTACTAGCGGTCTGACACGTCGACGCTTTACTCATCTCTTTTCTCAAAATTTATTAATGTTCCAACTCCGATTGACTCCTTTATTTTCTTCACAGGCATTGGTTAGTACGAACATGCTTAAACTACGTCTCAATCTTTTGTCCATAACCCAGTATTGATTAATCACATCCCCTAGAATTCCCAAGTAAAACCATTCCTCATTCAGATAATGTTTTCGTTTAAATACCCTCAACAGAACACGGATCTACATTATACGAGTCCTTACTAGGTCTTCTATTTACTTAGACGTACTATTGTACCTCGACAATCTAGGGTATTCCTCAATAGGTTTCTTATCTAAACTTCAAATTCCTCTCTGAAGCGTCATATTCTAAAACTCCGAGGTTTTGTCAATCAAGGTCTAGTTTCTATCTATCGCGCGATTATGGCCCTCAAATCTTCACTCTATACTACGTCTCTATCCTAATGTCCTTCATTTCACTAACCTTTAAAATAAAACTATACCTGGAACAACTGGAGGTCTGGCCTCATTACCAACGTCACCAGGCTCAATGAAGACAAATACTCTCGGGGCAATCCTCTTCTGATCGGTAATCGTTCTTGAACAATTATGGGCGTAGTGGCCCACCTCGCCACATCTAAAATATCGGTCCGTCCACAATCTACAAGTGCCAAAATGGACTTTCTGGCACTTCCGGCATACGGGCCTCTCAGTAGGTTCCTGGATTTGCTTTCCTGTTACCTGGTCGCCCTTTTCGATATAAAGCCTCTTAACGCCTCTATGTTGCTGCTATTGTTGCCCTCTTAGTTGTCAAACCTCGTTCTGAGGTCGAGGCTGGATCTCCTGAAAGAATCCTCTTGCTGGCTCCCTCGGTTTGACGTAAGTTGGTTCAGCTGCCTCAATCTCTAGAGCTCTTGCCACAATCTCCATATAGGGCACATTCCGTACCCTTGATATGATGACACTTTTTTGAATTTCCTGACCTAGCCCTTGCATAAACCTACGCACCTTGTCCTCATTAACACTAACCTGGCGTGGTGCGAACCGGGATAGGGCCTCAAACCTCCTGACGTATTCGATAACTGAGCTAGTCTGCCTCAATTGCATGAACTCCATCATTTTTGCCTCCCGTACCGTATGGCTAAAGTATTTGTCATAAAATATGGCTTTAAACCGCTCCCAAGTCATTACCGTCACATCGGTTGTTGCTTCGATGGAGTCCCACCAAAATCGAGCATCCAACTCCAAATGAAAGGTGACGTAGGCAACTTTATTCCTGTTCTCTACCCCCACGTATTCCAACATATCCTCCATAGTTTGGATCCACTCCTCAGCTAAAGTGGGGTCTGAAGACTGTCCGCTGAATACTGGAGGTTGCAATTTCTGAAATCTCTCCATGCCCTAATGGTTCGGAACAACTACCTCTCGGGCCTGACGATCCTCACGGTTTACTAGTCTTTCGATCTGTTGTGCTTGCCTGTCCATATGCTGGGCTTGACGGTCTAGCAAATCCATAAGTCGATCTAGGGCTTCGTCCCTAGCGTCTCTATTTTGAACCATTTTTATAACTCCTATAAAAATGAAAACAAGTAATCCTAAGAAATCAAAATCAAATAAAACTTTTAAACATACTTACAGTTGAGGAAGGATGTCCGCGTAGTGGCTGTGCAGTCGAGCAGTCTATAGAATCGATTTTAAAACCCGGGGGCTCTGATACCATAATTGTAACGACCCTTACCATCCTAATTTTTCCGTATTATTTTTTTTTCATTTTTTTTTCTATCCTTATAAACTTCGTATCAATAAAGCGGAATTTAAATCAGAGACTAAATCGTTAAAAATCATTCGTAACTATTTTAAAACCAATTAAATCTATTTATAAATAAAAACTATAGAAAACAAATTTTATTAAAACCATAAATCAATTAAAATATGGGTGAGGGGCAAAAACGTCAAGGCTGAGGAAAATCAAAGGGGCGATCGATCGCCCCATTACCAGGCGATCGATCGCCTGAACAAAAATTGGAGGGGCGATCGTTCGCCCCTCACTTTGGGCGAACGATCGCCACGCCCTCTGGATTTTCCAGAGGGGCGATCGACTACCAGGCGATCGATCGCCCATTTGTGGCTATCGATCACCACACCCTCTGGATTTTTTCAGAGGGTGGCGTTCGATCTTGGCGATCGATCCCCACTTTGGGCGATCGATTGCCAAGTCCTCTGGAGTTCATTTTTTTTTTCAGAGAACACCATCTCCTATTTTTTTTTTCTTTTTCTTTCCCTGCATATACACATACTTTCTTCCTTAATTAACCCTAACACTACATACAATTCACAACGCAATTTGACATCAAACCACCCAAAACTCCTACATCCACGATAATCTCGCTTAAAACTGACTCGAGACGCATTTAACCTAAAATACGTTTTCACAAAAATAAACTGCGCGGATCCGTTTAAAAAAACTAAACAATCCTCTATAAAATTTGACAACCAAGCAGTTCTGTAACATCAAATTCGCAATCTTTACAAAACACTTTATAACAAATCTATCAAAATCATCAAAACATCTTTTATCCACTAACCAGAACCAAACATCCTAATATGTTCGACTATACAATTTTACCTACGTTTCTATCAATTAAATCCCCAAAACCCTTACCTACATCCCCACGGGTCAAAAGGAGCGTCGACTGCCCAGCGCACTCCCACAGGCCATCCTCCTTCAACTGCATCGTTCCTCAGGTGGATGGATCTCATCCTCACCTGCTTCGAAATCACCTACACCATAAAGACACCTATGAGAATAAATCTCAGTAAATTCTACGTACGTGACAATGCATGAACATGTATATGCAATTTTCATAAACTTTCGTGCATTCATTACATTTATCAGTTCGTGTTAGTCGTCACATTTCAATCGTCTGAGTCGTCTCATTTCAGTCGTCTTAGTCGTCTCATTTCAGTCGTCTTAGTCGTCTCGTTTTAGTCGTCTTATTTTTGTCGTCTCATTAAGTCATCACATTTCATTTCCTTTCGTGAACTTCATGCATAAATCTATTTTCGTGACATTTGTAAAACGATGATGCATGACAATGAAAGCATAATATAAACATACAACGTGCGTACCATCAAAACAATACAAACACAACCTATCGTCTCATTTCAGTCGTCTTAGTCGTCTCATTTCAGTCGTCTTAGTCGTCTCATTTCAGTCGTCTTAGTCGTCTCATTTCAGTCGTCTTAGTCGTCTCATTTCAGTCGTCTTAGTCGTCTCATTTCAGTCGTCTTAGTCGTCTCATTTCAGTCGTCTTAGTCGTCTCATTTCAGTCGTCTTAGTCGTCTCATTTCAGTCGTCTTAGTCGTCTCATTTCAGTCGTCTTAGTCGTCTCATTTCAGTCGTCTTAGTCGTCTCATTTCAGTCGTCTTAGTCGTCTCATTTCAGTCGTCTTAGTCGTCTCATTTCAGTCGTCTTAGTCGTCTCATTTCAGTCGTCTTAGTCGTCTCATTTCAGTCGTCTTAGTCGTCTCATTTCAGTCGTCTTAGTCGTCTCATTTCAGTCGTCTTAGTCGTCTCATTTCAGTCGTCTTAGTCGTCTCATTTCAGTCGTCTTAGTCGTCTCATTTCAGTCGTCTTAGTCGTCTCATTTCAGTCGATTTTTGTGTCTCATTAAGTCATCACATTTCATTTCCTTTCGTGAACTTCATGCATAAATCTATTTTCGTGAATTTGTTAAAACGATGATGCATGACAATGAAAGCATAATATAAACATACAACGTGCGTACCATCAAAACAATAAACAACCTATAAAACAACTAACCCTAAACTACCCAACCAAAGCATATAAACACAATTATCACCAAATAATCCTCAACATCAAAACTCGACTTATTGTGTAGGCCAATCGGCCACAGTAAGTCACGAGAACTTACTTGTCGTCCTTAGCGCACTTAGCTCAGTCCACGAGCGTTGTTCACCTAAAACATTTTACAATGCCCAATGTTAACATCGATCCTAAACCATGAAATTTCATAAACTAACAGAACTCTTAACTAAAGGAAATTTCCTAAAACTCTAATTTATTTCTCTTGGGCATTTTGTCGAGCAATTTACGCTCACCAATCTCTAAGCCTCCATTAATGGAGTTTCTCACTTTTCCAATCCACAAAACTTACACCACATTCCAATAAAACTCTCTATCTTCTATCAAAAGCCTCAAATACGATAAACCTAACGATTTCTAACATAACCCGGCTATTTCGACAAAATCCTAAACAAAACCCTAACCGTTATAATCTCTAAAACTTGAAACTAACGTCCTGAAGTAGTATAATTTTACCTAAGACGTCGATTGGGGAAGAAAATATGAAGAAGGATCGATGATCGGAGGAGTACCGACGATGAACCGCGGAGAATAGCCGTCGGAAGCTAAAAATCGCCAAGGAAGAAAGAATGGAGGGTTTTCTGCATAATGAAGGCCGTGGGAGGGGTGGGTTATTTAACACTCTTTTTTTTTCTTTTTTATTAAATTGTTAAATTACTTAGTTGCCCCTTTTAGCTTAATATTCAACTATCTCGTTATTTAGTCAATTGATTCGGTTTCTCCAAACTTTCTTATTTCACCAATAATTCCAACTTATTATTAGGGTCCTAATAAAACTATCCGTTCGCAAATCGGACCTCGTTTACTATTTTTACTAAAACGTCATTTATATTACGAGAAACGTAATTCTCGTAATTTAACATCCAAACTCCGAAAATTCCCATAATTTTCGTAAAATCCATATTAATAATTAGGATTCTAATAACGTTTTCTTTTTGTAAAACGAGATTGATTTGACATATTTATAAAAATATCATTTGTATTATAATTACCAAAATCCCGTAAAGAACCGGGTGTTACAAAAACATGATTGAAAACACGACAGAAGTTCAAGAAAATCTTACTGCAGGATAGCTCTAAAATTTGAAACGATCTATGAACAACGCAAAGGAAAAAACTCCAAGCAGTTCCAGAATATTTCAAAACATACATACAACAGTCAAAACAGATGTTAAATCTTCAACACAATACCTATACATTATCCAGAATTTTCAAGAACTATACCAAACTTGACATACACTTCCATACCACCTCACAGAATCAAAATATGTCTGGCTGCCACAACTAACCCCCCGCAAGCTCGTGCCACCAACCACCTATTCGTCGACTTGAGGCACAATGTCCTCATCCACGGGGTCCGTACCTACAACATGGAGTTCAACTATGAGCCTAGAGCTCAGTAAGAACATGTTAAAATGCAGTGATGTATATGCTATGCATGAACTTTAGAAATACAGTGACATTACATTACATTACATTTCACTGGACAGGGAGGTATAAGTGGGGCTTATAGAGGAACTGGCGCAAAAAGAAGTACACAACAGGTACTTAACAGGGATAACAGAATGCCAGTCCCCGTCCCACACTTAACGGCATATTACATTACAGGTTTTATCTTTCTTAACTTCAAACCGTGTGCATAAAACATTTGCATGACTTTCAGGAAAAACGTGTATGCATGAACATATACAGTGCTTAACATCACATAAACAGGTGTTAGGATATTGAAGCAGAACATAAAGCAAAACACACTTAACCTAAAACATAACCTACGGTTTAACTACTCAACAGCAATCCCGACGACATAAAACCTAGTACCTCCGTATTGTAGGGCCTTAAGGGCCGAACCTATACGTATGAACTTACCTGCTGTCCGTGAGTTGCAAGTCTTTAACGCCTCGGTGAATCTCAAACCTTCAATGGGAAAATGGTGAAAAACAAGAGAAGACGAAATTTGAGATTCGTCGCACATCGTCTGTAAGAGAGAGAGCAGAGAAGATAATGAAAAATGAGAAGTGTTTCACGTAGGAGGAAGAGAAAAGAAGAAGAACTTAACTTCTTCAACAAGTTGAACACTTGGCATCCATCCATTGACTTCCTCCCACCAACCTTAATTCCTTCCCAAACTGTCCCTCCATGCATCTCTAACTAATGGTTTTGTTTAGTTACACATTAGTTTGGTTTTTATGCCATTATTCAATTCAACATGAACCCGTCGATTTGGTTTCTAATCGATTTGTTATTTGGTTCTTCCGTTCGGTTTCCTCAACATCCTCTTTCTCCACAAAACGTCCCACAATTCCAATAAAATATTTATAACATTAATGACAATTTAATCCCATTCCATAACTCAAGGGATAATTTATACATCAAAAAATGCCGGGTGTTATATCTAAGGTAAATCTTATGTAAAATTATATTTGAAGCAGATTTATGCTGAAATTTTCTAAAAATAATTTTGAATTTGAGAAGAATTTATTAGAAGTGGGTTTCTATAGGAGCAAAAAATACAGTATTAAGACAAACTTTCAAAGAGTGGGTATTGGATATTAATTATTAGGTTTTTTCCAATATTCAGTTGGGCTTAGATTTATTTAAAGCTTCATTTTTTATTGATGGGCCATTTTTTTTCTTATTAAATTTTAATGTGTTAATTTGTTTGTTGAATCAATAATCAAGCATTATGATTCATAAAAAATATGTTTTAATATTATAAAAATATAATTATATATACAACACTATTTATTACATTAATGATACTTGTGTTAGTTCCAATAGCTGATTTATTGCTTAAAAAAAATTTGTAACTCTTATCAAACTTTATAGGGTGATTATCGATTTGAACCATGTACTATACACTTTATTTCAGTTAGTCACCTGTACTAAAAAAACTGACAAACCAAATCATGTATTTTGATTTTGTTATCAATTTTGATATTCCATCAACAATTTTGTTAAACTCTTATTTAAAAAATTATCAAACGATATTGTATTCACTTGTAATTTTTATTACATGTTCATTATTTAATGAGAAGATAATCTGAAAATTTTTAAGCTTTATGGGGAACCCTTTATTTTGTGCCATTTAACTAGTTTTATTAATCAACTTTAACTAGATTATGGGAAAAAAGACCCTAGGGGTAAAAAAAAATATTTTAAAAATTTATTATAAAATTTAATTAAATTGTTACTTTTTTTTTTAATTATATTTTGTTGAGAAAGGTAAAAAAAGCGTGGGATGTTTTTTTAATGATGAACGGACGGTCCTACTTGTTAGATCTGATCTGACATATATAAGGGTATGATAGAGAGTAGCAATAATTTTTGGCCTTTTTCTTTTCACAATTTTTCATTTGTGGGTTTACATATTAATAAAAAGTGAATTACTTATTAAATTATTTCAAAATACAATCAATTCTCTGATTAAAAAATATTTTTAATATATGTAAAAATGTAGTCAGCTACAAAAGAAGCACAAATACAAGATAAAAAGATCATTTGCTTAGAAACTATACTTTAAAATATCAAGAAATAAATTAAATTCACAATAAATTGTTACCCAATTTCTAAAATATCTATGTGAGTTCGTTTGTAGGAAAAAATTGAATACAAGGAATGATTACTTGGTGATCGATTAACTTGGTGCTATGATGCCAACTATTATGACCCACAATTAATTTTTCCTAATATGAAAACCCTAAAAAAAATTTCCAATTTATTCCAAAAATTAATACATTATAAATCCTAATTTACTAATTCCATAAATATTCAATCAATAATTTAGTGGAAACTCATTAACATCCTAACTACTGTATAAGTAATCCTCCATTTAATTCTATGCACGTCAACTTTGTAAGCTCTAATTAGCTAACTTCATAATTCCTCAATCACTTGTTAGCAAAAGTTCTAAATATCCTAATTACATCTATTGAGTGTCACCAATTTAATTCTATGTCGATTAAGGGTGAGCAAAAAAACTGAGAACCAAAGAACCGAACCAGAACTGACAATTTGGTCCAGTTCTGGGTGGTTCTGAAAAAGAAAAAAAGGAATTTCGGTTATGTATTGAGCAGAACCGAAAATCCCGATCCAGTTTCGGTTCTAATGAGTAGTTAGCTCATGCAGAACTGATCCGAACCAATTTTTTTCCCTAAGTTTCAAGCATCGGCCTCGAGCTTCAGTCTTCAGAGTTTAGACACTTTTATGTTTTCTCTTCTCATCTTGGCGAATCGCCGATGCCGATACCGAACGCTCTCACCCTCGCCCAGTCGCCAAAAGCTGGTGGTCTCCCTCGCTTGGTCTCTTTTGCCCTCGCCCAGTCACCCTCGCCGCTCGATAACTCGTCCGACAATTACAAAGCTAAGCTTTTTTGTCGTTGATTAGAATTTGTTTATCTCTTCATCTAATCATGTGATTTTTATAGTTCTTCGTGCATCATTTGATTCTGTTTTGGCATTTGGGGCACTCTTTTTATTTTCACCGAGAGATTGCCGACCCTGTAGGCTGTTGTGACAGCCCCAGACCCGGTCGGGATCCGAGGAGCCATCACTCCGGGATATTTAATAGAAAACGAGACACATTTTTTTTTGAACCAAACAGACTGAACTTTAAAGAAAAACAAACCCTTAAAACTTTACACAGAGAGAGAGTGTGTTCTCTGGAGTTAAAAGCAAAACGGGAAACGATTAAAATCAGACTACGTAACGAATGAAAGAATGGAAAGCAGGGAAACTGGAACACTTAAGGATTTGGACGTAAACCTTCTCTGGACGAGTGCAGGGAGACAAGGAGAATTGCAAACGGGGATACAGAAATGGACGACTTGACATGCAGTGGGAAACCTAATAAAATGGAAGAAAAAACTGGAAGTCATGCCGGAAGAAAGGCTACAGTGAGTGTCGGGGTCGGGTGATGTAGGGTAAAAGAAGTAAATGAGTTGGGCGGAGAATGTAAATAAACCGAGGCGGAAGACGTAAATTACAAGCAGAAGTTGACTGTTCACCGGCAGATGTGAACTACAGGCAGAAAATGTGACGACCCAAAACCGAACCCGATCGGAGTCCGGGATCGGAGCCATCACTCCGGGACAGATAACGGAAAACAGTGACTATTTTCTTTAAACAGATCGGTCAAAACAGTGGACATTATGCTTTTAAAATATTTACAGAGAAACAGAATCGAATGACAGGAAACATGCACTGTCAATGCAAACCCTAAAAGAGCATAGCTTTACAGAGGGGAGAAACTACAGTGAGTAACAGAGTATAAATAACAGTAGAAAAGCAGGGAATGAAGTCGGAAGGCATAGGCAGAAATCTGGCGGAAAACTTAGTTTAACTGGGCGGAAGACTTGGATGACGTCAGCCGGAAGATATAAATGCAAAGGCAGAAGCGGAGATGACGTCAGCTGGAAGGAACAGACAGGAGCTGAGACCGGATGAGGTGATGACGTCAGCCGGAAGATGGATGGTGTCAACCGGAAGATGTGAAGACGTCATCGGCAGATACAGATAGTAAACGAAATCGGCAGAAGGTGATGACGTCATCGGAAGATAGATGACATCACCGAAAGATGTAGGCATTAAACGAAATCAGATTATGTGATGATGTCATCGGAAGATGTGATGATGTCATCGGTAGATAAAGGCAGTAAACGTAATCGGCAGAAGAAAAACTATGGTGACGTCATCGGAAGAGGAGATGACGTCGTCGGAAGATGAAGTTAAACTGAGAGACAGATGAAACCGGCAGAAGTAACTAAGTCTGATGAAATCAACTGTTCACCGGTGGATGAGATAAGACAAAATGTGAACAGTGACTATCGGTGGATGCATTAAACGTGATCGGAAGATGCAGTCTAAAAGGGGCAGAATTTGACAACTTTTAACAGAAAACATATAGAAAGAGAGCTTAAGGAACAGAAAACATGAAAGTCTCAGATTCTCAAACCAATTCAAAACATGGTTCTCGAGCACAACAGAAGGCATACAGGTTTCAGACCTTCATTACAAATGACAGATTTCAAGAAAACAAACTGCATGGATAGCTCTAAAATTCGAGACCATCCATGCATGACCTGAAAAGGGAGAACTCAAGCAGTTCCAGAATGTTTTCAAAACATTTCACAGGAAACAACTAACAACTGTCAACAGAGATTTAAAACTCGATCATCAAAACTTATACATTATATATACGTCCAAACGAATTTCCTACAAAGTTTTTAAGACAAAACACAGGACCTCAACAGAGTTTTAAAACAAACACACCAGAATTTCAGAAGATTTTACAGATATGAACATTTCCTAAAAGACTAAGACTTAAACCTCGGGACAGAAAATTGTGTCTGACTGCAGCAACCACCCTGTGAGCTCGATCCACCAGTTACATCAGATCGTCATTTTTAGGGACAAAGTCCTCGGTTTCAGGTTCAGTACCTACATCAGAGAGTTCACCTATGAGTCTAAAACTCAGTAAGGACATAATCAGAATGCAGTGATGCAGAATGCTATGCATGCAGTTTTTCAGAAATACGGTAACAGTACAAAGCATTAAGTTACAGTGGCAGTAGAATTAAGTGGAGCTTATAGGGGATCTGGCAAACAGTGGAGGAGGGGGAGGGTGCACTATCAGGCACATTCAGGGATACAGTATAGTAAACAGTTCTGGGGCCAGTCCCCGTCTCGCACTTAACCTGGTACATTTCAGTCGGATTTTATCTTGTTTAGTTCAAACAGTGTACAGAAAACATTTGCATGTCTTTCAGAGAAAACGTGTATGCATGAACGGTGCTTGAACTTAAACAGGCAGACAGCAGAAATAAGACAACAGAAGGTAAATCGAAGCCAGACATTTCAGAACATAGACTATAACCTTTCTACCCAAAACAACCCGACAGAACAGGAAACCTAGTACCTCCGTGATGTAGGGCCTTAAGGGCCAACCTACGGTTATGAACTTACCTGTTTTTCCTCGATGCAGTTAGCTGGAAAGTCTCGGAAATGTTCGAACCTGTACATGTACGTTCAGAAAATAAACAAGCTGCAAATGCTAACAAATAAGTCAGAAGAGTCTGTTCCAAACTCATTCAAACCCTTAGAAAACAAACCGGTGTGTTTTCATCCAAAGACAGTGAGTTTTTCACAAAATACCATAACCCTAAACTTTGGGAAAAACCCACATTAAACTTGTCCAAACTTGTTAGCATTAGTAGATGTTTACCTTAACGGAGGAGCAGAAGAAAATCTGAGGAAACAAAGTGTTGGTGCTTTGTCAAAATCGCCAGGAAGAGAGAACAAGGAGCAGTGGGAAGAAACAGATGAGAAGTGAGGGTTTCACGTAGGAGAAAGAACTTAACTTCTTCATCAAGTTGCCAGATGTCATTCAACCATTGGCTCACTTCACCTACCTTAATTACTTCCACATTTACCCTTCCATTGGTTTTAAACTTAGTGTTATGCTTAATTAAACATTAGTTTGGTTTTCCAACAAAACATATATTGCATTTATATTAAATTAATCCCGAGAAATGGTTCGGGAAAATAATTACATGCAAAAAGGCCGGGTGTTACAGAAAATTATTGTTCACAGGTAGAGGTGAACCACAGGCAGAAAATTACTATTCACCGATAGAGGTGAACTGGGCGGAAGATGGGGGCAGATGATGTCAGGCGAAAGATGTAGCTGACGTCAGACGGAAGATGTAAATAAAGTGGGCGGAAGATGTGGGAAGATGACGTCAGGCGGAAAATGTAGCTGACGTCAGGCGGAAGATGGAATTTTAAGGGCAGCGGTGGATGTGATTTAAAAAGGCAGCGGTGGATGTGATTTAAAAAGGCAGTGGTGGATGTAATTTTAAAAGGGCAGCGGTGGATGTAATTTTAAAGATAAAAGTTTTAAAACTTTTAACAGGCAGACATACGAACAGGGAGCATAAAAGCAGATGGCATATAAGTTTCAAATTCTAAAAAAAAAAGATTTAGAACATGATTTTCGAACATAACAGAAAACATGACAGGAGTTTAAAAAATCAAACTGCATGGACAACTCTAAAACCAAAGGCCATCCATGCACATACCAATAAAGAGAACTCAAGGCAGTTCCAGAATATTTCAAAATATATAAATACAACTGTCAAATACAAAGGTTTTAAACACCAATACAGATGCCATACATCGTTTTAGAATCTCAAAAGTAGTACAGAACTTTGCATGCATTTCCAGAATTCACCATAACAGAAGTTTTTAAAACATAACACAAAACTTTAAAACCTCATTCTCTCTGGTCAGGAATATGTCTAGCTGCCACAACCAAACCTCATGAGCTCGATCCGCCAACTACATCAAATCATCATCTTAAGGCACGATGTCCTCATCTGGGGAATCTATACCTACAATAGGGAGTTCACCTATGAGTCTAAAACTCATTAAGAACATATAAATGCAGTGATGCATATGCTATGCATGAATTTTCAGAATACAGTGACATAACATTACATTACGTTTCACTGGTAGAGGGGTATAAGTGGGGCTTATAGGGGAACTGGCAAGTGCATGACAAGCACAAATAGATATACATAATATAACAGAACAGAACAGAACAAAATAGTAGGCCAGTCCCCGTCCCGCACTTAACCAATACATTATTGTCAGATTTTATCTTTCTTGGCTTCAAACCGTGTACAGAAAACATTTTGCATGAACTTTCGGGAAAAGCGTGTATGCATGGACATTTACAGTGCTTCATCTTAGAGCAGCAGACAACAGAAATAAACGGCAGAAACGGAAAAGAAATACAGAAAACTCAGAACGAAACTCTAACTTATCTACCCGAAACAACCCGACAGATGTAAAACCTAGTATCTCCGTATTGTAGGGCCTTAAGGGCCGATCTACACATGAACTTACCAGTTTGCTGCGGAGTTGAGAGTCTTGAACGTGTTGCCTCGGTGATGCACGGACCTATGACGTGCACAAAAAGGGAAATCAACAAGCTGTAAATGCTAACTAATAACTTAGTAGAATAAGCTTCAAACTCCATTCAAACCTTTAGAAAACACACCAACGTGTTTTCATACAAAGACAGTGAGCTTGTCCAAATATCATAACCCTAAACTTCGATAAAACTCACATTTTTACTCATTCAAACTCGTTAGCTTTAGCAGATGTTTACCTTAATTGGAGAAAATGGAGGAAAGGAAGTTCTTTTGGAAAGGTTGCAGTTGCCTGGAGGAGAGAAAACAGAGAGGGAGTGGAAAGAAGCAGATGAGAAAATGAAGGTTTCACGTAGGAGGAAAGAGAACAAGAACATGGCTTCTTCAACAAGTTGCCAAGTGTCAAGCACACATTAGTTCCTTCCCACCAACCTTAATTGGTTTACCTAATTTTCCCTCCCTTTGATTTCTAACCAAGGTGTTCTGTTTTGGTTGATTTTTAGTTTTGTTTTCCAATTGAATTATTATTTAAATTCTCCGATCCGTTTTCTCTAGACATCCACTTGGGGTATCACAAAACTCCAATGAAATACGCATTTCACTAATGGCCAATAAATCTCATTTAATAGTTCAAGGAATAATTACATGGCTAAAATGCCAGATGTTACATTCCACCCACTTTAACAGAAATTTTGTCCCTAAAATTTGCCTAAGCAAAGAGGTCCGGATATTGGGCCTTAACATCTTGTTGTCTTTCACATGTGGCTTCCTCTACATTATGATTGCGCCACAAAACTTTCACCAATGGGACTACCTTGTTGCGCAACACCTTGAGCGAAGTATCCAATATCTGTATGGGCCTTTCTTCATATGTCAGCGTCGGCATGATATCAAAGTCCACATGTTCCACGATCTGGGTTGGATCTCGTACACATTTCCTCAGCATTGAAACATTAAAAACATTGTGAACTCCATCCATTGACGCTGGCAACTGCAGTCTGTAAGCCATACTTCCCACACGCTTTAAGATGGGAAAAGGTCCAATGAACCGTGGGCTGAGTTTCCCTTTCTTACCAAATCTCATTACGCCCTTGAAAGATGACACTTTCAAGAATACCTCATCGCCCTCAGCGAACTCTAAGTCTCTTCTTCTATGGTCTGCATAACTCTTCTGTCGACTCTGAGCAATTTTTATTCGTTGTTTGATAGCAGCTATCACCTCGGACATCTGTTGTAATATCTCAGGGCCGATAAGCTTGGCTTCTCCGACCTCATCCCAACACAATGAGGATCTACACTTTCTGCCGTAAAGAGCTTCATAAGGAGTCATGCCAATTGTAGCCTGGTAGCTATTGTTGTAAGTAAACTCCCCGAGTGGCAAATATCTACTCCAAGGAGCATGAAGTTCCAGCACGCACGACCTTAGCATATCCTTTAGTATTTGGATCGTTCTCTCGGATTGTCCGTTAGTCTGTGGATGAAATGCCGTGCTGAAATCTAACTTTGTACCCAAGGAGTTCTGCAAACTTCTCCAAAACCTGGAAGTGAATCTGGAATCCCGGTCTGAGACGATCGATACAATAGTGCCATGCAGCTTAATAATCTCATTGATATACAGCTCCGCGTACTGATCCATGGAGTACGTCGTCTTCACAGGTAGAAAATGGGCCGACTTCGTCAATCTGTCCACTATGACCAAATGCTATTATGGCCCTTAGCTGTCCTTGGAAGGCCAACAACAAAATCCATCGTTATGTTCTTCCATTTCCATTCGAAGATCGAGAGAGGCTGAAGTGTCCTACCTGGTCGTTGATGTTCAGCCTTGACTTGTTGACATATCATGCAAGACTCCACAAATTTGGCCACTTCATTCTTCATATTCGCCCACCAGAAGTGAAGTTTCAAGTCTTGATATATCTTTGTGCTTCCAGGATGCATTGAAAAGGAGGACGAGTGGGCTTCCGACAAGATGTTCTTCTGTAGCTCTTCGTCTTTCGGAACATACCATCTGTCTTTGAACTTTAGAATACCATCTTCCGAAAAATTGAAATCGGAAGAGGCCATAGGTAACTTGCTCACAATATCAGCCATCTTCTTTGAATTGGTCTTCTGGGCTTCCTTAATTTGGTCCAGGACGGTGGGCCGTGGTGTCAAGTCTGCTAGTATGGCCGATAGCCCAGAAACTATCTCCATATCAAACTTCTGTATCTCTGTCCTTAAAGGCATTGACACGACTGACATAGCCGGCTGCATAGTAGCTAGCATCCTGCTCAGTGCATCAGCTACCACATTAGCTTTCTCCGGGTGGTATTTAATCTCAACATCATAATCTTTTACAAATTCTAACCATCGTCTTTGTCTCATGTTTAACTCTTTCTGGATAAATATGTACTTCAGGCTTTTGGGATCAGAAAACACTTCACATGATTGCTCGTACAAGTGGTGTCTCCATATTTTCAGCACAAACACAACTGCCGCTAACTCGAGGTCATGTGTAGGGTAGTTTTGTTCATGATTCTTCAATTGTCAAAATACGTATGCCACTACTTTCTCTTCTTGCATTAATACACATCCCAAGCCAACCTTGGACGCATCACAGTATACGCTGAATTTGTCGTCTTCAACTGGCAATACTAACAGATGAGCAGTGGTTAATTTCTGCTTAAGCGTCTGAAAATTCACCTTACAAGCTTCAGACTACTTGAACTTGATGTCTTTCCTCGTTAAGCTGGTCATAGGCTTCGCTATTATAGAAAATCCCTTGATGAACTTTTTGTAATAACCAGCTAACCCGATAAAACTCCGTACCTCACTGGCATTTCTCGGTCTCGGCCATTCTTTCACTGCCAGAATCTTGGCTGGATCCATGGACACTCATTCTGTCGACACCACATGGCCTAGGAAGTTAATCCTGCTTAACAGAATTCGCACTTCGACAGTTTTGCATACAACCGATGCTGTTTCAGAGTCAATAGCACAATCGCCAGGTGCTCCTCATGCTCGGCCTCACTTCTGGAGTAAACCAGGATGTCGTCGATGAAGACGATTACAAATTTATCCAAGAAATCTTGGAATATCCTGTTCATCAAGTCCATGAATGCCGCCGGGACATTAGTCAATCCAAAAGACATCACCAAGAACTCGTAGTGTCCATACCGAGTCCTGAAGGCGGTCTTTGGAATATCGTCAGCTCTGACCTTCAATTGGTAATACCCGGAGCACAAATCAATCTTTGAGAATACCCGAGCCACTTGTAACTGGTCAAATAAATTGTCGATCCTCGGCAACGGGTACTTATTCTTGATGGTCAACTTGTTCAACTCTCGGTAATCAATGCACATACGTAGGGACCCATCCTTCTTCTTAACGAACAAGACGGGAGCACCCCACGGAGAGAAACTAGGGCGCACAAAACCCTTGTCCACCAATTCCTTTAGCTGAGCCTTCAACTCTCTCAGCTCTATTGGTGCCATGCGGTACGGATTCTTCGATACCGGTTCAGCACAAGGATATTTGTCAATTTCAAACTCGATTTCACGATCAGGTGGCAATCCCGGCAAGTCATCTAGGAAAACCTCTGAGAAGTCTCAAACTACCGGAATATTTTGAAGTTCCACCCCACTTTGCCTTTGAACATCTACTACGTGGGCCAGAAATCCGATGCATCCTGACCTCATCAGCTGTTGAGCTTTCAAGGAAGATATAACATGCATACAGTGTTTCTTTGGTATTGTCTGATAAGAGAACTCTACCTCATTCGGGCGCTTAAACGACACTAGCCCGGACCTGCAGTTGATGGTGGCGTGATGTCTAAATAGCCAGTCCATCCCCAGAATGACATCGTATCCTTTCATACCGATGACGATAAGGTTGGTATACAACTTCTGGTCTCCTATTGACACTATATCACCCCGTACAACCTGCTCGGAGTGCATAAACTCTCCGGACGGTAGCATAATGATGTAGGGCTGATCTGACGGTGTACAACAAAACTTCTGTCTAACTACGAAGTCCATTACCACAAACAAATGTAATATCCGGCCTGTACGGAATTTTATATTATAATATATATTGGTATTTTTATAAATATGTCAAATCAAACTCGTTTTGCAAAAAGGAAGCGCCATTATGATCCTAATTATTAATTGGAATTTTAAAAAATTTACGAGAATTTTCGGAGTAATAACGCTATATTCTGAGTAATTAAGTTTCTCGTAATACAAAAGACGTTTTAGTAAAAATAGTAAACGAGATCCGATTTGCGAACGGACAGTTTTAATAAATCTCAAATAATAAGTTGGACCTAATGGAAAAATAAGGGAATGTGGAGAGCCCGAATTGTTGAACAATTAACGAAACAAAGGACAAAACAAATAGAATTAAGTGTTAAGGGCAAAATCGTAATTTTGCAAAGTAAATTTTATATTAAAAAACTCAATCTTTCTTCTCCAGCACTCCACCCTCACGATCCTTCTTCCTCCCCTTCGACAGCCTCCCTCCCTCGCACGCGATTCTCACCTTCGTCGACGATTCATCCTCCGTTCTTCGAAGTTTCTTCGCATTTTCTTCTCTATTCGCGATTCTAAGTAAGTCTCTAACGTTTTCCGACTCTAGTTCTTAAGTTTTACGGAGTTTAATTAATTAGGGTTTCGTTTAGGTTTCGTTAAAAATTGAGATTTAGGGTTCGAAATCAATAAATTGTTGTAGGTTAGGAATGTATAGAGCGCATTGAACGTTATTGGACGAAGTTAGAATGAATTGGGAGAAAGGTTAGAAATTGGGAATTATTGGGTTTTTAGGAAAACTCGTTAAGGGTGATTTTAAACTATTGAGTATTAATCGTTGTTTAAATACTTCGATTAGTTAGGTTAAGATTTTAGGAAAGTTCTTTAGTTAAGGTTTTTGTTGAATTTGGACGTTTAGAAGTTTGAATTCGTTTTAATGATAAACGTTCTAAATTGCTTAGGTAAACAACGCTCGTGGACGGAGCTTGAGCTGCTTTGGACACGAGGTAAGTTCTCGTGATCTTCTCTGGCCGATTGGCCTACACCGTACGTCGTGGTCGTCTCGAGGAGTTTTGGAGATGCGTATGTTTATTTGCTCTGGTTGGGTAGACAGGTTTAGTTGCTTTATAGGTTATAGGTTATGTATTTATAGTCTTGATGGTACATATGTGGTTGTTTACTTTATGATATAAACTGTTCATGCATCACGAGTTTTAAAGAAAAGCATGAAAATGAATTTCCATACGATATTTTAAAGATAATGCAAAGAAAACAGCCGTAAGGCATACAGTTTACAGGCCGCAAGGCATACAGTTTACAGGTCACGCGAGGTGGGGCTTAGGCACGGCTGTACGTGTTGTAAGCGTGCACCCCCCTCCTCTAGCTAGAAAGAGTAGTTCGCCCACTAGATGAGCTCTCTCCGGTTAGGGGAATAGGATTTCGGTGACACCTACAGTGCATAGCATAGCATAGCATAGCATTTGCATTTACGAGCCTTACTGAGATTTTTATCTCATAGTGTGTTGTATGGTGTAGGTGATTACGAGAAAACAGGTGAGGATGAGATCCCTCCACCTGAGGAGTGACACAGTTGACGGATGATGGCTCGCGGTGTCTGCTGGCGCAGTCGACGCTTACCTGACCCGTGGGGATGTATGTATGTATAGATTTTGGGGTTTTTGGGACGATTTTGATTGATGATTGTATAGATAGAACATCATAGGATGTTTGGATCTGGATAGGTTTATGTATAGACGTTTTGAAATGTTTTGGAAACTGATTTTATAACTGTTTGGGTGATTTCAAAATAGGAGGATTTGTTTAGGTTTAAACATATCCACGCAGTTCGTTTTCATGAAAATGTACTTCTTGTTAATTGTAATTTTGAATCAGATTTGAGTGGAGTTACGAGAGTGTATGAATGTTGAGTTTTGGTTGGGTTTAAGTTTTATGATGACTGTAGTGTTAGTTGATATTGAATTGTAAGGTGTATATGTTTGGCGCAGGAGAAAGGAAGGAAACAGAGACGGTGGCGATTGATCGCCTAGGGGTGGGGATCAATCGCCCCTTGGTCGCCGCTCTCTGGAGAAATCTAGAGAGCGTGGCGATTCGCAACAGGCAAATGGTTGCCTGTTGCAATCGCTGAAGGGGCGATCAGTTGCCCCTTTATGGGCGACTGATCGCCACTACATATAGGGATGAAAATCCCTTTTTGCCCTGCTTGCCGATTGTATTTTATTTCAATTGTTTTATTTAATTGTTTTAATTTCTTTAAGTTATGTTTTAAGTGATTTAAAGATTTGATTTCAATTTCCGATTTCGATTCGGGTTTCGATTTCGGTTTAGGTTCCGCTTAGAGTTTATTTAAAGTATAGGGATAAGAAAAATAAAAATAAATATGTACGGAGAATTGGGTACAGTGATAGGGTCGTCACAACAAATGTGTGGCCCCCGTGTCCCACAAGGTATAAACAGGTGCATCACATATTTAAATTGTATCTGTAATTGCTGTGTGCTGGGTGGTATCATCATCATCCTCCATTATTGCAAAAACTCTTGGCACAGCCTGATTTGGTCTCGTATCCGGCATTGGGCAATCCCGGACGTGATGGCCTTCTTTGCCACATCGAAATCATTGGCCGGTTATGAGTCTACATTCCCCTTTATGAATTTTCTGGCATCGCGGGCATGCTGAAAGTTGAGGAGCCCCCATTGGTCTCTTTCCCTTGTCTTGATAAGTGATGGTCTTATTGGGCCTCTTGATGCCCCTGTTCTGTTGCTGTTGAGGTTGCAATTTCTGACCCCTTTGTTGTTGTTGTTGCTGCTGTAGAGGGGCATCACGTAAGATTCTCTTTGACGTATCTCTATATCTTTGAGACTTCACCTCTAAGGCTTCCAACTGATAAGCCTTGGCCACTACCTTCGTATACGGGGCCTCGTCAAATCCCCTGTAAGAAATCCCTCGTAAGAGGTCCAGCTTCAAACCCTGGATAAATTGGTGCACCTTGTTTTCGTCAGTGGCCACCAAATGAGGTGCATAACGGGATAAGGATTCAAAATTCTGAACATATTCAGCTACCGATCCATACTGTCGTAGCCGAGAGAATTCTATCATCTTTTCCTTCTTCGCACTTATGTCAAAATACTTCTCATAGAATATTCGTTTAAATCCCTCCCAGCTTAATGTCACCGTTGTTGCCTGGATAGTGTCCCACCAAAATCCTGCATTCTTGGTGAGCTGATACGTGGCACATAGAACCTTCTTATTTTCTTCCACCTCTGTACATCTAAACATTCTCTCTATCTGCCGGACCCATTCCTCAGCGTGAGTTGGGTCAGTAGATAGTCCATCAAATGTAGGCGACTGGAGTCGCCTGAATCTATCTCCACTGGTGTCGCGTGAAGCATTCCCATGATTATTGTTATTATTCCCGTTGTCTTCTCAGGCCATCATACGTTCCACCATGCGGGACTGTATACCCACCCGCTCAGTTAATCTGTCAATGGCACGAGAACTTTCGCTTACTTCATCCTGTTGTCCTCTCACAATTTCTAAGAAAATCCTATAAATAGAATAACTAAATTTAATAAACATAAACTTTTACATGAACTTAAACACTTACAGTTGGTGGAGCGATCTCACGTGGCGGGTTGTGCAGCCAGACATTTACAGAATCGCTTTTAAAACCTGATTTTTCTCTGATACCATAACTGTGACAGCCTCAGACCCGGTCGGGGTTCGAGGAGCCATCACTCCGGGACATTTAACAGAAAACGGGACACATTTTTTTTGAGCAAAACAGACTGAACTTTAAAGAAAAACAAACCCTTAAAACTTTACAGAGAGAGACAGAGAGCGTTCTCTGGAGTTAAAAGCAAAACGGGAAACGATTAAAATAAGACTACGGAACGAATGACAGAAGGGAAAGCAGGGAAACTGGAACACTTAAGGATTTGGACGTAAACCTTCTCTGGACGAGTGCAGGGAGACAGGGAGAATTGCAAACGGGGATACAGAAATGGTCGACTTGACATGCAGTGGGAAACCTAATAAAATGGAAGAAAAAACTAGAAGTCATGCAGGAAGAAATGCTACAGTGAGTGTCGGGGTCGGGTGATGTAGGGAAAAAGAAGTAAATGAGCTGGGCGGAGAATGTAAATAAATCGGGGCGGAAGATGTAAATTACAAGCAGAAGTGGACTGTACACCAGTAGAGGTGAACTAGAGGCAGAAGATTACTGTTCACCGGTGGAGGTGAACTGGGCGGAAGATGGGGGCAGATGATGTCAGGCGAAAGATGTAGCTGACGTCAGGCGGAAGATGTAAATAAAGTGGGCGGAAGATGTGGGCAGATGACGTAAGGCGGAAGATGTAGCTGACGTCAGGCGGAAGATGGAATTTTAAAGGCAGCGGTGAATGTGATTTAAAAGGGCAGCAGTGGATGTGATTTTAAAAGGGTAGCGGTGGATGTGATTTTAAAGGGCAGCGGTGGATGTGATTTTAAAGGGCAGCGGTGGATGTGATTTAAAAAGGGCAGCAGTGAATGTAATTTAAAAGGGCAGCGGTGGATGTAATTTTAAAGACAAAGTTTTACAACTTTTAACAGGAAGACATACGAACAGGGAGCATAAAAGCAGATGGCATATAAGTTTCAAATTCTAAAAAAAACGATTCAGAACATGATTTTTGGACATAACAGAAAACATGACAGTAGTTTAAGAAATCAAACTGCATGGATAACTCTAAAACCAGAAACCATCCATGCACAGACCAATAAAGAGAACTCAAGGCAGTTCCAGAATATTTCAAAATATATAAATACAACTGTCAAATACAGAGGTTTTAAACACAATTACCGATGCCATACATCGTTTTAGAATCTCAAAAGCAATATAGAACTTGGCATGCATTTCCAGAATTCACCATAACAGAAGTTTTTAAAACATAACACAAAACTTTAAAACCTCATTATCACTGGTCAGGAATATGTCTAGCTGGCACAACCAAACCCCATGAGCTCGATCCGCCAACTACATCAAATCATCATCTTGAGGCACGATGTCCTCATCTGGGGAATCCATACCTACAACAGGGAGTTCACCTATGAGTCTAAAACTCAGTAAGAACATATAAATGTAGTGATGCATATGCTATGCATGAATTTTCAGAATACAGTGACAGAACATTACATTACGTTTCACTGGCAGAAGGGTATAAGTGGGGCTTATAGGGGAACTGGCAAGTGCACGACAGGCACAAACAGATATACAGAATATAACAGAACAGAACAGAACAGTAGGCCAGTCCCTGTCTCGCACTTAACCAATATATTACAATCAGATTTTATCTTTCTTAGCTTCAAACCGTGTACAGAAAATATTTTGCATGAACTTTCGAGAAAAACATGTATGCATGGACATTTACAGTGCTTCATCTTAGAATAGCAGACAGCAGAAATTAATGGCGGAAAAGGAAAAGAAATACAGAAAACTCAGAAAGAAACTCTAACTTATCTACCTGAAACAACCCAACAGATGTAAAACCTAGTATCTCCGTGTTGTACGGCCTTAAGGGCCGATCTACACACATGAACTTACCTGTTTGCTGCGGAGTTGAGAGTCTTGAACGTGTTACCTCGGTGATGAACGGACCTATGACGTGCACGAAAAGGGAAATCAACAAGCTGCAAATGCTAACTAATAACTTAGTAGAATAAGCTTCAAACTCCATTCAAACCTTTAGAAAACACACCAACGTGTTTTCATACAAAGACAGTGAGCTTGTCCAAATATCATAACCCTAAACTTCAATAAAACTCACATTTTTACTCTTTCAAACTCGTTAGCTTTAGCAGATGTTTACCTTAACTAGAGAAAACGGAGGAAATGAAGTTCTTTTGGAAAGGTTGCAGTCGCCTGGAGGAGAGAAAACAGAGAGGGAGTGGAAGGAAACAGATGAGAAAATGAGGGTTTCACGTAGGAGGAAAGAGAAAAAGAATATGGCTTCTTTAACAAGTTACCATGTGTCAAGCACACATTAGTTCCTTCCCACCAACCTTAATTAGTTTACCTAATTTGCCCTCCCTTTGGTTTCTAACTAAGGTGTTTTGTTTTGATTGATTTTTAGTTTGGTTTTCTAATTGAATGATTATTTAAATTCTCCGATCCATTTTCTCTAGACATCCACTTGGGGTATCACAAAACTCCAATGAAATACGCATTTCACTAATGGCCAATATATCCCATTTAATAGTTCAAGGAATAATTACATGGCTAAAATGCCGAGTGTTACATTCCACCCACCTTAACAGAAATTTTGTCCCTAAAATTTGCCGAAGCAAAGAGATCCGAATATTGGGCCCTAACATCTTGTTGTCTTTTCCATGTGGCTTCCTCTACGTTATGATTGCGTCACAAAACTTTCCCCAATGGGACTACCTTGTTGCGCAACACCTTGAGTGAAGTATCCAATATCTGTATGGGCCTTTCTTCATATGTCAGCCCTAGCTGCCAACTTTGCTAAGACATCGATAAAGATTGATTCAGAGTCAGAGTCTTAAAAAGGAGAATAAACTCCAATGAAGTACTTACCCTCATGATTTTGGGTTTTGCATTATGTAGTGGGGACACTACCAATTCTAAGTTTGGAGATATAGTTTTTGTGACGACCTCCGATACGATCAGGGTCGGCGAGCTTCTCTCCGAACATTTAAAACGTGACGTATTTTTTTTTTAACTTAAAAAAAAAATAATCTAAAACATTTAAAATAGAGGACATAAAATGAGAAACATAAACTGGAAAATTTACAGCGAAAGACTTAGTGAAATGAGAAACATAAGATAGAAGACATACTGTGGAGGGCTACAGTGGATGACAGGAGCTGTGGACATTAGTAGTGTAGAAGCTGTGGAAAATAGAAGTGCAGAAGCTGTGGACAATAGCTGTGGACAATAGAAGTGCAGAAGCTGTGGATAATAGAAGTGCAGAAGCTGTGGACATTAGAAGTGTAGAAGCTGTGGAAAATAGAAATGCAGAAGCTGTGGACAATAGCTGTGGAAAATAGAGGGGCAGAAGCTGTGGACAATAGAAGTGCAGAAGCTATGGACGATAGAAGTGCAGAAGCTGTGAACGATAGAAGTGCAGAAGCTGTAGACCATAGAAGTGCAGAAGCTGTGGACAATAGAAGTACAGAAGCAGTGGACAATAGAATTGCAGAAGCAGTGGACAATAGAATTGCAGAAGCAGTGGACAATAGAAGTGCAGAAGCAGTGGACAATAGAATTGCAGAAGCTGTGGACAATAGAAGTGCAGAAGTAGTGGACAATAGAAGTGCAGAAGCAGTGGACAATAGAATTGCAGAAGCAGTGGACAATAAAATTATAGAAGCAGTGGACAAATATTTTAAAGGCAAAATGGACAACTGTTTTTGAAGGGCAGCGTGGACGACTGTTTTAAAGGCAAAATGGACAAGTGTTTTTGAATGGCAGCATGGACGACTGTTTTAAAGGTAAAATGGACAACTATTTTTGAAAGGCATCGTGGACGACTGTTTTAAAGGCAAAATGGACAACTGTTTTTGGAGGGCAGCGTGGACGACTAACACTTAGCCAAATACTGGAAAACTTGAAAGGCAAAAATTGAAGGCAGAATGAACGACTACTTTACAGGGAGACATAAAACAGAAAGCATGAAAACTTCAAAACCCTAAAACCCAATTCCAAAACACAGTTTTAAAACATGCTTGGAATCACGACAGAAGTTCAAAAATCTAACTGCATGAATCGATTTAAAATTTGAAACAATCCATGCATAACCTAAAAGGAGAGATTCCAAGCAGTTCCAGAATAATTCAAAACATACATTCAACTGTTAAACAGAGGTTTTAAATACATCAAAACTAAGTCTATACACCATTTTAAAAACTTAGAAACGGTACAGAACTTGACATACTTTTCAAGAATTCACCAAAACAGAAGTTTTTAAAATATAAACAAAACACAAAACTTAAAACTTCACTCTCTCAGTCAGGAATATGTCTGGCTGCCACAACCACCCCCGAAAGATTGTGCCACCAACCACCTATGCATCGGGCTGAGGCACAAAATCCTCATCCATGGGTTCCATACCTACATCAGGGAGTTCACCTATGAGTCTAAAACTCAGTAAGAATATGAAAATGCAATGATGCAAATGCTATGCATGAATCTTCAGAAATACAGTGACATTACTGAATATTACTTTTCACTGGCAGGGGGTATAAGTGGGGCTTATAGGGGAACTGGCAAGTGCACTATCAGGCACATACAGAAATACAGAACATAACAGAAACAGAGGGCCAGTCCCCGTCCCACACTTAACCGATACATTACATTCAGATTTTTATCTTTCTTAACTTCAAAACATGTGCAGAAAACATTTTGCATGAGCTTTCGGGAAAATCATGTATGAATGGCCGTTTACTGTGCTTAAGATTAAAACAGCAGACAACAGAGATAACACAACAGAACGTGAAGCAAAACACAGACAACTCAGAACGTAAACTATAACGTATCTACCCAAAACAACCCGACAGAAGTAAAACCTAGTATCTCCGTGATGTAGGACATTAAGGGCAAATCTACACACATGAACTTACCTGTGGTTGTAGAGCTGAATGCTTTGTTCACACGTCCTTGGTGATCAAAACCTATATTGTAACAACCCAAGTCTCCCAAACCCGATTGTTACCCATTACATAAGACTGGACTAAATTTACGAAAAATTTTAAAATTTCTCTCAATGATGAAAATTCTATCTATAATCCTCGATTATACAGCAGAAAACTCAATATGTAAACAACATTTATAGCTAGACAAAACGTTAAGACTTTTGACTGAGGGAATTAAAAATCAAAGGACATCTACCGATCGCAAACGACAAAACTTTCTTCTCGCATCTGCCGATCACAAAACAACAAAACATAATTCCCACTTCTATCGATAGTATTAAACAACGACATCTACCGATTGTCACATGCAACCCACTTGACTCATTAAACTTCTTCCGATAGAAATAAGCAACATCTACCGATAGAAATAGACAACATCTACTGATCACAAAACGACAAGACATTATACTCACTTCTACCGATAGTGAAAAAAAATCTATATCTTTCGATTGACATGTGCATCCCACGTGACTCATTAAACATTACCCGATAGAAATAAACAACATCCACCGATAGAAATAGACAACATCTACCAATCACAACACGACAAGACATTATACTCACTTCTACCGATAGTGAAAAATCTACATCTTCCGATTGACATGTGCATTCCACGTGACTCATTAAAACTTCTTCCGATAGAAGACTTCTACCGGTGATCTACCGAAAGTAATAAGCAACATCGATAGAAGACATCCTGACTTTTACAGACTTTAACATGTTTGATGTAAACTTGCACAATATAATCCATAGACTCATCCAAAATATGTGTAGCGGAAAACTTAAATAAAACAGATCTTTCTATCATTTCATGATCATTCTCAAACTCAAGATTTCAGTCAGACAAATTCCAATATCCATCGTTTTAAGAAAATTCATCCTATTTAGACTTCAGTATTCATAATCCTTACTAACATCATAAGAGTAGTAACCAGGGGTTGAAATCGCCTTTCCAGCCACAAAATGTCACCCTGAGCACCATCCAGCAACCAGTCGTAGACATCTTTATTGGGTTTGAAATCCTCACCTGATAACTCATCACCTACATCATAAGGTGTAAACTATAAGCTTAATGCTTAGTAAGGAGTGCAATGCTAACATGTATGCATGAATGCACAGTTGAAAAGAACACATTATCATAATCATTCCTCGTCACATTCTTGTTCATATTCTTGATCATGTTCTTGTTCATCGTTTACATCGTGTGGATTAAGAGAGGATTTGTGCCGAAAAGGGGGTTGACAGTGAAAGTGTACATAGTCCCTTGCGGGCCGTATTCATGGTCCTCCTTTTGGACAGTGACATACGCCAAACCGCCCCCAACCCTCTCTTAATCCTTGTTACATAAGTTTCATGTTCATATCTTGATCGTGAAGAAAAAACATTCACTTAAAACATTTTCATATGCTTGAAAGGGAAACAATCATGAAGCATGAGTATGAATACACTTATTTCATCGGACCAGAAGGACAGATCAATCATTCAACAATAAATCATGTTGCTAACTCACATATCATAACCATACAGACAATATCACAAACAACATTCGAACATCATAATTAACTTTATGTAACACCCGACATTTTCAGCCAGGTGATTTTCTTAACGGAATTGACTGTCACCTTTTTTTATTGATCTTTAATTTAAATTTTAATGCCTAATCTTATTTGGTTTCTATTTGTGTGGTGGCAGAACCGTAATTAAGAGGGATTTTATTTAGTATAAAAAGAAGATGGAAACCTTAAACCTCACTTAAACCCCACTGTAGCCGACATTCTCTCTCGGCAATTCCCGTGCTTCCAGAGCTTTTTCTCTGCCGGCGACTCCCTCTTTGGCGATCGATTCCTCTAGCCTCCACTCCGATAACCTATATTCGAGGTAAGATTTAGACAATGTAGTTGCCGAGTAATTATTTGGAACTCTGTTTTCAGCTAGAACCCAATGTTTCAAGATTCTTCAATGGCCGAATAATAGGAACATTTATAATCGGTGTTTGGTAATAGCATTCCTAATTCAAATCTGGACTTTAAGATAACCGACTAGAACTAGTGGTTAAGTTGAACTAGGCTATTTTAGATTTTGGAATCTTAGTCCACACACAAGGTGCTCGGCTGAAAGGACTCAGGAATACAGATTCTAGGATGACATTTAGTTAGGATTTTTCTAGCTTTGATTTCAGAATATTTAGGATCTATTTTAACTCTGAAATGTGAAATGATATCAGATGAAGAAGTTTGAAGTGTAGTGCATGAATTTGCTAAGGAAGCCAGGTAAGTGAATGTATTAAGATTTCCGGCCATTAGGGCCCTACATCTTAAGTGTACTAAATTAGTTATGTTTTTGATGTTTGTTTTAAGTTAGTAAGATGGTTTGTACTTGGATGATTTACGGATATTTGAGAACTATATTATGTGATGTTCTGATAGAGTCTATGAAGTCAACTGTCTAGTATGATATTTTCCATAGTCTGATGATTTAAGAACATTCATGTCATGCATCATGATTTACTTCTCAAGCACATGAAAATGATTTATGAGCATGTTTTCCCCCATGAACAAGATATGAGAATGAATATGAAACTTATGCAACCGGATTAAGTGAGGGTTGGGGGTGGTTTGGCGTATGTCACTGTCCAAAGAGAAGGACCATGAATACGACCCGAAAGGGACTATGTACACTTGCACTGTCATCCCCTCTTTACGGCACAAATCCTCCCTTGATCCATATGATGAAAGTGATGAACAAGAACACGAATAAGAACAAGAAAAGAGCATGAAACGAACATGATCATGATTTTCTTGCAACTATGCATTCACGTATACATGTTAGTATTGCATTCCTTACTAAGCATTAGGCTTATAGTTTAAACCTTATGATGTAGGTGACGAAATATCAGGTGAGGATTCCAAAGCTAATGAAGATGTCTAAGTTTGGTTGCTGGAAGGTGTTCATGGAACAATTCTATGGCTGGATGGCGAACAAAACCCCCTGGTTAATGCTCTTATGATTTTAGTGAAGATTATGAATATGGAAGTCTAAGTAGGATGAGATTATTTTAAAACATCGAGCATTTGAAATTGTCTGGTTTAATTACTGAGTCTGAGAATGTTTACAAGGGAACTCCATTGCTCAGAATTAGTTAGTTATTCTGGTTTAAAACATCGAGAGAAGACAACATGGATATTAACAGTATTTGTAATAACTAAAAAATTTCATCGTACACCCTATTACTCGTGCATAGTGTTTTATGATTTAAAATTTCTCAATTTTAGAAATAAAGAGAAGCAATGGAATATTGAGAAGTCAACAAGTATTAGATCAATAGCAATTAACTTTAACATCTAAAGAAGAATGATAAACCAATTGAAGAGAGTTTCAAAAGTCAAAAGAAAATAAGGACCAATAGGAATGAAGAATAGTGTTAAGTTTGAATAGTCAACAATGAAGAACCAATGGAGGGGAGGTATGAAGGAGTCAAACTTTCAAAAGACAAAGGAAGAAGTAAAGAGAGAAAAGGAGGATAACCATGAAGAAAAGTCAAAATTCCTCATTTAAACCTAAAAACGACACCTCACCTCCTACTCATCTTTAAGGTAACTCTTAGTATGACCAATAGCCACGAAATTTCTTCTCCATTTTCAGAGCTCTCCATTCTCTCAAAGCTCGGTCTTTTGCAAGAAGAATCAAGGTAAGTTAAATTTTAGGTTATGTTCATGTAAAATACTAGTTATAGGTTGATAAAATTAGAGTTTTCTTGAGATTATGGAGAGGTTGATAAACCTTAGATGGCTGCACGAAAATTTGGTTTTCCCTCCTTAATTTCTTGATGTTTTAGGGTTTGAATGAATTGTAATGGTTGCTTATGGTTGAAAATGAAGGAAAAACATCAAGTAATGCATGAATAGTTGAAAATAGTAAAATACAGGGCAGATTGGAAATCTGTAATTTCGATACATTGAGCTAGTTTATCTTGATAAATTGACTTTACCATGTTAAAGTAGACTCCTTAAGGATTCCATAGCCTCAAGAATTATTGAATTTGGTTATGTATATCAAAAGTTATAAGATTTTGAAATTTGTTGTTTATTTGAAGGGAATTCCGAAAATTATGTTGTTAAGTGAATTTTTATGAATCTTGTTGATTGGCATGCTTTAAGTATACAAGTCAAGAAGGAACTTGTGCACATTAACGAAACCAAACTCAAGAGACGAGGTAAGTGTATGTATGCATGCGTTTTGGCCGATTGGCCTACACCACAAAAGATTATGAGATTGAGGATTTGGTGAATGTAGTTTTGAGAGTTGGTTGGGTAGAACTCTTAGGTTGTGAGTGAGTTAATTATGCTAGTTGTTTGTTTAATGAATGATTTGTTTATTAGTTATATTATGTTATAGAATTGAAGGATGTGTGTGCAACATGTAATCATGCATCATGGTTTTCCTAAAGCATAGAAAATGGTTTTTATACATAGTTTTCATGTAAACAAGAGTAACAGAATATAGAACAGTAAAATACGTAATAGTTGTTGTGGGTAGGGAACTGAGTTTGGTAGTTTCGCCAGAGGAACCGGTTCCGTCAGAGGGACTGTCATATATGCCATCCCACTTCCCCTAGAGCGAGTTGGTCGTCCCGCCAGGTGGACAATAAGTTAGGCCATCTCTTCTCTAGAAGCAGTACCCCAATAACTCATGTCATGCAAGAAAAATAAGAGAAGACTCAGTACATGCTTTTACGAATAGCATAGCATAATCATGAGCATGCATTTTATTTTACTACATCACTTACTGAGCATTAGGCTCATTAGTTTATTTTGTGGTGTAGGTGAATTTGATACAGGTGAGGGTCTTGATCCTTAAGAAGGTTGATGGAGCAGTTGGTGGAGGACGTCCATGGGGTGTGCTTGTAGCCGCTAGGGCGATTTTGACCTGTGGGCGAATGCATAGGTAATTTTGGGATAATTTATGTACAAAAGGTTTTGAAGTTGCAGATTTGTATGTAAATGACAAGTTTAGTTGTCTTTAAACGGTAGTGTCTATTTTGATGTATGAATATATTTTGGAAATTATATTAGAAGTCTAGTTTCACATTGCAGGTTTTGGTTTTATAGTTTTAAACGTTATATTGTCGTTTTTTTTAACGATAGTGAATGTAAAGCAAGATTTCATTCTCTTATTTTATTTAGTTCAAAGATTTTATAATGAGTCTTCTATAAAGTAATCTTTTCTTTCCGCTGCAAATATTTAATGTTTTAACGATGTCGTTTTAAACAATGGGAAAAATTTTAAATTTTTATGGATTTTCAAGTACGGTTAGACACATGAACAGCAAATGTGACGAACCGGGTTCAGGTAACTCGGGGTGTCACAGAGTTGGTATCAGAGCCCAGGTCAAAATCGTTTCTGCAGACTGGTTAACAGCACAAGCTGCCACAAGGATATTCTTCATCAACTGTAAGTATGTTTATGCATTCTTTGTTGGTTAATAATTAATTATAGTTCTAAATGTGCTAGGAATAACAAAATGAATAGAGGACAAAGGAGAGATCAACAAAGAGAACCAGCTGATCTGAACAATGCCGTCAACCGATTAACAGATTTGGTGGATCGCCAATCTCAGATAATCGAAAAATTCATTAATAAGGAAGAGCAAGGAACGCACAATGAAGGTACAAGTAATCAGAGTGGGGATCGTTTCAGGCAACTCAAACCTCTAATCTTTGATGGACAGTCTTCGGATCCTACTTATGCTGAAGAATGGATCCGCACTATGGAAAGAATGTTTGATTTTGCAAAGGTAGAGGAGACCAATAAAGTTACTTGTGCCGCATTCTACCTTTCCAAAGATGCCGGGTTTTGGTGGGATACCATAACGGCTACGACGAATTTGAGGGGGATGACTTGGGAACAATTTAAGACGACATTTTATGGTCAGTACTTTAGTCGTGCGGTCAGAACAAGCAAAATGGTGGAGTTTGCCCAACTACGTCAGACTGGCTCTGTAGCTGATTACGTTTGTCAGTTTGAGTCTTTATCCCGATTTGCTCCACACCTGGTGAATAGCGATGAGAATAAAATTCACCAATTTGTACAGGGCTTGAAGGCGGAAATTTTCAGAGGTGTAGAGATAGCAGGAACCGAGGATATTCCCTATACCAAGGTAGTAGCTAAAGCTCTGGCAGTTTAAAGGGCTGAGCAGAAATATTATCAACAAAGGGAATCCACCAGGAAATTCTTTCGAGAAGTCCAGCCCCAGCAGCAACAAAATAAAGGAGGGCAACGACCCCAACAACCGCAGCAACAGCAACAGCAACTACAGAGATGGGTAAAGAGACCCAATGATGGAAAGACTATGCAAGGGAAAGAGGAGCAAGTACAAGGATCTTTCGTGCCCCAGTACCCGCAATGTCAAAAATGTCAGAAACGTCATCCTGGTGAATGCAAGCTCGGTTCAAACCGATGTTTTATTTGCAACGAGGTTGGTCATTTTGCTAAGAATTGCCCGAAGGGAAACCAGAGTCAGACAAAGTCAAATGTAACGCCAAGGGTGTTTTCCCTCATTGAAGCTGAAGATGCGGAGCAACCTTCTGTTATTTCAGGTACTATTTTACTGAATGATGTTGCTGCTTATACGTTGATTGACTCAGGGGCTACACACTCATTTGTTTCTGTAGCTTTTGTGCATAAATTGAATTTATTACCTATGCCTGCTGAGCACTTTTATGATATCATGTTACCATCGGGAGAAATTATGCATTCAAATCAAGTAGTACAAAACTGTGTTATGTCTGTGGGGGATTATAAGATGCCGGCCGATTTAATAATTATCAACAGGAAGGGATACGATGTTATATTGGGAATGGATTGGTTGTTCAGGCATTTTGCCACCATTGATTGTAGATCAAGAACAGTCTGTTTCCAACCCCCAACTGGTGTTAAGTATTTGTTTCGAGCTGTGAAAAATGTTAGTGCTATATCAGTTGTGTCCTATATTAGAGCTCAGCGATTGTTGAAGAGTGGATGCACTGGGTATTTGGTGAGTATGGTTGACATGAATAAGCAAAACGAAGTGAAGATTCAGGAAGTACCAGTTGTTCAAAATTTTTCAGAAGTTTTCTTGGATGAATTACCTGGTTTGCCTCCGGATCGGGAAATAGAATTTGAAATTGATGTAATTCCAGGGGCTGCACCAGTATCAAAGAATCCATACCGTATGGCTCCTACGGAATTAAAAGAGTTAAAGACACAGTTGACAGAACTAGTAGACAAGGGATTCATACGCCCTAGTTTTTCACCATGGGGTGCACCAGTTCTTTTTGTGAAGAAGAAAGATGGATCCCTTAGAATGTGCATTGACTATCGGGAACTTAATAAGTTGACGATAAAGAACAAGTATCCTTTGCCACGTATTGATGATTTGTTTGATCAACTGCAAGGTGCCAAAGTGTTTTCAAAGATTAATTTGCGATCTGGATACTATCAGTTGAAGGTTAAACTAGAGGATATACCCAAGACTGCCTTTCGAACTAGGTATGGACATTATGAATCCCTAGTGATGTCATTTGGTTTAACGAATGCTCCTGCAGCTTTTATGGATCTTATGAATCGGGTATTTCACGAATACTTAGACAAATTTGTGATTGTGTTCATTGATGACATTTTGATCTATTCCAAGACGAAAGAGGAACACAAAGAGCATTTAACGATGGTTTTGTCAACTTTGAAGCTTCACCGACTGTACGCAAAATTTTCTAAATGTGAGTTCTGGCTCGATCGTGTCAATTTCCTCGGTCATGTCATTTCGAATAAAGGAATTTCAGTTGATCCTTCGAAGATTCAGGCTATTATTGAATGGCCTCAGCCTAAAAATGTTGGTGATATACAGAGTTTTCTTGGTCTAGCAGGATATTACAGAAGATTTATTGAGGGTTTTTCAGGAATAGCCTTTCCTTTATCTCGTCTGACCAGGAAAAGTGTAAAATTCTGGTGGTCCGAGGATTGTGAAAAGAGTTTTCAGACACTTAAGCAGAAATTGACAACGGCTCCTGTATAGACACTACCAGAAGAAAACGGTAATTTCAGTATTTATTGTGATGGTTCTAAGATCGGGTTAGGCGCTGTTTTAATGCAAGATGGAAAAGTTGTGGCTTATGCATCGAGACAGCTCAAAACCTACGAACGGAACTATTCGACGCACGATCTAGAGCTAGCAGCAGTGGTTTTTGCCTTGAAAATATGGAGACATTACCTTTATGGCCAGCAATGTGAAGTCTTTTCTGACCACAAAAGTTTGAAGTACATATTTACGCAGAAAGACTTGAACCTGAGACAGAGACGGTGGTTAGAATTTGTAAAAGATTGCGATATTGAAATTAAATACCACCCAGAAAAGGCCAACAGGGTAGCAGATGCCTTAAGTCGGAAATCCACCGTAATGCAGCCTGAAATGTCATCTATGTCAGTTGAGCTCAAATCAGAATTTCAAAGATTTCATATGGAGATGGTTGCAGATTTGACGGCTACACTTTCAGCTATATCATTAAAGCCTACACTGTTGGAGAAGATTAAAGAAGCTCAACAGCATGATTCGGAATGTGAACGATACAAATTAAGCATGACATCAGATGATTCTTCAGATTTTAACCTATCTAATGAAGGAATATTAAAATTTAGAAACCGGTGGTATGTGCCTAATGACCTTGAGCTACGCAAAAAAATTCTATCTGAAGCACATTCGTCTACTTTCTCTATACATCCTGGAAGTACAAAAATGTATAGAGATTTGAAGCAGCATTTCTGGTGGCCGAACATGAAGCGAGATGTGGCAAAGCATGTCGAAGCGTGCATTACTTGTCAACAGATTAAAGCAGAACACCATAGACCAGCCGAAACCTTACAACCACTACCAATTCCAGAGTGGAAATGGGAGCAGATTTCTATAGATTTCATTGTTGGACTGCCTAGAACAACGAAAGGGTATGATGGTATATGGGTGATTGTGGATCGATTAACCAAGTCAGCCCATTTTCTACCAGTAAAAATGACGTTTTCTATGAGTCAGTTTGCTGAATTGTTTATTCAGGAGATCGTCAGATTGCATGGAGTAGCTATCTCGATTGTGTCAGATCGAGACCCCAGGTTTACATCGCATTTTTGGAAAAGTCTCCATAAAGCCATGAGAACTCAATTGACATTTAGTACAGCATTTCATCCTCAAACAGATGGACAGACGGAGAGAACAATTCAGATTCTGGAGAATATGTTGAGGGCATGTGTATTGGAGTTTCAGAGTTCATGGAGCAAGTATCTACCTTTAGTGAAATTTACATATAATAATAGTTTTCAGTCCACTATTGGCATGGCCCCTTACGAAGCACTTTACGGCCGGAAGTGCTGGTCTCCTTTATACTGGGACGAGGTCGGCGAAACCAAATTAGTTGGTCCTGATATCTTACAACAAACCGCAGAAAAGGTTCCAATCATTAGACAACAAATTTTAACAGCTCAAAGCCGGCAGAAAAGCTATGCAGATCAAATGAGGTGAGAGTTAGAGTTTAATGTGAATGATGAAGTGTTTTTGAAAATTTCACCATTCAAAGGCGTAATGAGATTTGGAAGGAAAGGCAAGTTGAATCCAAGATATGTGGGACCATTCAAAATTATAGAACGAATTGGAAAAACAGCATATAGATTGCAGCTACCAGACTCCATGGATGGAATCCATAATGTCTTCCATGTATCTATGCTAAGGAAGTGTATACGAGATCCTTCTCAGATTGTTGAACAAAGAGAAGTTGAAATTCAGCCGACTTTGACGTATGAAGAGAAACCAGTGCAAATTTTGGAGTCAACAGTAAAGGTGCTACGCAATAAAGAAATTCCACTGGTAAAAGTGTTGTGGCGCAACCACAATGTCGAGGAGGCAACTTGGGAGCGTCGACAGGATATGCAAAGCCGTTATCCAGAATTATTCGGTACGTAAATTTTGAGGAAAAAATTTTAATTAAGGAGGATAGGATGTAATAACTAAAAAATTTCATCGTACACCCTATTACTCGTGCATAGTGTTTTATGATTTAAAATTTCTCAATTTTAAAAATAAAGAGAAGCAATGGAATATTGAGAAGTCAACAAGTATTAGATAAATAGTAATTAACTTTAACATCTAAAGAAGAATGATGAACCAATTGAAGAGAGTTTCAAAAGTCAAAAGAAAATAAGGACCAATAGGAATGAAGAATAGTGTTAAGTTTGAATAGTCAACAATGAAGAACCAATGGAGGGGAGGTATAAAGGAGTCAAACTTTCAAAAGACAAAGGAAGAAGTAAAGAGAGAAAAGGAGGATAAACATGAAGAAAAGTCAAAATTCCTCCTTTAAACCTAAAAACGACACCTCACCTCCTACTCATCTTTAAGGTAACTCTTAGTATGACCAAGAGCCATGAAATTTCTCCTCCATTTTCAGAGCTCTCCCTTCTCTCAAAGCTCGGTCTTTTGCAAGAAGAATCAAGGTAAGTTAAATTTTAGGTTATGTTCATGTAAAATACTAGTTATAGGTTGATAAAATTAGAGTTTTCTTGAGATTATGGAGAGGTTGATAAACCCTAGATGGCTGCACAAAAATTTGGTTTTCCCTCCTTAATTTCTTGATGTTTTAGGGTTTGAATGAATTGTAATGGTTGCTTATGGTTGAAAATGATGGAAAAACATCAAGTAATGCATGAATAGTTGAAAATAGTAAAATACAGGGCAGATTGGAAATCTGTAATTTCGATACATTGAGCTAGTTTATCTTGATAAATTGACTTTACCATGTTAAAGTAGACTCCTTAAGGATTCCATAGCCTCAAGAATTATTGAATTTGGTTATGTATATCAAAAGTTATAAGATTTTGAAATTTGTTGTTTATTTGAAGGGAATTCCGAAAATTATGTTGTTAAGTGAATTTTTATGAATCTTGTTGATTGGCATGCTTTAAGTATACAAGTCAAGAAGGAACTTGTGCACATTAACGAAACCAAACTCAAGAAACGAGGTAAGTGTATGTATGCATGCGTTTTGGCCGATTGGCCTACACCACAAAAGATTATGAGATTGAGGATTTGGTGAATGTAGTTTTGAGAGTTGGTTGGGTAGAACTCTTAGGTTGTGAGTGAGTTAATTATGCTAGTTGTTTGTTTAATGAATGATTTGTTTATTAGTTATATTATGTTATAGAATTGAAGGATGTGTGTGCAACATGTAATCATGCATCATGGTTTTCCTAAAGCATAGAAAATGGTTTTTATACATAGTTTTCATGTAAACAAGAGTAACAGAATATAGAACAGTAAAATACGTAATAGTTGTTGTGGGTAGGGAACTGAGTTTGGTAGTTTCGCCAGAGGAACCGGTTTCGTCAGAGGGACTGTCATATATGCCATCCCACTTCCCCTAGAGCGAGTTGGTCGTCCCGCCAGGTGGACAATCAGTTAGGCCATCTCTTCTCTAGAAGCAGTACCCCAATAACTCATGTCATGCAAGAAAAATAAGAGAAGACTCAGTACATGCTTTTACGAATAGCATAGCATAATCATGAGCATGCATTTTATTTTACTACATCACTTACTGAGCATTAGGCTCATTAGTTTATTTTGTGGTGTAGGTGAATTTGATACAGGTGAGGGTCTTGATCCTTAAGAAGGTTGATGGAGCAGTTGGTGGAGGACGTCCATGGGGTGTGCTTGTAGCCACTAGGGCGATTTTGACCAGTGGGCGAATGCATAGGTAATTTTGGGATAATGTATGTACAAAAGGTTTTGAAGTTGCAGATTTGTATGTAAATGACAAGTTTAGTTGTCTTTAAACGGTAGTGTCTATTTTGATGTATGAATATATTTTGGAAATTATATTAGAAGTCTAGTTTCACATTGCAGGTTTTGGTTTTATAGTTTTAAACGTTATATTGTCGTTTTTTTTAACGATAGTGAATGTAAAGCAAGATTTCATTCTCTTATTTTATTTAGTTCAAAGATTTTATAATGAGTCTTCTATAAAGTAATCTTTTCTTTCCGTTGCAAACATTTAATGTTTTAACGATGTCGTTTTAAACAATGGGAAAAATTTTAAATTTTTATGGCTTTTCAAGTACGGTTAGACACATGAACAGCAAATGTGACGAACCGGGTTCAGGTAACTCGGGGTGTCACACTATTGCTCAGCTGACAGAATTAGTTATTCGCCAATCACGCCAAATAGAACAGCTTGTGGCCACTAGAGAGGAACAAGGGAACTCCAGTACTAATGCAACTCATGATCATGGGGGTGAGCGTTTCCACCGGCTTCGACCCCTGGTATTTAATGGACAAGTTTTGGATCCTGTTTATGCTGAGGAATGGATTCGAAAAATGGAGGACATGTTCACATATGCAAAGGTTGAGGAAGGAGATAAGGTCACATATGCTGTTTTTCATTTGGAACTGAGTGCAAGGCATTGGTGGGACTCAATCCAGAGTGCCATTAATGCAGGACCTATGACCTGGGGAAGGTTTAAGACTGCTTTCTTTGACAAGTATTTCAATAGGACCGTTCGGGACAGCAAGAAGAAGGAGTTTATGAATTTGCGACAAACTGGCTCTGTGGCAGATTACATATGCAAATTTGAGACTTTATCACGGTTTGCTCCCCGATTGGTTGAGGATGATGAGGACAAGATTCACCAATTTGTTCAAGGACTGAAGCCGAGTTTGTATATGAGAGTAAAGACTGCTGGAATACATAATATACCATATGGTGAAGTGACGGCTAAGGCCTTGGAGCTCTAAGAGGCTGAGATAACGGCATATGCGCAGTGTGAACAGCCAAGGAAGTTCACTAAGGAGGCTCAGCCGCCACAACGTTAGAACAAAGGATGGCAACCGCAACAGAACAGGGGACCACAACAACAACAGCAAGGTATAAAGAGACCCTTCAATCCAAATAATGACCAAGGGAAGGGAAAACGACCATTAGCCCCTCTATGCTCCAACTGCCAGAAGAACCACCATGGCGAGTGCAAGCTACACTCTGGCTGTTGCTACAGATGTGACAAGGTCGGACATGTAGTCAGAGACCGCCCCATGCCACCAGACCCCAATTGAGCAAGAATAGCACCCATAGTCTTTGCTATGATGGAGGATGAAGATGTTGTGCAGCATACGGTCATAACAGGTACAATTATGATTTTTGGTATTTCTACTTACACATTTATAGACACGGGGGTCACCCACTCATTTATAGCAGCCCTGTTTGTCTGTAAGCATAAGTTAGGATACTTACCAGCTGATAGGCCATATAGTGTCATGTTACCGTCAGGGAAATCCTTACATTCTGAACAGATAGTGAAGGGTGACATTGTGTCCTTAGGAGATAAGAAGTTATATGTAGAGCTGATTGTAATTGACATGAAGGGATATGAAATTATATTAGGAATGAATTGATTATCCAGACATTATGCCACGATAAGTTGTAGGTCTGGATTAGTTGAGTTTCGACCCTCAAATGGAGATCGGTATACCTTTCAAGCTATCTAAAAAATAAGTAAAATACTGATTATATCCTCACTAGAGAGTCAACGGTTATTGAAAGATGGTTGTGAGAGTTATCTAGCTAGTGTAATCGATATCCGAGTAAGGAATAAAGTAGAACTTCAAGATATTTCCATAGTTAAAGAGTTTCCTGAAGTATTTATGGATAACTTGCCCGGATTACCACCTGATAGAGAAGTTGAATTTGTAATCGATACATATCCCGAGGCATTACCTATATCCAAGAACCCTTACCGCATGGCACCGGTTGAGCTGAAGGAATTAAAGGTCCAACTGCAAGAATTAGTAGACAAAAGGTTTATACGCTCTAGTAGTTCTCCCTGGGGTGCACCTGTTTTATTTATTAAGAAGAAAGACGGTTCTCTTAGAATGTGCATAGATTATAGAGAATTGAATAAGTTGACAATTAAGAACAAGTACTCCTTGCCCCGGATTGATGACATGTTTGACCAATTACAAGGAGCTAAAGCATTTTCAAAGATTGACTTACGTTCAGGCTATTACCAATTGAAGGTTAAGGAGAGTGATATATCTAAGATAGCCTTCAAGACCTGTTATGGATATTATGAATTCCTTGTAATGTCTTTTGGGTTAACCAATGCACCTGCAGCCTTTATGGACCTGATGAATCGAGTGTTTCGTGATTACTTGGACAAGTTTGTAATTGTGTTCATAAATGATATCTTAATTTACTCACGGACTAAAGCTGACCACGAGGAACACTTAAGAGTAGTTTTGACAACATTAAAACAGCAGCAACTCTATACCAAGTTGTCTAAGTGTGAGTTCTTGTTGGATAAAGTCAACTTCTTAGGCCATGTCATCTCTGCTGAAGATATATATCAGTAGATCCAACCAAAATTCAGGCAGTTAAGGATTGGCCACAGCCAAGGAATGCCAGTGAGGTCCGTAGTTTCCTTGGTCTGGCAGGTTATTATAGGAAGTTTATTAAGAGATTTTCTATGATAGCTAAACCTTTAACAAGTTTGACTAAGAAGGACACCAAGTACTCTTGACTGCAGCCTGTGAGGATGGCTTCCAGATACTAAAACCGAAATTAACAACGGCCCCTCTTTTGACACTCCCAACTGAAGGAGGAAGATTCAGTGTCTATTGTGATGCATCCAAAATTGGATTGGGGTGTGTCTTAATGCAATAAGGCAAGGTTGTGGCATATGCTTCCAGACAACTGAAAGGTTATGAGCAGAATTACCCCACCCACGATTTGGAATTAGTCGCTGTTGTTTTTGCACTAAAAATTTGGAGGCACTACTTGTACGGACAACAGTGTGATGTGTTTTCAGACCATAAAAGTTTGAAATACCTATTTACTCAGAAGGAATTAAACATGAGACAGAGACGTTAGTTGGAATTTGTTAAAGATTATGACTTTGAAATTAAATATCACCCGGGTAAGGCCAATGCTGTGGCTGATGCATTAAGCAGAATGTCAAATACAATGCAGCCCGTAGTATCAACCATGTCTGTACCATTATGGAAGGAAGCTCAGAAGTTTGAGTTGGAAATAGTTCTTGAGTTGTCAACATTACTTGCTGATTTAACCATTCAACCAACTATTTTGGATAAGATCAAAGAGGCACAACAGAAGGATTCAAAGAAGAATAATAGTATGATGAGTAAGTTAAAAGATGCCTCCTCTGAATTCAGTCTCTCCAATGATGGTATTTTGAAATTTAGGAAAAGATGGTACATTCCAAGTGATAAGGAGTTGCGTGAGTTAATCTTGGCTGAGGCACACTCATCTTCTTTCTCTGTACATCCTGGTAGCACCAAGATGTATCGGGACTTGAAGCTACATTATTGGTGGCCAAATTTAAATAGGGATGTGGCCAAGTTTGTAGAGTCATGCTTGATATGCCAACAAGTTAAAGCAGAACACCAACGCCCAGGAGGTACTCTCCAACCCTTACCGATCCCTGAATGGAAGTGGAAAAACATTGCCATGGATTTTGTGGTAGGATTACCAAAGACAATCAAAGGACATGATAGTATTTGGGTTGTGGTTGACAGAATGACAAAGTCAGCACACTTTATACCAGTAAGAATGACTTTTACAATGGAACAACTTGCTAACCTGTATATTCAGGAAATTATCAGATTGCATGGGATCCCCTTGTCTATTGTCTCCGATCGTGATCCTAGATTCACCTCAAGATTTTGGCAAAGTTTGCAAGGCACATTAGGAACAAAATTGTCTTTCAGCACTGCTTTTCACCCTCAAACCGATGGTCAATCTGAGAGGACCATTCAGATACTAGAAGATATGTTGAGAGCGTGTGTGCTGGATTTTCAGACATCTTGGAGTCGATACTTACCCTTGGTGGAATTCTCCTACAATAATAGTTACCAGTCCACCATTGGCATGGCACCTTATGAAGTACTTTATGGCAGAAAGTGTAGATCACCTTTGTACTGGGATGAGGTCGGTGAAGCAAAACTCCTAGGTCCCGAGATCTTGCAACAGATGTCAGACAAGATTACCATTATTAGGAAAAGAATGATTACTGCACAAAGCCGACAGAAAAGTTATGCAGACCAAAGGAGGAGAGATCTGGTGTTCTCTGTAGGAGATGAAGTTTTTCTAAAGATTTCACCATTAAGGGAGTACTAAGATTTGGCAAGAAGGGAAAGCTTAATCCGCGATTCGTTGGACCATTCCCTGTCTTGGAGAGGATCGGCAACTCAGCTTATAGACTGCAATTGCCCCTATCACAGGAAAAAGTTCACAATTTTTTTCATGTGTCAATGTTAAGAAAATGCATACGGGATCCTACACAAGTTGTTGAGCCAGTGGATGTCGAAATTGAGCCAACATTAATGTATGAAGAGAAGCTAGTGCAAATTTTGGAATCTGCAGTAAAAACTCTGAGGAATAAGGAAATCCCATTAGTTAAGGTCTTATGGACAAATCATGGAGTTGAAGAAGCCACATGGGAACGACAGCAAGATATGTTGGACAAATATCCAGAGCTCTTTGTTTGATCAATTTTCGGGGACGAAAATTTCGTTTAAGGAGGGGTGGATGTAACACCCGACATTTTCAGCCAGGTGATTTTCTTAACGGAATTGACTGTCACTTTTTTTTGTTGATCTTTAATTTAAATTTTAATGCCTAAGCTTATTTGGTTTCTATTTGTGTGGTGGCAGAACCGTAATTAAGAGGGATTTTATTTAGTATAAAAAGAAAATGGAAACCTTAAACCTCACTTAAACCCCACTGTTGCCGACATTCTCTCTCGACGATTCCCGTGCTTCCAGAGCTTTTTCTCTGCCGGCGACTCCCTCGTGTTTGGTAATAGCATTCCTGATTCGTATCTAGACTTTAAGTTAACCGACTGGAACTAGTGGTTAAGTTGAACTAGGCTATTTTAGATTTTGTAAACTTAGTCCACACACAAGGTGCTCGGCTGAAAGGACTCAGGAATACAGATTCTAGGATGACATTTAGTTAGGATTTTTCTAGCTTTGATTTCAGAATATTTAGGATCTATTTTAACTCTGAAATGTGAAATGATATCAGGTGAAGAAATTTGAAGTGTAGTGCATGAATTTGCTAAGAAAGCCAGGTAAGTGAATGTATTAAGATTTCCGGCCATTAGGGCCTTACATCTTAAGGGTACTAAATTAGTTATGTGTTTTATGTTTGTTTTAAGTTAGTAAGATGGTTTGTACTTGGATGATTTACGGATATTTGAGAACTATGTTATGTGATGTTCTGATAGAGTCTATAAAGTCAACTGTCTAATATGATATTTTCCATAGTCTAATGATTTAAGAACATTCATGTCATGCATCATGATTTACTTCTCAAGCATATGAAAATGATTTATGAGCATGTTTTCCCCCATGAACAAGATATGAGAATGAATATGAAACTTATGCAACCGGATTCAGTGAGGGTTGGGGGCGGTTTGGCGTATGTCACTGTCCAAAGAGAAGGACCATGAATACGACCCGAAAGGGACTATGTACACTTGCACTGTCATCCCCCCTTTACGGCACAAATCCTCCCTTAATCCATATGATGAAAGTGATGAACAAGAACACGAATAAGAACAAGAAAAGAGCATGAAACGAACATGATCATGATTTTCTTGCAACTATGCATTCACGTATACATGTTAGTATTGCATTCCTTACTAAGCATTAGGTTTATAGTTTAAACCTTATGATGTAGGTGACGAAATATCAGGTGAGGATTCCAAAGTTAATAAAGATGTCTAAGTTTGGTTGCTGGAAGGTGTTCAAGAAGCAATTCTATGGCTGGATGTCGAACAAAACCCCCTGGTTAATGCTCTTATGATTTTAGTGAAGATTATGAATATGGAAGTCTAAGTAGGATGAGATTATTTTAAAACATCGAGTTTTTGAAATTGTCTGGTTTAATTACTGAGTCTGAGAATGTTTACAAGGATATAGAACGAGTTATTTTAACTAAGTCTTCCGCTACAAGAATTCTGGATGAGTCTCTGATTTTCATTTATAAGAGTGATGAGTCAATGAAGTTAGAAGTCTGTGTATATTTATGTTCACCGATAGCTGTACTCTATCGGAAGATGTATGAGCTTACATCCACCGATAGATGTTCTCTATCGGAAGGTGTCTTAAAAGAACACGTGGATTGCACATGACTATCGGTAGATGTTGTGTATTTCAAATACCGGATGATGTAAGTGTTGTTTTGTCATCTAGTGATCGGTAGATATTGTGTACTTCAAATACCGGATGATGTAGGTGTTATTTTGTCATCTAGTGATCGGACGATGTAGTGTATTTCTAATGTCGGGCGATGTACGAATCGTTTTGTCGTCTAGTGATCGGTAGATATAGTGTATTTCAATTATCGGATGACGTAGATGTTGTTGTCGTTTAGTGACCGTGTGATGTTTAATGAGTCACGAGAGATGCACGTGCCCACCGGAAGATGTCTTCTATTGGGCAACGATAATTGAGTCATGCAGAGTACACTTGACAAATCGGAAGAGGTACACTCTGTTAGACGATGCATGCAAACCCATGCAAACCCGAGCAGAATAACGTCGAATAATTTGGGGGCATTTCTTTCCTGCGCAAATTTGTTATAGAACTGATGACTGCGTATGGTCGTTCGACTCTGTGAACGAATATGTTGTTAGTTTTAAGAGGAAGTCAAGTTCGATGAATCTAGTTTCTGTCTGTTATGTTAAAGTCCTTAAGTTCTGTTGAGGAAAGATAAAAAAAAAATAATACAAAGGGGACCTTAGTATAAAGTGGTCGAAGGGTGAAAGATCTAAAGAGATCAGAGTAAATACGAATTTAAGAGGTTAAGTTATGAATTACGTGGCGACTCCAACTGGGGTCGTTACACTTTAACTTAGTACCCTCGTGATGTAGGGCCCTAAAGGCAGGGAATCCTACTCACTCACTTACCTGGTTTCCTTAGCAAACTTGAGCACTTCTCTTCAGACTTCTTCACCTAGAAACATTTCACATTACAGTGTTAAATCAAAATCCTAAAGTTCTAACCAAAGCCATCCTAAAATCTAGCATATATGTATATACTTCTAAATCTTCTTAGTCGAGCACCTGGTGTGCGCAGATTAACATACAGAACCTAAAAATAACCAGATTCAACCTAGTAACTAACCACAGATTACAAATGTCACTACTATTACTCGGCCATAGAAGAATCCAAAACTTCAAGTCCTAGCTGAAAACAGAGCTCTAAGTAACTAACCAGCAACTACATTGTCTAAGTCTTACTTAGAGCGTGGGTCGTCAGGGTGGAGACTGAAGAATCGATCGTCGATGGAGGAGTAGCTGGCCGAGAGAGAGTTTTAGAGAAAAAGGGAAATCGCCAAGAGAGGAATGTTGGCTACCGTGAGATTTTAATGAGGTTTAAGGATTTCCATTTACTATATATACTAAATAAAATCCTCCTTGATTACGGTTCTGCCACCACACAAATAGAAATTGAATAAGCTTTGGCATTTAATTCTAAATTGAAAAGATCATTAATAGAGGTGACAGTTAAATTAATTAAGAAAATCACCTGGCCGAAATTGTCGGGTGTTACATCCACCCCTCCTTAAACAGAATTTTCGTCCTCGAAAATTGATCAAACAAAGAGCTCTGGATATTTGACAATCATGTCCTGCTGTCGCTCCTATGTGGCTTCTTCAATGCCATAATTCAGCCACAAAACTTTCACTAGTGGGATCTCTTTATTCCATAGAGTTTTAACTGCAGTTTCCATAATTCGAACAGGTTTCTCTTCATACATTAGTGTTGGCTCAATTTCAATTTCCGTTGGCTTAACAACCTGCGTCGGATCATGTATGCATTTTCTTAGCATAGACACATGAAAAACATTATGAACCTTTTCCAGTGATGGAGGTAATTGCAACTTATAAGTTGTACTGCCAATCCTTGCCAAGACAGAGAATGGACCAATGAATCGTGGACTAAGTTTTCCCTTCTTGCCGAATCTTAAAACTCCCTTAAACGGTGAAATCTTAAGGAAAACTTCGTCACCGACTGCAAACTCAAGATCTCTTCTTCTTTGGTCAGCATAACTCTTCTGTCGGCTCTGTGCTGTCATCATTCTTTTCCTAATAATGGCGATCTTGTCCGACATCTGTTGCAAAATTTCAGGGCCTAGAAGTTTTGCTTCACCAACTTCGTCCCAATGTAAGGGTGATCTGCATTTCCTGCCATACAGTGCTTCGTATGGTGTCATACCAATGGTGGACTGGAAACTATTGTTATAAGAGAATTCAACCAAAAGTAGGCATCGACTCCAAGATGCCTGGAAATCCAGCACACACGCCCTTAACATATCCTCGAGTGTCTGAATTGTCCGTTCGGATTGTCCATCAGTCTGAGGGTGAAAAGCAGTGCTGAGGGTCAACTTTGTTCCCAACGTGCCTTGAAGACTTTGCCAAAACCTTGAGGTGAACCTGGGATCACGATATGAGACAATGGATATCGGAATCCCATGCAATCTGATAATTTCCTGAACATACAGGTTAGCAAGCTGGTCCATCGTGTAAGTCGTCTTTACAGGTATGAAGTGAGCTGATTTCGTCAATCTGTCAATTACAATCCAAATGCTGTCATGACCTTTAGTTGTCTTAGGTAATCCTACAACAAAATCCATGACAATGTTTTCTCACTTCCATTCGAGAATCGATAAGGGTTGAAGGGTACCTCATGGACGTTGATGCTCTGCCTTAACTTGCTGGCATACCAAACACGACTCTACATACTTGGCAACATCCTTCTTCAAATTTGACCACCAGTAAAGTAACTTTAAGTCCCGATACATCTTGGTATTGCCAGGGTGTACAGAAAAAGGAGACGAGTGCGCCTCGGCAAAGATCAACCTACGTAATTCTTCATCACTTGGAACATACCATCGATTCCTAAATCTCAAAATGTCATCCTTGGAGAGACTGAACTCAAAAGAAGCGTCCTTCAACTTACTCATCATGCCATTATTTTCCTTTGATTCCTTTTGTTGTGCCTCCTTGATCTTATCCAAAATAGTTGGCCGCATAGATAATGCCAAAAGCAATGCTGATAACTCCGGAACTATCTCCAACTCGAATTAAGGAATCTTAACCTTCAAGGGTAATGACATGGTTGACACCACAGGCTACATTGTCTTTGACATCCTGCTTAATGCACCGGCTACAGCATTAGCCTTACCCTGGATGATACTTAATTTCAAAGTCATAATCCTTAACGAACTCCAACCAACGTCTTTGTCTCATGTTTAATTCCTTTTGAGTAAAGAGGTACTTCAGGCTCTTATGGTCAGAAAACACTTCACACTGCTGTCTATACAAATAATGTCTCCAAATCTTTAATACAAAAACCACAACGGCTAACTCCAAATCATGAGTGGGGTAATTCTGTTCATAACTCTTTAGCTGTCTAGAAGCATGTGCCACAACCTTGCCTTTTTGCATTAGAACACATCCTAGACCAACTTTAGATGTGTCACAATAAACACTAAATCTCCCTTCCTCAGTTGGGAGTGCCAAAAGAGGGGCTGTCGTCAACTTCAGTATTAGTGTCTTGAAGCTATCTTTACAAGCTCCATTCCAAGATTATTTGGTATCCTTCTTTGTTAAACTAGATAAAGGCTTGGCAATTAAAGAAAATCCCTTGATGAACTTCCTGTAATAACCTGTTAATCCAAGAAAACTACGGACTTCACTGGCGTTCCTCGGCTGGGGCCAATCTTTTACTGCCTGAATTTTGGTTAGATCTACATATATACCTTCAGTAGAAATGACATGGCCTAGAAAGTTGACCTTATCCAATCAGAACTCACATTTGGACAACTTGGCATAAAGTTGCTACTGTTTTAATGTCGTCAACACTACTCTTAAGTGTTCTTCATGGTCAACTTTAGTCCGTGAGTAAATTAAGATATCATCTATAAACACAATCACAAACTTGTCCAAATACTCACAAAACACACGGTTCATCAAGTCCATAAAAGCTGCAGGTGCATTTGTCAATCCAAACGACATCACAAGAAATTCATAGTGTCCATATCGGGTTCTGAATGCTGTCTTTGGTATATCACTCTCCTTAACCTTCAGTTGGTAATAACCCGAATGTAAGTCAATTTTTGAAAATACCTTAGCTCCTTGTAGTTGGTCAAACAAGTCGTCAATTCGGGGTAAGGGATATTTATTTTTTATTGTTAACTTGTTCAGTTCTCTGTAATCTATGCACATTATAAGAGAACCGTCTTTCTTCTTAACAAATAGGATTGTGGCACCCCAGGGAGAACAACTAGGGTGTATAAATCCCTTGTCTACTAATTCCTGTAGTTGGACTTTTAATTCCTTCAGCTCAACGGGTGTCATGCGGTAAGGGTTCTTAGACACAGGTAATGTCTCAATATATGTATCGATTACAAACTCTATTTCTCTATCAGGTGGTAACCCGGGCAAGTCATCCAAAAATGATTATGGAAACTCTTGGACTATTTTCTCTATCAGGTGGTAACCCGGGCAAGTCATCCAAAAATGCTTTTGGAAACTCTTGGACTATAGGAATATCTTGAATTTCTACCTTATTTTTCACCCGGACATTAATTATGCTAGCTAGAAAATCTCACAACCACCTCTCAGTAGCCGTTGAGTTTCTAGTGAGGATATAATCGGCATTTTACTTATTTTTTGGATAGCTTGGAAGGAATACCGATCTCCGTTTGGGGGTCGGAACTCAACCAATCCAGACCTACAACTTATCGTGGCATAATGTCTGAATAACCAATCCATTCTTAATATGACTTCATATCCCTTCATATCAATTACGATTAGCTCTACATACAACTTCTTATCTCCTAAGGACATAATATCACCTTTCACTATCTGTTCTGAATGTAAAGACTTCCCCGACGGTAACATAACACTATATGACCTCTCAGCTGGCAAGAGTTCTAACCTATGCTTACAGACAAACAGGGTTGATACAAACGAGTGTGTGGCTCCCGTATCTATAAGTGTATAAGCAGAAATACCACAGATCATAATTGTACCTGTTATGATCGTATGCTGCACTGCATCCTCATCTTCCATTAAAGCATAGACTCTAGGCGCTACTCTTGCTCGGTTCGGGTCTGGCGGCATGGGGCAATCTCTGACCATGTGCCCAACCTTGTCACATCTATAGCAACGGCTAGAATATAATTTGCATTCGCCATGGTGGTTTTTTTGGCAAGTGAAACATAGAGGAGCTAGAGGTCGCTTTCATTTTCCTTGGTCATCATTTGGATTGAAGGGTCTCTTCACACATTTCTGTTGTTGTTGCGGTCCTCTATTCGGTTGTGGTTGCCAACCTCTGCCCTGGCACGGTGGTGGCTGAGTCTCCTTGATAAACTTCCTTGGCGGTTCACGTTGCCCTTGTACTGTTAACTCAACTTCTTCCAATTCCAAATCTTTAGCAGCCACTTCAGAATAAGGTATATTATGGATCCCTGCAGTCTTCACTCCCTGGAAGAGGCTCGGCTTTAGTCCATGGACAAACTGGTGAATCTTGTCTTCCTCATCATCCACCAGGCGGGGTGCAAACCTGGATAAGGCCTCAAACTTACAGATGTAATCAGCCACAGAACCGGTTTGGCGCAGCTGCATAAACTCCATCTTTTTTGCTGGCCCGAACTGCTCGGCTAAAATACTTGTCATAGAAAGCCGTCTTGAACCACTCCCAAGTCATAGTTTCCGCATTCGCAGTGCTCTGAATTGAGTCCCACCAATACCTTGCACCCAATGCAAGATGAAAAACAGCACATGTGACCTTTTCCCCTTCATCGACCTTGGCATACTTGAACATGTCCTCAATTGTTTGAATCCACTCTTCAGCATAAATAGGATCCGAAACTTGACCATTGAATACTGGAGGTCGAAGGCGGTGAAAACGCTCGCTTCCATGGTCATGAGTCGTATTCGAGCTAGAATTCCCTTGCTCTTCTTTAGTAGCCACCCACTGCTCAATTTGACGGGACTGGAGAATAACCAACTCGGTTAGCTGAGCGATGGTGTTACTATCCTCATTGTTCTCTCTTTGTTGACCTCTTACCATTTATAGATTCCTAAACAAATAATCATAAACACATCTTAACGTAATGACATTACTCAAATCATAGACACTTACAGTTGTTGGAGTGTGCTCATGTGACAATCTGTGCTGGAAGGCAGTCTGCAGAATCGATTTTAGAACCCGGTTTTGCTTTGATACCATAATTGTAACAACCCGAGTCTCCCAAACCCGATTGTTACCCATGACATAGAACTGGACTAAGAAATTTAAGGAAAATTTTAAAATTTCTCTCAATGATGAAAATTCTATCTATAATCCTCGATTATACAGCGGAAAACTCAATATGTAAACAACATTTGTAACTAGACAAAACGTTAAGACTTTTGACTGAGGGAATTAAAAATCAAAGGACATCTACCGATCGCAAACGACAAAACTTTCTTCTCGCATCTGCCGATCGCAAAGCGACAAAACATAATTCCCACTTCTACTGATAGTATTAAACAACGACATCTACCGATAGTAACGTGCAACCCACTTGACTCATTAAATTTCTTCCGATAGAAATACGCAACATCTACCGATAGAAATAGACAACATCTACCGATCACAAAACGACAAGACATTATACTCACTTCTACCGATAGTGAAAAAAAATCTACATCTTCCGATTGACATGTGCATCCCACGTGACTCATTAAACACTACCCGCTAGAAATAAAAAAAATCCACCGATAGAAATAGACAACATCTACCGATCACAACACGACAAAACATTATACTCACTTCTACCGATAGTGAAAAATCTACATCTTTCGATGGACATGTGCATCCCACGTGACTCATTTAAACTTCTTCCGATAGAAGACTTCTACCGGTGAGCTACCGAAAGTAATAAGCAACATCTACTGATAGAAGACATCATGACTTTTACAGACTTTAACATGACTGACGTAAACTTGCATAATATAATACATAGACTCATCCAAAATACGTGTAGCGGAAAATTTAAATAAAACAGACCTCTAAAGAAGATTAAGAAACCAGGGGTTGAAATCAACTTTCCAGCCACAAAATGTCACCCTGAGCACCATCCAGCAACCAGTCGTAGACATCTTTATTGGGTTTGAAATCCTCACCTGATAACTCGTCACCTACATCATAAGGTTTAAACTATAAGCCTAATGCTTAGTAAGGAGTGCAATGCTAACATGTATGCATGAATGCACAGTTGAAAAGAACACATTATCATAATCATTCCTCGTCACATTCTTGTTCATATTCTTGATCATGTTCTTGTTCATCGTTTACATCGTGTGGATTAAGGGAGGATTTGTGCCGAAAAGAGGGTTGACAGTGAAAGTGTACATAGTCCCTTGTGGGCCGTATTCATGGTCCTCCTTTTGGACAGTGACACACGCCAAACCGCCCCCAACCCTCTCTTAATCCTTGTTACATAAGTTTCATGTTCATATCTTGATCGTGAAGGAAAAACATGAACTTCAAACATTTTCATATGCTTGAAAGGGAAACAATCATGAAGCATGAGTATGAATACACTTATTTCATCGGACCAGAAGGACAGATCAATCATTCAACAATAAATCATGTTGCTAACTCACATATCATAACCATACAGACAATATCACAAACAACTTTCAGACATCATAATCAACTTTAACTTAGTACCCTCGTGATGTAGGGCCCTAGAGACAAGGAATCCTACTCACTCACTTACCTGGTTTTCTTAGCAAACTTGAGCACTTCTCTTCAGACTTCTTCACCTAGAAATATTTCACATTACAGTGTTAAATCAAAATCCTAAAGTTCTAACCAAAGTCATCCTAAAATCTAGCATATATGTATATACTTCTAAATCTTCTTAGTCGAGCACCTGGTGTGCGCAGATTAACTTACAGAACCTAAAAATAACCAGATTCAACCTAGTAACTAACCACAGATTACAATTGTCACTACTATTACTCAGCCATAAAAGAATCCGAAACTTCAAGTCCTAGCTGAAAACAGAGCTCTAAGTAACTAACCAGCAACTACATTGTCTAAGTCTTACCTAGAGCGTGGGTCGTCGGGGTGGAGACTGAAGAATCGATCGTCGATGGAGGAGTAGCTGGCCGAGAGAGAGTTCTGGAGAAAAAGGGAAATCACCAAGAGAGGAATGTCGGCTACCGTGAGGTTTAAGGATTTTCATTTACTATATATACTAAATAAAATCCTCCTTTATTACGGTTCTGCCACCACACAAATAGAAATTGAATAAGCTTTGGCATTTAATTCTAAATCAAAAAGATCATTAATAGAGGTGGCAGTTAAATTAGTTAAGAAAATCACCTGGGCGAAATTGTCGGGTGTTACATATATCGTGAATAATCAGGCTGTCAACCCTAAACATTCGTAAAACTAAAAGTAACTAACCTAAACTCGTTAACTAATGAAAAATAGTTACCTGTAACAGAGAAAATGGAAGAAAATAGGAGAACAAAGTTTTGGAAATTTGTCTCAGTCGCCTGGAAGAGAGAAAACATGAAGGAAGAGATGAAACAGAGAGATGAAATGAAGGTTTCACATAGAAGGAAAAACATGGCTTCTTCAACAAGTTGAACACTTGGCATCCAACCATTGGCTCCCTCCCACCAACCTTAATTGGCTTTCCATTTTGCCATTTCATTGATTTCTAACCAAAATGTTTTGTTTTGGTTACACTTAGTTTGACTTTCCAATTTAAATTGTTATTTAAATTCTTCGATTCGTTTTTCTCAACAATCCATCTTTCCGCAAGGCATCACAAAATTCCAATAAAGACACACATTTTATTAATGGCCAATCCATCTCATTTAATAGTTCAAGGAATAATTACATGGCTAAAATGTCGGGTGTTACATTCCACCCACCTTAACAGAAATTTTGTCCCCAAAATCTGCCTAAGCAAAGAGATCCTGATATTGGGCCTTAACGTCCTGCAGTCTTTCCCAAGTGGCTTCCTCCACATTATGATTGCGCCATAAAACTTTCACTAGTGAAACCACCTTGTTGCGCAGCACCTTGACTGAAGTATCCAAAATCTATATTGGCCTTTCTTCATATGTCAGCGTCGGCATGATATCTATGTCCACCGGTTCCACGATCTGAGTTGGATCTCGCACGCACTTCCTCAGCATCGAAACATGAAAAACGTTGTGAACACCACCCATTGACGCTGGCAGCTATAGTCTGTAGGCCATGCTCCCAACTCTCTTCAAGATGGAAAAGGGCCCAACAAATCTTGGACTGAGCTTCCCTTTCTTGCCAAATCTCATCACGCCTTTGAAAGGTGACACCTTCAAGAATACTTCATCACCTTCAGCAAACTCCAAGTCTCTTTTTCTATGGTATGCTTAGCTTTTCTGTCGACTCTGAGCAGTTTGAATTCTTTGTCTGATAGTAGCCACCATCTCAGACATCTGCTGTAATAACTCAGGGCTAACAAGCCTGGATTCTCCAACTTCATCCCAACATAATGGAGATCTGCATTTTTGCCATAAAGAGCTTCATATGGAGCCATACCAATCGTAGCTTGGTAGCTATTGTTGTAAGCGAACTCCACAAGCGGCAAATATTTACTCCAAGGAGCATGAAATTCCAGTACGCACGATCTTAACATATCCTCCAGTATCTGAGTTGTTCTCTCGGATTGTCCGTCAGTCTGTGGATGAAAGGCCGTGCTGAAATTTAACTTAGTGCCCAAGGAGTTTTGTAAGCTTCTCCAAAACCTGAAAGTGAATCTAGGATCCCGGTCCGAAACAATCGACATCGGAATACCATGCAGTTTGATAATCTCGCTAATGTATAGCTCAGCATACTGGTCCATGGAGAATGTCGTCTTCATAGATAGAAAATGGGCCGACTTCGTCAATCTGTCCACTATGACCCATATGCTATTATGGCCCTTAGTTGTTCTCGGTAGGCCAACAACAAAGTCCATTGTGATGTTCTCCCATTTCCATTTGGGGATCGGGAGAGGCTGAAGCGTTCCACCTGGTCGTTGATGCTCAGCTTTGAATTGTTGACATATCATGCAAGACTCCACATATTTGGCTACTTCGTTCTTCATATTCGGCCACCAGAAGTGAAGTTTCAAGTCTTGGTACATCTTTGTGCTTCCAGGATGCACAGAGAAAGAAGACGAGTGAGCTCCCGACAAGATGTCTTTTCGTAGCTCATCATCTCTCGGAATATACCATCTGTCTCTGAATTTCAGAACACCATCTCTCGAATAGCTGAACTCATAAGAGGTTATAGGAAACTTTCTTACTATATCGGCCATCTCATTTGAATTGGTCTTCTGAGCTTCTTTAATTCGGTCTAGAATGGTTGGCCGTATTGTTAGACTTGCTAGTACGGCCGAGAACTTAGAAACCATCTCCATATCGAACTTCTGAATTTCTGTCGTCAAAGGCACTGATATGGCTGACATAGCCGTTTGCATAGAAGATGGCACCCTGCTCAATGCATCGGCTACCACATTAGCTTTTTCAGGGTGGTATTTAATCACAATGTCATAGTCTTTCACAAACTCAAGCCACCGCCGTTGCCTCATGTTTAACTCCTTCTAAGTGAATATAAACTTCAAACTCTTGTGATCCGAAAACACCTCACATGATTGTCCGTACAAGTGGTGTCTCCATACCTTCAGTGCATAAACAACTGCCGCTAACTCCAGATCGTGAGTAGGGTAGTTTTGCTCATGACTCTTCATTTGTCTGGATGCGTATGTCACCACTTTCCCTTCTTGCATTAATACACATCCCAGGCCAATCCTCGACGCGTCGCAATAAACACTAAATTTTCCGTCTTCAACTGGCAATACTAACAAAGAGCAGTGGTCAATTTCTGCTTAAGCGTTTGAAAACTCAACTCACAAGCTTCAGACCACTTGAACATGATGTCTTTCCTCGTTAAGCTAGTTATGGGCTTCTCTATCACAGAAAATCCCTTGATAAACTTTCTGTAATAACCCGCTAACCCGATAAAACTCCGTACTTCGGTGGCATTCCTTGGTCTCGGCCATTCTCTCACAGCCTGAATCTTGGCCGGATCCACCAAAACTCCTTCTGCAGGCACCACGTGGCCTAAGAAGTTAATTCTGCTTAACCAAAATTCACATTTCGATAGCTTGGCATACAATTGATGCTGTTTTAGAGCTGACAGCACCATAGCTAAGTGCTTTTCATGCTCCACCTCATTATGAGAATAAACCAGGATATCGTCGATGAAGATGATTACAAATTTATCCAAGAAGTCCTGGAATATCCTTTTCATCAGGTCCATAAATTCCGTCGGAGCATTAGTTAACCTGAACGACATTACCAAGAACTCGTAGTGTCCGTACCGGGTCCTGAAGGCAGTCTTTGGAACATCACTGGCTCTGACCTTCAATTGATAATAACCGGAGTGTAAGTCAATCTTTGAGAATACCCGAGCCTTTTATAGCTGATCAAACAAATCGTTGATCCTCGGCAACGGGTACTTATTCTTGATAGTCAACTTGTTTAGCTCACGGTAGTCAATACACATACGTAGAGACCCATCCTTCTTCTTAACAAATAGGACTGGAGCACCCCACGGAGAGAAACTAGGGCGTACGAAGCCCTTGTCCACAAGTTCTTTTAGCTGAGTCTTCAACTCCCTCAGTTCAATTGGCACCATACGATACGGATTCTTTGATACCGGTTCAGCACCAAGGCATACATCAATCTCAAATTCGATCTCACGATCCGGTGGCAACCCCGGTAAGTCTAAGAAAACCTCCAAGAAGTTTCGAACTACAGGAATATTTTGAAGTTCCACCTCACCTAGCCTTTGAACATCAACAACATGGGCAAGAATCTAACGCATCCTGACCTCATTAGCTGTTGAGCTTTCAAGGAGGATATAACAGGCATACTGTGTTTCTTTGGTATTGCTTGATAAGAGAACTCTACCTCGTTCGGGCGCTTAAAAGACACGAGCCCGGACCTCCAGTTGATGGTGGCATGATGTCTAAATAGCCAGTCCATCCCCAGGATAACATTGTATCCTTTCATACCGATGACGATAAGGTTGACATACAATTTTTGGTCCCCAACTGAAACTATATCACCCTGCACTGCTTGTTCAGAGTGCATAAACTCTCCGGATGGTAGCATGACACTGTAGGGCTGATCTGACGACGAGATACTTAACTTCTCCTTATCTACAAAATCCCTTGCCACAAACGAATGTGTGGCCCCTGTGTCCAACAAAACATAAGAAGGTCCATCACATATCAAAATTGTACCTGTAATTACTGTGTGCTGAGCAGCATCATCATCATCCTCCATCATTGCAAAGACTCTTGGCACAGCCTGATTCGATCTCGTGTCGGGCATTGGGCAATCCCGGACGTGATGGCCCCCTTTGCCACATCGAAAGCAGTGGTCGATAAGGAGTCTGCATTCCCCTTTGTGACTTTTCTGGCATCGCGGGCCTACGGGAAGCTGAGGAGCTCCCATTGGTCTCTTTCCTTTGTCTTGATAAGTAATGATCTCATTGGGCCTCTTAATCCCTCTGTTCTGTTGCTGTTGAGGTTGCAAATTTTGACCCCTTTGTTGTTGTTGAGGGGCATCATGTAGGACTCTCTTCGATGTATCTCTATATCTCTGAGACTTCGCCTATAAGGCTTCCAACTGATAAGCCTTGGCCACTACCTTTGTATACGGGGCCTTATAAAATCCTCCGGTTGTAATCCCCCGTAAGAGGTCCAGCTTCAAACCCTGAATAAATTGGTGTACCTTGTTCTCGTCGGTGGCCACTAAATGAGGTGCATAATGGGATAGTGACTCGAACTTTTGAACATATTCAGCCACTGATCCAAATTGACGCAGTCGAGAGAACTCAATCATCTTTTCTTTCCTCACACTGCGGTCGAAATACTTCTCATAGAATAGCTTCTTGAACCCTTCCCAGCTCAATGCCACCGTAGTTGATTGTATGGTGTCCCACCAAAATCCAGCACTTTTGGTGAGAGAAACGAGGCACATATCACCTTCTTGTTTTCCTCCACTTCTGCATAGTTGAACATACGTTCGATCTGTCGGAACCATTCTTCTACATGAGTTGGGTGTATAGATAGTCCATCAAATGTAGGCGGCTGAAGTCGCCTGAATCTATCTTCACTGGTATCACGTGGAGCATTCCCATGATTATTATTATTATTCCCGTTGTCTTCTATGGCCAACATATGTTCTACCATGCGAGACAGTACCCCCACTAGCTCAGTTAATCGGTCTATGGCCCTAGCACTGTCGTTTGCTTCATCCTGGTGTCCTCTCACCATTTTTAAGAAAGCCCTATAAACATAATAACTAAATTTAATAAACAGAACTTTTTACAGGGACTTAAACACTTACAAGTGGTGGAGTGATCTCACGTGGCGGGTTGTGCAACTAGACATTTCTCCAGAACCGCTTTTAAAACCTGGCGGGCTCTGATACCATAACTGTGATGACCCCCGACCCGATCAGGGTCAGGGAGCCTCACTCCGAACATTTAAAACGTGACATATTTTTTTTTAACTTAAAAAAAATAATCTAAAACATTTAAAATAGAGGACATAAAATGAGAAACATAAACTGTAAATTTTACAGCGGAAGACTTAGTGAAATGAGAAATATAAGATAAAAGACATACTGTGGAGGGCTACAGTGGATGACAGGAGCTGTGGACATTAGTAGTGTAGAAGCTGTGGACAATAGAAGTGCAGAAGCTGTGGACAATAGAAGTGCAGAAGCTGTGGACAATAGAAGTGCAGAAGCAGTGGACCATAGAATTGCAGAAGCAGTGGACGATAGAAGTGCAGAAGCAGTGGACGATAGAAGTGAAGAAGCTGTGGACGATAGAAGTGCAGAAGCTGTGAACAATAGAAGTGCAGAAGCTGTGGACAATAGAAGTGTAGAAGCTGTGGACAATAGAATTGCAGAAGCAGTGGACAATAGAATTGCAGAAGCAGTGGACAATAGAAGTGCAGAAGCAGTGGACAATAGAATTGCAGAAGCTTTGGACAATAGAAGTGCAGAAGCTGTGGACAATAGAAGTGCAGAAGCTGTGGACAATAGAAGTGCAGAAGCTGTGGACAATAGAAGTGCAGAAGCAGTGGACAATAGAATTGCAGAAGAATTGGACAATAGAATTGCAGAAGCAGTGGACGACTATTTTAAAGGCAAAATGGACAACTGTTTTTGAAGGGCACCGTGGACGACTGTTTTAAAGGCAAAATGGACAACTATTTTTGAAGAGCAGCATGGACGACTGTTTTAAAGGAAAAATGGACAACTGTTTTTGAAGCGCAGCGTGGACGAGAAACTTGAAAGGCAAAAATTGAAGGCAGAATGGACGACTATTTTACAGGGAGACATAAAACAGAAAGCATGAAAACTTCAAAACCCCAAAACCCGATTCCAAAACAAAGTTTTAAAACATGCTTGGAATCACGACAGAAGTTCAAAAATCTAACTGCATGGATCGATTTAAAATTTGAAACAATCCATGCATAACCTAAAAGGAGAGATTCCAAGCAGTTCCAGAATAATTCAAAACATACATTCAACTGTCAAACAGAGGTTTTAAATACATCAAAACTAAGTCTATACACCATTTTAAAATCTCAGAAACGGTACGAACTTGACATACATTTCAAGAATTCACCAAAACAGAAGTTTTTAAAACATAAACAAAACACAAAACTTAAAACTTCACTCTCTCAGTCAGGAATATGTCTGGCTACCACAACCACCCCCGAAAGCTCGTGCCACCAACCACCTTTGCATCAGGCTGAGGCACAAAATCCTCATCCACGGGTTCCGTACCTACATCAGGGAGTTCACCAATGAGTCTAAAACTCAATAAGAACATGAAAATGCAATGATGCAAATGCTATGCATGAATCTTCAGAAATACAGTGACATTACAGAATATTACTTTTCACTGGCAGGGGTATAAGTGGGGCTTATAGGGGAACTGGCAAGTGCACTATCAGGCACATACAGAAATACAGAACATAACAGAAACAGAGGGCCAGTCCCTGTCCCACATTTAACCGATACATTACATTCAGATTTTTATCTTTCTTAACTTCAAAACATGTGCAGAAAACATTTTGCATGAGCTTTTGGAAAAATCGTGAATGCATGGCCGTTTACTGAAATTAAAACAGTAGACAACAAAGATAACACAACAGAACGTGAAGCAAAACACAGACAACTCAGAATGTAAATTATAACGTATCTACCTAAAATAACCCGACAGAAGTAAAACCTAGTATCTCCGTGATGTAGAGCCTTAAGGGCCAATCTACACACATGAACTTACCTGTGGTTGTAGAGCTGAATGCTTTGTTCACACGTCCTTGGTGATCAAAACCTATATCGTGAATAATCAGGTTGTCAACCCTAAACATTCGTAAAACTAAAAGTAACTAACCTAAACTCGTTAACTAATGAAAAACAGTTACCTGTAACAGAGAAAATGGAAGAAAATAGGAGAACAAAGTTTTGGAAATTTGTCTCAGTCACCTGGAAGAGAGAAAACAGGAAGGAAGAGAAGAAACAGAGAGATGAAATGAAGGTTTCACGTAGAAGGAAAAACATGGCTTCTTCAACAAGTTGAACACTTGGCATCCAACCATTGGCTCCCTCCCACCAACCTTAATTGGCTTCCCATTTTTCCCTTCTATTGATTTCTAACCAAAATGTTTTGTTTTGGTTACACTTAGTTTGGCTTTCCAATTTAAATTTTTATTTAAATTCTTCGATTCGTTTTTCTCAACAATCCATCTTTCCGCAAGGCATCACAAAATTTCAATAAAAAAACACATTTTATTAATGGCCAATCCATCCCATTTAATAGTTCAAGGAATAATTACATGGCTAAAATGTCGAGTGTTACAGTTTTAGTACGGGGTAGGAAAAATAGGGGATATGTTAGGAAAGGACTAGTTTTATTTTGTGATGATTGTAGTTTTTGTTTTTGATGTTGATAATTCAATGAAAAAATCAAATTCCTAACTTATTAATTCCTTGAAAAACAACGCTGTCATTCATTATCAATTTTTAACTTAGGATTATTCCCTTTCTAATAATTTTCCATCCACAAAGCACTAATTATTTTTTAGCTTGCTTAGGGATATTATCCTAATAGGATTTAAATTTTTTTTATTTAAATGATGAATTGTCGATGTTAACAAAAGAAAACTAAAGGTCAAGAAGTCCTTGAAGAAATAAGTTTGGGGGTTATATGTATATAAAAAGAAGTGATAACTATTGCAATTCCCTAATATACTTTCAATCTCAAGTGAGCCGCTTAGATACTAGATGGTAAAATTCACATATAGGGACTATGAGAGGAACTTCATTGCAATAATATTGACTATACTTCTCCATATCAGTATATGAGTATTTATTTTTAAGTGACACTACTGAGTAATTAGAGACCTTCATTACCAATGTTGGAGAAGAATTTGAGCATATACATACTATGGAAAATTGTTATATTAGGTGGTAATTCTATGTTAGGTTGTTTTTAATGTGTTAGGTGGAATGTTTAATAGGATTACAAGTATGGAGAATACATGAAATTTAATAATGTTGCATTGAGATTCTATAATTTTGATCAATTTATGCGTCACTCGAGGACGAGTAATGATTCAAGTTTGGGGGTATTTGATAACTCTTGAAAAAGATTTTAGGTTAATATCAATATATGAAAATTACTTAATTCAAGTGAATGTTGATTTATTTAGGTCATAATTATTGAATTGCTACACGATCTATAACATTGTCTGTTTTAAATAATTAAATGATTTTATGTATGTTTCCAAGAATATTATATTATTAGCACTAAAATAATTGTTTAAAATCGTGTAAAGGATGTCAGCTGGGTTATGCAAATGGAAATCGAGAAGATTGAGCAAAAAGATCTCATTGAAGAATTTAAATTGATACACAACAAGGAATCACCGTGGAAGAAGGCAACAAAAAGAGAAAATCTCAAGATTCAAGGAAGGAAAAATCAGAGGAAATAAAATAGGAGATTGAGATTAAAGAAGAGGAGGCTGACAAGAGGACGAAAAAAGGAGAGCTTTCAACGGGGAGAAGAAGATCCCCAAGGAGAAGAGCTGCTGCCTTCAAATCTCTATCCATATTCTGTAGATTTCTTTAACTTTTGATCATTCTGTTATGGATATTTTTTATACAATTGTTTTTTATAATTTTATGATAATGGGCTAAGAACTCTTTTTAGTTAGGGAATAAAGTACTTGTTACAATAGTTTCATTGCTTGCCAAGATTGTTTGTTTTTGTTTGAATAATTTATTATAATTATTAGGGTTTAATTCAATCTATGTTGACGAAAAATTTTGATTATATATGTTCGTGTCATATTGAGAAATAGATAAGAATTTTGAGATGCATGATAAATTATACGAATTTTATATAAGTTGTTAATGTTCAATTTGTATGGCATTGATAATAAGACATCATTAACGTTCAAATTAATCTTTCTCTGTCTATAAATTGAAGAGAGATTAAATTGAACCACCAAGCAATTTGAAAGAGCCTTGGTATTTATTAAATTTTTGTTGTTCGAACAATTTGCTATAATAATTTGTGGATTTGATAGTGAAACTTACGTAACAAGGAAATCAACCCTACCAATATTCTCAATATCAAAACAAACCTAGTTTTAATTTGGTATGTTATTTTATATTTCTTTTAAAAAATCAAATATGTTATTTTTACATCTCGGATTGTTTTATGCAATATAATTTAATTAAGTTTATCCTCATGGGTTCGACTTTTACTTCTCTTTATTACTTTGTTAGCAACACATGTACTTGCGTTAGGTATGAGTTTTTCAATAACAACGTAAGAGCCTCTCAAATTGCATTGTGGACATGAACAAGTCCAGGATGCAACCTTTTTCATAGTATGACCCAATAATGAGATCAAGTGAAAGTCAATAGTTAATCATCTACAATTTAGAGTATAAATGGATTGTATTGAACATTCTAAATGACTTGAAATTGTATGAGGAAACAAATTAAAATATTAATGCAAAATGCACATTCAAACAAAATGATTTAAATGCAAAACATTCACTCCAAGCTTATTATATTACCCTAATAGAAAGGGTGAACAACAAAATTATTCAATAACATTAATCACAATTTCACTATCATCATTAAGTGATCCAAAAAAGAAAAAGACAGGTTCAATAATATTATATCACCATTTCACTATTTTAAAAATCCAAAAATTAGTGTGAAAATCAATATAAAATCTTATTCAAAAATATAAATCATTGATAAAGATGTCATGAGAATTTCATTAACTTAAGATAAAGCAAGAAATTGTAAAACAAATAGAGCATAACTAAACAAATAGAGAGGACTTCATTAGGAACTTGGTCCTTGCTCAACAATGACATGCACGGGTCACAAAAGACTCATGCATAACAAACATAATACTATGGTAAAAGAAATTTAAATACTTTAACCATTTATGAAATTATAATATAAGAGTATAAATACTTACATGCAACCTACAAGCAAAAGTAAAACCCATAAATAGGCCTTGTGAGTTTCCTCCTTTGTCTCTTCCTCGTCCTCGTCATCTGGTTATTGTGTTTCCCATTGTTGCACTAGCAACAATGCAACTACTGTTTCCTACACCTTAACGGCCCAATATCCTTCTCTCACGGCTTTGTTTGGTGGAGACTTTCCAGTCGGTCACCCAACCTGGTACTACTCTCGCCGAAGCATTTTTAACTTCCAAGTTCTTATGGGATCTATTGTCAATTGTGCTCCAAAACGCGTCTTACTATATTGGGAGGGTCTCTTTACATATGTTTCATTTCCACATACTTCCCCAAGCGATGTGGGATTGTGACGACCCCTTTTTACGACCCGTCACCTTCCGGTTAGCCTACGCGGACGTACTGCCATCCGAGTTCCGGTTCGTACAGCCATCGTGCACATACTTACACATCCGGGTCATCACATATTTGTTCCAGGTTACATGTGTTGGCCATCAACAAGCTAAATAAAATGAAACTGCATCTTCATGTATATTTTCTGGTGATAGTATTCATGCACGTATAATTCAAATGATTCGTCAAAACATGCAGATATGGAATTATATGCACACACAAAATTTCAATAAACTTCCACTTGTAACAATTGCGCACACATTTATTCAAATTGACAATGTATTGTTCATTACTGTTACTCACCTTAAACTGAGCAGCTCCTACCAATGTTGGACTCTAGTTTTGAGCCGCAAGTTGTAGTTTATCTAGCTTTTTCTTTATATGAGGACACAATATATCTATCGATTCAGCCATATTTTGTTGTTGCTTTATAATTATGGACATCATACTCTTTTCAATCATTTCAAACATGGTTAGGATAAGTTTGTCCCTAGCTGGCATAATGCAAGTATTGAAAGACTCACTCAAGTTATTCAAACTTATGTTGCACTTTGGGATCGAGCTAAATGCATATATTACTCAAAATCTCATATTAATGCCTCTTAAATATTTGTTTGTTCCATAATCAATTAAAGCTAATTTTTTCAATTCTCATTCAAAGACACTGCAGTTGTGGCCTTAGATGCATTCTACATTGCACCTTTGTGCAACTTATCTTGAAACTGCTTTTTGAAATTGAAATACAAATGTCTAAGGCAAAAATGATGTTAAGCTACGAGTACAAACATCTCCAAAGCATGCCATAACCCATAACAACTAAGACAATGCATGATAAGATAAACATACAATAATATGAAACACAATGCATCACACCTTTTATTAATTTAAAATAAAAGTTCATCCACAACCCACTCAATATATATCTGTCAGCAATAACTCTAAAAACCACGGCATGAGTGCCTTTTCACCAATACGATAGCAACTATATGCATTCTATAATTGTAACCAATGCCCAAAACTGTAAGCAACAAGCTTGAGCATCGATCTTACAAATGACATCATTCCAAACATAGGATGAATGTAATATTGAGATTACAATCCTTCCAAATTGTTTTAATAATGGAAGATAGATCTGATATAGATTGATTTTTTGTCACCAATTTGGCGAAAACATGTTGAATTTCCATCTTTCTTGAATAGTTGTGAAAATTATGAAAACTCTTTATTTGAAAGGTAAGTTCCATTTGAATCTTTGATGTGAACCAAGGAGCGATAAATTTCAAAGTCAAGGACAATGATCTATTAGAAGATAAAGAAGATTCGATGAACAAATCTTCACATGGTTTAGTCGTGGAAACCTGAGAAAAAGAGTCATCATGAGCAAATGACTATGAAAATAAATAGCTTCGTAGCATGGAAGTGGGTCTCACAAAAATTGGCAAAACAAGAACTATGAGGCACGGAGTTGGGCTACACAAATCCCCATGGATTGGAGAGAGAAGGGTAAAGATTCACGCAAACTAGAAGAGATAAAGATTCATGTGGATTGGAAAGAGATAAAAATCTACATGAGTTGGTTGATAATGTGCCCAAGTTGAGGCCAAGTCAAAGCCCAAGAGCAAGGATCCAATTGAACATATGGTTGGCCCAATGACTAGAGGGAGAAGCCAAACATACATAAAGATTTGAAGAGGGTGCGGTGCAAATGCTCACAAATAACTAAAAAGAGAGGGTGCGACGCACATGCACATGTAAGAATTAAAAACGACATGCGTCAAGCACATGTTCATACATGGATTTAAAAGTCACATGAACAAGCACAACTTAAGTGCATGCAAATCAAGCAAATCTCATAGGAAAGATCTCATTCGACCGAAACTATTTAAATTAAATTAAATCAAATCATGTTCAAAACATAGTTTAAACATGAGATGACATCCAATCATGCAAATGATCATAATTTACATGATTTTAGGAGTTATTTTTGTTTTTCTTTTTAGCATTTAATTTAATTTTAACGTATAACACATTTAATGGAAAAACACTTCAATTTAATAGGACAAGTTTGAAATAAAAATTGAGTTTTTTTAGAGAGGATTTCTCTTTGGTTCTTTGCGAAGAACATTGATCTTTTTCAAGTCACGCTTGAAGAATCTCGTTTTATAGCTTTGGTTTTTACCAACGAGTTTGGTCTAGATCAAGCTCCTATTTTGATAACTATGATTCCATCGAATTCATCAATTGTGGTCTAGTTTCTTCTCTATTCTTGAATTGAAAAGACGTTCTTTTAAACTATTCTGCTTGTTGAAGGGTCTCGGATCTTCTAATATTCAGGGTTCGTATCAGTTGGTATCAGAGCTTTGGCTCCTTGATTCAAGAAGCTATTTTTATCATTTTATTGTCTTTCTTCTTGATTTTTCCTTATAAAAAAAAGAGTTGTCAAAAGTCAAAAAAAAAAAAAATTCATGGTTTCTCTTCTAGCCAAACACTCAAGATTTGATTTTTATCAATGTTTTCTACTCCTTTGATTTCGTCTACTTGAAAATTCGTAAGGGTAAAAAAAAAATCTTTTTTCTCTACTTGAAAGTCGCAAAGGTCCAAAAAAAAAGGAAAGAAAAGTTTTCTTTTCGAAAATCTTCATCTTTTCTCAGCATTCAAAAATTGTTTATCATTTATTTATATAATTCAATTCAAGTCTTTGAGTTGTTGCCTTCTTCGAAATTGATTCAAAATTCTACTCTTGATTTAGCCATTCTTAAATATTTAAATTTTGAGCTTAAAGGTCTGATTTTTTTTTTGTTAGGCATGTTGAATTTTTACAACCGATCAAGTTCTTACGTAAAGAACTAAAAGGGAGATTAAGAGGCAAAAGGCAAGAGCAAGAGATTATCCTATAAAAGTCATATTTCGAGTGAAACACGAGTGGAGTGACATTCATTGAGTGCGAAAACATGAGGGAGAGTGTGAGAACCATAAAGTTGTTTTATTTGTTGATTACTAACACTTTTTATTTATTTGATTCTTTTGGCCAAAAACAATGAGTGAGGGGCACAACTACATTGATTTAAAAAAGTTCATGAAAGTCATACAAGATTTATACATGGCTCTAACCCGGAGAATGAAACGATTGGAAACTCCGACCCTTAGCCATGCACGGCAAAAAAAAAGATTTTGATAGGGAATTTGAATAGTATAGTGGTTATTCCCAAATGAAATGAATGAGAGGATAAACCGAGAAGACAATGATTTACAAAATATCAAGGTAAATATTCCACCTTTTCAAGGGAAGAACGACCCCGAGAGATATTTGGATTGGGAATGAAAAGTAGACTTGATATTTAAGTTTCAAAGTTATTTGGAGGATAAGAAGTTTAAGTTGATCACCAAGTAGTTCATGGACTACGCTAGTATTTGATGAGATCAATTAGCTAAGAACCAGAGGAGGAATGGTGAAACACAAATCGACACGTGGTAAGACTTGAAGGCCCACATGAAAAAAAGGTATGTTCCATCATACAACTATAGAGACGTGTATCGAAAGCTCCGAAATTTGACACAAGGTCTCAAAAGTGTGCAGGAATATCACAAAGAGATGGAGGTAGCCATGATTAAAGCCAATGTGGAAGAAGATACAGAAGCAACCATGGCTCGGTTTATTGAGGGATTGAATCAAGATATTGTGGATGTGGTGGATCTACAACACTACATCGACATGGAAGAGTTGCTACACAAGCAAATCAAAATTGAGATGGAACTAAAGGCTAAGAGAAGTACTAGGGTGGGTACAACATCAACGACAACTTGGCAAACAAATTAAAAGAATGAGAATCCAAAACCTAGAGAGGATTCTAAGGAAAAAGTTGTGGCCAACAATGAAGGATTACCATAAAAATCTAAGGCTGATTAAATCCATTAAATTTATTAACTTTGTTTACTAATAAGTTTGCTCTTGTGTATAAATGTCACATCCCTTACACTATACCCTTAATTTCCCGTATAAAATTTTTCTTTTTATAACCTCATGTGACCTTAATAACGTTGATTCATTAAGTCGAGGTCTAGAGTGTTGAAAATTATTTTTAAAACCATTTAAATAAAACTTAAAACAATTTATCAAACAATTAAAACAAACAGAGGCGAAATACAGAAAGGAACCGAGGGCAAAAGGGACAATCGTCCCAAAAACTACAGGGGCGATCAATCGCCCCATTGCCAGGCAATCGATCGCCATAACAAAAAATGGAGGGGCAATCGATCGCCCCTCACACTGGCGATCGATCGCCCCAGCGATCAATCACCAGCCGATCGATCGCCCCTTGTTTGGCGATCGATCGGCAACTTCTCTGGATTTCTCGAGAGAAGTTACCAACACTTGCCGATCGATCGCTACCTTAGGCGATCGATCGGTACACTCCCTGGAATCCAAAATTTCCAGGGAGCTCGCCTCTCACTTCTTCTTTCTTTCCTCCTTTTTCCTGCATAATTTCCGTACAACTCATACACCCTAAACTTTTCAACATAACTCATTCATAACTTCACTCATTCCTCCCTTTTGTAAATCACCAAATAAGCAACCCGAAACATTTCCTAGAACGTGTTTAAAAACATAGTAAACTTTCGTAAAAACGAACTGCGTGGATCCATTTAAAACCTAAACAATTCCTCCTATTTTAAAGAAAATTCCAAGCAGTTCTATATCATTTAAATTAACAAGCTTAACAAAACGCTTTTTAAAACGGTTTACCAAAACGTTCAAAACATCAATACGTTTATCTATCAACTATCCAGATACCAACAGCCTAAAACGTTCTATCTATACAACTTTCCTATGTTTCTCTCTGTTTAAAACATCAATACATTTACTTACGTCCCTACAGGTCAAAAAGCGCTCCGACTGCCAAGCAAACTCCCACGGGCCATCTTTCTTCAACTGATCATTCCTCGGGTGGAGGGATCTCGTCCTCACCTGTATCAAGATCACCTACACCATACAGACAACTATGAGCTAAAGGCTCAGTAAGTTTCGTAAATGCGGATGCATGCAGTGCATATGAAGTTCAGAAATCATGCAGAATACATAACAGATCGTGGCAGACAGATTGTCATCGAGATCCCAGCCCGCTAGATGGAGAGGACACGTCCGACGGTTGGAAAACCCTTTCCACATAGCAGGGGGAGACATGCTTACATCCGTAACATCCACGCCTGAACCCCACCTCGCATGACCAGATAACAGATTACGTATTTTAGTTTCATTAGGTGTGATATCGTGACAAGCTCCTCTCAGCCTTCACGATAGATCAATAGCCCCCTTTCGAGCCACACCACTTTTGTTTAAAACGTAGTGCGAAAATTCAGTTTCTATGCTCGTTTGAAAATCGTGATACATGAACAATTTAATATATAAAATAACCAACGAACATGTGTACCATCAAGACGATAAAACATAACCTAAAAAGGCAACCAATCCTATCTACCTAACCAAAGCATTTAAACAAACAAATCACCAATGTTTCTCAACAAGACTTCGATGTACGGTGTAGGCCAATCGGCCATAGTAAGTCACGAGAACTTACCTCGCGTCCGTTGTAATTCTATCTCCGTCCACAAGCATTGTTCACCTAAGCCAAATTCACAACAATCGTCGTTAAAATACGTTTAAACCATTAAACGTCCAAACTAACTAAACTCTTAACTAAAGAAATGTCCTAAAACTCTAATTTAACTTATTGAGGCATTTTATCGAGCAATCCATGCTCGACACCTCAAAACCTCCATTAACGAAGTTTTTCCAAAACCTCAAAAATCCACAACCCAATATTCCACAACGAATAGATAAATCTTCGTCCAATAACATCCAATACATCCATTATATTCATAAATACAATAAATCTATCGATTTCAAACTCTAAATCACGTCTTTCACAAAACTCTAAACGAAACCCTAATCGTTTAACTTCTTAGAAATCGAACATAAACCTTCCAAAACTATAGAATTATACCTAGGGTCGGGATTGGAGGAGAAAACGTGAAGGACGAAAGTCAATCGGAGGAAAGAACCGTTGGCGTGAGGAAGGAGGCGTCGGCAGGGAGTGAAATCGCCAGAGAAGAGAGAGCTTCAGGAGAGGAAATCGTGAAATGAGGGAGAAGAAAAGAGATTTGTCATTTTAGAAAAAAATTGATTTGTTGAATGACCATTTTGCCCTTACTTTGATTTTCTATTTGTTTCGTCCTTTGTTTTGTTAATTAACTAACGATTCGGTTTCTCCAAATTTTCTTATTTCACCAATAACTCCAACTTATTATCAGGGTTTTATTAAAACTGTCCGTTTGCAAATCGGACCTCGTTTACTATTTTTACCACAATATCATTTATATTGCGAGAAACACAAAACTAGTAATTTAGCGTTACAATTCTAAAAATTCCCGAATTTCTCCTAAAATCCATATTAGTTATTAGGATCTTAATAACACTTTCTTTTAACAAAACGGACTTAATCTGATATATTTACAAAATGCCATTTTATATTGAAATTACAAAATCCCGTAAAGTACCGGGTGTTACATTCCATCCACCTTATTTAAATTTTGTCCTCAAAATTTGATCATACAAACAGTTCAGGATACTTTGATATCATATTCTGCTGTCGTTCCCAAGTAGCCTCTTCCACCTCGTTGTTCCGCCATAAGGCCTTGACTAGCGGAATCTTTTTGTTGCGCAATACCTCGATGGAAGACTCCAAAATACGTACCGGCTTCTCCACATAAGTCAAGGTAGGCTGTACCTCGATCTCTCTTGCCTCTACGATATGCGATGGATCGTGCAGACACTTCCGTAGCATAGACATGTAGAATACATTGTGGATACTTCCATTGAAGTTGGAAGCTACAGTCAATACGCCATCTTCCGGATCTTCTTCAAAATAGGGAATAATGAGGGTTTAACTTGCCCTTTCTTCCGAATCGCATAACTCCCTTGAACGGAGAAATCTTCAAATAAACCTCATCACCCTCTTTGAACTCCAATTCTCTCCGCCCAGTGTCAGCATAGCTCTTCTGTCAGCTCTGAGCTATTTCGATACGCTGTCTGATAACGGCAATCTTCTCTGCCGATTGCTGTAGAATCTCGGGACCAACAATACTAGCTTCACGAACCTTGTCTCAATTAATGGAGATCTACACTTTCGGTCATAAAATGCCTCGTACGGAGCCATACCGATGGTAGCCTGGAAGCTATTGTTGTAAGAGAACTCGATCAATGGCAAGTACCTGATTTACGATCCCTGAAATTCCAACACACAAGCTCTGAGCATATCCTCCAGAATCTGATTCGTTCTCTCTGTCTGACCATCAGTCTGAGGATGAAAGGCCGTGCTGAAATTTAACTGAGTTCCCATAGCTTTGTGCAGACTCTTCTAGAACTTCGATGTAAATCTCGGATCTCGATATGAGATTATCGAAACTGGTACTCCATGCAGTCTAACAACCTCCTGTACATAAAGCTCGGCAAACTGATCCATAGAAGATGTCATCTTCACAGATAATAAGTGAGCCGGCTTTGTCAATCGGTCCACAATCACCCAGATGCCGTCATGCCCTTTTTTCGTCATCGGGAGCCCCATAATAAAATCCATGGAGATCTGCTCCCATTTCCACTCAAGAAGCGGCAATGGCTGTAATGTCCCGGCCGGCCTCTGGTGTTCTGCCTTTACCTGTTGACAAACTAAACAGGTTTCCACGTACTTGGCGACTTCTCTCTTCATGTTCGGCCACCAGAAGTGTTGCTTTAAATCTCTGTACATTTTAGTACTTTCTGGATGCACAGAGTATGCTGAAGAATGCGCCTCGGCTAATATTTCCCTCCTTAGCTCCTCGTCATTAGGCACGTACCACCTATGTCTGAACTTCAGAATACCATCATCTGACAAGTAAAAATCAGACAAGTCTCCAGATGTCATGCTCAATCGAAGCTCCTCGCACTCCATATCTTTCTACTGAGCTGCACGTATCTTATCAAGAATAGTCGGTCTGAGAGAAATGTTGGTGAGCATACTGAACAACTCTGCCACAATCTCCACATTAAACTTCTCAATCTCAGACCTCAACGTAACTGACATCGCTGCAAGTGAAGGCTGACTCGCAGTAGGCATTCGGCTCAAAGCATCAGCGACCTTGTTCGCCTTTCCCGGGTGGTACTTAATCTCAAACTCATAGTCTTTGACGAACTCTAGCCACCTTCTCTGTCGCATCTTTAGCTATTTTTGCGTAAACAAATACTTCAAGCTCTTGTGGTCTGAATATACCTCGCACTGCTGCCCATATAAATAATGTCTCCAAATCTTCAGTGCGAAAATCACGGCTGCTAACTCCAGGTCATGCGTAGGATAGTTCTGCTCATACGGCTTCAACTGCCGAGAGGCATAAGCAATAACTCTACTTTCTTGCATCAACACACAATCAAGTCCAACTCCAGACGCATCACAGTAAATACTGAATTTATCACCTTCAACAGGCAACTTTAGAACTGGAGCTGTGGTCAACTTCTGCTTCAATTCCATAAAACTCCCGTCATAAGCAGCCGACCATATAAACTTCTCATTCTTCCGATTCAAGCGTGAGAGAGGAACTGCAATCTTCAAAAATCCCTCTATGAACTTCCGATAATAACCAGCCAACCCGAGAAATCCACGTACCTCACGCACGTTTTTAGGCTGTGGCCAATCCCTGACCACCTGAATTTTACTCGGATCCACAGACACTCATTCCTGTGATATGATATGGCGAAGAAAACCGACCTTTTCCAGCCAAAACTCACACTTAGAAAACTTTGGATATATACGATGTTGACTCAGAATTCTCAAAACAATCCTCAGATGCTCCTCGTGTTCTTCCTTCGTTTTAGAATAGATCAAAATGTCGTCAATAAAAACAATGACAAACTTGTCCAAATACTCCTTGAAAATACGGTTCATCAAATCCATAAATGCTGCAGGGGCATTAGTAAGCCCAAAGGACATAACAAGGAACTCGTAATGCCTATACCTCGTTCGAAATGCTATTTTTTGAATATCTTCTCTCCGGACCATCAACTGGTAATAACCCGAGCGTATGTCAATCCTGGAAAACACTCGGGCACCCTGCAGTTGATCAAATAAATCATCTAACCGGGGCAGTGGATACTTATTCTTCACTGTAAGCTTATTCAGCTCTCTATAATCCACGCACATCCTGAGAGTCCCGTCCTTCTTCTTAACGAACAGAAACCGGGCGCACCCCTAGGAGAAAAACTGGATCGGATGAAACCCTTATCCAGCAACTCCTCAAGCTAAGTTTTCAACTCTCTCAATTCAGCAAGCGCCAATCTATATGGATTCTTAGACACTGGCGCGGAGCTCGGATACACATCAATGGTAAATTCGATCTCCCTGTCCGATGGTAATCCGGGAAGATCATCAAGGAAGATCTTAGAGAATTCTCTGACTATATGAAGATCAGTCAACTTTACTCCACTGAGCAACTGAGTATCAACTACTGTGGCCAGATAAATCGAGCATTCACCTCTAAACTGTTCGTTGACCTTCATGGAATAGAAAATAGGCGACCCACTCAACCTGTTCATCGCCTGATAAGCAAACTCGACTTTACCTGGAGGCCGAAAGGTCACAATCCCGGATCGACAATCGATGGTGGCAAAGTGCTGTGACAGCCAGTCCATCCCTAATATAAGATTGTACCGCTCTATGCTCATAACTATTAGACAAGCATAAATGGTATTATTCCCCACTGAGACGACATTATCCTGGAAAATACGATCTAATTGCATATGCTCTCCCGAAGGCAGCATCACTCTATACTCGAACCCTGCTAACTCGGACTCTAATCCCAATCTAGTCATGCAAGCAGTTGAAATGAATGAGTGCGTAGCTCCCGTATCCATCAAAGAAAATACAGCTATGCCCATAATCAATATAGTACCTGATATCACGAACGGCTGAGCCTCGTCGTCGACGTCACCAGGCTGAATAAAGGCAAAGATCCTCGGCATGACCCTTCTCTGATCTCCGCTCAACTGATCTCGGCCCGGCTTTGGGCAATCTTTAACAAAATGACCGACTTCACCGCACCGATAGCACTTATTCGTGCCTATTCTGTATTCGCCACTGTGTTCTCTCTGGCACTTAGGGCACCAGGGCATCTGAGGAGCCCCTTGTACTTGCTTTCCTTTGCCTCGATCATTACCTCCCTCAAAAGGCCTCTTGACACCCCTCTGTTGCTGCTGGGGTTGTTGTACTTTAGGCTGCAAACCTCGGCCCCATGACTGAGGGTGGATCTCACGAAAGAAGCCCTTAGTTGGCTCCCTCGGCTTCATACAAGTCGCCCGTACAGCCTTGAAGTCCAGAGCTCTAGCTGCGATGTCTGAATAAGGCACATCTTGAATTCCCGACATTATAACATGCATCTGGATTTCCGGATTCAGCCCTTCCATAAACTGGTGCACCTTGTCTTCATTATCACTTACTAGACGTGGTGCAAATCTCGACAGGGCTTCAAACTTCCGTATATACTCTGCAACTGAATCTGTCTGCTTCAGCTGCGTAAAATCATTCTTCTTCGCCACCCTTACAGTGCGGCTAGAATATTTGTTGAAAAACACGGTCTTAAACTGCTCCCAAGTCATAATTGTCACGTCTGTTGTTGATTTGATCGAATCCCACCAAAAAGGGGCATCCAATGCTAAATGGAAGGTGACGTAGGCAACCTTGTTCCTGTTCTCTATGCTAGCATATTCTAGCATATCTTCCATCATTTGGATCCACTCCTCGACTAAAGTGGGGTCCAATGATTGTCTGTTGAATACCGGGGGTTGCAACTTTTGAAATCTCTCCATGCCCTGATGGTTTGGAACGACCACCTCTTGGGCCTGACGATCCTCCCGATTTACTAAACGCTCAATTTGTTGTGCTTGCCTGTCTATGTGCTGGGCCTGACGGTCCAGCAATTCCGTAAGTTGGTCTAGGGCTCATCCCTAGGGTCTTTTCCTCGAACCATTTTATGTAACTCCTATAAAAATTAAAACAAATAACCCTAAGAAATTGAAATCAATCAAAACATTTAAACATACTTATAGTTGATGAAGGATGTCTGCGTAGTGGCTGTGCAGTCGAGTAGTCTACAGAACCGTTTTTAAAATCTGGGGGCCCTGATACCATAACTGTCACATCCCGTACACTATTCCCTTAATTTCCCGTATAAATTTTTTCTTTTTATAACCTCAAGTGTAACCACCCTTAAAACTATTCCTCAATTTTGTTTTTTTTAAACAAATTAATATTTTTTTTTATATAACTTTCTAGTAAACCCTTTCGTTAAATTGTCTTGTTAAAACATATTTAAAAATCACTTAAATAAAACCAATAAAACAGAAAAGGAATCAGCCCAGCAGAACAGAGGGCAAAAAGGGCCCAAGCCCTAAAATTAATCCACCAGTGAACAGTAACCTAACACATCCACCGGTGAACAGTAACCTAACGCATCCCCTGGTGAACAGTAACCTAACGCATCCCCCGGTAAAAAGTAACCTAACACATCCACCGGTGAACATTAACCTAACACATCCACCGGTGAACAGTAACCTACCGTATCCCCTGGTGAATAGTAACCTAACGCATCCCCCGGTGAAAAGTAACCTAATCCATCCACCGATGACTCACAAAACATTTCCCCTGGTGAACAGTAACCTAACACATCCACCGGTGAACAGTAACCTAACATATCCCCCGGTGAACAGTAATCTAACACATCAACCAGTGAACAGTAACCTAACACATCCACCAATGAACAGTAACCTAACACATTCCCCGGTAAACAGTAACCTAACGTATCCCCCGGTGAACAGTAACCTAATACATCCACTGGTGACTCACAAAACACATCCCCCGGTGAACAGTAACCTAATACATCCACCGGTGACTCACAAAACACATCCCCCGGTGAACAGTAACCTAACACATCCACCGGTGACTCACAAAACACATCCCCCGATGAACAGTAACCTAACACATCCACCAGTGAACAGTAACCTAACACATCCCCCCCAGTACTTACACACCATTCACACAGAACTTCTAAAAACCTTTAAAAATAACAAACTAATTTCTAGAAACATCAAAATGAACATTATCATTTTCAGAAACATCAAATGAACATTATCATTTCCATAAACATCAAAATGAACATTATCCAGAAACCAAGAATCCTAAAATGATTTCTATACATTTCATTCTATTCTATCACCCATCAGCCTGTGTAAACCGAAAACAACCCAAAACACTTAACCTATGCACCCACAGGTCATGTTCGCATCGACTGCGCCAGCGCACTCCCACGGGCATCCTCCATCAACATGCATGCTCGTCAGGTGGAGAAAAGTCATCATCACCTTGCTCAAAGTCACCTACACCATGAAGACACCTATGAGATAAAAATCTCAGTAAATTCTATGTAAATGCCTATGCATGATCATGTATGCTCAACGCTATGAAAACCGTCCATGTCATTTCATATATCAGTACGTGTCAGTATATGGTTATCTGAAACGCTCGACAGATAGATAGGGCACGTCCAACGGTTAGACAGTCCACACCATATGAAGGGAGGAAAACCCGTTCACCACGAAACGCCAGGTCTGAACCTCATCCCCGATAACCCCATGTCATGGTTGTTTACTGTGATACTTTACTTGCCTTTACATGCATGTTCTTTTCATGAAATCCGTGCGTAAATTCATTTTCATGACGTTTTTAAACCCTGATGCATGAACAGTTCAATATAAACATACATAACGAACATAGCATTAAAACACTACAAATACCATCAAACCGTCACAACAATCAACCTATAAAACAACAGAACCTAAACTACCCAACCAAAACAATCAGACAAAACAATGACCAACATAAACAATAAAGCACCAATGTATCCTCAACACGATTTCTGACTTATGGTGTAGGCCAATCGGCCACAGTAAGTCACGAGAACTTACCTCGTGCGCATTGAACTTCTAGCTCCGTCCACGAGCGTCGTTTACCTAAGGTAAATTCACAATATTTGTCGTTAAAACACGTTTAAACCATTAACGTCCATATTAACGAAACCCTTATTTCTAAAATTTTAACTTAACTAATCGAGGCATTTTTTTTTTTTGCAAACAATTAACGCTCGATACCTCAAAACCACCATTAACGAGTTTTTCCAAAAATCCAAAAATTCATCAACTCCTAACATTTGTCCTAAATCGATTAAATTCATCCAATAACGCTCAATACATCCTTTATATCCACGAACACGGTAAACCTATAAATTTCAAACCCTAAATCACATTTTTCGCAAAACCCTAAACGAAACCGTAATCGTTTAAACTCGGTAAAAATCAAAATAAACCTTCCTAAAACCTTAGAATCGTACCTAGGGTCGAGATTTGAGAAGAAAACGTGAAGAACGGGGGTTGATTGGAGAGGAAACGCCATTGGAAGGGAGAACGCCGTGAGGGAGAAAAGAGAAATCGCAGAAGGAGAGAGGGAGAAACACAGAAGCCGTGTAGTGGTGGAGGAAGAAGAAGGAAATTGTGATTTTAATAAAATTGTCCTGGAAAATTACCTTTTTGCCCTTCTTTTGATTTTCTATTCGTTTCGTCCTTTGTTTCGTTATTTAGCTAACGATTCGGTTTTCTCCAAACTTCCTTATTTCGCCAATACATATAACTTATTACTAGGGTTCCATTAAAACTGTCTGTTCGCAAATCAGACCTTGTTTACTATTTTTACCACAACGTCCTTTCTAAATTACGAGAAACGTAATTTCCATAAATTTATCGTTAAACTCCTAAAATTCTCAAAAAATTTTTAAAATCCATACTAATTATTAGGATCGTAATAATGCTTTCTTTTCACGAAACCGACATAATTCGACATAAGTACAAAAATGCCATTACTCACGTATATTACAAAAATCTCGTAAATTCAAGTGTTACATTCCATCCACCTTATTTAAATTTTGTCCTCAAAATTTGATCATACAAACAACTCATGATACTTAGACATCATATCCTGCTGTCGTTTCCAAGTAGCTTCTTCCACCTCGTGGTTCTGCCATAAGACTTTGACTAACGGAATTTCTTTGTTGCGCAATACCTTGATGGAAGACTCTAAGATACGTACAGGCTTCTCCACATAAGTCAAGGTAGGCTGTACCTCGATCTCTCTTGCCTCCACAACATACGATGGATCACGCAAACACTTTCGAAGCATGGACACGTGAAATACATTGTGGATGCCTTCCATTAAAGCCAGAATTGCTCTTCATGCTCCTCTTTCGTCTTAGAATAAATCAAAATGTCGTCGATAAAAACTACAACGAACTTGTCTAGATAATCCTTGAAGACGCGGTTCATCAAATCCATAAACGCTGCAGGGGCATTAGTAAGTCCAAAAGACATAACAAGGAACTCATAATGCCCATACCTCATTCGGAATGCCGTTTTCTAAACATCTTCCTTCCGGACCTTTAACTGATAGTAACTCGAGCGCAGGTCAATCCTGGAAAACACTCGAGCATCTTGTAGCTGATCAAACAAATCATCTATCCGGGGCAGTGGATACTTATTCTTTACTGTAAGTTTATTCAGCTCTCTATAATCAACACACATCCTGAGGGTCGCGTCTTTCTTCTTGACAAACAGAACGGGCACACCCCAGGGTGAAAAACTGGGTCGGATGAAACTCTTATCCAGCAAGTCCTCAAGCTGAGTTTTCAACTCTCTCAATTCAGCAGGCGCCAATCTATATGGATTCTTAGACATTGGCGCGGAGCTCAATTATACATCAATAATAAATTCGATCTCCCTGTCGGCGGTAATCCGGAAGAACATCAAGGAATATCTAAGAGAATTCTCTGACTATAGGTATGTCACTAAGCTTTACTCCGCTGAGCAACTGAGTATCAACTACTATGGCCAAATAAATAGAGCACTCACCTTTAAACTGCTCGTTGACCTTCATGGAGTAGGAAATAGGCGATCCACTCAATTTGTTCATTGCCTGATAAGAAAACTCGGTTTTATCCGAGGGTCGAAAAGTCACAATCCTGGATAGACAATCGATGGTGTCGAAGTGCTGTGATAGCCAGTCCATCCCTAAGATGAGATCGTAGATCTCTATGCCCATAACAATCAGGTGAGCATAGAGGGTATTGTTCCCAACCGAGACAATATTGCCCTAGACAACATGACCTGACTGCATACGCTCTCCTGAAGGTAGCATCATACTATATTCACATTCTGCTAACTCAGGCACCAGCTTCAGTCTAGACACAAAAGCAGTGGAAACAAAAGAGTGCGTAGCCCCCGTGTCTATCAAAGAAAATACTGCTACGCCCATAATCAAAACAGTACCTGCTATCACTGAGGGCTGAGCCTTGTCGTCAACATCTCCAGCCTCAATAAAGGCAAATATTCTCGGGGTCACTCTCCTTTGATCGGTAGCCGTTCTCGGATAGTTTTGAGCAAAATGGCCGACCTCTCCACATCTGTAACAACTGTTCGTGCCCAATCGACAAGCGCCGTAGTGTTCCTTCTGGCACTTAGGACAAACAGGCTTCTGAGTAGCCCCTTGGACTTGCTTCCCCTTGCCTTGATCATCTTTACCATCGTAGGGCCTTTTTGCACCCCTCTGCTGTTGTTGTGGCTGTCCCTTCGGTTGCAAGCCCCGATTCTAAGACCGTGGCTGTATCTCTTGATAGAATCCTCTAGCTGGCTCTCCCGGTTTGGCATAACTCTGATCAATAGCCTCAATCTCAAATGCCCTGGCCACAATCTCATCGTAGGACACATTCCACACCCCTGATACGGTAAGACTCCTCCGAATTTCTTGACCAAGTCCCTGCATAAATCTGTGTACCTTGTCCTCATTAACACTGACCTTACGTGGCGCGAATCGGGACAAAGCCTCAAACCTCCTCACATAGTCGGCAATTGAACCAACCTGTCGCAATTGCATGAACTCTACCATCTTCGCCTCCCGCACTGTATGGCGGAAGTACTAGTCATAAAACACCATTCTGAACCGTTCCCAACTCATAGTCGTCATATCGGTGGTTGCCTTGATGGAATCCCACCAGAATCGGGCATCTAGTGCTAAGTGGTAACTCACCAACGCAACCTTCTCTCCGTCCTCAATGCTTGCGTAGGCCAGCATGTCCTCCATGGTTCAAATCCACTCCTCGGCTGAAGAGGGATCCGTAGACTGCCCGTTGAACACGGGAGGTTGGAGCTTCTTGAATCTCTCCATCGCTCGATTACCCGGAGTCGCCGTCTCCCGAGCTCTAATGCCCTCTCGGTCTACTAGGGTGCCCAGCTACTGGGACTGTCTCTCCATCTGTTGAGCCTGTCGCTCCATGTGTTGGGACTGTTGGGCAAAAAATCCCTTAAGTTGGTCTATCGTATCGTCTCGGTCATCTCGGTCATTCCCTCGACGCACCATTTTCTTTATAACTCCTATATAAAAGTTAAAACAAATACTCTAAGAAATTGAAATCAAATAAGATATTAAACATAGTTACAGTTGAGAAAGGATGGCCGCGTAGTGGCTGTGCAGTCGAACAGTCTACAGAACCATTTTTACAAACCCGGGGGCTTTGATACTATAAAATGTAACGACCCTTAACCTATTCCTAAATTTTGATTTTTTTTTTAACGAATTAATTTTTTTTTTATATAACTTTCTAGTAAACCCTTTCGTTAAATTGTCTTGTTAAAACATATTTAAAAATCACTTAAATAAAACCATTAAAACAGAAGAGGAATCGGCCAAGCAGAACAGAGGGCAAAAAGGGCCCAAGCCCTAAACTTCATCCCCCAGTGAACAGTAACCTAACACATCCACCAGTGAACAGTAACCTAACACATCCACCGGTGAACAGTAACCTAACGTATCCCCTGGTGAACAGTAACCTAACGCATCTCCCGGTGAACAGTAACCTAACACATCCACCGGTGAACAGTAACCTAACGCATCCACCGGTGAACAGTAACCTAACGCATCCCCCGGTGAACAGGAAGCTAACACATCCACCGGTGACTCACAAAACACATCCCCCGGTGAATAGTAACCTAACAAATCCACAGGTGAACAGTAACCTAACACATCCCCTGGTGAACAGTAACCTAACACATCCACCGGTGAAAAGTAACCTAACACATCCACCGATGAACAGTAACCTAACGCATCCCCCGGTGAACAGTAACCTAACGCATCCCCCAGTGAACAGTAACCTAACGCATCCCCAGTGAACAGTAACCTAACGCATCCCCCGGTGAACAGTAACCTAACACATCCACCGGTGAATAGTAACCTAACACATCCCCCAATGAACAGTAACCTAACACATCCACTGGTGACTCACAAAACACATCCCCCGGTGAACAGTAACCTAACACATCCACCGATTAACAGTAACCTAACACATCCCTCCCCTGTACTTGCACACCATTCACACAGAACTGCTAAAAACCTTTAAAAATAACAAACTCATTTCCAGAAACATCAAAATGAACATTATCATTTTCAGAAACATTAAATGAACATTATCATTTCCAGAAACATCAAAATGAACATTATCCAGAAACCAAGAATCCTAAAATGATTTCTATACATTTCATTCTATTCTATCACCCCTTAGCCTGTGTAAACCCAAAACACTTAACCTATGCACACAGGGGTCATGTTCGCATCGACTGCGCTAGCGTACTCTCACGGGCATCTTCCATCAACATGCAGGCTCTTCAGGTGAAGGAAAGTCGTCCTCGCCTTGCTCAAAGTCACCTACACCATGAAGACACCTATGAGATAACAATCTCAGTAAATTCTACGTAAATGCCTATGCATGATTATGTATGCTCAATGCTATGAAAACCGTCCATGTCATTTCATATATCAGTACGTGTCAGTCTATGGTTATCAGAAATGCTCGATAGATAAATAGGGCACGTCCAGCGGTTAGACAGCCCACACCATCTGAAGGGAGGAAAACCTGCTCACCACGGAACGCCAGGTCTGAACCTCATCCCCGATAACCCCATGTCATGGTTGTTTACTGTGATACTTTACTTGCCTTTACATGCATGTTCTTTTCATGAAATCCGTGCGTAAATTCATTTTTATGACGTTTTTAAACCATGATGCATGAACAGTTCAATATAAACATACATAACAAGCATGCCATCAAAACACTACAAATACCATCAAACCGTCACAACAATCAACCTATAAAACAACTGAACCTAAACTACCCAACCAAAACAATGACCAACATAAACAATAAAGCACCAACGTATCCTCGACACGATTTTCAACATATGGTGTAGGCCAATCGGCCACAGTAAATCACGAGAACTTACCTCGTGCGCATTGAACTTCTAGCTCCGTCCACGAGCGTCATTTACCTAAGGCAAATTCACAATATTTGTCGTTAAAACGCGTTTGAACCATTAACGTCCATATTAACGAAATCCTTATTTCTAAAATTTTAACTTCACTAATCGAGACATTTTTTTACAAACAATTAACGCTCGATACCTCGAAACCACCATTAACGATTTTTTCCAAAAACCCAAAAATTCATCAACTTCTAACATTTGTCCTAAATCGATTAAATTCGTCCAATAACGCTCAATACATCCTTTATATCCATGAACACGGTAAACCTATAAATTTCAAACCCTAAATCACATTTTTCGCAAAACCCTAAACGAAACCCTAATTGTTTAAACTCCGTAAAAATTGAAATAAACATTCCTAAAACCTTAGAATCGTATCTAGAGTCGGGATTAGAGAAGAAAATGTGAAGAACGGTGGTTGATCGGAGAGGAAATGCCGTTGGAAGGGAGAACGCCGTGAGGGAGAAAAGAGAAATCGCAGAAGGAGAGAGGGAGAAACACAGAAGCCGCGAAGTGGTGGAGGAAGAAGAAGGAAATTGTGATTTTAATAAAATTGTCCTGGCAAATTACCTTTTTGCCTTTCTTTTGATTTTTTATTCGTTTCTTCTTTTGTTTCGTTATTTAGCTAACGATTCGGTTTTCTCCAAACTTCTTTATTTTGCCAATACATCTAACTTATTAATAGGGTTCCATTAAAACTGTCCGTTCACAAATCGGACCTCATTTACTATTTTTACCACAATGTCCTTTTTAAATTACGAGAAACATAATTTTCATAAAATTAGCGTTAAACTCCTAAAATTCTTAAAATTTTCTTAAAATCCATACTAATTATTAGGATAGTAATAACACTTTCTTTTCACGAAATCCACGTAATTCGACATAATTACAAAAATGCCATTATTCACGTATATTACGAAAATCCCGTAAATCCAGGTGTTACATCAAGTGAGCTTAATAACGTTGATTCATTAAGTCGAGGTCTAGAGTGTTGAAAATTATTTTTAAAACCATTTAAATAAAACTTAAAACAATTTATAAAACAATTAAAACAAACAGAGGCGAAATACAGAAAAGAACCGAGGGCAAAAGGGACAATCGTCCCAAAAACTACAGGGGCGATCGATTGCCCCATTGTCAGGCGATCGATCGCTAGAACAAATATTGGAGGGGCGATGATCGCCCCTGACACTGGCGATCGATCGCCCCTTGTTGGGCGATCGATTGGCAACTTCTCTGGATTTCTCCAGAGAAGTTACCAACACTTGACGATCGATCGCCTTCTTAGGCGATCGATCGGCACACTCCCTGGAATCCAAAATTTCTAAGGAGCTCGCCTCTCACTTCTTCTTTCTTTCCTCCTTCTTCCCCGCATAATTTCCTTACAACTCATACACCCTAAACTTTTCAACATAACTCATTCATAACTTCACTCATTCCTCCCTTTCGTAAATCACCAAATAAGCAACCCGAAAGATATCCTAGAACGTGTTTAAAAACATAGTAAACTTTCGTAAAAACGAACTGTGTGGATCCATTTAAAACCTAAACAATTCCTCCTGTTTAAAAGAAAATTCCAAGCAGTTCCATATCATTTAAATTAACAAGCTTAACAAAACGCTTTTTAAAACGGTTTACCAAAACGTTCAAAACATCAATACGTTTATCTATCAACTATCCAGATACCAACATCCTAAAACGTTCTATCTATACAACTTTCCTATGTTTCTATCTGTTCAAAACATCAATACATTTACTTACGTCCCCACGGGTCAAAAAGCGCACCGACTGCCCAGTACACTCCCACGGGCCATCTTTCTTCAACTGATCATTCCTCAGGTGGAGGGATCTCGTCCTCACCTGTATCAAGATCACCTACACCATACAGATAACTATGAGCTAAAGGCTCAGCAAGTTTCGTAAATGCAGATGCATGCAGTGCATATGAAGTTAAAAAATCATGCAGAATACATAACAGATCGTGGCAGACAGATTGTCACCGAGATCTCAGCCCGCTAGATGGAGAGAACACGTCCGGCGGTTGGACAACCCTTTCCACATAGCAGGGAGGGGAGACATGCTTACATCCGTAACAGCCGGGCCTGAACCCCACCTCGCATGACCAGATAACAGATTACGTATTTTAGTTTCATTAGGTGTGGTATCGTGACAAGCTCCTCTCAGCCTCCATGATAGATCAATAGCCCCCTTTCAGGCCACACCACATTTCCTGAAAACGTAGTGCGGAAATTAATTTTCTATGCTCGTTTGAAAATCGTGATACATGATTAATTTAATATATAAAATAACCAACGAACATGTGTACCATCAAGACGATAAAGCATAACCTAAAAAGGCAATCAATCCTATCTACTCAACCAAAGCATTTAAACAAACAAATCACCAATGTTCCTCAACAAGACTTCGACGTACGGTGTAGGCCAATCGGCCATAGTAAGTCACGAGAACTTACCTCGCGTCTGTTGCAATTCTAGCTCCATCCACGAGCATTTTTCACCTAAAGCAAATTCACAACAATCGTCGTTAAAACACGTTTAAACCATTAAACGTCCAAACTAACTAAACTCTTAACTAAAGAAATGTCATAAAACTCTAATTTAACTTATTGAGGCATTTTATCGAGCAATCCATGCTCGTCACCTCAAAATCTCCATTAACGGAGTTTTTCCAAAACCTCAAACATCCACAACCCAATATTCCACAACAAATCGATAAATCTTCGTCCAATAACATCCAATACATCCATTATATTCATAAATACAATAAACCTATCGATTTCAAACTCTAAATCACGTCTTTCACAAAATCTTAAGCGAAACCCTAATCGTTTAACTTCGTAGAAACCAAACATAAACCTTCCAAAACTATAGAATCTTACCTAGGGTCGGGATTGGAGGAGAAAACGTAAAGGACAGAAGTCAATCGGAGGAAAGAACCGTTGGCGTGAGGAAGGAGGTGTCGGCGGGTAGTGAAATCGCCCAAGAGGAGAGAGCTTCAGGAGAGGAAATCGTGAAATGAGGGAGAAGAAAAGAGATTTGTCATTTTAGAAAAAAATTGATTTGTTGAATGACCATTTTGCCCTTACTTTGATTTTCTATTTGTTTCGTCCTTTGTTTCGTTAATTAACTAACGATTCGGTTTCTCCAAATTTCCTTATTTCACCAATAACTCCAACTTATTATCAGGGCTTTATTAAAACTGTCCTTTTGCAAATCGGTCATTTACTATTTTTACCACAATATCCTTTATATTGCGGGAAAGACAAAACTCGTAATTTAGCGTTACAATTCCAAAAATTCCCGAATTTCTCCTAAAATCCATATTAGTTATTAGGATCTTAATAACGCTTTCTTTTAACAAAACAAAATTAATCTGACATATTTACAAAATGCCATATTATATTGAAATTACAAAATCCCGTAAAGTACCGGGTGTTACATTCCATCCACCTTACTTAAATTTTGTCCTCAAAATTTGATCATACAAACAGTTCAGGATACTTTGACATCATATCCTGCTGTCATTCCTAAGTAGCCTCTTCCACCTCGTGGTTCCACCATAAGACCTTGACTAGCGGAATCTCTTTGTTGTGCAATACCTTGATGGAAGACTCCAAAATACGTACCGACTTCTCTACATAAGTCAAGGTAGGCTGTACCTCGATCTCTCTTGCCTCCACGATATGTGATGGATCGCGCAGATACTTCCGTAGCATAGACACGTGGAATACATTGTGGATACCTTCCATTGAAGCCGGAAGCTGCAGTCAATACGCCATCTTCCCGATCTTCTTCAAAATAGGGAAGGGCCTTACATAACGAGAACTGAAGAAAACAGGAAGAAACATAGAAAACCATCTCTGGATTTGAAGATTGGAAGACATATTTAAAAGGGCAAGGTAAATCAGATGACATATTTAAAATTGGATGACAATTAAAATCGGACTACAGAAATAAATGACAGAAGAAAATAGGAAGACAGGAACATTTGAAATTTGGATGAATGAGCTTTGGACGAGTACTCTGAACGAGAGCAAGAAGACGGAGAGACATGAAAACAGGAAGACAGAAGTGGACGACGAAAACAGAAGGCAGAACGGTCAATAGAAATAGAACTAACTTAAGAAGGGTTTTCGGTCGACAAGACACATCACTTGAAGAGCTATGACCAACAACAAAATCGGTCGAAGTGACCTCGGTTGTAATACCCGGCTGTACGGAATAATAATATTATATTAATATCTTATTATATAATGGTATTTTTTGTAAATATGTCAAATCAAATCAGTTTCACAAACGGAAAGCGTCATTATGATCCTAACGATTTATAGGACTTTTAAGGAAATTATAAGAATTTTCGGAATGATAACGCTATATTCCGAGTAATGAAGTTTCTCGTAAAATAAAAGATGTTTTAGTAAAAATGGTAAACGAGGTCCGTTTTGCGAACGGACAGTTTCAATAGAACCTAAATAATAAGTTGGAGTTATTGGCAAAATAAGGAATTTTTAAGAATCCGAATCGCTGGACGATTTTCGAAACGAAGGACGAAACTTATATAAAAACAAAGAAAAGGGTAATTTGGTAATTTACCAATCTATTATTATAAATTAACCAAAATCATTTCTCTCCCCCACTTCTCTCCCTTTTCTTCTCTGCCATTCATGAACCAGGGAGCTCTCCTTCGCTGGCCGCCGACGATTTCTCCAATCCGACTCCGATTCGTGCTCTGTTCATTCCGTTTTCTTCGCGATTTCTCCTCCTTTCGCAACCCTAGGTATGAGCCTACAATCTTAAGCTTTTATTTTGACGTTTACAGCGTTTTAGGCAATTAGGGTTTCAATTAATTTTCGTTAAAAACGCGAATTAGGGTTCGTAATTAATAGGTTAGCCGTGATTAAGTATATATTGAACGTATTAGACGTTATTGGACGAAGTTAAATCAATTTGTGAAAAAGTTAAGATTTGTAGATTTTCGGGTTTTTAAGGAAAAACTCGTTAATTGAGGTTTTGGATTATCGAGCGTTAATTGACGTTATAAACGCTTCGATTAGCTAAGTTAAGAATTTAGGAAAATTCTTTAGTTAAGATTTGTAATTTGGACGTCAATAGCTTAAATTGGTTCTAACGACGAATATCGTGTTTTGCCTCAGACACGACTCCCGTGGACGAAGCTTGAGATTTCGCGCGCCCAAGGTAAGTTCTCGTGACTTACTCTGGCCGATTGGCCTACACCGTACTTCGATGTCGCGTCGAGGATCTTAAAGGATTGTTCGCTTAAAGTTGTTTTGGTTGGGTAGTTAGGTGTAGACGTTTAGTAGGTTATTTCTTTTAATGTCCTGATGGTACATATGATTGTTTGTTTATAGTTATATTGAACTGTTCATGCATCACGTATTTTAACTTGGCATGAAAACGAATTTCTGCACCGCACGATGTTTTCTGAAAACCGATGTGGCCCCGAAATTGGGGGCTTAGATCTATTGTGCGGACCGATTGAGGGTCTGGCCAATACCACATCTAATGTACTGTAATTAATGAACGTAATCCGTTATCTGGTCATGCGAGGTGGGGCTCAGGCACAGCTGTACGTGTTGTAAGCGTGTACCCCCCTTCTCTAACCGCACGGGGTAGTCCGACCGCTGGATGGACCCCCTTCGGTTAGGGGGATGAGATCTCGGTGATATACTGTCTGCGACTCTCTGTTATGCATGATTTCTGAACTCCATATGCACTGCACGCATCTGCATTTACGTAGAATTTACTGAGCCTTTTAGCTCATAGTGTGTCTGTATGGTGTAGGTGACATTATAGGTGACGTTGAGCCAGGTGAGGACGACGTTCCTCCTCCTGACGTATGATGCAGTTGACGAAGAATGGCCTGTGGGAGTGTGCTGAGCAGTCGGTGCGTTTTGACCCGTGGGGACGTCTGTGTAAGTATTTTGGAGGATTTAATGGATAATATGTATGTATAGATGAACATATTAGGATGTCTGGTTCTGTATAGCTGATAGGTTTATATTGTGATATTTTGAAATGTTTTGGAACTGAATTTATAATCGTTTTTGGTAAATTTCAAAAACAGGAAGATTTGTTTAGGTTTTAAACATAACCACGCAGTTCGTTTTCAGAGAACTGTACTTCGTTTTAAATACGTTCGAGTCGGTTCTAGAAGAAGGTGCGAGAGTGTATGAATATTGGATTTCGATTGGGTTTAAGTTTATATGATAAACGTTGATGGTATGATAAACGTTGATAGAATGAGAAATTGCATAGAAATGAATTAATGTTTTTGCTCTCTGGAATCTCGGATTCCAGAGAGAAATAGAGAGAAATTTGGTCGCTGCAAAGTGCAGCGACTGGTCGCTGCACAATGCAGCGATCGGGCGCTTCTTTGTGCAGCGCCTTCAGCGACTGATCGCTGCTTCATTTTTCCTCTGCTTTCTGGTTTTGCCCCTGTGCGATTTGATAACTGTTTTAAATAGTTTTAATTGATTATAAGAGTTTTAATTAATTGTTTTTTTTAAACTGTTTTAAGTTTTAAATATTTGTTTTAAGTTTTTAAGGGTTTTGTTTTAACGACTAAGTTTCCGCATAAAGTTTATTAAGTATTTATTGGGATAAAAAAAATAGAATAGTACGGGTAAATTTGGTACAATTTTAGGGATGTTACAATTATGGTATCAGAGCCCCCGGGTTTTAAAATCGGTTCTGTAGACTGCTCGAGTGCACAGCCACTACGCGGACATGCTTCTTCAACTGTAAGTCTGTTTATAGCTTTATTTGATTTTGTTTCTTAGGATTATTGTTTTGATTTTTATAGGATTTTATAAGAATGACTCGAGGAAGGGATCCTAGAGATGACGCGCTAGATCGATTTACGGAGTTGATAGATCGCCAGTCTCAGCATATGGACCAGCAAGCGCAACAGATTACGAACTTAGTGAATCGGGAGAACCAGAGGGCCCAGGATTTGATAGTTCCCAATAACCAGGGCATGCAGAAGTTTCAGGCCCTACGGCCTCCAGTGTTCGATGGTCGATCATCGGATCCTACTGTTGCGGAGGAATGGATCCGGGTTATGAAGAATATGTTAGCTTATGCCGAGGTAGGGAACAGGAGCAAGGTGGCTTATGCTACCTTTCACTTAGCGATGGATGCCCGTTTCTGGTGGGATTCGATCAAGGTGACGACGGATGTATCTATTATGACGTGGGAGCGGTTTAAGACCGTGTTCTTTGACAAATTTCAGCCGCACCGTGCGAGTGGCGAAGAGGAATGAGTTTATGCAGCTGAAGCAGACTGGTTCGGTTGTTGATTATATTTGGAAGTTCGAGGCATTATCCAGATTTGCACCTCGTCTTGTTAGCGATAATGAGGAGAAGGTGCACCAATTTATGGAGGGACTTAATTTGGAGATTCGGATGCATGTCGTTGTGTCAGGTATTATTGATGTGCCCTATTCTGACATCACGGCCAGAGCTCTGGATATTGAGGCTGCCAGAGCTACTTGTGTTAGACCGAGGGAGCCAGCTAAGGGCTTCTTCCGTGAGATACGACCTCAGTCGCAGAACCGAGGTGGGCAGCCTAGAGCGCAGCCCCAGCAGCAGCCGAGAGGTGTGAAGAGACCTCTTGAGGGAGGTAATGATCGGGGTAAAGGGAAGCAAGTACAGGGGACTTCTCAGATACCGTGGTGCCCCATATGTCAGAGGGAACATAGTGGTGAGTGCCGTGTTGGCACTAACCGATGCTTTAGATGTGGAGAACTTGGCCATTACGTCAGAGATTGCCCGAAGCCTAGCCGAGACCAGTTAGGTGGAGATCAGAGGTGAGTTATGCCTAGGATTTTTGCATTTATCGAGCCTGGCGAAGTAGATGATGAGGCTCAGCCTGTCGTGATTGCAGGTACTATCTTACTTATGGGCGTTGCGGTATTTACTTTGATGGATACAGGAGCTACGCACTCCTTCGTATCGACTACATGCATGGCTAGATTGGGGCTAGAGTCTGAGTTAACTAGGGTCGAGTATAGAGTGATGCTGCCTTCTGGAGAGCTTATGCAGTCAGAACGTATTCTCCAGGGCAACGTCATCTCAGTGGGAGACATTACCCTTTATGCTCGTTTGATAGTTATGAGCATAGAGCGGTATGATCTTATTTTAGGGATGGACTGGCTTGCGCAGCACTTCGCCACCATCGACTGTCGATCCGGGATAGTGACTTTCTGACCCCCGGGTAAAGCCGAGTTTTCTTATCAGGCGATGAACCGATTGAGTAGCTCGCCTATTTCTTATCCTATGGAGGTCAACGAGCAGTTCAAAGGTGCGTGCTCTATTTATTTGGCCTCTGTATTTGATTGTCAGTTGCTCAGCGGAGAAAAGCCGAGCGACATTTCTATTGTCAGAGAGTTCTCTCATATATTTCTTGATGATCTTCCCGGATTACCGCCGGATCGGGAGATTGAATTCACTATTGATGTTTATCCTAACTCTGCGCCGAGGTTTAAAAACCCGTATCGGTTGGCACCAGCTGAGTTGAGAGAGTTAAGGACTCAGCTTGACGAGTTGTTAGAGAAGGGATTTATTCGACCCAGTGTTTCACCCTGGGGTGCGCCCGTTCTGTTTGTCAAGAAGAAAGATGGGACCCTCAGGATGTGCATTGATTACAGGGAGCTGAATAAGCTCACAGTGAAGAATAAGTACCCACTGCCCCGGATTGATGACTTATTTGATCAGCTACAGGGTGCCCGAATATTTTCCAGGATCGACCTACGCTCGGGTTATTATCAGATGAAAGTTCAGAGGGATGATATTCAGAAGACGGCATTCCGAACGAGGTATGGGCATTATGAGTTCCTTGTCAGGTCTTTTGGACTTACTAATGCCCCTGCAGCGTTAATGGATCTGATGAACCGTGTCTTCAAGGAGTATCTGGACAAGTTTGTGGTGGTTTTCATTGAAGACATCTTGATTTACTCTAAGACGAAGGAAGAACACGAGGAACATCTGAGGATCGTTTTACAGATTCTGAGTCAACGCCAGCTGTATCCAAAGTTTTCGAAGTGCGAGTTTTGTCTTGAAAGAGTGAGCTTCCTTGGCCATATTATATCACAGGACGGAGTTTCTGTGGATCCGAGCAAGATTCAGGTGGTCAGAGATTGGCTACAGCCGAAGAACGTACGTGAGGTGCGTGGATTTCTCGGATTGGCTGGTTATTATCGGAAGTTTATAGAGGGATTCTCGAAGATCGCACTTCCTCTTTCACGGTTGACTCTGAAGAACGAGAGGTTTATATGGTCGTCTGCTTGTAATAATAGTTTTATGGAGTTAAAGCAGAGATTGACCACCGCTCCAGTACTGGCGTTGCCTGTTGAAGGTGTCAGATACAGTATTTATTGTGATGCATCTGGAGTAGGACTCGGTTGTGTATTGATGCAGGAGGGGAGAGTTATTGCATATGCTTCTCGGTAGTTGAAGCAGTACGAGCAGAATTACCCTACGCACGACCTTGAGTTAGCAGCTGTGGTCTTTGCACTGAAGATATGGAGACATTATTTATATGGGCAGCAGTGCGAGATATTTTCTGACCACAAGAGCTTGAAGTACTTATTTACGCAGAAGGAGCTGAACATGCGACAGAGACGATGGCTTGAGTTCGTCAAAGATTATGATTTTGATATCAAGTACCATCCGGGAAAGGCGAATAAGGTAGCTGATGCTTTGAGTAGGGTGCCTTCTGCGAGTCAGCCTTCATTAGCAGCGATGTCAGTTACGCTGCGGTCTGAGATTGAGAGGTTCTATGTAGAGATAGTGGCAGAGTTATCCAGTATGCTCACCAACATTTCTCTCAGGCCGACTATTCTGGATCGGATACGTGAGGCTCAGCAGAATGATACGGAGTGTGAAGAGCTTCGATCCAGCATGACATTGGGAGACTCGTCGGATTTCCATTTATCGGAGGATGGTATTCTGAAGTTCAGGCATAGGTGGTACGTGCCTAACGACGAGGATCTGCAGAAAGAGATATTGGCAGAGGCACATTCTTCGGCATATTCAGTGCACCCGGGAAGTACCAAGATGTACCGGGATTTGAAACAACACTTCTGGTGGCCGAACATGAAGAGGGAGGTTGCCAAATACGTTGAGACCTGTTTAGTATGTCAACAGGTGAAGGCAGAGCACCAGAGACCGGCAGGAACGTTATTGCCACTGCCGATTCCGGAGTGGAAGTGGGAGCAGATCTCCATGGATTTCATTGTGGGGCTCCCGAGGACTACGAGAAGCCATGACGGCATTTGGGTTATTGTGGATCGATTGACAAAGTCGGCTCACTTTTTGCCTGTGAAGATGACGTCGTCTATGGATCAGCTCGCCGAGCTATATGTGCAGGAGGTTGTCAGACTGCATGGGGTTCCAATTTCTATTGTCTCAAACAGAGATCCGAGATTCAAATCGAAGTTCTGGAAGAGCTTACACAGAGCTATGGGGAGTCAGCTTAATTTCAGCACGGCATTCCATCCTCAGACTGATGGTCAGACAGAGAGGACGAATCAGATACTTGAGGATATGCTCAGAGCTTGTGTGCTGGAGTTTCAGGGCTCGTGGAGCCGATATTTACCCCTGGTTGAGTTTTCGTACAACAACAGCTTCCAGGCTACTATTGGCATGGCTCCGCATGAGGCGTTGTATGGTCGGAAGTGTAGGTCTCCGTTATATTGGGACGAGGTTGGCGAGGCCAGCATCGTTGGTCCAGAGATTCTACAGCAAACGGCAGAGAAGATTGCCATTATCCGACAGCGTATCGAGGTAGCTCAGAGCCGACAGAAGAGCTATGCTGACACTAGGCGGAGAGAGCTAGAGTTCGAGGAAGGCGATGAGGTTTATTTGAAAGTTTCTCCGTTCAAAGGCGTGGCGAGATTTGGAAGGAGGGGTAAGTTAAACCCTCGTTATGTGGGGCCCTTTCCTATTCTAAAGAAGATCGAGAAGATGGCGTATCGATTACAGCTTCCGGCTTCTATGGAGGATATCCACGACGTATTTCATGTATCTATGCTTCGGAAATGTTTGCGCGATCCGTCGCATATCGTGGACGCTACAGAGATCGAGGTGCAGCCTACCCTGACTTACGAAGAGAGGCCGGTACGTATTTTGGAGACTTCCGTCAAAGTATTGCGCAACAAAGAGATTCCGCTAGTCAAGGTCCTATGGCGGAACCATGAGGTGGAAGAAGCTACGTGGGAGCGACAGCAGGATATGATGACTAGATATCCTGAGTTATTTGTATGATTTAATTTTGTGGACAAAATTCTGAATATGGAGGGTGGAATGTAATACCCGGCTGTACGGAATAATAATATTATATTAATATCTTATTATATAATGGTATTTTTTGTAAATATGTCAAATCAAATCAGTTTTACAAACGGAAAACGTCATTATGATCCTAACGATTTATAGGACTTTTAAGGAAATTATAAGAATTTTTGGAATGATAACGCTATATTCCGAGTAATAAAGTTTCTCATAAAATAAAAGATGTTTTAGTAAAAATGGTAAACGAGATCCGTTTTGCGAACGGACAGTTTCAATAGAACCTAAATAATAAGTTGGAGTTATTGGCAAAATAAGGAATTTTTGAGAATCTGAATCGTTGGACGATTTTCGAAACGAAGGACGAAACTTATATAAAAACAAAGAAAAGGGTAATTTGATAATTTACCAATCTATTATTATAAATTAACCAAAATCATTTCTCTCCCTCACTTCTCTCCCTTTTCTTCTCTGCCATTCACGAACCAGGGAGCTCTCCTTCGCTGGCCGCCGACGATTTCTCCAATCCGACTCCGATTCGCGCTCTGTTCATTCCGTTTTCTTCGCGATTTCTCCTCCTTTCGCAACCCTAGGTATGAGCTTACAATCTTAGAGCTTTTATTTCGACATTTACGGAGTTTTAGGCAATTAGGGTTTCGATTAATTTTCGTTAAAAACGCAAATTAGGGTTCGTAATTAATAGGTTAGCCGTGATTAAGTATATATTGAACGTATTGGACGTTATTGGACGAAGTTAAATCAATTTGTGGAAAAGTTAAGATTTGTAGATTTTCGGGATTTTAAGGAAAAACTCGTTAATTGAGGTTTTGGATTATCGAGCGTTAATTGACGTTATAAACGCTTCGATTAGCTAAGTTAAGAATTTAGGAAAATTCTTTAGTTAAGATTTGTAATTTAGACGTCAATAGCTTAAATTGGTTCTAACGACGATATATATATATATATATATATATATATATATATATATATATATATATATATATATATATATATATATATATATATATATATATATATATATATATATATATATATATATATATATATATATATATATATATATATATATATATATATATATATATATATATATATATATATATATATATATATATATATATATATATATATATATATATATATATATATATATATATATATATATATATATATATATATATATATATATATATATATATATATATATATATATATATATATATATATATATATATATATATATATATATATATATATATATATATATATATATATATATATATATATATATATATATATATATATATATATATATATATATATATATATATATATATATATATATATATATATATATATATATATATATATATATATATATATATATATATATATATATATATATATATATATATATATATATATATATATATATATATATATATATATATATATATATATATATATATATATATATATATATATATATATATATATATATATATATATATATATATATATATATATATATATATATATATATATATATATATATATATATATATATATATATATATATATATATATATATATATATATATATATATATATATATATATATATATATATATATATATATATATATATATATATATATATATATATATATATATATATATATATATATATATATATATATATATATATATATATATATATATATATATATATATATATATATATATATATATATATATATATATATATATATATATATATATATATATATATATATATATATATATATATATATATATATATATATATATATATATATATATATATATATATATATATATATATATATATATATATATATATATATATATATATATATATATATATATATATATATATATATATATATATATATCGTGTTTTGCCTCAGACAAGACTCCCGTGGACGAAACTTGAGATTTCGCGCGCCCAAGGTAAGTTCTCGTGACTTACTCTGGCCGATTGGCCTACACCGTACTTCGATGTCGCGTCGAGGATCTTAAAGGATTGTTCGTTTAAAGTTGTTTTGGTTGGGTAGTTAGGTGTAGACGTTTAGTAGGTTATTTCTTTTACTGTCCTGATGGTACATATGATTGTTTGTTTATAGTTATATTGAACTGTTCATGCATCACATATTTTAACTTGGCATGAAAACGAATTTCTGCACCGCACGATGTTTTCTGAAAACCGATGTGGCCCAGAAATTTGGGGCTTAGATCTATTGTGCGGACCGATTGAGGGTCTGGCCAATACCACATCTCATGTACTGTAATTAATGAACGTAATCCGTTATCTGGTCACGCGAGGTGGGGCTCAGGCACGGCTGTACGTGTTGTAAGCGTGTACCCCACTCCTCTAACCGCACGGGGTAGTCCGACCGCTAGATGGGCCCCCTTCGGTTAGGGGGATGAGATCTTGGTGATATACTGTCTGCGACGCTCTGTTATGCATGATTTCTGAACTCCATATGCACTGCACGCATCTACATTTACGTAGAATTTACTGAGCCTTTTAGCTCATAGTGTGTCTGTATGGTGTAGGTGACATTATAGGTGACGTTGAGCCAGGTGAGGACGACGTTCCTTCTCCTGACGTATGATGCAGTTGACGGAGAATGGCCCGTGGGAGTGTGCTGAGCAGTCGGTGCGTTTTGACCTGTGGGGACGTCTGTGTAAGTATTTTGGGAGATTTAATGGATAATATGTATGTATAGATGAACATATTAGGATGTCTGGTTCTGTATAGCTGATAGGTTTATATTGTGATGTTTTGAAATGTTTTGGAACTGAATTTATAATCGTTTTTGGTAAATTTCAAAAACAGGAGGATTTGTTTAGGTTTTAAACATAACCACGCAGTTCGTTTTCAGAGAACTGTACTTCGTTTTAAATATGTTCGAGTCGGTTCTGGATGAAGGTGCGAGAGTGTATGAATGTTGGATTTCAATTGGGTTTAAGTTTATATGATAAACGTTGATGGTATGATAAACGTTGATGGAATGAGAAATTGCATAGAAATGAATTAATGTTTTTGCTCTCTGGAATCTCGGATTCCAGAGAGAAATAGAGAGAAATTTGGTCGCTGCAAAGTGCAGCGCCTACATGCGACTGATCGCTGCTTCATTTTTCCTCTGCTTTCTGGTTTTGCCCCTGTGCGATTTGATAACTGTTTTAAATAGTTTTAATTGATTATAAGAGTTTTAATTAATTGTTTTTTTTAAACTGTTTTAAGTTTTAAATATTTGTTTTAAGTTTTTAAGGGTTTTGTTTTAACGACTAAGTTTCCGCATAAAGTTTATTAAAGTATTTATTGGGATAAAAAAAAAATAGAATAGTACGGGTAAATTAGGTACAGTTTTAGGGATGTTACATCGGTAATGAAATCGGTCGAAGTGACCTCGGTGATGAAATCAGTCGAAGTGACCCCGGTGCTGAAATCGGTCGAAGTGACCTCGGTGCTGAAATCGGTCGAAGTGACCTCGGAGATGAAATCGGTCAAAGTGACCTCAGTGCTGCAATCGGTCGAAGTGACCTCGGTGATGAAATCGGTCGAAGTGACCTCGGTGCTGAAATCGGTCGAAGTGACCTCGGTGATGAAATCGGTCGAAGTGACCTCGGTGCTGCAATCGGTCGAAATGACCTCAGTGACGAAATCGGTCGAAGTGACCTCGGTGCTGAAATCGGCCGAAGTGACCTCGGCGATGAAATCGGTCGAAGTGACCTCAACCATAACACTTAACTGAAAATTTATGAAAAAGATTCTAATGTGGACGACAAAAATGGACGACTGAGAAAGTTGGAAGAATTGAAAAACTCGAAAGGCATATATACTCCGCCGATCGATCGGTCACCCCAGGCGATCGATCGGCTATCTCTTCATGTTTGACGATTTACTTCTTTTGACACAGAAAGCTTTAAACTCCAAGAACCCGATTCAAAACATAATTTTAGACATGTTTGAAAACATGTCAGAAATTCAAGAAATCTAACTACATGGATACCTCTAAAACTCTAGACAATCCATGCACAACCTAAAGGAAATCCCAAATGATTTCAATACATTTCAGGATGCAACTGTCAGCACAGAGTTTTCAAAATATCAACACAATACCTATAAATTATCCAGAATTCTCAAGAACTATACAAAACTTGACATACACTTCCAAACTACCCCCACAGGATCAAAATATGTCTGGCTACCACAACCACCCCCGAAAGCTCGTGCCACCAACCACCTATTCGTCGACCTGAGGCTCAAAATCCTCATCCACGTGGTCCATACCTAGATCAGGGAGTTCAACTATGAGCCTAAAGTTCAGTAAGAACATATAATGCAGTGATGCATATGCTATGCATGAACTTTCGAAATACATGGACATTACATTACATTACGTTTCACTGGACAGAGAGGTATAAGTGGGGCTTATAGAAGAACTGGCGCAACAATGGTGCACTTTCAGGCACATTACAGGGATACATTACAGGAATACATAACAGGATGCCAGTCCCCGTCCCACACTTAACCGCACATTACATTCAGGTTTTATCTTTCTTAACTTCAAATCGTGTGCATAAAACATTTGCATGACTTTCGAGAAAAACGTGTATGCATGAACATTCATTGTGCATAGACTTAACATACTGGAAAACAGTTCAAAACAAGCATGAATAACAGGATATCTAAACCATACATTAAGCATGGCACTAAACTTATGGCCGAATCATCGACCTAACTACCCAACGATAACCCGACGACATTTTTGACCTAGTATCTCCGAGATGTAGGGCCTTAAGGGCCAACCTACGCGTATGAACTTACCTGTTACCCGTAGAGTTGCAAACCTCGCACGTACCTCCTCGACGATTCACGAACCTTTAACGAATAAACTGAGAGAAATCAGAGGAGAGGAGCTAGAAAATCATCGGCGTGGAGGAAGAGGAAATCATCGCTCGTCGTCTGGAAGAGAGAAAATGCAGAGAGAAGAGGAAAAATGGGAGGGTTTCACATAGAAGAGAAGAGAAAAGAGGAAAAAAGAGAGAGAAAGATTGGCTTCTTCAACAAGCTTGGACATGTGTCAAGCATCCATTGGCTCCCTCCCAACTACCTTAATTGTCTTCCTAACTTGCCCCTCCATTGATTTCTAACTAATTTGTTATTTAGTTTGTCAATTTCGGTTACTCCAAAATTCACTTTTTCCACTAAACATCCCAATTAAATTCTAGGATTCTAACGAAACTTCCCGCTCACGAGATGACCTTAAATTCACTTATTTATGAATTTAACCTTAATAGGCAAAATACCAAAATTTTGGGCGTTTGACTTTCTCATTTTCGTCCCATTTTTTTCTTAAACCCTTAATATTCTTAGCGTCCCAATTCCAATAGAATATTTGTTACATTTCTAGCAAATTTTCCTCCATTAAAATAAAATTAAGGACAATTACGTGGCCAAAATGCTGGGTGTTACAATATGAGGCAAGCACATGCTCATACAGGGATTTAAGCGTCACATGCACAAGCACAACTTAAGTGCATGCAAATCTCGTAGGAAAGATCTCATTCAGCCGAATGTATTCAAATTAAATAAAATCATGTTCAAAACAAAATTTAAACATGAGATTTCATCCGATCATGCAGACGATTACAATTTACATGATTTTAGGAGTTATTTTATCTTTATTTTTCGTTTTTCTTTTTAGCATTTAATTTAATTTCAATGTATAACATATTTAATAAAAAAACACTTTCGATTTAATAGAACAAGTTTGAATTAAAAAATTGAGTTTTTTTAGAGAGAATTTCTTTTTGGTTCTTTGCAAAGAACATCGATATTCTTCAAGTCACGCTTGAGAATCTTGCTGATAGATTTGGTTCTGACCAACGAGTTTGATCTTGGTCAAACTCTTGTTTTGATAACAATGGTTCCGTCAAATTCGTCGATTGGGATCTAGTATATGGATGATGGTTATGACGATTGAAATGTTCTTTTAATATGTATAAATAGTGCTTTTAATGCCTGTGATTAGATTAGAATTTCATTTGTTTCATTGGTATGGAATTTAGTTCTTTCTTTTTTTAGCATGGTGAAGCTGCTCGTAGGGCGTTTTGATGAGGATAATGATCGATTAACAAAGAAGAACCTAGAAAGAATGAGCTGAGTAGGATGAGCTAGTATATAAGTTCTTTTAGTGCTTATGGTTGAGTTGGACATTTGGTCACCTGTGGTATGACAACTCTTTTCCTAATTTGTTGGATGAGCTTATGAGATGTTAGGATTTGACATATTGTTATTGTCACTTTATTATTATTTTTTATTTGGGAGGTAATGACAGTAAAACTTTGATATACCTTAACAATCTGGTGACGACTAGACGGCAATAGTGAGTTCATTCACGATAAAACATTCTACGAGTGTATATGATCATTGAACACAAATTGTCTGCAACTGAATAATTTATATAGATCAAATCGGTTCGATCATGTATACGAGCTACATAATTGAACATTAAACAAAAGTTGATTATCAAGTGAAGCGTGTGATATTAATTTATCTCTACTGTACATTGTTGACTTATTTTTGCATATGTAGTATATTAGAGCATTTTGGTAGTATGTTTTCTGATGTTAGTGTGACTATGTGATAGTTAGGCAGTATCCAGATTTGTTAGTTATGATCGTGTATTCTGACATTTATTCTTGAGGATCTGTCCTGGTTGTCATCTATCTGCGAGACTTTTATGTTACAATCAATTTGATTTCGGCATTGTTCCAATTCTTTATAGTCTGTTCATGCTAACTCTTGTTGAGTAGGGAAGGCTTTATAAAAAGTTGACTGATTTATAGTGTTGTGATCTCTATTTGCAGTAGTATATTACCATGGAATGTATCTTTATTATTCAGTAGGAGACATAATCAATGTCATAGCTGAATTTTGATTGCCAGACGTTCAATTGGTGTCAGACAATGATTAGTATCTGAAACAACGGATTGAAGAGTTTTCGCTGTCGAAGGGATTAAGGTGATTTATTGGGATAAATTGTAGTTTGACTATCATTAGTTGAGAAGCTTGAGAGTGATAAATATTTCTAAAATAACTTTTTAGACATTGTTGGACATTTGATTTTGTGGTTACCCGTTTGAGTTACCTGATGGTCAATTGTATTGTTTGTTGAAGAGTTGGGCTTCCACGTCTTGTCTATCAATTCCATGTCATTTTTATTCATGGTATATTGTCATTTTTAAAACTCATTGTGTAAAAATTTGGAGCACGTGAGGACTTTGTTTTAAAATTATGAGACGTCAGTTGTATGCAAAATAGAGAGATACATCCTTTGAATGACAAAAGTGATGTCTTGGGCATGTTCTCTCCTGAAATAATATCTTATTGGTTTCAACTAAGATTGATGATATTTAGATTAAATGTTAAGGAACTTTATGATGGTTTCGAATTTGTTAGGACAATTTGGTTATTCTATCACTTTGTGAAGAATTTTTTCCAATATTGTTTACTTTTTAAAACTATTGAACTTTGAGAATGTTAATTTATCAGGATTGGAAGGTGTCGATCAACTATCAAAAAGTTGTGAGCCAAATATGCTATTCTATTTTTTTAGGCATATTTGAAGTTGGACTACCATAGATGTGACAGCCCGGAACCGGATCCCGATCGGAATTCGAGAGCCAAGCTGTCACACCAGACATTTAACGGAAAACGGTGACTATATTTTTTTCAGAATAAAACAGACTGAACATTTACAAAACTATACACAGAGGGAGAGAAGATGTTCTCTGGTTTGAAAGCAAAACGGGTTTCAATGAAGGATGGCAGAAGAAAACCGAAATGCAGGAATGTAGACGGAAAACAATTAGGAATCAGAATACAACAAAGTGACAGAAGGAGAGCAGGAAGACAGGGATATTAAAGAAAAACTTAAACTGGAGAAGAAACATACTGTGGAAGGCTACAGTGTATAACAGAAACCATAAACAATGAGGGATGAATAATTAGAAGAGAAAAAGGTAAAAACAGAAAACAGAAATGAGCGACAAAACATAGAAACAAAATAAAACAGGAAGACGTAGGCAGAAGACTTAGTTTAAAAACCAATAAAATACTGTTGGGCAGAAGATGTGAGTTGACGTCAGGCGGAAGATGCATTTGCAAAGACAGAAATAAGGATGATGTCAGGCGGAAGATTAAAGCTTTCGGTGGATTCAGATACGACAAAAGACGAACAGTATTCAGCGGAAGAGGCTGAGTAAAACTGGGCAGAAGTGGTGGTGACGTCAGCCGAAAGATGGGTGACGTCAGGCAGAGGATACAGACAGCAGACGGAAATCGGATGAGGTGATGACGTCAGCCGGAAGATGGATGACGTCAACCAAAAGATACAGACAGTAGATGAGATTGGATGAGGTGATGACATCAGCCGGAAGATGGATGACATCAACCAGAAGATACAGACAGCAGATGAGATCGGATGAGGTGATGACGTCAGCCGGAAGATGGATGACGTCAACCGGAAGATACAGACAGCAGATGAGATCAGATGAGGTGATGACGTCAGCCGGAAGATGGATGACGTCAACCGGAAGATACAGACAGCAGATGAGATCGGATGAGGTGATGACGTCAGCCGGAAGATGGATGACGTCAACCGGAAGATACAGACAGCAGATGAGATCAGATGAGGTGATGACGTCAGCCGGAAGATGGATGACGTCAACCGAAGATACAGACAGCAGATGAGATCGGATGAGGTGATGACGTCAGCCGGAAGATGGATGACGTCAACCGAAGATACAGACAGCAGATGAGATCGGATGAGGTGATGACGTCAGCCGGAAGATGGATGACGTCAACCGAAGATACAGACAGCAGATGAGATCGGATGAGGTGATGACGTCAGCCGGAAGATGGATGACGTCAACCGAAGATACAGACAGCAGATGAGATCGGATGAGGTGATGACGTCAGCCGGAAGATGGATGACGTCAACCGAAGATACAGACAGCAGATGAGATCGGATGAGGTGATGACGTCAGCCGGAAGATGGATGACGTCAACCGGAAGATACAGACAGCAGATGAGATCGGATGAGGTGATGACGTCAGCCGGAAGATGGATGACGTCAACCGGAAGATACAGACAGCAGATGAGATCGGATGAGGTGATGACGTCAGCCGGAAGATGGATGACGTCAACCGGAAGATACAGACAGCAGATGAGATCGGATGAGGTGATGACGTCAGCCGGAAGATGGATGACGTCAACCGGAAGATACAGACAGCAGATGAGATCGGATGAGGTGATGACGTCAGCCGGAAGATGGATGACGTCAACCGGAAGATACAGACAGCAGATGAGATCGGATGAGGTGATGACGTCAGCCGGAAGATGGATGACGTCAACCGGAAGATACAGACAGCAGATGAGATCGGATGAGGTGATGACGTCAGCCGGAAGATGGATGACGTCAACCGGAAGATACAGACAGCAGATGAGATCGGATGAGGTGATGACGTCAGCCGGAAGATGGATGACGTCAACCGGAAGATACAGACAGCAGATGAGATCGGATGAGGTGATGACGTCAGCCGGAAGATGGATGACGTCAACCGGAAGATACAGACAGCAGATGAGATCGGATGAGGTGATGACGTCAGCCGGAAGATGGATGACGTCAACCGGAAGATACAGACAGCAGATGAGATCGGATGAGGTGATGACGTCAGCCGGAAGATGGATGACGTCAACCGGAAGATACAGACAGCAGATGAGATCGGATGAGGTGATGACGTCAGCCGGAAGATGGATGACGTCAACCGGAAGATACAGACAGCAGATGAGATCGGATGAGGTGATGACGTCAGCCGGAAGATGGATGACGTCAACCGGAAGATACAGACAGCAGATGAGATCGGATGAGGTGATGACGTCAGCCGGAAGATGGATGACGTCAACCGGAAGATACAGACAGCAGATGAGATCGGATGAGGTGATGACGTCAGCCGGAAGATGGATGACGTCAACCGGAAGATACAGACAGCAGATGAGATCGGATGAGGTGATGACGTCAGCCGGAAGATGGATGACGTCAACCGGAAGATACAGACAGCAGATGAGATCGGATGAGGTGATGACGTCAGCCGGAAGATGGATGACGTCAACCGAAGATACAGACAGCAGATGAGATCGGATGAGGTGATGACGTCAGCCGGAAGATGGATGACGTCAACCGGAAGATACAGACAGCAGATGAGATCGGATGAGGTGATGACGTCAGCCGGAAGATGGATGACGTCAACCGGAAGATACAGACAGCAGATGAGATCGGATGAGGTGATGACGTCAGCCGGAAGATGGATGACGTCAACCGGAAGATACAGACAGCAGATGAGATCGGATGAGGTGATGACGTCAGCCGGAAGATGGATGACGTCAACCGGAAGATACAGACAGCAGATGAGATCGGATGAGGTGTTGACGTCAGCCGGAAGATGGATGACGTCAACCGGAAGATACAGACAGCAGATGAGATCGGATGATATAGTCTAAAAGGGCAGAGTTTGACAACTTTTAACAGAAAGACATACGGGCAGGGAGCATCAAAACAGAAGGCATTAGGGTTTCAACCTTCAAAACCCGATTCAAAACAAGATTTTTGAAACACACTTTGCAGATGATAGATTTCAACTGACAGATTTAAGAAAGACAGACTGCATGGATAGCTCTAGAATTCGAGACCATCCATGCAAACTTTAAGACAGGAATATTCTAAAACATTTAAGAACATTCAGGACATGAGTTCAACTGTCAAATACGGTGATTTCTAAAGCTGAGAAATCAGAACTTGTACATTGTTCTAAAAGTAAAACCTCTGAATCAGTACAGAACCTAACATGCAATTGCAGAATCTACCAAAAGAAGAGTTTTTACAAAATTTTACAACACAACCAGAACTTCCAGAAGACTTTACAGATATAGACATTACAGAAAACTTAAATCTCGGGTCAGAATTTGTCTGACTGCAGCAACCACACCCCCATGAGCTCGATCCACCAGCCACCTATTCATCGGGCTGAGGCACGAAGTCCTCATTTTCGGGTTCAGTACCTACATCGGGGAGTTCACCTATAAGTCTAAAACTCATAAGAACATATATATATATATATATATATATATATATATATATATATATATATATATATATATATATATATATATATATATATATATATATATATATATATATATATATATATATATATATATATATATATATATATATATATATATATATATATATATATATATATATATATATATATATATATATATATATATATATATATATATATATATATATATATATATATATATATATATATATATATATATATATATATATATATATATATATATATATATATATATATATATATATATATATATATATATATATATATATATATATATATATATATATATATATATATATATATATATATATATATATATATATATATATATATATATATATATATATATATATATATATATATATATATATATATATATATATATATATATATATATATATATATATATATATATATATATATATATATATATATATATATATATATATATATATATATATATATATATATATATATATATATATATATATATATATATATATATATATATATATATATATATATATATATATATATATATATATATATATATATATATATATATATATATATATATATATATATATATATATATATATATATATATATATATATATATATATATATATATATATATATATATATATATATATATATATATATATATATATATATATATATATATATATATATATATATATATATATATATATATATATATATATATATATATATATATATATATATATATATATATATATATATATATATATATATATATATATATATATATATATATATATATATATATATATATATATATATATATATAAGAAGGAACATTACGTTTCAGTGGCAGAGGGGTATAAGTGGGCTTATAGGGGAACTGGCAAGTGCACGACATGCACAACAGAGATACAGAACAGAACAGAAACAGATCTAGGGTCAGTCCCCGTCCCACACTTAACCGGTACATTTCAGTTAGATTTTATCTTGCTTAACTTCAAAACCGTGTACAAGAAACAGTTTTGATGAAACTTTCAGAAAATCGTGTATGCAGGGACCTTTACAAGCTTACAGTTGATACAGCAGAGAACAAGAAGATAATAACCACAGATCACAGAACTTAACTCTAACCCTCTTACCCGAAACCAGCCAACAGAATGTAAAACCTAGTACCTTCGAGATGTAGGGCCTTAAGGGCCAACTTACGGGTATGAACTTACCTGTTTGCTGTAGAGTTGATGTTCTTGATTGTCTCGGTTTCAGTAGTTTGTGAACCTAAAACATGCTTATGCAGTTATTAACCCTAAACTTCTCAAAACGAATAAACAGTATGTTAAACTTGTTAACTATTGACAGGAATTACCTTCACGGAAGAAAATAGAAGAATGCAGGAGAAACAAAGTGTGGAACTTTGTTTCAATCGCCAGGAAGAAATAAAACAGAAAAAGAAGAGAAGAAGTAGAGAAGTGAACTAAGGGTTTCACGTAGGAGGAAGAACTTAGCTTCTTCAACAAGTTGCCAGATGTCACTCAACCATTGGCAATCTCCCACCAACCTTAATTTCTCTCTAATTTACCCTTCCATGCATTCTAAACTTAGTGTTTAGTTAGTTACACATTAGTTAGGTTCTCCCCACACTAAATGCTCCAACATTTTACAATAAAATTGTTATCGTATTTATGACAATTTAAATCCATACAATAATTCAACAGATTACTACACGGCCAAAATATCGGGTGTTACAATAGAAGTGAGATTGAGTTAAAGCGTTGCAGTGTGTTAGTTAAAGATTAACTCGAATATGGTCTATTGTTGGCGGTGAATTATAGTGATAAAATTATTGTAAAGTTAATGTAAAGATAAAATTTAAAGTTTATTTCAGTTCAAAATTTAAATTGCTATTCTAGTATTATGATTTAAGTATATGGCGAAAAGTATAAATGTAATATAAATAATGTAAACCTCATACATAGTTTGTTGGAAATCATGCAGTGTTGCTTAAGTTGGTGTTAACTTGATTGACCAATTGTGCTTGTCAATTTGTCAAGAATGAGTCAATCTTGTTTAAGCTTGGAATTAAAAGTATCATTTGTTTACTCATGTTTTAATCTTTACTTTAAATACTAGGTATTTGAAGTCATGTTTAAATTTTGGAGAGAGGTTTGGACTCTAAGTTAAATTTAGGGTGGATGTACAATTTAAATTCTCAAAGTCATGATTTGACTTATGTTTTGGACGTTAGTGACTTTTGGGTAAACACTTTTAGTTAATTAAATTTGTCTATGGGATTATTTCTTGGTTTTGTGTCAATATTTAGGTTATGTAGTTATATGTGTGAGAATCAATCACAAAGTTTGAAACTTTAAGAATTGATGGAGAACTGTTTATGTTGGGATGTTCATGGTGAGACGCGGTAGAGAAAATGGCAAACAACGTCGAAGGAAACAACGTTGTTCTGCTGCGTTAAACAGTGGTTGTTAAGTTGCAGTTCAACTACTGAACTGGCTTGCGGTTCAAGAACTTTGGGTTATGATCTGGACTGGTCAAGATCTTTTTGACATGATATGCTCGGAGACCGCGTCTCCCTTAATTTGTTGTTAATTTATTAAAATTGAACATTAGTACTAGAAATAAAATTTTCTCCTATTGAATTTAGTCGACTCAATCAACTCACCTCAAATGACTATCCCATTTCAAGATTTAATCTAGAGGATTTTCAAATGTTGCCTCAGAAGTAGATTCGGTGTGCAATTTTTTTTTATTTTATTAAATTACCATGGAACTTATTTTTATTGGAGAGGTTAAACTTTGTTAGAAAAGTATAAACTGTAAATTATTTAATTTTTTCTGACTCAATTATTTTTGGTCCTGTGTAACTGCAACATCTTAGATGTCACTAATGAACCTATACTTTAGTCCTTTTTATTTGAGCTCTGATTTTTATTGTCATATAAGTCTTCTGCTGTCTAATATAAAAATAAACTAAGTTTAATGGTTAGACGACTCAATCTGATTTTCGGGTCAAACCGTTATCCGTTCTATCTCGAGTCCCCTTTGGGCATGACTTTCCGTACATTCAAATGGTATTGTCAAAGAATTTTCTTCAATTATTTGCAAAAACATCCATAAAAAAGTAAAATTCTCACAGTTGATTTCATAAAAAATTATGTTCTCTCATACTTCATAGTTCTAAAAATGTTATTTTTTTGTGCCAAAAAAACAATGAAAAAAACTCCATGATCGAAGGCAGAAAGGAGCCTCAAAATGCTGGGCCTTCGCAGTGTACAATAATATAGCATTTTACAGATCATAAAAGCTAAAAAGGAAATCAAAAATCATGTGACAAACACAGATTGTGTGATTTCAGCTTTTACTTGGCCACAAAAAAAGAGATAATTAAAAATGGGGTCCAATCCAACCTAAACATTACAATCAGATGAATTGACTTATCTTGGAAAATTCTATAGCAGAAAATCCAGTCAAGGTTCTCTGCATATTCTGTCAAACATATTCAATAATGTGGACATCTGCCTAATTTTTAGTTTGTCTATATTTAATTCAATTAAATTGGCTGTAATTAGAAAATATCCCAAAAATAAGACTATATGATGGTTTATTTCGAAAGAAATGTTACGTTTATTCTTTTATTCTATTTTTTTAAATACTCGCTGACATGTCAAACAACGATTAGTGTAATTAAAGTACAAGTGATGTAATATATTATATATAGTTAATTTATACATTAATTGCACTAATTATTATTACATATTAACTAGTATTTTAATAGAGTAGAATTAAAAAAAATAAAGACAACATTATTCCTATTTTAATAATTAAAAATTATAGATTAATTTTTGTCCCACTTTACTATTTATTTGATGGATGGAAATTAGGATTTAAAGCTGAACTTAAATGGAGTGAATTCTTTGAAATTTTATTAAAATTTCCACTGGGTGTTTAAGATAAGAGGATTGGGTAGCCATAAGTGACTACTTCTCAACACATATGAATTAGACTTAATTTGGCATGGGTTGTTATCAACATATAATATTTGAACACTTGTAATTACGTGACTATCTTTACAATCCTTTATGCAAAAAAAAAAAAAAACAATACATAATTTCTTAAAACTAAATCAGCGTCATTGTTCTTAATTGTTTTTAGGTTATCATTGTGCGTATAATCAAACTCAATGGTCGTTTTGGAAATTTGCAGTGTCTGAGCTGAAAAAGCAGTAATGTTAGGGTTGAGAACCCGAGCAAGTTATTGAAGAAGATGGCCAAAATGAGCTGAGTACGAAGACCATGTTTTGAGTGTTGAAAGAGAAAAAAATGAAACAGTATTAGGAAGATATGGACGTTTCCATAGATTGAGCTTCAGTTTGTTCATCTCTTTACGCAGATTTGTTTACTCACTCTACGTGCACATTGAGAGAGAGAGAGAGAGGATTAGAGAGAGAAAGAGAGAGGAGAGAGAGAATGCAGAAGATACAGTGGCAAAAGGACAAGTCCCTGTTAAGGGGGTCTAAAAGAACAGTGCCAGTTGCGTAGTCGGCCATTAACTTATTGTGGGACCTAAAGCTAACCTAACCTCTAAAAAGATGACATTACAAATCCCTTCCATTTTTTCCTCCTTCCTTCTTTTAAGCGTCCCTTGTGCTTTATACTTCCTTCTTGTCAAATCTCTCTCTCTCTCTCTCTCTGCCCATAAGTTTCGTTCAAAAAGTCTTCTCCAAACCCTTTTCGACTTTCTGCAATTTCTTTACATCTACTGGCAGAACCATCTGGTTTGTTCAAACCTCTCTCTCTCTCTACCCAAGTTGCACGAGCAAACCCTACTGAATCAATCCCATACCTACAGTCTCTCTCTCTCTCTCTCTCTCTCTCTAAGTGTTAGTCTTCCACCACATTTAGCAAATCAAATCGATCATCCAAATCAGGCTACGTATAACTTCAGAAATCTCTCTCTCTCCCTCCCTCCCTCTTTCTCTCTCTCTCCATAGTTTGATTAAACATGGGTGTATGTAGAAAACATCTGAATCTACTTCGTTGCCTCTTTCTCATACTGATGATCTCCACAGTCAGCCACTGCAAAGCTTCACGAAGCAGTAGCCAAATGTTCAACTCGAATCCAAGGCCAAAATACTCGGGACATTTCTTCGCATTCTTGCCAAGACGAATACCGATTCCCGCTTCTGGTCCTTCAAGAAAACACAATCAAATTGGTTTACAATCATGGAGATCACCATGAAGATGATCCAGATTTTTGTTTTTGTTTTTTTTTTTTTTGGCGATAAAAAGGTGACTTCATTTGTTTTACTTATAAATGAATTTTCATGGATATAATTTTGAAAACCTGTCGTTTCCTGTAAATAAGACTTCTTGATTTATATTATGTAATTTGTGTTCAGTTTCTCCTTTTATTTCCTCGATATTTTTTCCAAAAAATAGTGATTTGTTTACTAGAATATTTATCAGTCTGAAATTCTTGGAGTGGATTAAGATAATAAAGTTTAAATTTAGAGGTGTATTAGTTTATGATTGTTTAATTTGTCGCACTCAAAAGTGTATAAATTTATGTGGATTGTAACATTATTCCTAAATTTAATGCCAAAATTGTTGAATTAATGATGACAATCCAGTAAAGGCATTTTGTCATTACTGTTAATTAAATATGTGCGCAACTCAAGTACTAATTATTATCTTTTAATGTGGTCTAATAATTCTTATTCAATCAATCAGTAATTAAAAATATTAAACAACGTTTTAATATATTCATTTCACTTTTGTTTTTAATTTCTAATCATGGAAAAACATGGCCATGAGAAAATCATATCTTAAAATTAACAAATAATAAAATCTAAAATATGAAATAATTGGGGCCTCCTCATTTAAAAAAGAAAAATATCTATTAATATTTGGAACGAAATAATAATAAATATTTTTAAAAAATTGAAATACAATTAGGATAAAAGTTTGTATTGGATCAATTGCGGGCATGGGTGTAGAATTATTAAATGTTGATGTTTCGAACTTTCTAACAATTTAATATTGTGGGAGACCTGCCTCGGATATCTAACAAAATTATGCTGAGCTGGCGGATTAACATTTTTAATAATTAAAATTCAAAATCTCGAGAAATGCACCCAAAAAAAAGTGAATTAAACTTTCTAAAAAGTTTAATTTTTAAATTATAAAGAAGAGAAATGAGTTTCTCCCAATTCTTCCACATCTTTTATTAACATAGTAATATTTACTCTCGAGAGCTTGAGATTTACGTGTAATTTAAATCATATCGAGAATTTTCTGCATTAGTGTTGATATCTTGTGAGGGCGGCAAACAATTTTCGTGTTATTTCCATGCCATAACTATAACAAAAATAAATATATCAAGGAATTAGAATAATTTTTTTGCTAGGTTTGAAAATTTCTTTTTTTCTATAATGAATCTAAAAAGAAATTCTTTTTAGAATTTTCTTGAAAATCAAAAAATGTTTCTCAAGTTTACCAAAATAAAGAAATAAAGTCATTTTATAATATCATAAAAAAATTGCAATTATATTTGGTTACCTTGGATTCCTTTAAACCATCAAATTGTGATATCAAAAAAGAGTGAAGATATGATAGTCTATCATCATGATGCCAAGAACTAAATGCTTATACATGTAATATATATAGATTTGTAGTGCCATTTCGTAGTACAATAAAAAATAATATTAAAAGTATAGTTTGTTGATATGGTTTACTCATTCTCTCGATAAAAATTATGAGTTTCAGAATATGGAATTAGGTATTAATGACTAATGAAATAAAATTTATTATGATTTGAAACCATTTGTTGTTTGTTGTGTGGATCACTTTTCCATGTACGTGAATTTAATTGACTCTCTATGAATAATGTAAAAATATTCTAACAATATGATATATGAATCAATTACATATTATTATATGATGATAAAAGCTTGATGGATGATGTATAAATTAATATGTATGTGTTTAATTAAGAAACTCGTAGCTTTACTTTATTGCGATTACTTGTAAGTAAAATTTTAATTTCTCCTAAATTAAAAATCTAAAATTGTTTTCCCATTTAATTCTCAAATTAAACTTGATTAAATTACATAGAAGTTTTTAAATCTATTTAATTTCATAAGTACATTTATATAATTCAACCTAATTAATTCTGTCTAGCAAGGCGAATTGACCAATGGCGCGCAACAATAACTAAATGTCATTAATTTAAATATTTAATATTTTATAAACACAAGAAAGTATGAAATGAGATGCCAAAGGATTTCTTAGAAGTTTAGCTTTATCCATGTTAAATTTATAGAGAACTTTATGAATGTACCCTTTCTGACTTTGTGACGACCTCGGACCCGCCGGAATCGTCACGGGACTCGACTGGACTTTGAATTTGACTTGCACATTTTTGGACGTAAAATTTTTTGATTTTTTAAAGTTCTTGAACGTTTAAAATGGCAAGACATAGAATGGGAGACTTAAAATGGAAAACATAAGAAAAACTGGAAGACTTAAATTAAAAGATAGAATTGGACGACTGCAGAAATGGACGACTGCAGAGCTGGACCACTACAGAAATGGACGACTGCAGAACTGGACTACTACATAAATGGACGACTACAGAGCTGGACTCCTGCAGAAATGGACGACTGCAGAATTGAACTACTGTAGAAATGAACTACTGTTTACAGAACAGAATGGACAACTGTTGTAACACCCGGGTTTTTTTTTCTATTGGAGATTTATAGTTGTTTTAATTAATTGAAAAGTAAAGTGAATAAATTTGATTGAAATTAAGTCGGGGGTTAGGTTAATTTAATAACGAGATTTAACGAACTTCGTAATGGTCGAAAACACGGGAAGGCAAAATGGTAAATGAGGATTAATTAACGATTAGTTTTATTATTAGTATTATTATTATTATAACTATTATTATTATTATTAAAAAATAAAAATAAAAGAAACTAAAACACAGAATGGCTTCGATGAGCCATTCTGTGTTTGAGCTTCGACGACCCGAGCGGAGAGCAGAGCAGAGGGGAGGGGGGGGAGACGCGAACGGTGATCGGCGGTCCGGTCATCTCGATTTTCCGGCGTTCTCCTGCCAGAAGACGGCGGCGAGCAGTTCTGGCCCTTCTCCGCGCACAACCGAACGGTAAGCCCTCTTTTTCGCCTTGTTTTGACTCTGTTTGTGGCCGAGGGTGAGGAGCAAGTTTGAGCTCCGATCACCAGCCGAAATGGGCTGCTTCCGGCTTGGGTTTGCCAACCCTTGGGCCGGCTGTGGTTGCTTGGCAGTGAGGAGCCCGATTTGGGCGAAATACAGTGAAGCCCTCTTTAGGGCATTTCGGGTTTTTGCTTGCAGTATGGGATTTTTAGTTAGATTATGTTAATTGAGGGTATTTGTGGTTGAATAGTGAGGAATTGAGTGAGAATTGATGAAAAACCAAAATGAGTGATTTTCTAGGTAAAGGGGCAGTTCGGGTTTTGTGATATTTGACCTAGCTAGGGTCGTTTGTTTTCAAATTCCTTTTGGCAGGTTAAAATAGGTTATTAGAGGAGTACGTGGCCGCTGGAATCGTTCGATTCCGATAACCGACGCAAAAGTTATGCACGTTTGAGGTTTCGGGTTGGTTTTTACCGAACCCAAATTGGTGGCCCGTTTCAGTAGGTTTTTGTTGGATTAGGCTAGAAATAGTAGTTTGAGGGTAGTTGGTGAATGTAGGCTTAATTTGAATGAAGTTTGATTAATTGTAGTTAGAGTTAGTTTAAATATTCTTTAGAAGTGAATAGTGATGCTTAAGTGAATTTTGTGAATGTGATAGGTTACCGAGTGGGCAAATGTACATAGCCAAATCGAGTAAGTGCGGTGCCAGAGTTCAGGTAAGTAGTGGATGTTATTCTTTTGCCTTCGGGCCTACACCAGGGAACGGTAGGGTTTCTTTGTTATTGCTTTGCTTCGTGTTACGTTGAATTAATTATGTTACTTCGGGATTGCGTAGAGTTGCTTGTCTGGTTGGTTGATTGGTCTTGAGTTGCATTGTTTGGCCGTGTGGTGTTATGTGGTCGTGTTGTTGCGTTGAGTTGTTGTATTGTGTTGTATTGCATATCTTGGTTGACACATGCATCATTGTTTTCTAACTGACGAAATCACGTGTTTTGCACGGTTGAGTGGTGAGGATGACGTAATGAAAGATAAGAATGAATTGCAACTTGGTCTCGAGTAGAATAGCTTCATTGGGCAAGTGGCTCGTTGAGCACCCCGCGAGGGATTTTATTCGAGATGCCCTGCTAATATACGTAATGCGTTGTGAGTATGAATTCCTCGACCTGTTCGTGCTTGAAGTGCACAATGAGGCATTCGACGATCGACGAAGGGGAGATTCGGTTGGCCGTCCTGGACTGTGTTGGGACGTGTGCCTCCGGTCTTGCCCAGGGGAGATTCGGTTGGCCGTCCCGGACTGTGTTAGGACGTGTGCCTCCGGTCTTGCCCGTGGATCAAGGCGTGGCCGTCCTGGACTGTGTGGGGGCGTGTGCCTACTTAATTCACCTGGAAGTGAAAGATAAATGCAACCGAAACGAAAAGAAAACAACAGAGTGTGTAGAAACTGCATATGATAGGATTGCGTTGCATTGTGGTGTTGTGTTGCATTGTTGGGTCGTGTTGTTAGTGATGTTTTGCGTTGTTGGGTTGGGTGGTGTTGTGTCTTTGTGTTGAGTTGTCGTGTCGAGGGGTGTTGTGTTGTTGTGTTAGAGTAGGGTAGTGTGTGCGTTCTTCTTGTTATTATTTGTTACTCTCTACTTACTAAGCATAAGCTTACGTGTGTGTGTGTGTTCTGTGGTGTAGGTAACGACGCGGGTACAGGTGAGCTATGTGAGTCAGCCAAGACTTGGGAGCAGTCGGAGATGCACGGGGCGTGCCGGTGCGGGCAGTTGTCGGGGCGACTCCACCATGGTCTTCGGAGATGTGGACTTTGTATTTTGATAGCGTATTGTAGATGTCTGTTGTTGTATATAGTTAAGTTAAGGGTTATATGTCGCCCTATATTGTGGTCTTTCTTCAATTAGGGTTGTTAATATTTTAGTTTAACTCTTTTCTGCTATTTGGAGATTTCTCATGCCGTATGCTGGATTGTTGGTTGGTTAGGAGTATTCTGGAACTGTTTGGGAATTGTTTTATTGCAGGTACTTAGCATTTTGGGAGGTGCCATTTTCAGGCGTTACTTTGCCGAAATTTTCGGGAAAGATGCCGTGGCGCTTAAAGGTTAGGATTAAGGGGAAGAGTCTAGGCAGCTAGGCATGACGTAAAGCGTTTCAGGAGATTTAGTTTTAAATCCTAGGGTGTTAGGTTTATTTTGTATGAGGTTTTAATGTGGGATTGGTTAGCAAGTAGCGCTCCGAGCCAGGGTGGGTTCGGGGGCGTTACAACTGTTTACAGGACAGAATAGACCACTGTTTAAAGAACAGAATGAATGACTGTTTAAAGAACAGAATGGACGACTGTTTAAAGAACAAAATGGACGACTGAAACAGGCCACATAATGGACGACTGAATAATTGGAAAACTTGAAAACTTGAAAGACATAAACATATACTCCGCCAATCGATCGGTTACCTCTCTGTTTGACGACTTACTTCTTTTGACACAAAAAGCTTCAAACCCAAAAAAATCGATTCAAAACGTAATTTTAGACATGTTAAAAAACATGACAGAAGTTCAAGAATCTAACTGCATGGATAGCTCTAAAACTCGAGATAATCCATGCACAACCAAAAAGGGAAGATTCCAAACAATTCCAGTATATTTCAAGAAAATTACAACTGTCAGAACAAAGGTTTTAAAACATCAACACAACTCCTATACATCACATGAATCCCAAAACTGTACAAAACTCGATATACACTTCAAAACACCACCCCACAGGTCAAAATGCGTATGACTGCTACAACCAATCTCACGAGCTCGTCCCGCCAACTGTACCTACTCGTCGGCCTGAGACACAAACTTCTCATCCACAGGATCGTTACTTACAACAGGGAGTTCAACTATGAGCCTAGAGCTCCGTAAGGACATACAATGCAGTGATGCATATGCTATGCATGAACTTTTGAAATACATGAACATTACTTTACATTACATTCAAGTGGACAGGAGGTATAAGTAAGGCTTATAAAGGAACTGGCGCAACAGGAGTACATAACAGGAGTGCACAACAGGCACGTAACAGGAATACATAACAGGTACATAACATGATGTCAGTCCCCATCCCAAACTTAACCGTAGATTACATTACAGGTTTTATCTTTCTTAACTTCAAACCAAGTGCATAAAATATTTACATGACTTTCAAGAAAACGTGTATGCATGAACATATACAGTGCTTAAACGTAATTTGAACAGGCGGCAGAATAACAAGGCAAGATATAGAACAAAACACATTTAACTTAGAACGTAATTTACAACCTAACTATCCGACAACAACCCTGATAAACAAAAACCTAGTATCTCCGTGATGTAGGGCCTTAAGGGCCAACTTATACGCATGAACTTACCTGATGTCCGTAGAGTTCCAACGCGCACGTACGTCCTTGGCAATTCACGAACCTATATCATGCACGATCGAACATAAACCATGTTGAAAAATGCTAACTAACAAACTTAGTAGAACTTTCTCTAAGTTCCATTCAAACCCTTAGATAACATTCTAGCGTGTTTTTTGTACAAAAATGATAAGTTTTCTCCAAAACCTTAACCCTAAAACTTCAACGGAACTCACGTATAACTAGTCAAAACTCGTTAACTAGCGTAGAGGATTACCTTAGACAGAGAAATCGGAAGAAATTGGAAGGAAGGAAGAGCTTCGTTGATTGTTGGCGTGGAGAGGAGGTTGTCTAGTTTGCATGAAAGAGAGAAACAGAGAAAGGAGAAAATGAGAAGTGTTTCACGTATGAGTGAAGAGAAGAGAGGGAGAACATGGCTTCTTCAACAAGTTGAACATGTATCAAACCCTCATTGGCTCCCTCCCAACAACCTTAATTGCTTTCCTAGGATGCTCTTCCATTGGTTTCTAACTAAACCGTTATTTAGTTCGTCGATTCGGTCTCACGAATCTCTCTTTTTCTATTAAACACTCTGACAATTTCCACTAAAATGTTCATTGTATTAATATCAAATTATTCTCGTTTAATAATTCGGGGAATAATTACATGGCCACCCACCTTAATAGAATTTTGTCCCCAAAATTTGCTTAATCAAATAACTCCGGGTATTGGGCCCTAACGTCCCATTGTCTTTCCCAAGTAGCTTCTTCCACATTATGATTTTGCCATAAAACCTTCACCAATGGGATCACCTTGTTGCGCAACACTTTGATTGAAGAATCCAAAATCTTTATGGGCCTTTCTTCATACGTCAACGTCGGCATGATATCTATGTCCACCGGTTCCACGATCTGAGTAGGATCTCGCACAATTTTCTCAGCATCAAAACGTGAAATACGTTGTGAACTCCGCCTATGGACGCTGGCAGCTGTAGTCTGTAAGCTGTGCATCCTACTCTCTTCAAGATGGGGAATGACCCAATGAACCTTGGACTGAGCTTCTCTTTCCTACCGAACCTCATCACGCCCTTGAAAGGCGACACCTTGAGGAATACTTCATCACCTTCAGCGAACTGTAAGTCTTTCCTCCTCTGGTCCGCGTAACTTTTATTTCGACTCTGAGCAGTATTGATTCGCTGTTTGATAATAGCAATCACCTCAAACATCTGCTGTAATAACTCAGCGCCGACAAGCCTGGATTCTCCAACTTCATCCCAACACAATGGAGATCTGCATTTTCTGCCATAAAGAGCTTCATATGGAGCCATACCGATCGTAATCTGGTAGCTAGTGTTATAAGCAAACTCCACTAGCTGCAAATACTTACTCCAAGGAGTGTGAAATTCCAACACGCACGACTTTAACATATCCTCCAGTATCTGAATCGTTCTCTCGTATTGTCCGTCAGTTTGTTGATGAAATGCCGTGCTGAAATTTAACTTGGTGCCCAAGGAGTTTTGCAAGCTCCTCCAAAACCTGGAAGTAAATCTAGGATCCCGGTTCGAAATGATCGACACCGGAATACCATGCAGCTTGATAATTTCTCTAATATACAACTCTGCATATTGATCCATAGAGAAGGTCGTCTACACAGGTAGAAAATAGGCCGACTTCGTCAGTCTGTCCACAATAACTCATATGCTATTATGGCCTCTAGTCGTCCTCGGTAGGCCAACAATGAAGTCCATAGTGATGTTCTCCCATTTCCATTTAGTGATTGGAAGAGGCTGAAGAACCCCACCCGACCGTTGATGTTCAGCCTTCACTTATTGACATATCATACAAGACTCCACATGTTTGACAACCTCGTTCTTCATATTTGGCAACCAGAAGTGTAGTTTCAAGTCTTGATACATCTTCGTGCTCCCCGGATGTACTGAGAAAGAAGACGAGTGGGCTTCCGATAAAATGTCCTTTTGTAGCTCTTCATCTTTTGGAACATACCACATATGTCTGAACTTCAAAATATCATTGCCTGAATAACTGAAATCGGAGGAGGCATTGGCCAACTTACTCACAATATCACCCATCTCCTTCGAATTGATCTTTTGGGCCTCTTTAATTCGGTCTAAGATGGTTGGCCGCAATGTCAAATCCGCCAGCACGGCCGATAACTTAGAAACTACCTCCATATCGAACTTCTGAATTTTTGTCCTCAAAGGCATTGATACGGCTGACATAGCTGGTTGCATAGTAGCCGGCATCCTGCTCAATGTATTGGCTACCACATTAGCTTTCCCGAAGTGGTATTTAATCTCAATGTCATAATCTTTCACAAACTCGAGCCACCGTCGTTGCCTCATGTTTAACTCTTTCTGGGTAAATATATACTTCAAGCTTTTGTGATCAGAAAACACCTCACATAACTGTCCATATAAGTGGTGTCTCCATACCTTCAGTGCATAGACAACTGTTGCTAACTCCAGATCATGAGTAGGGTAGTTTTGCTCATAATTCTTCAATTGTCTGGATGCGTATGCACCACTTTTCCTTCTTGCATTAATACGCATCCCAAACCAACCTTCGACGCATCACAGTATACACTGAATATGCCGTCTTCGATCGGTAATACTCACAAAGGAGCAGTGGTTAATTTATACTTAAGCGTCTGAAAACTCTCTTCGCAAGCTTCAGACTACTTGAACTTGATGTCTTTCCTTGTTAAGTTGGTCATAGGCTTTGCTATCCCAGAAAATCCCTTGATAAACTTTCTGTAATAGCCATCTAGCCCGATAAAACTTCGTACCTCGCTGGCATTCCTTGGCCTCGGCCATTCTTTCACGGCCTAAATCTTGGCCGGATCCACAGACATTCCTTCTGCAGACACCACATGGCCTAGAAAGTTAATTATGCTCAACCAGAATTCACACTTTGACAGTTTGGCGTACAATTGGTGTTGTTTCAGGGTTGATAGCACAATCACCAAGTACTCTTCGTGCTCTACCTCATTCCAAGAATAAACCAGGATGTCGTCGATGAAGACGATCACAAACTTGTCCAGAAAATCCTAGAATATCCTGTTCATCAGGTCCATAAATGTTGCCAGGGCATTAGTCAATCCAAACGACATCACCAAGAACTCATAATGTCCGTATCGGGTTCTGAATGCGGTCTTTGGAATATCGTCAACTCTGACCTTCAACTGGTAATAACCGGAGCATAAATCAATTTTTGAGAATACTCAAGCCCCTTGCAGCTGATCAAATAGAACGTCGATCCTCGGCAACGGGTACTTATTTTTGATAGCCAATTTGTTCAGCTCACGGTAATCAATACACATGCGTAGGGACCCATCCTTTTTCTTAACAAATAGGACTGGAGCACCCCACAGAGAGAAGCTAGGGCGTACGAAGCCCTTGTCCACCAATTCCTTTAGTTGGGCCTTCAACTCCCTCAGCTTAATTGGCGCCATTCGATACGGGTTATTTGATACCGGTTCGGCACCAAGACATACTTCGATCTCGAACTCGATTTCACAATCCGGTTGCAACCTCGGTAGGTCATCTAAAAAAACCTCTGAGAAGTTTTGAACTGCCGGAATATTTTGAAGTTCCACCTCACCTTGCCTTTGCACATCCACCACGTGGGTAAGAAATCTGACACATCCTGACCTATCAGCTGTTGAGCTTTCAGGGAGAATATAACAGGCATATTGTGTTTCTTTTGTATAGCCTGATAGGAGAACTCTTTCTCGTTCGGGCGTTTAAAGAACACAAGCCCGGACCTGCAATTGATCGTGGCATGATGTCTAAACAGCCAATCCATTCCCAGAATTACATCGTATCCTTTCATACCGATAATGATAAGATTGACATACAAGCAGCAGTCTCGTTAAGCCTCTTAACGCCCTTGTTCTGTGGTTGTTGTGGTTGCCAATTTTGACCCCTTTGTTGTTGTTGAGGGGCATCACGAATGAATCTTTTCGACGAATCCCTCTATTTCTGAAACTTCATTTCTAAGGCTTCCAACTGATTAGCCTTGGCCACCACTTTCGTATACGGGGCTTCATCAAAATCCCCGGTCGTGATTCCCCGTAAAAGGTCCATCTTCAGACCCTGGATGAACTGGTGTACCTTGTTTTCGTCGGTGGCCACCAGATGAGGTGCGTAGCGGGATAGTGACTCGAACTTCTGAACATACTCGGCCACCGATCCATATTGCCGTAGTCGAGAGAATTCCATCATCTTCTCCTTCCTTGTGCTGCGGTCGAAGTACTTCTCATAGAAAATCCTCTTGAATCCACCCCAATCCATCCCCACTGTAGTTGACTGTACAGTGTCCCACCAAAATCCAGCATTCTTAGTGAGATGAAACGTGGCACACACCACTTTCTTACTTTCTTCCACTTATGCGTAGTTAAACATTCTCTCGATCTGTCGGATCCATTCCTCAGCGTGAGTTGGGTCCGTCGATAATCCATCAAATGTAGGCAGTTGGAGCCGTCGGAATCTGTCTCCACTGTGTCACGTGGAGCATTTGAATGATTATTGTTGTTGTTGTTGTTCCCATTATCCTCTCTGGCCATCATACGTTCCACCATGCGGGACTGTACACCCACCAACTTGGTTAAACGGTCAATGGCTTCACGGCTATCATTCACCTCACCTTAGCGTCCTCTCACCATTTTTTTTTATGAAAATCCTATACATAATAATGAATTCAATTTAATAAACTAAAACGGGTACATAAACTTAAACTCTTACAGTTGGTGGAGCAATCTCACATGGTGGATTGTGCAATCAGACAGTCTACAAAACAGCTTTTAAAACTTGAGATCTCTGATACCATAACTGTGACGACCCCGAACCTGCCGGGACCATCACAGGACTCGACTGGACTTTGAGTTTGACTTACACATTTTTGGACATAAATTTTTTTGACTTTTTAAAACTCTTGAACGTTTAAAATGGCAAGACATAAAATGGACATAAAATGGGAGACTTAAAATGGACATGTAAAATGGAAAACATAAGAAAAACTGGAAGACTTAAACTGGAAGATAGAATTGGACGACTGCAGAAATGGACGACTGCAGAGCTGGACTACTGCAGAAATGGACGACTGCAGAACTGGACTACGACGACTGCAGAGCTGGACTACTGCAGAAATGGACGACTGCAGAATTGAACTACTGTATAAATGGACTACTGTTTACAGAACATAATGGACGACTGTTTAAAGAACAGAATGGACGACTGAAACAGGCCATAGAATGGACGACTGAATAATTGGAAAACTTGAAAACTTGAAAGACATAAACATATACTCCGCCGATCGATCGGTTACCCTAGGCGATTGATCGGATACCTCTCTGTTTGACGACTTACTTCTTTTGACACAAAAAGCTTCAAACCCCAAAAACCCGATTCAAAACGTAATTTTAGACATGTTAGAAAACATGACAGAAGTTCAAGAAATCTAACTACATGGATATCTCTAAAACTCGAGACAATCCATGCACAACCAAAAAGAAAAGATTCCAAACAATTCCAGTATATTTCAAGAAAATTACAACTGTCAGCACAGAGGTTTTAAAACATCAACACAACTCCTATACATCACATGAATCCCAAAAATGTACAAAACTCGACATACACTTCAAAAATGTACAAAACTCGACATACACTTCAAAACCACACCCCACAGGTCAAAATGGGTTTGACTGCCGCAACCAACCCCAGGAGTTTTTCCCGCCAACTGCACCTACTTGTCAGCCTGAGGCACAAAGTCCTCATCCACGGGATCCGTACCTACAACAGGGAGTTCAACTATGAGCCTAGAGCTCAGTAAGAACATACAATCCAGTGATGCATATGCTATGCATGAACCTTTGAAATACATGAACATTACTTTACATTACATTCAAGTGGACAAGAGGTATAAGTGAGGCTTATAGAGGAACCGACGCAATAGAAGTACATAACAGGTACATAACAGGAGTACACAACAGGCATGTAACAGGAATACATAACAGGATGTCAGTCCCCGTCCCACACTTAACCGTACATTACATTACAGGTTTTATCTTTCTTAACTTCAAACCAAGTGCATAGAATATTTACATGACTTTCAAGAAAACGTGTATGCATGAACATATACAGTGCTTAAACGTAATTTGAATAGGCGGCAGAATAACAAGGCAAGATATAGAACAAAACACATTTAACTTAGAACGTAATTTATAACATAACTACCCGACAACAACCTTGATAAACAAAAACCTAGTATCTATGTGATGTAGGGCCTTAAGGGCCAACTTATACGCATGAACTTACCTGATGTCCGTAGAGTTGCAACGTGCACGTACGTCCTTGGCAATTCACGAACCTATATCATGCACGATCGAACATAAACCACGTTGAAAAATGATAACTAACAAACTTAGTAGAACTTTCTCTAAGTTCCATTCAAACCCTTATATAACATTCTAGCGTGTTTTTTTTATACAAAAATGATAAGTTTTCTCCAAAACCTTAACCCTAAAACTTCAACGGAACTCACGTATAACTAGTCAAAACTCGTTAACTAGCGTAGAGGATTACCTTAGACAGAGAAATTGGAAGAAATCGGAAGGAAGGAAGAGCTTCGTTGATCGTTGGCGTGGAGAGGAGGTTGTCTGGTTTGCGTGAAAGAGAGAAACAGAGAAAGGAGAAAATGAGAAGTGTTTCACGTAGGAGGGAAGAGAAGAGAGGGAGAACATGGCTTCTTCAACAAGTTGAACATGTGTCAAGCCCTCATTGGCTCCCTCCCAACCACCTTAAATGCTTTCCCATGATGCCCTTCCATTGGTTTCTAACTAAACCGTTATTTACTTCATCGATTCGGTCTCATGAATCTCTCTTTTTCTATTAAACACTCCGACAATTTCCACTAAAACGTTCATTGTATTAATATCAAATTAATCCTGTTTAATAATTCGAGGAATAATTACATGGCCAAAAATGTCAGGTGTTACAGACTTAGGTACAACTTACCAACCTTTTGATCTCTCTAAACACAAAGTCATATAGGGTGAACTAACTATAGTCAAGCAGGGATTACAAATGTTGTATCTAGTGTTTTGAAAAAAAAGTTGCACATACAATAATGATCATAAAAGTTATTCAAAAACAACTTTCAAGAACCATCAATGGAGTCACAAAGAAAAACAATCCACTAATATGTAGTAAGTGTCACATTATAAAAACATCGGTGAAAAGAGATCACTCAAGGACCCTAAACATTGATGTCATAGGTGTAAGAGGGAGAAAATGTAACGACCCCTTTTCCCAGCAAGATATTGTCCGCTCTGGGGATTGGGCCATGACCCAATATCCTCCCCTCACGACTTTATTTGGCGAGGACTTCCTAGTCGATCACCCAACTTGGTACTACTCTCGCCGAAACACTTTTAACTTCGGAGTTCTTATGGGATCCGTTGTCAATTGTGCTCCAAAACGCGTCTTACTAGTTTGGGAGGGTTTCCTTACATATGTTTCATTTCTACATACTTCCCCAAGCGATGTGAGATTGTGACCTCTTTCTACAACCGAACCCTCTGGCCCAAGTCCAACCCGAGATCCGTGGAGTTTTAACCTAGCACGTCACCCTCCGGCCCAAGTCCCACTTGGGATTCGTGGAGCACTGGGTGGTTCCTCATCATACGTGTCCATTCGGGTCATCACAATCACCCCCCTCGGGGGCCCAACGTCCCCGTTTGCCACATTTCTGGTTGGGTACAGGCTCTGATACCATTTGTAACGACCCAGTAAGATATTGTCTGCTATGGGGATTGGGTCGTAACCCAATATCCTCCCCTCAAAGTTTTTTTGGCGAAGACTTCCCAGTCAGTCACCCAACCTGGTACTACTCTTGCCGAAGCACTTTTAACTTCGGATTTCTTATGGGATCCGTTGCCAATTGTACTCCAAAACGTGTCTTACTATCTTGGGAGCGCCTCTTTACATATCTTTCATTTCCACATACTTCCCCAAGCGATATGGGATTGTGAGAACCCCCTTTTTACGACCCATCACCTTTCGATTCACCCGCGCAGAAGTACCGGCATCCGAGTTCCGGTTCGTGCAGCCATCGTACACATACTTACACATCTTGGTCGTCACAATAAGGGGGGATGATTGTGATGACCCGAATGGACACGTATGAGGAGGAACCACCCGGTGCTCCGTGAATCCCGAGTGGGACTTGGGCCGGAGGGTGACGTGCTGGGTTAAAACTCCGCGAATTCCGGATTGGACTTGTGCCAGAGGGTTCGGTCGTAGAAAGGGGGGTCGTCACAATCCCACATCGCTTGGGAAAATATGTGAAAATGAAACATATGTAAGGAAACCCTCCCAAACTAGTAAAACGCGTTTTGGAGCACAATTGACAACGGATCCCATAAGAACTCCGAAGTTAAAAGTGCTTCGGCGAGAGTAGTACCAGGTTGGGTGACCAACTGGGAAGTCCTCGCCAAACACAGCCGTGAGAGGAGGATATTTGGCTACGACCCAATCCCTAGAGCGGACAATATCTTGCTGGGAAAATGGGTCGTTACAAATGGTATCAGAGCCTGTATCTAACCAGAAATGTGGCCAACGAGGACGTTGGGCCCCCGAGTGGGGGTGATTATGATGACCCATATGTGTAAGTATGTGTACGATGGCTGCACGAACCGGAACTCAGATGGCAATACGTCCGCGCGGGCGAACCGGAAGGTGATGGGTCGTAAAAAGGGGGTCGTCATAATCCCACATCGCTTGGGAAAGTATGTGGAAATAAAATATATGTAAAGAGACCCTCCCAAGATAGTAAGACGCGTTTTGGAGCACAATTGACAACGGATCCCATAAGAACTTCGAAGTTAAAAGTGCTTTGGCGAGAGTAGTACTAGGTTGGGTGACCGACTGGGAAGTCCTCGCCAAACAAAGCCGTGAGAGGAGGATATTGTGCTACGGCCCAAACCCCAGAGTGGACAATATCTTACTGGAAAAAGGGGTCGTTACAGAAAATGATCTTCAAGATGATCCTAACGTATAACAATAAACTTTGATTAGGCTTATAAATTTTCATTTAGTGACACGAAATCATAAATTGTCTCATAACATCTTCGCATAACATGAAAACACATATTTGATCGTTGGTATATGGACAACAGACAACTACCTTGCCCTTGGGTCAAGCAAAGCCCATACATGTACTTTACAACAATAATCAAATGCATATACAAAATAAATGTGTCATGAAAACATACACATATAACAAAATTGATATATTGTAAGACATGATATGTCACCTGTATCTAAGATAACTCAAAGTAGAGTTTAAAAATCATGATATGCATGACGGTTATAATAATTAAAACTTCTAATTCAACAAGTATCTACCTCTTGACACTACAAAAATCTATATCCAAGCAACTCAAACCAATTCGTGTTATCCTTGCACCTATAATCATACTCACACTAATACACTTCTAGGGTTATCTGAATATATGTTGGATCTTATAAAATGGATGTAAATCAACTCGAAGATTTAATTGAGAAGCCCTAAAAAATTGGCTAGAAAAGGGACCTAAGGTTGCAGCCTCCAAACAAAGGTGTCGCAGCGTCGAGCACTCTAGCATTTTGATGCATGTTTGTGCCTTGGCATCAACTCCTTATTTTGCGGCACAACACGTGTCGCGTAGCTGTAAATTTTGGCATAACACTTCAACGATGTGGTTTGGTGTTCTACGCTGTCATGGCGCTTCTTGAAAACTTAAGGCCCCACGGCATCAATCATACGATCTTTTGGATTTTCAAGATAAAAACCCGAGTCTTGAGTACTCAACACCAATTTGTGTATAACCCAAGCCAAACTAATTATATATTAATTTTGTGCATCACAATTCATTATTTTCTTTTACTTACTAGTTTCGGATCTAAAAATTTACTTTTTAACTCAAAATTCAATTTTCAAACAAAAACTTCAATAAACAGTTTAATTTCAACTCACCCTTTAAGATCTTTGATATCTCTCTTAGATTGACTTTTTTATGATATCAATCTATGTTCAATTAGAAAAACTCCAAGTCTAAATTGAATTCCTGAGTCTAATTCAAAGTTTTATAACAAGAGGACAAACCAATATACATTCGCCTTACTTACCAAGATCTTCTAGATAGTTCGTAGTTTTTTACATAAGAATCATCGAATCCATTGTTGAATTGGTAAACTTTCACTTACCAAGGCGCTTTTCTTAAATGGCCACTGCCTCCTCTTTCCACTAAATGAGATAATAGGTTTGAGAGTAGAAAATTTGATTTATATACATTAGAGATGACAAATGAGCGGGTTGGTTTGTCAGCCTGCTCAGTCGGCTCGGTACTGTAATGAACTCGGCTCGTTTAACTTTGACTCGCGAGGCAGCTCGGGTTAGAAATTTTTTTGGACTGATTCATTAGGTTTGACTCGTTAGGCTCGGTGAGCCAAACTTTTTTAGGGTTAGCTCGGCTCGGCTCGGCTCGGTCAACTCATTTGTCACATTAAATGCGACAATTAAATATGTGTCAACTTAGTTAGTATATGTATAATTTGTAATAATATTTCTGTAATAATTTTTATTAGATCATCTTAAATATTTTTTTTTCCTAAACAAGTGTCATTTTATGTATTAATAAAACAATTTTGTTAACTAAATAATTAACTATTATATTTTTACATCATAATGATAAATAATTATCATAATTTTAATAATTAATTTTTTTAAAAAAATATACATTATATTTATATAAATGAAAGATATTTATATATGTTTGGTTCGTTAAGCTCGGCTCGTTTAACTCACTAGACTAGGTAAATCATATTTTTTCAAGTTTGACTCGGCTGGCTCGTTTATCATCTCTAATATATATACAACTCTTGACTACTTAATAAAAGCATGTTAGGTCATGCCTCATGGTTATGAGTTATGAGATTTACATAGAACTAATATCAATTAAATTTATAAACTTAATTCACTTAACATTTTAATTCATGAAACTCTTGGTTAATGCATCTTTTGAATAGGTTTATGTTAATTTTTTTCTTTAATATTTTTTTATTATTAAAGTTTATGTATTTGTGAAGAGGTATCTAGAAAGTTCTATTTATGTGTATGTAGGTACATCAGTAAATGTACTTGGGAGATTCATTATGTATTAATACATGTATATGATCAATTATGTAGTTCATATACATGTCACGACCCGGAGAGGGGCCTAGATAGAAATGTCAGGCTAAGTGACATGATCGTCATAGAAAACCCAACAACTCAACTCCATGATAGGTTTTACAGTGGAAGACTTTCAAAATAAATGAAGTCATGACCCACAAAAATGGACCAAAATCTCCATAACGATCACATAAGAATAAGATAATGCAAAACGTAAATGGATCTAATAAATACTTTGCAGAAAATAAAGTACCAAACACCTAAAAGTCTTATACATACCGGAATAAGAAGAATAAACGAAGAAGTTCCTCATCAAGACAAAGAATAACGCTCGAGAAAATAAAAGGGGGACGAAGAAGGGGATTCACTCTTCAATGAGCAATAACAACACTAGCCTAAACGATCCTAACGATATAAATGGAGGGTTAGAGTGAGCGACTAACTCAGTTGTAATGACCAGAATTTTTAGTATTTCGCTTTCTAATGTTATGTTTGTAAACGGAGAAATTTAAAGTCATTTCACGAGCAGAAAGTTTTATTAGAACCCTAAGAATTAATTGGGAGATTTAGTGAAATAGAGAAATTTCGAAGAATCCAAATCAATGGGCTAAGTAGCGATTTAGTTAGAAAATTAAGTGGAGGGGTAAAATGGTAATTTTGGAGGTTAAATTTAATAAAACTCTCACACCCCTCTTCTCTTCTTCCACCCTTCACGATTTCTCCTCCAGAGGAAAAATCTCTCCCCCTTCCTCCTTAGCGATTTTCATTCTCCTCCGATGTTTCTCTTCACGCGGCCGACGTTTCTCCAAACGGTGATTTTCTCTTCCGATTTTCTTCAACGATTCAAAGCCCTAGGTAAAATTCTAAGTGTTTCGTTACGATAGTTTTCAGTTTTTAGAGTTGAGAATAGTTAGGGTTATGAAATTGTAGGTTAATGTTAGATATTGGTGGGTTTATCGTATTAATGACTATTTAATGGTGAAATTATGGTTATTGTTGGTAGTTAGAGTGAAAGAATGAATAATGGTTGATTATTGGGTTGAACTTGGTTGTTGGAGAGTGTAAATATCATTAATGATTTGATAAAGAAATTGTGAGCTCAAGGTGTTCGGTGAAATGCTTGAATGGTGTAAACTAGAATTTTCTAGGAAATTGCCTTAGTTAGAAGTTACGTTTAGTTTGCAAATTGGTTTGTTTAGGATCGGTTTTAACGCCAAGAATTGTGAAATGTTTTAGGTGAACAAATCTTAAGGGAGGTGCTCGGCTTACTAAGGATGCCAAGTAAGTGTGTGTTAGGTTTTCGACCCTTAAGGCCCTACATTGTATCGATGCTAGGATATGTGAGTTTGGTGATGCTTAATGGATTTTGGGGTTTTGATGAGTCGGATAGCCTAGAACGTTAGTTATTAGCTATGTATTATGTTTGCTTATGAGCTATGTACGTTTATGGAATTGTTATCAATTGTCATTAATGATTGTTGATTGTCGTATGTGCATTTTCCCTCATGCATCATATTTTCCTAAAAAGAGCATACCAAATGTTTTAAACACACGTTTTCATGAAAAGCGAAGTAAAAGGATGAAAATTATGTAATGGTCAAGCGTGGGTAATGTATGAGTAGGGCACATGGCATGTAAATGATCTCACGGGGCAAGTTATGTGATCTCACGAGGAAAATTATGTGGTCTACGGGATAGACGGGGTGATGCCTATGCCTACTCTTGCGTAAATTCCCATTGTTCCCATGTTATGTAACGTTAAAGAAATGAAATGAACATGTTTTTACGAGATTATGCATTCGTGTATATGTTTATGTTTAGTGCACTCTTTACTAAGTGTTAACCTTATCGTTTAAATCGTATGATATAGGTGACGAAATCGAAGGTGAGGAACCTCCCCCTGATGTCAACATATAAGGCGGTCGATGGATGGTATTCGTGGCGGGCGTGGGTGGTGCTGGCACAGCTTATTTTGATCGGTGGGTGTGCTCCGAGTCTTTTGGGTAAATCATGTAAAGGTATTAGGGATAGATGTATAGAATGTCTATTTTTGGATGATTAGTAATTAGCTCAGAGATACTGTCTTTTGGATGGGTTTATGAATGAATTTTCCAGATAATGTCTTTACAAAGTTTCCGCTGCATATTTGATGTTGATGAAATGGTTTAGGTATTAGATTGAATTTGATGATTATAGTATGTAAAATTGCAAGTAAATATGTGGTATATTACGTGGAGATAGATAGGTGAATTGAGGATATGTTGTGGTTAAGGTTTTGTAGGTGAAACGTTGGAGAAAAGCAAAGGAATGGAGAAAAAGAGGAAGGAGGGGAGCTGGGGGCGCACAGGGTGTGCTGGGCGTGCAGCTGGTGCATGCAAGGCGCACACGCGGCAGGCGAGCACAGCGTGTAATAACCCGAAAATTTTTACCTAGTAAATTAAAAGTCTTATTAGAATTTCCGTGAGAGATTTTAACGGGTTAGCTAGTTTATTAAAACTTAAGATTTTATTTGGAAGAGGATTTCCAAAATTTTAGGTCGAGAGGGACGCGAACTTAACGGAAATACGGAAGTTCAAACACGTGAGGGCGATTTAGTAATTTGGTTAACAAAAAAAATAATAATAATAAAATTTTTTAAAGAAACAGAATGGCTTCACGGAGAAGCCATTCTGCTTCTTCAGCTTGAGCTCCCGACGAGAGACAGAGCCCGAGCGACGTCCCTCCTCCGATGACCACCGTGGTTTCTGACGTTCTCCAGTCAGACGACGTCGGCGATTCTAGGACTGCCATTTTCGGCCGTCTTCGCACACAGGACCAAACGGTAAGTCTTTTTACCTTGTTTCGGTTCTGTTCGTGGCCGAGGGTGACGAGCTAGTTTGAGCTCCGATCGCCGAACAAAATTGGTTGCTTCCGGCGTGGGTTTGCCAACCCTTGGACTGGCTATGGTCGCCTGGCCGTGAAGAGCCCTGTTTGGGCAAAAATTAGTAAGCCTGGTTCAAGCATTTCGATTTTTGCTGTGTGTAGCCTCGGGATTTTGGTTAGATTATGCTAATTGAGGGTAAATGGGGTTGATTGGTGAGGAAACGGGTGGAATTGATGGAAAACTGGGAAGGGGAAAATTTCCGATTTAGGGCAGATTCGGGTTTTGCTATTTTTAACCTAGCTACGGCCGTTTGTTTTAAATTTTCTTTTTGCAGCTTAAACTAGAATATTAGAGGAGTACGTGGCCCTGGAATCGTTCGATTCCATTAGCCGACGCGAAAGTTACGCGCGTTTGAAGTTTCCGGACGATTTTTACCAAACCCAAATTAGTGGCCCGTTTAGTTGGGTTCTAGTTGGGTTAGGCTAGAAATAATAGTTTGAGAGTGAATTGGTGAATGTAAGCTTGATGTTAATGAAGTTTGAATTTTTGTCATAGGTCGAGCCGTAGGTGAGCAGGGAACCGAGCATCCTCAGCGAGCTAGGACGCCAGGTAAGTAATAGTGTGGGTGTAAATGCCTGAGAGTCACCCAGAAGGGCCTACACCACAGTTGTTTGCATGTTGTGAGTCGTGTGTATGTCTTGAGTAGTCAGTATGTGATGTGTATGTGTAGTCGTTGTTAGTGGTATATTGTGAGTCTTGTATAGGTTGTGGGTCAGTTGTATGTATGTTGTGATTTTTGTGCAGGTTGTGGGTTAGTTGTATGTATGTTATGAGTCTTGTATAGGTTGTGGGTCAGTTGTACATATGTTCTGAGTTTTGTGCAGGTTGTGGGTCAGTTGTACGTATGTTGTGAGTTTTGTGCAGGTTGTGGGTCAGTTGTATGTATGTTGTGAGTCTTCTACAGGTTATGGGTCAGTTGTACGTATGTTGTGAGTTTTGTGCAGGTTGTGGGACGCGGGCCGGAGGTCAGGTACTCCGTGAATCCTGGGTAGGACTAGGGCCGGAGGTCAGGTACTCCGTGAATTATGGGTTGGACTCGAGCCGGAGGTCAGGTACTCCGCGAATTCTGGGTTGGACTCGGGCCAGAGGTCAGGTACTCCGCGAATTCTAGGGGTGGACAGAACCAGCCCGGAACTTCAAAACCAGATCGGACCGGTGGTCCGGGCCGGTTCTTGGCCGATTCTGCCTCCCGTGGGACCAGTTCCGGTTCCACTGATAGGGGAACCGGGAATCGCAGTCCGGTTCCCGATTCCCTGTGTTGGTCCCAGGAAATCCCACAGGAGAACCGTGACCCATGAAAAAAAAAACAATTGTTTTTTTAGCAAAAAAATTGGAGATTTTTAGATTGAGAGTGGAGAGGACGAGGTTACTTGGCTAGAGTTTGACCATGAAAAAAACATTTATTTTTTGACTTGTACTCTTGTAGATGAGGCCCTGCTTCGTCCTTTCTCCATTTCTACGTGAGGTTCGCCTTCTTCTCCCTCTTGAAGACTGATATGCATTTTAATGGGATCCACTCGATTGTTTCTGTGTACGTCTCTGCTAAAACTATAGTTTTTGAGCGAACGAACGATGTGGGTCTTCTTTTCCTAGTCTCTTCCCCTACCCACATGATTATTCCTGCTTATTTTTCGCTGCTGCTTTTTAGTTACTGAGAGAGTGAAGGGGATTTTGTCTGTTGTTATGTGTTTTTGCTTTCTGGGTTTGGCTCAGAATGATGTCTATTGCTTGCCAGAGTCTTGATTTTGGAAGGGGTTTGGTTGATTTGGGTTCTTATGGTTGTTCTTATTCTTCGTTTGATCGAGCGTCATTGAAAAATTATGTAAATGGAAGTTCTGAAGGTGGAAGAAGAAGTTATGGCGGTCGAAAACTGGTCTGTCACTGAAAGTCATTGCTCGGTGTAAAATAAATACGATGTTTCTTTAAATGTTTATTTTTTTAAATTAAAAAAAATATAGGAGGGAACCGGTACCGAACCGGAACTGGACCAAAAATTTGGTTCGGTTCCGGTTCGGTACCGGTTCCACTAGGGGCCGATTTTGGTTTCGGGAATTCATTTCCAGAAACCCACGATCCGGTCTGATTCCAGTCCAGAACCGGCCCGGACCGGACCAGACCGTGCCCAGCCCTAGCGAATTCTGGGTTGGACTCGGGCCGGTGGTCAGGTACTCCGCGAATCCTGGGTGGATGGCTGTATCACCTGGTTCCGTTGAATCAAAATTATTCTATCAACTTATGATGTACGTTTTAGGGATGAAATTGGGAGAAACTAGTGATTAGGTTAATGAGTGACTAAATAAGGGTAGAACTTTAATTTGGAGATTTAGTAGTGAATAACGTATTTAAGGAAGGGTTTTGTGAGGTTTAGCCGCCACTGTTTCTCATTTCCTCTTTTGGTATTCAGCTCAAGCTCAGTAGAGCTCTCCAGGCGATTTTCTCTCCGATTTCCATTCCTCAATCTAGGTGAGTTTTCCTTCATTTTTTCTTGAGTTTTAGTGACTAGATAGCAGAGAGAGTGAAATGTGTGTGTTTTGGGAACGCTGTGAATGAGAATAGGTTCGGGTTTTGATGATAAACCGAGAATGTATGATTATTAGAGTTCCAAGTTAGCTACCTTAGGTTTCCGAATGGTTTAGAATGAGGTATAGTGAAGATTGAATTAATGCTCTGTTTATGATTTTAGGTGAGCAAACTCCCGAAGTAACTTACAACCCAACAATCCCTAGGAGACCAGGTAAGTGGAGTATGCATGTGCCTTCGGGCCTACATCACAAAACAGTAGGATTATGTATGTTTGAATTTGTCAATATGTCATGCATCATATTTTGAAAGAACACGGAAATGAATTTACATATATTGGCATGGTAAGAAACGAACAGATTACAACAGATAAACTATTAAGGAAACTAATCTGCCCCTTAACTTATGAAGGGATTTATAACTTTGGGAAAATTGATCCGCTTTCCAAATGGAGTTTAGGATCAGATCAGCTGTTGAGAGAACTAATCCGCCCCTTAATTTATGAAGAGGATGTATGACTTTGGAAAAATTGATCTAACTCCCAATGGAATCGAGAGATCAGATCAGTGAAAAAATGTATATGCAACTGAGAGGTGGAAGTAGAAACTGCATGATTAGGATTTATGTTTCAGCATTTCATTTCGTTATTGCTTCACTTATTTAGCATTAGGCTAATAGATAAGTTTTGTGATGTAGGTGAAGAAGCCTCAGAAGGTGTGTTCTCTGAGCATGTTGAAGAATAGGCTGATTGGGGGAGCACATTCATGCCTCGACTTGGTGAACTAATGGGGCGGTTTAACTATTGTCTATTTATGAAGTTTCAATGGTTAAGTGCCTTGTGGAAGTGTGCAGAGAGTTTTAATAACATTAATAGTTCTGATGTTTTTAACAACTTTATGGTTTTCTTGTTCTGAGTATGAAAAACATGATTTAGTTTAGAGGTAGTTGCTTTGCTGGATATTTTTAAAAAGTTGTGGACTTATGTTGTTTTGAAGATTTTTAGTAAAATGTACAAGTTCTTTGGTAGTCAGAGTTTTTATTTGTTTAGAGTGAAAATGGTTGTTAGGCTGTTATGTTGAGTGTTTTCTTTTGTCTATCGGCGGATGTAGTCCACCGGTGGATGTTGAGTGTTCTTGTCTATCGGTGGATGTTGTCCATCGGTAGATGTAGGTATTAGATTTTTGTCGTTTTGTGACCGGTGGATGTGAGCGTAGGAGTGAGTATTAGATTTTGTCGTTTTGTGACCGTGGATGTGAGCGTAGGAGTGAGTATTAGATTTTTGTCGTTTTGTGACCGGTGGATGCGAGCGTAGGAGTGAGTATTAGATTTTTTTGGCATTTTGTGATCGGTGGATGCTAAGGGTTGCTGTCGTTCGAAGGATTCGATCGGTGGACGTGAGCAGTGGATGTGGGTAGTCGACATGTCGTGCGACTGACACTGTTTAGCGGTGGATGCATTCTATTTCTGCCTCTACAGCTGAGCCTATTTTATTTCTGCTTCTACCGCTGACACTGTTTAGCGGTGGATGCCTTTTTGTTTCTATTTCTATCGCTGGAACTGTTCAATGGTGGACGTGTCCTATTTTGTTTTATTTTCTTTTAACCAATTGTCTTTAATAATTTAATTAAATTAATAAATGTTGTTTTATACAAATAAATTTCCGCTGCAAGTTTTTACGTTTAAGGATCAAATTTTGATCGTCGAGTGAAATTTTAAGTTTTTCTCAGAATGTTATAGTGTGGTTATGTATTATGAGTAATGAACCGGGTTTATATAATTCGGGGCGTTACTATGGCACTGTTAGGGCGACCCGACCTATGGAGCCGTGGTACGGTGTTGATAAAGAGTAGGATTTTTTGTCTTTTGTGGAGGTAAGTGTATTTGTTGTATATAGTCATAGTTAAGGGTGATGTGTTGTAATATCCGGCTCTACGGGATTTTGTTGTATATGCATATATTGGCATTTTTGTAAATGTATCAAATTAAGTCTTTTTTATGAATAGAAAGCGTTATTAGAATCCTAATAATTAATAAGAATTTTAAGAAAATTTTGAAAATTTTGGGAGTTGTAACGCTAGATTACGAGAATTACGTTTCTCGTAATATAAACGACGTTTTAATAAAATTAGTAAACAAGGTCCGTTTTGCGAACAGACAGTTTTAATAAAGCCCTGATAATAAGTTGGAGTTATTGGCGAAATAAGAAAATTTTAGAGAAACCGAATTGAGAGTCAAATAACGGAATAAGTGATGAAATAAATAGAAAATCAAAGGAAGGGCGAAATGGTAATTTGCAAAGTCAAATTTAATTAAAAAGACACTTTTCTCTTCTTCCTCCCAGCACTTACGATTTCCAGAGAGCTTTTCTCTCAACCTTTGCGATTTTCTTCTCCCTCCTCCCGGCGTTTCTCTCTTCTAGAGACGAGCTCTCCTCTGGCGACTCGTTTTCTCCGTGCTTTCTTCTCCGATCAACGCTCTAGGTGAGGTTATGTAGTTTTTGAACTTTAGTTTTCGACTTTCACAGAGTTAAAATGATTAGGGTTTCGTTTAGGGTTTCATTAAAAACGTGATTTAGGGTTTGAAATTGATAGGTTTACCGTAGTTGCGAATGTAATGGAAGTATCGAACGTTATTGGACGAAGTTAAATTGATTTGTGAGAAATTTTAGGGTTCGAGAATTTTAGGGGTTTTGGAAAAACTCGTTAATGGAGGTTTTTGGGTGTCTAGCGTGAATTGCTCGATAAATGACTCGATTAGTTAAATTAAAACTTTAGGAAAATTCTTTACTTAAGATTTCGTTAATTTGGACGTTTGACGGATTAAGCTCATATTAACGACAACTGTTATGAATTGCCTTAGGTGAACGATGCTCATGGACAGAGCTCAAAGTTCAACACACACGAGGTAAGTTCTCGTGACTTACTATGGCCGATTGGCCGACACCGTACGTCGAAGTCGCGTTGAGGATCATTGGTGAATTACTCGTTTAAATGTTTTGGTTGGGTAGTTAGGATTAGTTCTTTTATAGGTTATATTTTGTTGTCTTGATGGTATGTATGATGAATGTTTACCTTACGCATCTAACTGTTCATGCATCACGTCTTTTAAAATAGCATGAAAACGAATTCTGCACATGTTTAAGAAAATGAAATGAACGAACGAAATAAATCTACGTAATCTATTATCTGGTCACGGCGATGTGGGTTTAGCCCTCGGTGACAATCTGTCTGCGACCTAATTAAAAAGTAAAATGAACCAACTAAATGAATCTACGTAATCTGTTATCTGGTCATGGCGAGGTGGTTTAGACCTCGGTGACAATTTGTCTGCGATGTAATGGAAAAGAACATGTCTGTATGATTCATGAAACGTATATGCACAGCATGCATCTGCATTTACGAAACTTACTGAGCCTTTAGCTCATAGTTGTCTGTATGGTGTAAGTGATTTCGAAATAGGTGAGGAGGACGTTCCTCCTCCCGAAGCATGAGTCAGGTTGAAGAACAATGGTCGCGGGGATGTGCTGGCGCAGTCGAGGCGTTTTCGACCCCTGGGGATGTGTGTAAGTCTTTTGGGCTACTCTGGGTAGAAATACGTAAATAATATGTGTAGGTTGTTGTAAGGATTAGTTGAATTTGATGTTGATAATGAGATTGTTTTGATTTCACAGTTTACTGGAACTGTTGGAGTTTTCTTTTAAACAGGAAGAAATGTTTAGTTTTTAAACGGATCCACGCAGTTTGTTTTTACGAAATTTTACTACTTTTTTAAATACGTTCTAGGATATGTTTCGGGTTGTTTATTTGGTAATTCACGAAAGGGAGGAATGTATGGGGTTATGAACGATTTTATGTTGAAGTGTTATAGCGTGTATGTGTATAAGAAGAAGTGTGCAGGGGATGAGGAAAAGAAATGGAGAAAGTTGCTCTCTGGAATTCGGATTCCAGAGAACATATTAGAGGAGTCGGCACTCTCTGGAAATCCAGAGAGTGCGCCAATCGATCGCCCAAAAAGAGGCGATCGATCGCTGATCTTGTGGGGCGATTGATCGCCAACGTGAGAGGCGATCGATCGCCCCCCTGTTTTGCAAAGAGCCGATCGATCGGCTGTCAAGCAGCCGATCGATCGCCTCTGTTGATTTTCGGCCTCTGACGATTTTACCCTCGATTTTGATTCTGTTTTCTTCCATGTTTTATTCAATTGTTTTAAAATTGTTTTTAAATGTTTTATTAAATTGATTTCAAATTGTTTCCCACTTAAGCGTTAAGTATAAAAGAAAAAGAAATTTTTTTTTTTAACAGAAAAATTAAGAACGGGTAAGGGTCGCTACATGTGTCGCCCTATACTGTGGATTTTCTTCACTTATGGATGTTAGTATTTTAGTTTCCCTCTTTACTGCTATTTGGAGATTTCGTATACTGGATAGTTGAGTAGGAGTATTCTAGATCTGGTTGAGGATTTGATTCGTTTGCAGGTACTTAGCATTTTCAGGCGTTACTCTGTCAAAATTTTCGAGGAGGACGCCGTGGTGCTTAACGGTTAGGATTAAGGGAAATTAGTGAATCTAGGCAGCTAGGTAAGACATAAGAGAGCTTTAGGAGGTTAGTTTTAAATTCTGCTGCGTGAATTTTATTGAAAGGTATTTGTAACACCCGGTTTCAATATAAATCAAAATAAGTTATTAAACGGAGGTATATAATCTTATGGTTTAAAATTGAGTGAAATGTTGATTAGGTTATTAAGTGACTAGGCAGGGGCAAGATGGTAATTGCAAATTTATATTGTGGATAACGTATTTAAGGAAAGGTTTAGTGACGTTTAGCCGCCACTATTTTATTACTCTTACCTCTCAGCTCGGCGGACATCCTCTAGGCGATTCCCCTCCGATTTTCCCCAACCAAGGTGAGTTTTGATTAAATTACTTGCTGTTCTAGTGCTTAGGTAGCTGAAGGATTGCAATGTATGTGTTTTCGAAAGGCTGTGAGTGAGAGATTTGGGTTTGGGGTTTATTGATGTATCGGGAATGTTTAATCAGTAGAGCCCCAAACCGGCTTCCTTAAACTTCAGGGTAGTTAGATAAAGTCTAGTGGAAATCTAATCTATAATCTGTCGATGGTTCTAGGTGAGCAGATTTCTGGAGTAGCCTATAGCCGAGCGATTTCCAGGAGACCAGGTAAGTAAAGTATTGTGTGTGCCCTCGAGCCTACATCACAAAACAGTAGGTTTTTGCATGTTTGAGTATTTTCTGTATGTCATGCATCATAAATTTGAAAGAAAACGAAAATGAATTTTCATGTATCATGTGGAGAGGCAAGTTCAGATTGACGGGCATTGGCGGTTAAGGGAACTAATCCACCCCTTAACTGATGAAGAGGATTTATAACATTGGGAGAACTGATCCCACTCCCAAGGGAATTGAGGGATCTGAACAGTTATTAAGGGACCTCATCCGCCCCTTAATTAATGAAGAGGATGTAGACATTGGGAGAACTGATCCCACTCCCAAGGGAATCATAGGATTTGATCAGTAAACAAACGAAGTACAACCGAGATGAGAAAGTAGAAACTGCATATTTAGGATTTTGTTTCAGCATATCATTTCATTATTGCTTTACTTACTTAGCATTAGGCTAATAGATGAGTTTTGTGATGTAGGTGTTGAGGATACCACAGGTGAATTTCCTGAGTACACAGATGATTAGGTGTGGTTGGAGGAGCACATCCATGTCTCGGCTTGATAAACTGATGAGGCGGGCTAACTGGGGTCAGCAGGTGTTGAGGTTTAGTTGATAATGATCTAGTCTGAGTAGGTCGAGTTTTCATGACAGTAGAGATTTTAGCATTTCGAATACAATTTGAATATTATTGATTCTAGTAACCTGTTGAGTTTTAAGTGTTGGTTTACTGGATTTGATTAATGAAATGGTTTGAATCGTTTTTGAAAGGTCTTGGAGAGGCAAGAAAATTTCTTTCTGTAGTTAGAGTTGTGTCTGTCTTCTATCGGAATGTGATTTTAATAAAGCTATCAGATGATGTCGAGTGTTTTAGTCGTCCGGTGATGTCGAGCTTTTGCTCGTCAGATGATAAGGGTTAAGTCATTCGGATGAGGAGATCATCCGGCTGACGTCACCGGTAGATATAGAGAAAAGTCGTTCGGATGAGGAGATCATCCGGCTGACGTCACCGGTGGATGTCCCTATTAGACTGACCGGATGACCAGATTTATATTTTGTCGTTTAGTGACCAGTGGATGTCCCTGTTAGACTGACCGGATGACCAAATTTTACGTTTTGTCGTTTAGTGACCGGTGGATGTCCCTGTTAGACTGACCGGATGACCAAATTTTATGTTTTGTCGTTTAGCGACCGGATGAAGTCTTCAAATAGCCTTCCCCCTTCGTTGACCTTGTCCAGCGGACGACGAGTTTGACTTTTCCAACCTTCAAAGTATTTTCACGGGTTAAACCTTTGCTTCTTAATCGATTGTTTCTCAACATTTCCAACGTTTTTTTTTATATGGTTTTTGGTTAATTTTATTTTTGTTTAAACGATTTCCGCTGCAAGTTTACATGTTTTATCAAATGTCCAAATTTTGAATTTTGTACGAAGTTTTAAATTTGGTCCAAGTTTTCTTAGTAATATTTGGGTTATGAGTAACAAACCGGGTTCAGTAAACTCGGGGTGTTACAGTATTTCCAGCATTGGAAGTTTAAGCGAATAAAATTAGGAGAGCTTAGTGAGTTAATGAAATCAGGTATGGCACGAGTGATGTCTTCTGGAGACTTAGCTTTAAATTCCGCTGCGTCCGTTTAATTAAAATGAATTCCTTGCGTTAGTTGTTAAGTGGATGAGATAGTAGTTAAAGGGAGTCATTTAGCCCAGAGTAGTCCCTGTAGCGAACCGGGTCGTGGTGACTCGGGGCGTTACAGTTATGGTATCAGAGCAGTCCATGTGCACACTGGGAACCCGGGTGGATTTTCGGGGCTTTACAGGGCGCGCGGTGTGCGCGCAGCCCTGCTCAGCAGATCGATCGGCGCTGCAGAGCACGATTGATGGCTATTATCCCTCTCCCCAAGCGCTTGGTAGAGCGTGCGCCGATCGATTGACGCTCAATGGCCGACCGATCGGCTGAGTTGATTGTTATTGGGCGTTCAACAGAACGTTAGCCGATCGATCGGCGCTTAATGGCAAATCGATCTGCCATGCATATGGAGGAAGTGGTCTGGCACCCGAGAGGGTGCCGATCGATCGACTAAAGGGCCGTCGATTGGCTCCCGTGAGGCGCCAGGCGGGCGATAAGCACGCGGCGGGTGTGCGGTGCACGTGCCAGGCACGCGATGCGCGTGCCATACACGCGGTAGGCGCGCAGTGGGCAAGCGGCGCGAAGTGCATGCCAGGCGTTCGGTGCGCGATAGGCGTGCGGTACGGCGCTGTGTACGAGACTAACGGTGCACGGGGTAAGTGTGTAACACCCGGAATTTCGGGATTTTGTAATTTCGGAATATAATGGCATTTTGTTATTATGTCAAATCAAGTCCATTTTGCGAAAAGATAGCGTTATTACAATCCTAATAGTTAATAAGGATTTTAAGAAAATTTCGGGAATTTTAGGAGTTTAACGCTAATTATACGAGAATTTCATTTCTCGTAATATAAAGAATGTTTTAGTAAAAATAGTAAACAGGGTCTGAATTACGAACTGACAGTTTTAAAAGAACCCTGGTAATGAGTTGGGGTCATTGGTAAATTAAAAAAATTTGGAGAAATCAAATCGTTAGTTAATTAACGAAATGAAAGACGAAACTAATAGAAAATCAAAGGAAGGGCAAAACGGTAAATTACCATGTCAAATTTTAATTAAAACTCACAAATTCTCTCTTTCTCCCTCATTCTCTCTCTGCTTCACGATCTCCTCCCCCCTCCCTGCGGCGACCATTTCTCCCTCACGACGATTCCTCCATTTTCGACGATCGAGCTCTCCGATCTTCTCGATCCTTCACGTTTCTTCCTCCTCTCGCAACCCTAGGTACGATTCTAAGGTTTTAGGAAAGTTTATTTCGATTTTTACGAAGTTTAAACGATTAGGGCTCGTTTAGGGTTTCGTTAAAAATGCGACATAGGGTTCAAAATTGGTAAGTTCACTGAGTTTATGGATATAAATGACGTATTTAACGTTATTATTGATTCGGTGAGAAATGTTAAAATTTGAGAATTTAGGGGTTTTTTGGGGAAAACTCGTAAACGGATATTTCGTGGTATCGAGCGCGAATTGGTTGTTGAAACGCCTCGATTAGTTGAGTTATAGCTCTAGGAGAAATTCCTTAGTTAAGGATTTTGCTAGTTCGAGCATTTAATTGTTTAAGCTCGTTTTAACGACAATTTGGTGAAATTGCTTAGGTAAACAACGCTCGTGGACGGAGCTTGAAGTTCAACGCGCACGAGGTAAGTTCTCGTGATCTTCTTTGGCCGATTGGCCTACACCGTACATCGAGGTCGTCTCGAGGAATTTTGGTGACGCTTTTGGTTTAAATTGTTATGGTTGGGTAGTTAGATAGGATATGCTTTTAATAGCTTTTATTGTCTTGATGATATGTATGTTGTTTGTTTACTTTAAGTACGTAACTGTTCATGCATCACGGTTTTAAATTATGCATAGAAAATGAATTTCCGCACAATGTTTTAAAGAAAATGGCGATGCGGCTTGGAGAGGGGCTATTGATCTATTGTGTAGGCATGAAAGGGTCTGTCACAATACCGCATCTAATATGTACTCATACAGTTATAGGTCATGCGAGATGAGGCTCAGGCACGGCTGTACGTGTTATAAGCGTGTACCCCTCTCCTCTAAGTGGAAAGGGTAGTCTGACCGCTGGATATGCCCTCTCCATTTAGGGGGGTGAGATCTCGGTGACAACCGATACGGCCTGAAGAGGGGCTATTGATATATTGTGTAAGCACGACGGGGTCTGTCACAATACCGCATCTAATATGTACTCATACAGTTATAGGTCATTCGAGATGGGGCTCAGGCACGGCTATACGTGTTGTAAGCGTGTACCCCCCTCCTCTAAGTAGAAATGGTAGTCCGACCGCTGGATGTGCCCTCTCCATTTAGGGGGATGAGATCTCGGTGACAACCAGAGTAAAGATAATGAAGATGATGCATGGTTTTACGAACGCATTTGCACAACACGCATTGCATTTACGTAGAGCTTACTGAGATTTTTATCTCATAGTGTGTCTGTATGGTGTAGGTGACTTCGACGTAGGTGAGGGCGAGATCCCTCCACCTGAGGAGTGATGCGGTTGACGGAGGATGATTGCGGGAGTGTGCTGGCGCAGTCGAGGTGCATTTTGACCCGTGGGACTCATGGTTAGGTGTTTTGAGGGCTTTTTGGGAATTGTCGGGCTGATGGTTGTATAGAAACATTTTAGGGTGTTTGATTCTGGATAGTTGATAGGTTTATATTTTGATATTTCGATGTTTTGGTAAACCTGTTTTTATAAAACGTTTTGTTAAACTTTTATTGAAATCTATATGAAAGTGTTTAGAGATGTTTTAGGTTGGGCAGGAATACACTCAAGTTTTATAGTTATCCACGCGGTTTGTTTTTGTGGAAATGTGTTTTGTTTTAATTATGTCTCGAGTCGGTTTTGGGGTGGTGTTTGTGGAAGAAATATGATATGTTTCAGGTTGATCCATTTGGTGGTTGTTGAAGTGAGTAAATGTTTTGAGGATTTCTAGTGTTTCTGTAAATGTTAAGGAAGAAGCGAATTCCAGAGAGGAAGTTAAGCTCTCTGGAAATCTGTTAAGTAGTCGGGATTTTATAAGTTTATGGATGTCGTCCACGGTAGTAGTCTATTCTGTCTTCAGGAAATTTTATGAATTTGGTAAGTGTTCTGTGAAACATCGTCCACGGTTACTGTTGAACGGTAGACGTCGTCTGCCAAGTTAATGAATTTACGTGGGTAACACGTGGTCTGCGGACAATAAGTTTAAAGGAGTCTGTGGGTTGACTACGGTCTTCATTGACCGCAGACGCGAACTTCGTCGTCCACGATGCCTTCTGGCTTCGTCGTCCACGAAGCCTTCTGTCTTTATTGTCCACAGTCTCCATTGACCACAGACGCGAGCTTTGCCGTCCACAGAGCCTTCGGGCTTCGACGTCCACGATGCCTTCTGGCTTCATCGTCCACGATGCCTTCAGTCTTAAAATGTCCATGATGCCTTCAGTCTTTAAATGTCCACGAAGCCTTTGTCTTTTTAAATGTCCACGAAGCCTCTGTCTTTTCAACGTCCACACAGTCTTCTGCCACTGTTCACATTGAAGAAACCCGAAGAAACCCGAGAGGAAACACAGTCTTATGTCACTGTTCACATTGAAGAAACCCGAGAGGGAAACACAGTCTTATGTCACTGTTCACATTGAAGAAACCCGAGAGGAATTATGGACTTCACACCTTTATGCATTCTGCTGCTTTTAAGTTTTAAATGTCATTAACTGTTTTCATATATTTCTTTAAGTGATTTAAATAATTATAAATTCAGAATTTAAGTCATTAAGATTACTTAAGATAAAAGAAAAGGAGAAAAGAAAATTTTTATACGGTAAAATTAGGATACGGGTAAGGGTCGCTACAAAGCGCGCGGTGGCATGCGGTGTGGTCCGCTTGATGGCATGGCACGCCCATGCCTATGTTCTTCATGTTTTTGAGGTCCCAAGTCTTAAGCAATGTTTTCTGACCTTAAACGAGTCGTTTTAAATACGTTTTAAGTTAGACTTTAAATATCGATAAAAGAGGATCGATTGTCCAAGTCCGTTTGTTAAGGTATTAAGGGAAGAAAAGTGAAAATTTTATGCTAATGAATGAGGGTTAAGTTAAGAGTACGTCACGGCAAGTCCGTGGCGGCCCTACGGGATTTTGGTCGCTACATCAGTAGAGAACCTTATACTATACTCAAGTGTATGTGAAAATTGGTTTTATCATTTTAAACATAAGACAGTTATAAATATGCAGTGCATGTATTTTACATTCAATGTTTTCTTTTCACTTCAAAACAAGCTCCACAAGCCAAGAATTTCAAATTATTCAATCATTTACTGAATGATGCGCGCGCGGCAAGCACGCAGGGTGCACAAGGGGAGCGCGCGCCGAATGCTTGGGCACGCCCCATGCCTATGTTCTTCATGTTTTTGAGGTCCCAAGTCTTAAGCAATGTTTTCTGACCTTAAACGAGTCGTTTTAAATACGTTTTAAGTTAGACTTTAAATATCGATAAAAGAGGATCGATTGTCCAAGTCCGTTTGTTAAGGTATTAAGGGAAGAAAAGTGAAAATTTTATGCTAATGAATGAGGGTTAAGTTAAGAGTACGTCACGGCAAGTCCGTGGCGGCCCTACGGGATTTTGGTCGCTACATCAGTAGAGAACCTTATACTATACTCAAGTGTATGTGAAAATTGGTTTTATCATTTTAAACATAAGACAGTTATAAATATGCAGTGCATGTATTTACATTCAAAATGTTTTCTTTTCACTTCAAAACAAGCTCCACAAGCCAAGAATTTTCAAATTATTCAATCATTTACATTATTTTTAAAACTCGCTTAACAAGCCATTAGTAGGGCAAGTTTAACAACATTACTACATACCTAGGTAGTTATAAATAAAAAAAGCTTCCATTGCTTTCGTAGGAAAACCATTCCAGTAAAAAAGGAGGGTCACTTACTTAATGACTCTTCCGACATACTAATACAAAAGGCGGCGATCCAGAGACCCATCACCACCTCATGAGTTAGAAAGAAGCTAAAAAGTGACGGCAATACCAAGATCCAGCCATGTCACCTTTGCTACCAACCGTTACTTGGCTCTGCTATCACCATCAATCGACATTTAGTCAACAAGTGTCGACCGCTACATCAACAATCGACACTTAGTCGACAAGTGTCAACCGCTACATCGATTTCCAACAACAAGAAGTGTGAAATCCGACCTCCCTAACTGATTTTCACATCCAATCGACGCTATAACCTGTATAAATTCCAAATCTGCCAAAATAACACAAGAATAATTAAGGGATTCGAGTTTCCAATCTCGAATCCGAAATCGAAAAAACCCAAACATTTAAATCTAAAAAAGTTGGAAAACAACTTACATGCGCTAACTCTTTGCAAAACTCGAAGATGAGAGTGACACAAACACGATCCTAGCGTCGGAAACTCTCCATTCCATTCTCGGGATTTCACCCTCTCCTCTCTCCCTTCACGCTCGCATGGGGCCATCAACAGGGAAGGATTGTTCCTTCCTTTATAAAACAATTAAATATAAAAATAATAAAAAAATAAAATGAATTTAATATATTTAGTATATATAGTGTATAATATTATGTTTTATATATTAAATAAATCTTCAAATTTCAACTTCCCCACAAATTTAAAATCCCAACAAAAGTTCCTCAAACCTAACAAAGAAAAATTCTAAACTTTAAACAAAATTCACTTGCGACAATTGTATTTTCTTAACCAATATTCTCAGGAGTCAACTATACAGAAAATCTTGAAATTCACTGAAAGGCCAAACGCTTCAAAAATTTCTTTCTAACAAACATGATGACAAAATATTTACTTTATCCAATGCAAAATTTTAAAATTTCTCTACGCATGATCTCAAAACTATATGTTTGACCGAAAAAATACACATAGCTAAATGCCAACCAAGCAAGACAATTCGAGTCAACACGAAATAAGTTGACCTCAAATACGCAAAAAATTTTCTCGAAAAAATATTGAATAGAAAATTGGCGAATATTACAATACATGTATCATAGGGTCTTATAAATAAAATATATGTTTAGGCATTTTGAAATCGAGCAATAGACAAAATTGAAAAAGTTTCTCAAGTTGTCTCATCTTTTTATTTTTCCTTCTCCAAAATTCTTCTTGCTCATTTCAACAAATTGGTATCAGAGTTTTGTTTCTTAATCTTATATAAATGTCGAATTCTACATTTCTATTCCATTTTCCTAAACTTACCAAAAATAAGTACCAGAATCGGTGCATTGGTATGAAAGTTTTACTCAACTTGCAGATCTATGAGAAATTGTTGATAGAGGTTATGAAGAGTCGCATGATGATTCCACATTGACTCCTAACCAAAGGGGGACTCTTCAAAGAATGTGTATCAGAGATCAACAAAATCTTACCCTTTTCATCAATCTTTGGATGAAACCATGTTCGAGAGAGTATCAAATACGAACACCGCCAAACAAACATGAGAGATTCTACAAAATTCTTATCAAAAAGTGGATAAGCTAAAAAAAAAAGTACATGTTCAAATCCTACAAGGAGAATTTGAAGTCTCACGAATACATGAATCTGAGTCCATAAAATATTTCTTTTCGAGGGTTTTAGCCATCGTAAAATAAATGAAAAGATTTGGAGAAAGAGTGGAAGATGTTTGTTTCATTGAAAAGAAATTTTGCTCATTGTATTCAAAATTCAATTATGTGGTTATAACTATCGAGGACTCTAAAGATTTAGTTAGCATGACGGTTGACCAACTCTCGGGTTCTTTACAAGCTCATGAATAGAGAATCAACAAGAAGAAGCTGATTGAGCAAGTTTTGACCACCAAGCTCTCTATGAAGAAACAAAAAGATAAATGTGGGAGAAGCCAAAGAGAAAGAGGGCATAGACGAGAATGTTGACAAGGAAGAGGAAGAGGTCAAGAACAACAAAATCTTGATAGTGAAGATAATAGTCATTTCATGAGAGCGTAGTAGAGTAAACCACTCAAGATAGAATGATCAATCAAATGTTCAATGGTACATTTGCCCAAACCACAGACATTAAGGTTGCGATTGTTAGAGTCCTCCTCAAAATGTTAAAGAAATAGCAAATTATGGTCAAAATGAAGAGATGGAGGAAACTCTATTTCTTTTGCTTATAAAAGAGAAGGAAACAAGAGCAACATGTGCTATATTGACAACGCGGAATGCAAACACATGTATGGTGATAAAATCAAATTTATGGAGACTAACAACTTGATGACCAAATTAGTTACATTTGGAGATAAATTTAAAGTTCAAATTGAAGGCAAATATACAATATTAATTTGTATGAGAAATAATGGTCATAAACTTATTAACAACGTTTATTGTGTTCTGAGTATGAAAAGTAACAATTTCAGTTTGAGACAACTCTTAGAGAAAAATTATGAGGTTCACATGAAGAATCGTAGTCTCTTACTTCAAGATAATAGAAGAAATGTGATCGTGAAAGTATCGATGACAAACAATAGAATTTATTTTTACTAGATATTCAAGCTAACATTGATAGATGTCTAAAGGCTTGCATGAAGGACACTTCATGGCTTTGGAACTTGATACTTGACCATTTGAATTTTGGTGGTTTGAAGCTATTGGATCAGAAAAATATGTTGATGGTTTGTCGTCCATAGACCATCAAGACCAATTATGTGAAGGGTATCTTGTTTGTAAACAAGTTCGAAAGAGTTTTCCAAAGGCGATGACACAATGTCGAAAGAGGTTTTCAAAGGAAGTGACATCAAGAGCAAATAAACGGTTTCACCTTGTTCATGTTGATGTATGCAAACCGATTAAGCCTCTCTCATTAAGTAAAAAAATTTGTTTTATCCTATTTATTAATGACTTCAATAGAACAATTGGGTTTATTTTTTGAAAGAAAAATCTCAATTTTTTTATGTTTTTCAAAAATTTAAAGCATATGTAGAAGGACAAAGGAGGTGTTCCATTAAAGCTTTGAGATAAGATAGAGGAGGTGAGTTTACATCTAATGAGTTTAATGAGTTTTGTGAAATAAATGACATCCAACGATTCTTGAGAGGTCCAAGATCTTCTTAACAAAACCTCGTAGTTGAAAGATAGAATCAAACCATTCTCAATATCGCAAGAAATATGCTGAAAATCAAGAAGATGCCGAAAGAGTTTTGGGCAGAAGTACTTGATATTGTTGTATACCTATCAAATAAGTGCTCGATGATAAGTTGTGAGACAAAACACCTCAAGAAGCATGGAGTGATAGAAAACTAATTTCTTATTTGAGAATACTTGGAAGTATTGACAATGTGCATGTCCCTGATCAATAGAGATCAAAACTTAATGACAAAAGCAAGAAGTACATCTTCATGGGTTATGATCAATGCTCCAAAGGCTAAAAGCTCTATAATCCAAGTCTTGATAAGAGAATTATTAGCAAAGACGTGGAGTTTGATAAAGAAGATTCTTGAAACTAGAGTGATGAAAGCAAAGAGAGGTATAAATTCTTTCTTTTCTTTGAAGAGGAGGAGCAAAGAAAAAAAGTTCAAAAGCCCATGATGACTCCAAGATCGCCAACAACATTAAATACACTTTCTTCATCTTTTTCTAGTAGAAGTTCAAGTGAAAGAGAGCCTCGTATGAGAAGTCTTCAAGATCTTTATGAGGTAACAAAAACTATAAGTGAAAATTTAACTCTCTTTTGTCTCTTTGTTGATTGTGAACCTTTAATATTTGATAATATCGTGGAAGATGAACAGTGAAGAATTATCATTTGTGTGAAATGGGTCTTCAAAGAAAAGAATAATGCAAAGGGAGATGTGGAGTAATACAAAACTAGGTTAGTGGGGAAATGATTTAGTCAACGTTCAGGTATGGACTATATAGTGAAGTATTTACTCCCCTTGCTTGCTTAGAAACTATTCGATTGGTTTTTCCACTTGCGACTCAAAAGAGATAGAAAATTTACTAAATGAATATCAAATCAGTTTTTTTAATGTAGTTCTCAAATAAGAGGTTTATGTCGAACAACCTGAAAGCTCTGTTGTTAAGTTTTATACAGACAAAGTATTGAAGTTAAAGAAAATATTGTATGATTTGAAGCAAGCTCTAAAAGCTTAGAATAGTCGCATTGAGAAGTATTTCCTAGAAAATTGATTTACTAAATGCCCATATGAATATGCTCTTTATGCTAAGGTACGAAGAGATGGATGTATTATTTGTTTGCTTATACGTTGATAATTTAATTTTGACAGGGAATAATTCTAGTATGTACAAAGAATTCAAATAAACATCAAATAAGAAGTTTGAGATGACATATATCGGTATAATGTCATATTATCTTGGCATGGAGATCAATCAAATAGATGATGGAATTTTTATACTTCAAGTAGGTTTTGTAAGAGACATTATCAAAAGGTTCAAGATGGAAATTGTCAATCCGTCAATAATCCCGTAGCATGTGGGTGAAATTATCTAAGAACGAAGACATAGATAAAGTTAATTATACAACTTTCGAGAGCCTTGTTGTAAGTTTGAGGTACTTAATATGCACAAGACCATATATATTTTTTGGAGTTAGACTAGTCATTCGATTTATGAATCACCTACCATGACACATTTTAAGGTGGCAAAGTGGATTCTTTGATATATCAAAAGTACAATGAATTTTATATTGCTTTATTCATTTTATGATGAAATTCAGCTTGTGACATAGAATGTAGCGATTGGGTGGAGATTATGGATGATTGAAAGAGCACAACATGTTTGTGTTCTACATGGATGCTACAACTTTTACTTATAGTTTAACAAATTATGACACTATCTACTTGTGAAGCTGAATATGTTATTGTTACAATATGTGTATATCATATCATATGGTTGAGTATAATATTGAAAGAGTTACAAATGCCACAAGAGGAAGTTATAGAGATTTTTATTGGCAACAAAATCAACTATTGTATTAACGAAGAATTATGTTTTTCATAATAGAAGCAAGTATATAGATACAAGATATCATTTTCTTTATGACTGCATTATGAATAATGAAGTGCAAGTGAAATATGTGAAGTTCGATGATAAAGTTGCTAATATTTTATGAATCCTCTTAAGTATTTGACTTTCAGCAAGCTAACATGATGCTTGAAGTTATAAGAAGTTAAATTTAAGAGATGATGTTGAAGTTATAAACTTAATTCCATTAACCTTCTAAGTTTTAATTCATCTATCTCTTGGTTATGAATCTTTTGACTAAGTGTCTTTGTTAATATATGCCTTTAACATACTTTTTGTTAAAATTATGTATTTGTGAAGAGTCATTTTGAAAGTTCTATTCATGTATGTGTAGGTACATTAAACATGTACTTGAAAGACTCATCCTGTATTAGTACATGTAATGTGTTATACATATATCATAAAGTCTATTATAAATAGGATGTAAGCTCAATCATTTTGAAATCAAGCAATAATCAAAGCAATTAGTGGAAGAAGTTTCTCAAGTTCTCTTATCTCCTCATTTTCGTTCTCCAACATTTTTCATCATCGACATTAATTTGTTGACATGTCCTAGTGAATTAGAAATTCAATTGTTGGCATTCACAAAGTTCATTATAAATGGTACGATGTGATCATAATGCTAACAAAACAAAACACCTCATAAAATTTTTGAAATAAAAAACACGCTTATAAAATATAACAAAAAAAGTTAAGTCGTTTTCATGTACAAGTCCCTAACCAGTTTGAAAACTTATAGTTTGCATCCAATTGAATTGATTAGTAGTACTTAGGGTTGATGTAAAATATTATACAAGAAAAACAAAGCATTGAATGCAAAAAAATACAACAAAAGACATTGTATTTCCACTTTATGTATGTACGCATGCAATGACCGGATTAAATTATAGTCATTATTAAAGAAAACATATAAAAGAATCACAAACAAACATAAAATCTTACACTTACTCAAATACAAAACAAAGAATATTCTAAAATATTAAAAAAACAAAAGACAAAACAACAAAAAACAAAGAATGTTTGAATCAAATAAATACACATGCAAAAACACCAAGACACAAAATTTAATAATTGGGTATTTGAATTATAGAAATATTGTTTTAAATCTAATAAAACAATTTATTAGTTAAGAAATAGTGATGTGACAATATTGGAAGCTTAAGTTAAGGAAGAGGACATACATAACGAGTCAAACAAATGCAAAGAAAGAAGATCGAGCACTTCACTTCAGCCTATTGTTAGGGCTTAAGTTAAGGAAGATGACATACATAATGAGTCAAACAAGTGCAAAGAAAGAAGATCGAGCACTTCACTTCAGCATATTGTTAGGACGTCCGGTCCGACCTATTTTGAAAATGATAAAAAGAAATTGGTTAAAACCAATTTCAACTTTAAAGTATGAGTTTAATTTGAAACATCCTCTATACTAAAAATTCTAACAATTAAAATTTTAAACTATAAAAAAAATATAACAGATCAAACCCTAGCGGGGTGGCCGATCATCCCCCGTTCACAATTTACGCCTAAAACTGGGGGCCGATCACCGCCCGTTCGAAATTAACGCTGCGAACGGGGAGCCGATCACCCCTCGTTCTGTCCATTGCTTACGTGGTATTGGACGTATTGCGTCTGGGGGGTCGATGTGGGGGGCGAGGACCCCTGTCCAACGTTCACCGCACGTGATTGGAGAACGGGGGGGTCCCCAGCCCTAATCGCCCATCGTTCTTACCTCCCTATTTTAGAGGTATTCATGAACAATATTTAAGAATGGGAGGTGGTTTTAGGGCAGTGACCTCGTTCTCCCCCCAAAATATTAGGAGATGAAAACGAGGTGTCACCGCCCCAAAACCACCCATAGTTCCCTGCCTCTCTATTTTAGAAGGTGTTCGGGAGCGGGGGGTCACCGCCCCAAAACGGCCTCCCGTTGTTGGCCATATTTTTTTGGTAAGATTGAGAACGGTGGGTTGCCGCCTCAAAACGGCCCCCTGATCTCAATTATTTTTTTGGTACCATTTATAATGTCTCCCTATTCTCAGCCCTAATTTTAAGAACGGGGGGTCATCGACCCCACGTCTCTAGCCCTAATTTTAAGAACGGAGGGTCACAACCATCCATTGACCCCCCATTCTCTAGCCCTAATTTTGAGGTATTCGGGAATGGGGGTCACCGCCCCGAAACGACCCTCAGTTCTCAAAATTAATGTTTGAGAAAGGGGAGTGATTTTGGGGCGGTGACCCTCCGTTCTCCCTCCAAAATATTAGGGGGTGCAAATTGGGGTCATTGTCCCGAAATAACCTCTTATTCTCAAAAACAATGTTTAAGAACGAGGGGTGGCAGGACGGTAAAGGTAATCCCCCGTTTTCACCCCCTAATATTTTGGGGGGAGAGCAAGGTGACACCGCCCTGAAACCACCCCCCGTTCTTAAACATTGTTCTTGAGAACGGGGGGTCGTTTTGAGCAATGACCCCTCGTTCCCGAATACCTCTAAAATGGGGAGGCAGAAACGAGGGGCTATTGGGGGGTGGGGACCCCGTTCTTCAATCACATGCAGTGCACATTGAACGGGGGTCTCTGCCCCCCACTTCGACCCCCCGACCCAATACATCCAGTGTCACATAAGCACTAGACAGAACGAGGGGTGATCGGCCCCCTGTTCGCGGCGCTAATTCAGGATGGAGGGTAATTGACCCCTCGTTATAGGCATAAATTGAGAATCGAGGGTGATCGTCTACCCTCCAGAGTTTGATCTGTTACATTTTTTATAATTTAAGGTTTGAGTTGTTAGAGTTTTATAGTCTAGGGGATATTTCAAATTAAACTCATACTTTAAGGTTCAAATTAGTTTTAACCCAGAATAATTTTTAGGGTTTAGTCTAAGTAAATCCACTTTTCACTCTTGTGCTCTAGCTTTTTGCCCTTGGTTTTTTGTGATTTTGGTGTTGAGTCTGATGAGATATATCAGACGTTTGAAAGATTTTATCGCATAATTTTTTGGTGTTTTTGATCTAGGGTTTGGTTAAAATTTTAATTTCTATGCATTTAATGGATCGTAGAACTAGAGCTTGAAGAATACTTTGATTAAGTTTTCGTCTAGATATTTAACTACAAATATTATTTTAATGAACAAATAACGAATCAATCCAATCGCCTTTGAAAAATTCTTTTTTATTTTATATTGGTTAGATATCAAACAGGTAGGAATTAGAATACAAATTTACTTGAAAAATCTTTTCATGAAAAATATTACGGACTGAGAATAATATTACTATGTGAAGACCGAAAATACAATCGTGAGTTTTTTGACTTTTTGTTATATGAATTTATAGTAAAAACTTTAATGAGATTCTAATGTGGGTCTACTGGCCCAACTCAAATATAATTCGGGTCACACCGAACTCTAACAATCTCTACCTTGACGTAAATTTTATAAAAGAGATCTACAAAATGCATGTTGTTCAGGCCACCCAAAAAAAAAATTCAAAACATTGAATTTTGACAATCTACGTATCAAAACAAATTTGGACGCACATAACCAATGCTCATAATGTTCAACAAATCTTCATCTTCCACAAAACCCTTCAAGATTTCAAGTCGATGTGCGAAGCGAGCCTGCTTGTCTGTCTCCAAAAATAAATACAGATAATTAACTTTAAAAGTCTTCTAGAGTAAATTTTGCAACTGATGTTGACAAGGCTTAACAAACAATTAAACCATGATGACAACATCTTCTCATAACACCGCAAAACCTAATCCAAATATCTAAATGAGTATAAACTCATATCTCTACCTGCAATATCAACTCTCGTTATTTAAAACCCTTTATAATTTCACTGTCAATATCCTCTCATAACAAAAAATATAGAATCTTGATCCACAAGTGAAAATACAATGCTTCAAAGATTTCATTGCTTCAAAAATAAAAATTTCGACAAAAATATTTGATCTCAAAATCACTGCATGAATAAAATATCTTCAACCAAAAATTGAAGCTCAAAATCAAAGATATATTGAAGATTAATATATTCTTGTGGTTACAAATTTCTTAAATTGTCACCCAAAAATCATAAATATCCAAAATTTGAACAAACAAAGTTTTAATTTTTAACCTAACGTAATCCCATTTTAGATATTCATGGAAAAATCATAACTTTTCCAACAAAATCCTTGCTTGCAAGACGTAACTATAAATCTGAAATTAACGTTAAAAATCAAAACTTTAGAAATAAAATTCTTCTCAAGATCAACAAGGCCTTGCTGATGGATTTCTTCTCCACGACGAAGGCGACGGACATGTGGAGAGTGCTATCAAAGACGGCAAATGGTTGACGGAGGGGCGTTGTCTTATCTCAAGGAACAGATGACCAGACAGTCGACAACAAGGAAGAAAACAATAGTCTTCTTCTCGTGCAAAGAAGAAGGATGGCAGAAGAACAATTTTTCTTTCCTTTTTTTTTCCAAAATATTGAAACTTTTTCTAAATTGCCAAAAGTTAAGTAATGAATGGGCGTGAGAATTGTTATCATTTTGACCAATAATGATTCCCAAATCTCAAAATTCCCATTATACACTTCTCTTCGAGTTGAGCCAATAAATTTTTAACCAAGAACGTGATTCCCATATTGTTTAGTGACGTCAATTAGAGAGGACAAATGGGTCAATCGAGCTAAACTGAATTTGAAAAATCTGAATTTATTGAGCCTAACGAGTTAAACAAGTTGAGCCTTAATGAACCCGCCTAAAAAAATTTCAATTTGTGCCGACTCATTATCCAAAGTTGAACCGAACTGAGCTCGTTACAGTGCCGAACCAGCCAGTCTGCTCATTTGTCATACCTAACCTTAACTGTGATCAAACAGGCAGTAACATATTTTAAATAAAGAAACAAGTAAATTAGAAGAAAACCAACGAATTTGAACAAATATATAAACTGTGCAGGGAAATTTGGTGAGGCAAATAAGAAGCCTCAAGTTTAAAAATAAAAATAAAAAAAGAGAGAAAAAATTGCTCCTCCATGAACAAGCTATATCTACACTTGGGAAGAAACTTTGGGTTGAACTAAAAGGGAATAAAAAGAATTCAATATAAATTTGAGCTAAGAAAACGTCTCTATATTTTTCTTATACAACCTTTTTCTTGCCTCCATGATGGCTTCGTGTCTTTTCTTGCACATCTCCCTCATTGCCTCCTGGAACTGCAGTTCAATTATCTCCAACTCAGTTCTCATCTCCTCTTCCACCTGATCAGACAAGCACGAACCATCAGTCGGAAAACCACGGGAGGAAAGCAAGCTGTTCCTTCCAATTTCCAATACCCCGTTCTTGATTTCGGGCAATCCAACCATATCAGTCAAATATGGAGTTATGACCCCTGAAGCTCTTTGTGATCCACATCGATTGGAATCCATCAATCCAGATTCAAACGACATGAATGAATCGACTGACCAGTTCCTCTCGCTGCACTCATTAGAGGTTGCAGAAACATAAGACATTTCGGAAAATCTATCATCTGCACTTGTTTCACCACGTAAGCAACCGTACGAATGAGATCTAATAAGATCGGATTTAGGATTCTCCAACTTTTCTGGCATTGCTTGACTTAATGCATCCGACAAGGAAGAATAGGGGAGGGCTAGCGAGGATGACGGATTTCCAGGCTCATGTGCCTTCGATAACAACACGTTTTCATCCTTTTGTTTTTGCGATGAAAGATCTTTTCCATTGTCTTTCGAAGCTCTTATTCTATTTTCGGCGACCAAATGCTCTATGCGAACACAAGGCTTCCAACTGGGAATTAGGTTTACTAGCAGCAAATCAATCAATTCTGCTACGAGCATAACATTTTGGTCTGGCAGTTCTAGCTGTTCTACCATTTCACTTGAAAGAGAGACAGCTGTGTCACTGTCGAGGTAGAATATAAAATGGATATTTCGAGCACGACCTTTGCATAAGAAGGCAAAATATCAGTCTAAGCCATATGTTTATCAGGTTAATCAAAAGAAGTGGAGAAATGACTGACCATTTTGATCGGCTATCTGAAGTATCAGAGAGATGGAGTTCTCGTCGTTTCGTTCCCCTTTCAACAAGAAGACATTGCCCCTCTTTGTCCTTTTAACCTCCACAGACAGAGAATGGGAATCCCCATCAACTGAAGTGTCAAAAGAAGTAATGATAGGTGGCTCGCCCTCGTTATTTACATCCATGGAAGTTGGTGCATTTCGTGAAGTCGCAGGTCCTTCTGACATAAGACAACGGTCTCCAAAGGTTCCAAATTTGGGAAGAACGATATCTGGGAGTGGCAGAGGACGAAATTTTGTTGATCCATTAGCTTGAAGAAAAGGATCCATTAGAAGTTCCTTCGCAGAAGATCTTTCTGATGCAGGAACTAAACACTTTTCTATAAATTGCTTCATATCTTGATCTTTCACTTTAGAGAGAGCAGCAGGCTTTATACCCTACATGGTTTTTCATTATTAGGTCAATTGGCAGTTATAAGATTGAGTTAGAAAACTACAAATTACAAAATACTCACAGAAGTAACCTTCTTGTATATTTGAGCCGAGTTTCTGCACTCACTGTAAGGGTATTCAAAAGTCACCATCTCCAGCATGCACATCCCAAAAGAATAAATATCAGCCAACTCATTGTAATTTTCATCATAAAGTTCAGGAGCCATAAACTCAGGTGTGCCTAATATAACATCAACATATGATCAAACTACGAAAGCATATTATTAAGTTGACTAGTTCAAGTCAATCTTAGAAAATTCAATAACTCTTTTCCTACTTAGTAGGTGAATCAATCCACCAATTAGACTTAAGGAAGAAGAATTCTAGATGATGTGTGAAAAACCCTAGAAGTAGAAAAATGTACCAATTACACTTTTAGCAGTTCCGTGCTGCATAATAGTTGCCAACCCAAGATCGCCAATCTTTACTTCTCCTTGATTACCATTGATAAATATGTTATCGCACTTCAGGTCCCTATGTATAATTGGTGGATTATGACCGTGGAGGTAGTTCAAACCCATCAGAATCTGTCTTGCCCATCCCTTCACTGCCTTCACGTCAACCTTTTTGTGTTTCTTACAATACCTACCCGACAATTGATGTACTTAACACAAGGAGCAAATCTTAACAGAAACACAAAAAAATAACGAAGGAAAAAAGCATAGAAAAAATAACATACTGTCTGAGGCTTCCAGATGTGAACAACTCAGTAATAATATTAACGGTCTTGTTCTTATCATCGATCCATGAATTGTAAAATCTCACAACGTTGTTATGCTTCAAGGACTTTAAGAGGTGCACTTCTGAGTATAACCTTTCTAAGTCATCTGGAGACTGTAGAACCTCATCAATTTGAACTTGGTTCCACGCCACTTCAAGTCCATTTACTTCATCAAATGCTTTGTATCTAGATGCAATTAAAGAATGTATCCAAAACAAAAATATACAATTTCAATTTATCAAATGTGCTTCAATTTCATGCAAAATTTCGAAGTGAGAAAACATAAATTTCACAGAATGCTGAAAACCTCAAGTCCAACTAAACAAAACTTATTAAATAGAAACAAAAATCTAACTAAATCACGTAGAGAAAATACAGGATACACTGTCTTGAAAGCACCTTTCCCGAGCACATCTTTGTACTGTAACATCCAACAATCAGAACATTACTTTCTGCTAGCAAGCAAACATTCTAGAAATTAACATAATCACAGCAGTAATGTTCTGTATAAAGCCTTGACTTGTACTTTTACGATATGACAGCTGAAAAGATAATCTCATACTACATTGACATAAATATGACATAATTTCACAAATACATATCCCAAAACTTAAACATCTTTCATAATTGGCAGAAACTAAGTCAAAAGAAGCTTCTCTTTCTCTAATATTCACCTTAATTAAAGTGGACCCAAAATGTAACAAAAAGAAAAATCAATTCAAGGACAGAATTACCCTAATATAGCGGCAAGTTGGGTCAAATTCTACAATGTCGGGATCCGGAGGCTCTGCAGGGCAAGCACCGTCTTCTTCTGAACCAGAAAATACCATACCTCTACAACCGCTTGTTTATGCAATCCTAAATTAGAATAAGAAAGTGCAATTCAAATTGTCTGTGAATTGCAAACAGAAAAAACTTTAGCTACCTGCAGATGATTTCCAGATAATACACATAAGTTAAAGAATAAAAATTTTCCCATATGTTTCAAACATAATTCAATCTGGAAAAAGTTTAGCTTTAGGAACGATCGAAGTCAAAAAAAGTACCAATTGAAATATTACCTGGCATTCAGCCCAAACCCTAAACAACTTTCTAGTTAAATACAGAAGATAAAAAAATCAGCAACATTCGATCACTACAATGACATATCTCAAAAAAAAGAACTTTTAAATACGTCAGAATTACCAAAGGTCAGAATAATCCTGAAACAATTAATAAAATTAAAAGGAAAGAGAAAAATATTGAATCTGATCACAAAAACGAGCTCCATTCTAAATCTAGCTGGCAACGCACCGATTCAACTTGAATTGGAAAAAAAAAAAAAAAAAGAAAAGAAGGAAAGGCATTGACGTTTCACCTGAAATTGACTGTCTCGTCCTTCTGCGGAAGGAATTGAGCTGCGGAACACGTAAACCCTAACCCTGATTACGAAGAGCGAGAGAGACATACCAAATTTGAGATTCAATCAAATCATGATACACTAGTTGCTTTGTTGGAAGGCGCAGCGCCATCTCCCTCTCTCTCTATTAAGAATCTTTCTCTCTCTAAAAACATGAATTTAATAACGATTTTCGTATTTATACTTAATCTATGTCGCTGTAAAATCTCTCCCATTTTTACATTTTAAACGTGATTTACCCATCTGCTTTCTGGTGCTACCCTCCCCAGTAAAAATCCTGCACTTGGGTCTTTCTTATTGGTGACATTTAAATCAATACAGTAAAGGTGTTACGTGGCTCTGAATATAACGTGGAACCACGGACATACTGTGAGGGCGCTACGTAGAATAGTAACTCCGTTTTATAATTTAAAATTAAAAAATCTTTTTAAATATTTTTGAAAATTAAGCTTTCCCAATTTAATATTTCCTCCATGCCGCCGGGATATGTTATTATCTATTAGTGGATCACGTAATCCATATCAAGAATTTGTCAATTTAAGTAATAATTATGATTTAATAGGATTGAGTGTTGGATTTAAATTAAAAGATCGAGCTGATAACTAGATCTATTGCTTCATCGTAAAATTAGTTACCAATGTAATTGATTTGTGGGCATGACATAAATTTCCAAATAACAAGAGTAGCAATGCAAAGTCGGTCACATGCGACAGTTTGTTGCTGATGAGTGTATTTTTGTATAACAAAAGAGTGATTGGAAGAATCAATATCCTAAGTTTGTGTTACAAAAATTAGCAATCGCATCAGACAACCACTGCCTCCTCCTGTTTCTTTGCCATGGAAGTTTAGAAACCAATAATAACGTTGTAATGGTTGCACCTGTTATTAGACTAGTCTATGATGGAGAAGTTTTAGCAATTCCTTGTAACCTAACCACATGCGATGTCTGCCTCCTCTTATACAAGTTTATTATCATCTCCACAATCAAGTATATCTCTTTCTTTGTGGGTGTTAGATTCTAGTATATCCCACCATTTATCGTCAAAGAGTCTCTTTTTATCTCGTTGTCTCCCAAGTTACATGTGTCAATTATAATTATTGATGGTTCTATTATGTCTTTAGTAAATATTGGTACAATTATTATAATACTTTGTTTTTCTCTTCTTAATTTTTATCATATTTCTAAGCTGACTTTGAATCTAGTTTTTGTTAGTCAATTGTTTTCCAGCACAACCATGAGGGGATCTTTTGATGCTATTGTAGTTTTTGTGTTTCATAGTTGTATTCGTAGGAGATTGATGCATCGAGGGCACTGCACAAGATAATTTTTGGGGGGTGCTCGGAGTTGGCACGGTTGAATTATTATTTGTTTGGGTCTCATCGCATGATTTTCTTTCTTTATCGATGAGTTGTTTGCATGCTAGTAGATTAAGAGTTTTAATTGAAAAGTTGATGCTATGTTCTTTCAATCTGAAGAAATAGTTGACACCGAAAAAAGTAAAATCCTGATGTTTAGTTTTTGTTCTATCTCTACCATAGCATCGTTGATCTCTTTTATTATTCAGTGAATTTTTCTTTGTGATAATTTAACGTGAGTTAAAACTAACCAGTGTGCTTATATACGTAAGGATAAAAATAAAAATATACTTTAAAGTATGAGGACCAATCCTTTAAACTTTTAATTTTATTAATTGATCCCTCCAATTTATTAATTTGTTCTTCACCGTTAACTCAGTTGCATATTCCTTCAAATCTGTTTCTTCTCCCTCTCTCTCTGTCTTCTGCACTCTCTCTCTCTCAACATTTCAGCGAAGGACCTCATTGTGAATCTAATTGAGCGTCATTTTTTTTAATCATTTTGATTTGAAAATGAAACAGAGCTTTAAGTTTCGCCATTAGTTGCTGCCATTTTTGAGTTCTGAAAAATTATCACCAACTGGAGGTGTCTAAGGTTGTCTACTTCTTTGCCTCTGATGGTTTCGTTAGATGAAGGCGAAACCCTTTACCATTGAAGTGTTTCCTACAGGAGGAGGGTTAGATTTAAATTCTGCCATAGATTCGTTGCATTTAAATACAAGAACAACGCAAAATGGCTATTTGGGTACTGAGCGTGTGATATCCGCAAAATTGAGTGAGAGGAGAAAAAAGAATTTTTAACGGTGCGTGATTTTCTCTTTTTTTATTCATATACTGTTTGTGAACAAACTTTAGACCTGATTTTTCTTACCATTAACGTGGTATAGAATTGAAAATTTGGACCTTCGGTTTTTGGACGTCTAGGACCCAAGGAAAGTGGTGGCAGCATTGATAACAATTGGAGACACCAGTAATTGGACATTTGTAATCAAGATTTTTCTGCCCCCTTGTGTTGTTATTCTCTGCTTAGGAAACTTGGGTTTATTGTTAATTAGAATCTTTGTTGGTCAAGGGACTTTGAGTCGCTTGTTGTACACATTTGGCATCCGAAACATCATATTTCTAAGGTGTTAATCGAGGATTCAAGAAGACCTTGGTTACTAAATAGGGAGGTATAAATCTAACATCATTAACTCTCTAAATTACCTGCAAATCATCGATTTTAAGATTTGATTTCTGACATAGATTGTTAGTTGTAGAAATCTTCATATTCTGTATGTACTCATTATCGTCAAGTCTAACCCGTTAAGGATTTGAGACCCATCATAATGGGGACCGACTTTGAATCTATTTTCTGACACAAATTGAAGTTACTTCATCAATTAATGTTTGATTAAATTGAGGGAATAATTTAGAATTATTAATTTATTGGATTAAAGTGTGGACTCATTGACTTGGACTCTTGGATTTATTGAGTTTTGATCGATTGTAGGCCCACTCGAGGTAGAAGTTTACTTAATATCCAGTTAAGCATTATTTTTAATTCAATGATTAAATTCATTTATTTAGCATAAAATAATTATTAAATTTTATGTCATTATTTTATTCATATCTTTATCAATTCCATACTTTTATCATTTGATATGAACTGTGTGTTTTAACAAGAAGTAATAGGACAGCTGAAGGGTCGTGTCCTTGGACGCGAAATCCTAAACCTGATCAGGGTAATTATGTAGCTTACGACCACCGAGTGTTGTTGTTTGTTTTAAATCATGGCTGATGGCCTAGTGTTTTCGGACTCCATGAGAGACTTCATTTTCACTGAATTTCTTTTAAAATATCATAGTTTTGTTTATTTAATTTATATATTGATAAGTTCTTCTGTATTAACTGTTGAGTATAAGTATAAACATTTTATAAATGCTGATAATAAACTTTATCCTTATTGAATTTAATCGACTCGCCCCAAACGACTACCTTTTTTTTTTCAGGATCCAATCAAGAATAGATCTAGTTATCAGCTCGGGAGCAGTCTCTTTACAAGAATTCTATATTTTATAATTTTTCCTTTGAGGATTTATTTTAAATTTTAAGGTTATATACTATTGAGAATTTGTAAGCTTCATTCTATTTGTTTCACGCAATTATTTTATTTTGACTTATATCATCATATTATCTTGTGTTATTTGTTGGATTTATTTAATTCATGTGTTCCGGACCCTGAATTTATATTAGTTTTATAAAATTTTTCTGTGTTTTTCAAGTAAATGAGATTAAGAATTAGACGGTTTGAATCAATTTTTGGGTTGGTTGTTCCTTATTCTGTCTTAGGTCCCATTTGGGATGTGATAGAAATTTTGATACCAGAGCCGGATTGCTCATATTGAAAAGTGACACTTATAAGTTAGATGATGTAATGATATACAAGAATTATTATTGTGAAAAAAGACATATTCTAACCTAAAAATATAATTTTTTTTTTTTTTAGATTTAAAAAAAAAATGCCGCCAATAATAGCTGTAACACACGGATTTACGAGATTTTTATAATATATGTGAATAATGACATTTTTGTAAATATGTCAAGTTGAGTCAGTTTTGTGAAAAGAAAGCGTTATTACGATCCTAATAATTAATATGGATTTTAAGAAAATTTTGGAAATTTTAGGAGTTATAACACTAATTTTATGAGAATTACGTTTCTCGTAATTTAATGGACGTTGTGATAAAAATAGTAAACGAGGTTCGAATTGCGAACGGACGATTTTAATAGCACCCTAGTAATAAGTTGGATTTATTGGTGAAATAAAGAAGTTTGGAGAAATCGAATCGTTAGCTAATTAATGAAACAAAGGACGAAACAAATAGAAAATCAAAGGAAGGGCAAAATGGTAATTTGCCAAGTTAATTTTTATAAAAATTACACATCTCTCTTTCTTCCTCATTTTCTCTCTTCGTGAACCAGAAGCTCTCCCTCTCTTGGCGACGATTTCTTCTCCTCTCACGGCGTTCTCCATTCTAGCTGTGACGACTCTAATACTGTACTCGATTTTCCTGTACTATTTTTTTTTTATCTTTATATCCTAAATAAATCTCGTACGCATGAGCGGAATTAAAACTTTTTAAATCGAGATCGAAGTCTAAGTTTATAAACCATTAACAAACTTTAAAACAATTTAAATAACACTTAAAACAATTAATTAAAATTATTAAAAACCATTAAAACGATCGGCCAGCGAAACAAGACAAAATAGGGGCAGAAGGGACCTTTGTCCAAAAAATGTGAGGGGTGATCGATCGCCCATAAACAGGCGATCGATCGCCAGTTTGGAAAACAAGGGGGCGAACGTTCGCCCCACATTATGGCGAACGTTCGCCACACTCCCTGGATTTTTCCAGGGAGCGGCAACTGTAAGGGGCGATCGATCGCCCCTTTATGGGCGATCGATCGCCAAGTCCTCTGGATTTTTTTCCAGAGGACTTGCGCCCCCTCTTTCTCCTTTCTCTTTTTTTTTTTCTTCTTTCCTTCTCTTCATTCCTTCACTTCCCTGTAAACATACTTCACTTACACCCTAAACCTTTCAATAATCATCAACATAAACTAACTCACAACCTCATCGATTTCTCATTTGCTAATCACTCAAATAAACGACTCATAACACGTTAGAAGTATAACCAAAGGACATTTAAAACATAATCCGTTTTCGTAAAAACAAACTGCGTGGTTCGGTTTAAAAACTACAACATTTACCTAATACCAAACATTTACAAAATACATTTTCAAAACGTTTTAAAAACTCAAAACGTAACCTATCAACTATCAGAACCAAACACCCTAAAATGTTTCTATACAACCATTAGCCCGACAATTCCCAAAAAATCCTCAAAACACCTAACTATGAGTCCCACGGGTCAAAATGCGCCTCGACTGCGCCAGCACACTCCTGCAATCATCCTCCGTCAACTGCATCACTCCTCAGGTGGAGGGATCTCGTCCTCACCTATGTCGAAGTCACCTACACCATACAGACACACTATGAGATAAAAATCTCAGTAAGCTCTACGTAAATGCAATGTGTGTTGTGCAAATGCGTTCGTAAAACCATGCATCATCTTCATTATCTTTACTCTGGTTGTCACCGAGATTTCATCCTCCTACATGGAGAGGGCACATCCAGCGGTCGGACTACTCTTTCCACTTAGAGGAGGGGGTACACGCTTACAACACGTACAGCCGTGCCTGAGCTCCATCTCGTATGACCTATAACTGTATGAGTACATATTAGATGCGGTATTGTAACAGATCCTTTCGTGCTTGCACAATAGATCAATAGCCCCTCTCCAGGCCACATCGCCATTTTCTTTAAAACATTGTGCAAAAATTCATTTTTTATGCATAATTTCAAACCGTGATGCATGAACAGTTACGTACTTAAAGTAAACATACAACATACATACCATCAAGACAATAAAAGCTATTAAAAGCATATCCTATCTAACTACCCAACCAAAACAATTTAAACCAAAAGCGTCACCAAAATTCTTCGAGACGACCTCGACGTACTGTGTAGGCCAATCGGCCAGAGAAGATCACGAGAACTTTCCTCGCGTCCGTTGCAACTCTTGCTCCGTCCACGAGCGTTATTTACCTAGGCAATTTACAACCATCGATATTAAAACGAGTTCAAGCTACTAAACGTCCAAGTTAATAAAAATTAACTAAAGAAATTCTCCTAAAGCTCTAACTTAGCTCTTTGAAACATTTTATCGAGCACCTTGAGCTTGTTGTTCATAAAACTCCATTAATGAGATTTCTAAGTTTTTCCAACAACCCAAAATTTACCTCAACGTCCATTAATTCGCTCAACTACTTCCAATGTCATTTAATACGTTCACTAAGGTTATAAATAAGGCTACTCTAACTATTTCTAGCATTACTTAACTATTTCGTGAAAATCCTAAACGAAACCTAATCGTTTAAACTTCGTAAAAAAAAAACCGAAATAAACTACGAGAGGAGGAAGAAACGTGGAGGATCGAGACGATCGGAGAGCTCGATCATCGAAAATGGAAGAATCGCCGTGAGGGAGAAGGAAGTGTCGCGAGAGGAGGGAGAATCGCAGGGAGAAAAGGGTGAAGCCGTGAAGAAGAAGAATTGTGATATTTTATAATATTTCACTTGGAAAATTACCATTTTGCCCTTCCTTTGATTTTCTATTTGTTTCGTCCTTCGTTTCGTTAATTGTCTAATGATTCGGTTTCTCCAAATCTCCTTATTTCACCAATAACTTCAACTTATTATTAGGGTTCTATTAAAACTGTCCGTTCGTAAATCGGATCTCGTTTACTATTTTTACCAAAATTTTCTTTATATTACGAGAAATATAATTCTCGTAAAATTAATGTTACGACTCCTAAAATTCCCAGAATTTTCCTAAAATCCATATCAATTATTAGGATCGTAATAATGCTTTCTGTTAGCAAAACCGACTTGATTCGACATATTTATAAAAATGTCATTTACATTAAAATATTAGTATTCCCTACAGTCGGGTATTACAATCCATCCACCTTATTTAAAATTTTGTTCTCAAAATTTGATTATACAAACAACTCAGGATATTTAGTCATCATATCTTGCTGTCGCTCCCAAGTCGTTTCTTCCACCTCGTGGTTCCGCCACAGGACTTTAACTAGCGGAATCTCTTTGTTGCGCAACACTTTGATGGAAGACTCCAAAATACGTATCGGTTTCTCCACATACGTCAGATTAGGCTGTACCTCGATGTCTCTCGCCTCCACGACATGCGATGGATCGCGCAAACACTTCCGAAGCATAGACACGTGGAATACGTCGTGGATGCCTTCCATTGAAGACGGAAGTTGTAGTCGATACGCCATCTTCCCGATCTTCTTCAAAACTAGGAAAGGGCCCCACATAACGAGGGTTTAACTTGCCCTTCCTTCCGAATCGCATCACACCTTTAAACGGAGAAACCTTCAGATAAACCTCGTCACCTTCTTCAAACTCCAATTCTCTCCGTCTTGTGTCAGCATAGTTCTTCTGTCGACTCTGAGTTATCTCGATACGCTATCGAATAACGGCAATCTTTTCTGCCGTTTGCTGAAGAATCTCAGGACCAACGATACTGGCTTCACCAACCTCGTCCCAATATAACGGAGATCTACACTTTCGACCATACAAAGCTTCATATGGAGCCATACCAATGGTAGCCTGGAAGCTGTTGTTGTAAGAGAACTCAACTAGTGACAAATATCTGCTCCACGAGCCCTGAAATTCCAGCACACAAGCTCTGAGTATATCCTCCAGAATCTGATTTGTCCTCTCTGTCTGACCATCAGTCTGAGGATGAAAGGCTGTGCTAAAATTAAGCTGAGTTCCCATAGCTTTGTGCAGACTCTTCCAGAACTTCAATGTAAATCTCGGATCTCTGTCTGAGATGATCGAAACTGGTACACCGTGCAATCTCACAATCTCCTGCACATAAAGCTCTGTGAGCTGATCCATAGAAGACGTCATCTTCACAGCTAAGAAGTGGGCCGACTTTGTCAATCGGTCCACGATCACCCAGATGCCGTCATGGCCTTTCGTCGTCCTCGGGAGCCCCACAATAAAATCCATGGAGATCTGCTCCCACTTCCACTCTGGAATCGGCAGTGGTTGTAGTGTTCCAGCCGGCCTCTGGTGTTCTGCTTTAATCTGTTGACAAACTAAACAGGTTTCAACGTACTTGGCGACCTCTCTCTTCATGTTCGGCCACCAGGAATGTTGTTTTAAATCCCAGTACATCTTGGTACTTCCCGGGTGCACAGAATAAGCTGAAGAATGTGCTTTGGCCAAAATCTCTTTCTTTAACTCCTCGTCGTTAGGCACGTACCACCTATGCCTGAACTTCAGAATACCGTCATCTGACAAGTTAAACTCAGACACGTCACCTGAGGTCATGCTCAATCGAAGCTCCTCACACTCCATATCATTCTGCTGAGCTTCACGTATCTTATCTAGAATAGTCGGCCTGAGAGAAATGTTGGTGAGCATATTGGACAACTCTGCCACTATCTCCACATCGAACCTCTCAATCTCAGACCGCAGTGTAACTGAAAACACTGCAAGTGAAGGCTGACTCGCAGTAGGCATTCGGCTCAGAGCATCAGCGACCTTATTCGCCTTTCCTAGGTGGTATTTAATATCGAAATCATAGTCCTTTACGAACTCTAGCCACCTTCTTTGTCGCATATTAAGTTCCTTCTGTGTAAATAAGTACTTCAAGCTTTTGTGATCAGAAAATATCTCGCACTGCTGCCCATATAAATAATGCCTCCATATCTTCAGTGCGAAAACCACGGCTGCTAACTCCAGATCATGCGTAGGATAATTCTGCTCATACGGCTTCAACTGCCGAGAAGCATACGCGATAACTTTTCCTTCCTGCATCAATACACAACCGAGTCCAACTCCAGACGCATCACAATAAATACTAAATTTGTCACCTTCAACAGGTAGTGTCAGTACTGGAGCTGTGGTCAACTTCTGCTTTAACTTCATAAAACTGTGGTCGCAAGCAGCCGACCATATAAATTTCTCGTTCTTCCGAGTCAAACGTGAAAGAGGAATCGCAATCTTTGAAAATCCCTCTATGAACTTACGATAATAACTAGCTAATCCGAGAAATCCACGCACCTCACGTACGTTCTTCGGCTGTGGCCAATCTCTGACCACCTGAATTTTGCTCGGATCCACAGAAACCCTTCTTTTGATATAATGTGGCCGAGAAAATTAACTCGATCCAGCCAAAACTCGCATTTAAAGAACTTCGGATAAAGCTGGTGTCGTTGTAAAATTCCGAGAACAATCCTCAATTGCTCTTCATGCTCCTCTTTCGTCTTAGAATATATTAAAATGTCGTCGATAAAGACTACAACGAACTTGTCCAGGTACTCTTTGAATACACGGTTCATCAAATCCATAAACGCTGCAGGGGCATTAGTAAGTCCAAAAGACATGACAAGAAACTCGTAATGCCCGTACCTCGTTCGGAATGCCGTTTTCAGTACATCTTCCTTCCGGACCTTCAACTGATAGTAACCCGAGCGTAGGTCAATCCTCGAAAATACTCGGGCACCTTGCAGCTGATCAAATAAATCATCAATCCGGGGCAGTGGATACTTATTCTTCACTGTAAGCTTATTCAGCTCTCTGTAATCCACGCACATCCTGAGGGTTCCGTCTTTCTTCTTGACGAATAGAACGGGCGCACCCCAGGGTGAAACACTAGGTCGAATAAAACCCTTCTCCAATAACTCGTCAAGCTGAGTCTTCAGCTCTTTCAACTCGGCTGGCGCCAACCAGTACGGATTTTTAAATCTTGGCGCGGTGTTCGGATACACATCAATAGTAAATTCAATCTCCTAGTCTGGCGGTAACCCGGGAAGATCATCAAGGAATATTTCAGAGAATTTTCTAACTATAGGAATGTCACTCGGCTTTACTCCGCTGAGTAACTGAATATCAAATACTGCGGCCAAATAAATAGAGCACTCACCTTTAAACTGCTCGTTGACCTTCATGGAATAAGAAATAGGCGATCCACTCAATCGGTTCATCGCCTGATAAGAAAACTTGGCTTTACTCGGGGGTCGAAAGGTCACAATCCCTGATCGACAGTCGATGGTGGCGAAGTGCTGCGAAAGCCAGTCCATCCCTAAGATAAGATCATACCGCTCTATGCTCATAACTATCAAACGAGCATAAAGGGTAATATCCCCCACCGAGATGACATTGCCCTGGAGAATACGTTATGACTGCATATGTTCTCCTGAAGGCAGCATCACTCTATACTCGACCCCAGCTAACTCAGACTCTAATCCCAATCTAGTCATGCATGCAGTCAATACGAAAGAGTGCGTAGCTCCCGTATCCATCAAAGTAAAAACAGCCATGCCCATAATCAATATAGTACCTACTATCACAGAGGGATGAGCCTCGTCGTCGACATCACCAGGCCTGATAAATGCAAAAATCCTCTGCATAATCTTCCTCTGATCACTGCCTGACTGATCTCGGCCGGGCTTCGGGCAATCTCTGACATAATGGCCGACTTCACCACATCTGTAACACTTATTAGTGCCCACTCGGCACTCACCGCTGTGCTCCCTCTGACACTTGGGGCACCAAGGCATCTGTGAAGCCCCCTGTACTTGCTTTCCTTTGCCTCGATCGTTGCCTCCCTCTAAAGGTCTTTTAACTCCTCTCTGTTGTTGTTGTTGAGGATGTGCTCTCGGTTGCTAGCCCTTATTCCGGATCTGAGGGTGAATTTCTCGAAAGAAGCCCTTAACTGGCTCCCTCGGTTTGACAGAATCCCTATCAACTACCTCAATCTCTAGGGCCCTGGCCACTATCTCGTCATAGGATACATTCCGCACCCCTGATATGGTAAAACGCATCCGAAATTCCTGACCAAGTCCCTGTAAAAATCTGCGTTCCTTGTCCTCATTAACGCTGACTTGACGTGGCGCGAATCGGGACGGTGCTTCAAACTTCCTCACATACTCGACAATAGAACTAACCTGCCGCAACTGCATAAATTCAACCATCTTCGCCTCCCGTACTGTATGGCTAAAATACTTATCATAAAATACTTCTCTGAATCGCTCCCAGCTCATAATAGTCACGTCCGTGGTAGCCTTGATGGAATCCCACCAAAATCGAGCATCCAATGCTAGGTGGTAGGTCACCAATGCAACCTTCTCTCCGTCCTCAATGCTAGCATAGGCCAGCATGTCCTCCATAGTTCGAATCCACTCCTCGGCTGAAAAGGGATCCGTAGACTATCCGTTAAATATAGGAGGTTGGAGCTTCTAGAATCTCTCCATCCCCTTATTGCTAGGAGTTGCCGCCTCCCGAGCTCTAACGCCCTCGCGGTCAATTAAGGTGCCCAGTTGTTGGGACTGTCTTTCCATCTGTTGGGCCTGACGCTCCATATGTTGGGACTGTTGGGCAATGAAGTCCTTGAGAGTGTCTATTGTATCGTCTCGGTCATCTCGGTCATTTCGGTCATTACCTCGACGCACCATAGTTATATACTCCTATATAAAAGTTAGAACAAATATTCTAAGAAACTAGAAATGAGATAAAGCTATAAACGTGCTTACAGTTGATGAAGAATCTCCGCGTAGTGGCTGTGCAGTCGAGCAGTCTACAGAACCGTTTTTTAAAACCCGGGGGCTCTGATACCATAAACTTGTGACGACCCTAATACTGTAACCGATTTTTCTGTACTATTTTTTTTTATCTTTATATCTTAAATAAATCTCGTACGTGTGAGCGGAATTAAAACTTTTTAAATCGAGATCGAAGTCTAAGTTTATAAACCATTAACAAACTTTAAAACAATTTAAATAAAACTTAAAACAATTAATTAAAACCATTAAAACGATCGGCCAGGGAAACAAGACAAAACAGGGGCAGAAGGGACCTTTGTCCCAAAAATGTGGGGGGCGATCGATCGCCCATAAACAGGCGATCGATCGCCAGTTTGGAAAACAAGAGGGCGAACGTTCGCCACACTCCCTAGATTTTTCTAGGGAGCCGCGACTGTAAGGGGCGATCGATCGCCCCTTTATGGGCAATCGATCGCCAAGTCCTCTGGATTTTTTTCCAGCGGACTTGCGCCCCCTCTTTCTCCTTTCTCTTTTTTTTTCTTCTTTCCTTCTCTTCATTCCTTCACTTCCCTGTAAACATACTTCACTAACACCCTAAACCTTTCAATAATCATCAACATAAACTAACTCACAACCCCATCGATTTCTCATTTGCCAATCACCCAAATAAACGACTCATAATAAGTTAGAAGCATAACCAAAGGACATTTAAAACATAATCCGTTTTCGTAAAAACAAACTGCGTGGTTTGGTTTAAAAACTACAACATTTACCTAATACCAAAAATTTACAAAATACATTTTCAAAACGTTTTAAAAACTCAAAACGTAACCTATCAACTATCAGAACCAAACACCCTAAAATGTTTCTATACAACCATTAGCCCGACAATTCCCAAAAAATCCACAAAACACCTAACCATGAGTCCCATGGGTCAAAATGCACCTCGACTGCTCCAACACACTCCTGTAATCATCCTCCGTCAATTGCATCACTCCTCAGGTGGAGGGATCTCGTCCTCACCTATGTCGAAGTCACCTACACCATACAGATACACTATGAGATAAAAATCTCAGTAAGCTCTATTTAAATGCAATGCGTGATTTGCAAATGCGTTCGTAAAACCATGCATCATCTTCATTATCTTTACTCTGGTTGTCACCGAGATCTCATCCCCCTACATGGAGAGGGCACATCCAGCGGTCGGACTACCCTTTCCACTTAGAGGAGGGGGTACACGCTTACAACACGTACAGCCGTGCCTGAGTCCCATCTCGCATGACCTATAACTGTATGAGTACATATTAGATGCGGTATTGTGACAGACCCCTTCGTGCTTACACAATAGATCAATAGCTCCTCTCCAGGCCGCATCGCCATTTTCTTTAAAACATTGTGCGAAAATTCATTTTCTATGCATAATTTAAAACCGTGATGCATGAACAGTTACGTACTTAAAGTAAACATACAACATACATACCATCAAGACAATAAAAGTTATTAAAAGCATATCCTATCTAACTACCCAACCAAAACAATTTAAACCAAAAGCGTCACCAAAATTCCTCGAGACGACCTCGACGTACGGTGTAGGCCAATCGGCCAGAGAAGATCACGAGAACTTACCTCGCGTCCGTTGCAACTCTTGCTCCGTCCACGAGCGTTGTTTACCTAGGCAATTTACAACCATCGATATTAAAACGAGTTCAAGCTACTAAACGTCCAAGTTAATAAAAATTAACTAAAGAAATTCTCCTAAAGCTCTAACTTAGCTCTTTGAAATATTTTATCGAGCACCTTGAGCTCGTTGTTTATAAAACTCCATTAATGAGATTTCTAAGTTTTTCCAACAACCCAAAATTTACCTCAACGTCCATTAATTCGCTCAACTACTTCCAATGTCATTTAATACGTTCACTAAGGTTATAAATAATGCTACTCTAGCTATTTCTAGCATTACTCAACTATTTCGCGAAAACCCTAAACGAAACCTAATCTTTTAAACTTCGTAAAAAAAAACTGAAATAAACTTTTCTAAAACCTTAGAATCATACCTAAGGTTGCGAGAGGAGGAAGAAACGCGAAGGATCGAGACGATCGGAGAGCTCGATCGTCAGAAATGGAGGAATCTCCGTGAGGGAGAAGGAAGTGTCACGAGAGGAGGGAGAATCGCAGGGAGAAAAGGGTGAAGCCGTGAAGAAGAAGAATTGTGATATTTTATAATATTTGACTTGGAAAATTACTATTTTGCCATTCCTTTGATTTTCTATTTGTTTCGTCCTTCGTTTCGTTAATTGTCTAACGATTCGGTTTCTCCAAATCTCCTTATTTCACCAATAACTTCAACTTATTATTAGGGTTCTATTAAAACTGTCCGTTTGGGGATACGATAGTTAGATCGTAGGAAAAATTATATAGATTGAACATATTAGGATGCTTGGGATATGGTTAGTTGATAGGTTTATGTTTTATGTTTTGGAAACCTATTTTATAAACTGTTTTGAAAAGTATTTTATCGATGATATGCTGGAACTGCTGAATGATTTATATTATAGGGATACGTTCGATTTTTAAATGGATCCACGCAGTTCGTTTTCGTGAAAAGGTATTTCGTGTTAAATACGTTTTGAGTCGATTTGAGTGAGGTTATGGGAGATGTACGAGTATTGGGCAATTTTATGTTGAAACGTATGGTTGTGATGTAGGTAGAATTGGGTTGATGAAATTTGTAAAGTTGTGTGCTAGGTGTATGTGTATGCAGGGAAAAGAAAAAAAGAAGTGAAGAAAAGAAAAAAAAAAAAAAGAGAAAGAGGCAGAGAACCTGCCGATCGATGGCGATCGATCGGCAGGGGATCGCCGCTCTATGGATTTTCCAGAGAGAGGGGCGATCGATGGCCCATATGTGGGGTGATTGATCGCCCCTTATTTGTAATTGGGCGATGGATCGCCACAATGAGGGGCGATCGATTGCCCCTCAATTTTGCAAATGGGCGATCAATCGCCTGGCATTGGGACGATCGATCTCCCCTGCCTTTTATGGGACAATTGTCCCTTTTGTCCCTGCTTTTGGCCGATGGATTTATTTATTCTATGGTTTTAATTTTATTGTTTTTTGTAAATTGTTTTAGTGGTTTTATTTAAATGATTTCTAAATAGTTTTCAAACAATTTTACGATTTAGTCTACGATTTAAATTTCGCTCAAAAGTTACGAAGTTTATAAGGATAAAAAAAAATTTGTACGAGAAATTAAGGGTATAGTGTTAGGGTCGCTACAGTTATGGTATCAAAGCCCCCGGGTTTTAAAAACGGTTCTGTAGACTGCTCGACTGCACAGCCACTGCGCGGATATCCTTCATCAACTGTAAGTATGTTTAAAAGTTTTATTTGATTTCGATTTCTTAGAGTTATTTGCTTTTAACCTTTATAAGAGTTATATAAAAATGGTGCGTCGAGGGAATGACCGAGACGACCGAGACGATACGATAGACCATCTTAAGGAATTTATTGCCCAACAGTCCCAACATATGGAGCGACAGGCTCAACAGATGGAGAGACAGTCCCAGCAGTTGGGCACCCTAATAGATCGAGGGGGCATTAGAGCTCGGGAGACAGCGACTCTGGGTAATAGAGGAATGGAGAGATTCCAGAAGCTCCAACGTCTCATGTTCAATGGGCAGTCTGCGGATCCCTCTTCAGCTGAGGAGTGGATTCAAACCATAGAGGACATGCTGGCCTACGTAAGCATTGAGGATGGAGAGAGGGTTGCGTTGGTGAGTTACCACTTAGCACTGGATGCCCGATTCTGGTGGGATTCCATCAAGGCAACCACCGATGTGACGATTATGAGTTGGGAGCGTTTCAAAATGATATTTTATGACAAGTACTTCAGCCATACAGTGCGAGAGGCGAAGATGGTAGAGTTCATGCAATTGCGGCAGGTTGGTTCGATTGCCGAATATGTGAGAAGGTTTGAGGCCTTGTCCCGATTCGCGCCGCGTCAGGTTAGTGTCAATGAAGACAAGGTACGCAGATTTGTGCAAGGATTTGATCAGGAAATTCGAAAAAGTCTTACAATATCAGGGGTGCGAAATGTATCCTACGATGAGATTGTGGCCAGAGCACTTGAGATTGAAACCGTTGATCAGAGCTATGTCAAACCAAGGGAGCCAACAAAAGGCTTCTTTTGTGAGATCCACCCTCAGCTCTGAAATAAAGGCTGGCAACCGAGAGGACAACCACAACAACAACAACAGAGAGGCGTGAAAAGGCCTATAGAGGGAGGCAATGATCGAGGGAAAGGCAAGCAAGTACAGTGGGCTTCTCAGATGCCTTGGTGCCCTAAGTGCCAAAAAGAACACAGTGGAGAGTGCAGAATGGGCACGAATAAGTGCTATCGGTGTGGAGTAGTTGGCCACTTCATTAAAGATTGCCCGAAGCAGGGCCGTGAGCAGTTAGGCACAGACCAAAGGATGGTTATGCCGAGGATCTTTGCATTTATTGAGCCTGGTGATATTGATGACGAGGCTCAGCCCTCAGTGATAGCAAGTACTATTTTGATTATGGGCGTGGCAGTATTTTCTTTGATAGACACGGGAGCTACGCATTCTTTTGTTTCCACTACTTGTGTGTCTAGACTGAAGCTTGTTCTTGAATTAGCAGAATGCGAATATAGTGTGATGCTACCTTCAGGAGAGTGCAGTCAGGTCATGTTGTCTAGGGCAACATTGTCTCGGTTGGGAACAGTACCCTCTATGCTCGCCTGATTGTTATGGGCATAGAGATCTCCGATCTTATCTTAGGGATGGACTGGCTATCACAACACTTCGCCACCATCGATTGTCGATCTGGGATTGTGACTTTTCGGCCCCGAGTAAAGCCGAGTTTTCTTATCAGGCGATGCACAGGTTGAGTGGATCGCCTATTTTCTATTCCATGAAGGTCAACGAGCATTTTAAAGGTGAGTGCTCTATTTATCTGGCCACAGTAGTTGATACTCAGTTGCTCAGCGGAGTAAAGCCGAGTGACATTTCTATAGTCAGAGAATTCTCTGAGATATTCCTTGATGATCTTCTCGGATTACCGCCGGACAGAGAGATCGAATTTATCATTGATGTATATCCGAGCTCCGCGCCAGTGTCTAAGAATCCATACAGATTGGCACCTGCTAAATTGAGAGAGTTGAAAACTCAGCTTGAGGAGTTGCTGGATAAGGGTTTCATCCGACCCAGCGTTTCACCCTAGGGTGCGCCCGTTTTGTTTGTCAAGAAGAAAGACAGGACCCTCAAAATGTGTGTGGATTACAGAGAGCTGAATAAGCTTACAGTGAAGAATAAGTATCCACTGCCCCGGATAGATGATTTGTTCGATCAGCTGCAAGGTGCTTGAGTGTTTTCCAGAATTGACCTACGCTCGGGTTACTATCAGTTGAAATTCTAGAAGGAAGATGTTCAGAAAATGGCGTTCCGAATGAGGTACGAGCATTATGAGTTCCTTGTTATGTCTTTTGGACTTACTAATGCCCCTGCAGCGTTTATGGATTTGATGAACCGTGTCTTCAAGGATTATCTAGACAAGTTTGTTGTAGTTTTCATCGACGACATTTTGATTTATTCTAAGACGAAGGAGGAGCATGAAGAGCAATTGCGGATTGTTCTAGGAATTTTGCAACGACACCAGCTATATCCAAAGTTCTCCAAATGTGAGTTTTGGCTGGATAGGGTCAGTTTTCTTGGCAATATTATATCACAAGAAGGGATTTCTGTGGATCCGAGCAAAATTCAGGTGGTCAGAGATTGGCCACAGCCTAAGAACGTGCGAGAGGTACGTGGGTTTCTCGGGTTGGCTGGCTATAATCGGAAGTTTATAGAGGGATTTTTGAAGATTACAGTTCCTCTTAAACGCTTGACTCGGAAGAACGAACAGTTTATATGGTCGGCTGCTTGTGACAACAGTTTTATGGAGTTAGAGCAGAGATTGACTGCAGCTCCAGTGTTGACATTGTCTGTTGAAGGTGATAAGTTCAACATATATTGTGATACATCTGGAGTTGGGCTTGGATGCGTGTTTATACAGGAAGGGAGGGTTATCGCGTATGCTTCTCGGTAGTTGAAGCCGTATGAGCAGAATTATCCTACGCACGACCTAGAGTTAGCAGCTGTGGTTTTCGCACTGAAGATTTGGAGGCATTACTTATATGGGCAGCAGTGCGAAATATTTTTTGACCACAAAAGCCTAAAATATTTGTTTACGCAGAAGGAACTGAATATGCGACAGAGAAGGTGGCTAGAGTTCGTCAAAGACTATGAGTTTGAGATTAAGTACCATCCGGGAAAGGCGAACAAGCTCGCTGATGCTTTGAGCCGAATGCCTACTGCGAGTCAACCTTCACTTGCAGCGATGTCGGTTACGTTGCGGTCTGAGATTGAGAAGTTTGATGTGGAGATTGTGGCAGAATTGTCTAGTATGCTCACCAACATTTCTCTCAGGCCGACTATTCTGGATAAAATACGTGAAGCTCAACAGAAAGATATGGAGTGTGAGGAGCTTCGATTGAGCATGACATCTGGAGACGTGTCTGAATTTAACTTGTCAGATGATGGTATTCTAAAATTCAGACATAGATAGTACGTGCCTAACGACGAAGAATTGAAGAAAGAGATTTTTGCCGAAGCACATTATTCAGCTTATTCTGTACACCCGGGAAGTACCAAGATGTACCGGGACTTAAAGCAACACTTCTGGTGGCCGAACATGAAGAGGGAAGTTGCGAAATATGTCGAAACCTGTTTAGTTTGTCAACAGGTTAAGGCGGAACATCAGAGGCCTGCCGGAACATTACAGCCACTGCCGATTTCGGAGTGGAAATGAGAGTAGATCTCCATGGATTTTATTGTGGGGCTCCTGAGGACGACAAAAGGACATGACGGCATCTGGGTGATTGTGGACCGATTGACAAAGTCAGCTCACTTATTATCTGTGAAGATGACGTCTTCTATGGATCAGCTAGCCGAGCTTTATGTACAAGAGGTTGTTAGATTGCACGGAGTACCAGTTTCTATTGTCTCAGACAGAGATCCGAGATTCACTTCTAACTTCTGGAAGAGTCTGCACAAAGCTATGGGGACTCAGCTAAATTTCAGCACGGCATTTCATCCTCAGACTGATGGTCAGACAAAGAGGACGAATCAGATTCTGGAGGATATGCTCAGAGCTTGTGTGTTGGAATTTCAGGGATCGTGGAGCAGGTATTTGCCACTGATCGAGTTCTCTTACAACAACAGCTTCCAGGCTACAATCGGTATGGCTCTGTACGAAGTTTTGTATGGGCGAAAGTGTAAATCTCCACTATATTGGGACGAGGTTGGTGAAGCCAGTATTGTTGGTCCCGAGATTCTACAACAAACGGCAGAGAAGATTGCCGTTATCAGACAGCGTATCGAGATAGCTCAGAGTGAACAGAAGAGCTACGCTGACACAAGACGGAGAGAATTAGAATTCGAAGAAGGTGATGAGGTCTATTTGAAAATTTCTCCATTCAAGGGAGTTATGCGATTCAAAAGGAAAGGCAAGCTAAACCCTCGATATGTGGGACCCTTCCCTATTTTGAAGAAGATCGGGAAGATGGCGTATCGACTACAGCTTCTGGCTTCAATGGAAGGCATCCACAATGTATTTCACGTGTCTATGCTTCGGAAGTGTTTGCGCGATCCATCGCATATTGTGGAGGCAAGAGAGATTGAGGTACAGCCTACCTTGACTTATGTGGAGAAGCCTGTACGTATCTTAGAGTCTTCGATCAAGGTATTACGCAACAAAGAAATTCTGCTAGTCAAAGTCTTATGGCGGAACCACGAGGTGGAAGAAGCTACTTGGGAGCGACAGTAGGATATGATAGCTAAATATCCTGAGTTGTTTGTATGATCAAATTTTGAGGACAAAATTTAAATAAGGTGGATGAAATGTAACACCCGGATTTACGGGATTTTTGTAATATATGTGAATAATGATATTTTTGTAAATATGTCAAGTTGAGTCGGTTTTGTGAAAAGAATACGTTATTATGATCCTAATAATTAATATGAATTTTAAGAAAATTTCGGGAATTTTAGGAGTTATAACGCTAATTTTATGAGAATTACGTTTCTCGTAATTTAATGGACGTTGTGGTAAAAATAGTAAACGAGATCCGAATTGCGAACGGACGGTTTTAATAGAACCCCAGTAATAAGTTGGATTTATTGGTGAAAAAAGGAAGTTTGGAGAAATCGAATCGTTAGCTAATTAATGAAACAAAGGACGAAACAAATAGAAAATCAAAGGAAGGGCAAAATGATAATTTGCCAAGTCAATTTTTATAAAAATTACACATCTCTCTTTCTTCCTCATTTTCTCTCTTCGTGAATCAGAAGCTCTCCCTCTCTCGGCGACGATTTCTTCTCCTCTCACGGCATTCTCCATTCCGGCGACCAACGCTCTCCGATCGACCTCCGATTCTTCACGTTTTCTTCTCAAATCCCGACCCTAGGTACGATTCTAAGGTTTTAGGAAGGTTTATTTCGTTTTTTATGGAGTTTAAACAATTAGGGTTTCGTTTAGAGTTTTGCGAAAAACGTGATTTAGGGTTTGAAATCGATAGATTTACTGTAATTGTGAATATAATGGACGTGTTGAGAATTATTGGACGAAGTTAACCTATTTAAGACAAATGTTAGGGATTTATGAATTTTTGGATTTTTGGAAAAACTCGTTAATGGTGGTTTCGAGGTATTAAGCGTTAATTGTTTGTAAAAAAATGTCTCGATTAGTTAAGTTAGAATTTTAGAAATAAGGATTTCGTTAATTTGGACGTTAATGGTTCAAACGTGTTTTAACGATAACTATTGCGAATTTGCTTAGGTGCACAACGCTCGTGGACGGAGCTTGAAGTTCAACACGCACGCGGTAAGTTCTCGTGACTTACTCTGGCCGATAGGTCTACACCGTTTATTGAAGTTGCGTCGAGGGTTATTGTGGAATTGTTTGTTTAAACGCTTTGGTCGGGTAGTTAATATTAGTTCTTTTATAGGATATGCTTTTAATTGTTTTTATTGTCTCGATGGTACGTATGATGTATGTTTACTTTAAGCACGTAATTATGCATCACGATTTTCAATTATGCATAGAAAATGAATTTCCGCACTATGTTTTAAAGAAAATGGCGATGTGGCTCAAAAGGGGGCTATTGACCTATTGTGAAAGCTGAGAAGGGCCGGTCACAATACCGCATCAAATAAGAATCCATGTATGTTTATGGTCATGCGAGGTGGGGCTCAAGCATGGTTGTACGTATGTAAGCATGTACCCCCCTCCGCTAGGTGGAAATGGTTGTCCAACCGCCGAATGTGCCCTATCCATTTAGCGGGTTGAGATCTCGGTGACAACCTATGTAAATATAAGAAAATGTTGCATGATTTACGAACTCATACGCACAACATGCATTTGCATTTACGAAACTTGCTGAGCCTTTAGCTCATAGATTGTCTGTATGGTGTAGGTGATCTTGACATAGGTGAGGACGAGATCCCTCTACCCGAGGAATGATGCAGTTGAAGGAGGATGGCCCGTGGGAGTGTGCTGGGCAGTCGATGCGCTTTTTGACCCTTGGGGATGGACGTAAGTATTTTGGAGATACGATAGTTAGATCGTAGGAGAAATTGTATAGATTGAACATATTAGGATGCTTGGGATATGGTTATTGATAGGTTTATGTTTTGGAAATAAGGAAATTTGGAGAAAACCGAACCGTTAGTTAATTAACGAAACAAATGATGTGTAGCGCCCCGAGTTAACTGAACCCGGTTCGCTACGCAAGAAACTGAATCGAACTATGGCTTTTTGGGAAATTTTAAAATTTCATTCAATGATCAGGAATTGACTCTTAAAACGTTAAAACTTGCAGCGGAAAAATCATCGTAAAAACAATATCTATTAAATAGTTAAAATATTCAAGGCAGTTGGTTGAAAGAGAAAAAAAAGAAAACATAACACGTCAACCGATCACTAAACGACAAAACATTCTCAGCTCATATCTGCCGATAGAACAAACTACGTCTTCCGATCACTAGACGACAAAAAAAATCCTCAATTCACATCTACCGATCGCAAAACGACAAATTTCTAATACTCACATCCACCGATGGACTAAATCCACCGATAGACAAAACTCTTGACTTCTGCCGATAGACATCATCTACCGATAGATCAAAAATACTCAACATCTGTCGATAGAGATCATCGACCAATAGATCAAAAATACTCGACATCTGTAGATAGACATCATCTACCGATAGATCAAAAAAAATACTCGACATCTGCCGATAGACATCATCTATCGATAGATCAAAAATACTCAACATCTGCCGATAGACATCATCTACCGATAGATCAAAAATACTTAACATCTGCCAATAGACATCATCTACCGATAGTACAAAAATACTCAACGAAAACAACATAGCAACAATTTCACTATAAACAAAGAAAACTCTGACTACCAAAAGAATTTGAGCATTTTACTAAAACCGTTCAAAACTACTTAAATCCGTGTACTACTCCAAAATTTTGTAAAAACCACTATTAAAACTAACAGAGTATCATTATCAGAAAGAGTTTCAAATTGAATTCAAAACTACTACTGTCACTAAAACTCTCAACATATTTAAATTGAATCATGGTTCACTAAACCTTCTCATCTACTGACACCAGTTAAACCGCCCCATCAGTTCACCAAGTCGAGGAATGAATGTGCTCCCCCAACCAGTCTATTCCTCAGCATACTCAGAAAACACACCTGCAGTCACTTCTTCACCTACATCACAAAACTCATTGATTAGCCTAATGGTAAGTAAGTAAAGCAATAATGAAATGGAATGCTGAAACATAAATTCCTAAACATGCAGTTTCTACTTTCTCATTTCAGTTGCATATGCATTCGTTTCTGATCTGATCCCCTTGTGAAATTAGGAGTTGGATCACTTCTCCCAAAGTCATACATCCTCTCTCTCGATTAAGGGGCGGATTAGTTCCCTTAACAAACTTTTCAGATCCCCCTGTGAAATTGGGATTTGGATCACTTCTCCCAAAGTCATACATCCTCTTTCTTGATTAAGGGGCGGATTAGTTCCCTTAACAACTGTTACAGTCTGTTCATGCCTTACCATGCCATTTCATGTAAATTCATTTTCGCATATGTTCAAAATATGATGCATGACCTAAAACACATTCAAGCAAACACAATCCTACTGTTTTGTGATGTAGGCCCGAAGGCACAAGCATACTTTACTTACCTGGTCTCCTGGAAATCGCTCGGCTGTAAGCTACTTTAGAAGCTCGCTCACCTAAATTCATAACAGTACATTAATCAAACCTTCATTAAGATTCACCAAGAATCAATCAGAAATTTGAGGAAACTAGTTTGAAACCCTGCTACTCGTGCATTCCCAATTATCACCAAAACCCGAACCTACTCTCAATCACAGCATCCTTGCAATTTCTCACATTGTACTCCCTCAGTTACCTAACTGCTAAAATACAAGAAAACGAGGAAAACTTATCTAGGTTAAAAGAGAATCAAGCAAGAGAATCACCAAAAGGGTCCTGCTGGAGAGCTGGAGGCCGAAAGAGGAATGATAAACAGAATAGTGGTGGCTACAGTGTATTAAACCCAAACCTTTCTCCTTAAATACGTTATCTACTTTTAAATTTCCAATTACCCTTATGCCCTTACCTAGTCATCCATTAACCCTACTTTAATTATTGTCATTTAAAGTGTGACATTAATTTAAAAAGAATTTATAACTGGTTCGATAGAACCGGGTGTTACAATCTACCCTCCTTAAAAGAATTTTGTCCTCAAAATTCAGTACCTGAATAATTCTGGATGTTGGTCCATCATGTCTTGCTGGCGCTCCCAAGTTGTCTCCTCTATGTTCTGGTTATGCCATAAGACTTTCACCAGTGGAACTTCTTTGTTGCGCAACACTTTCACAGCATAGTCTAGGATCCTCACTGGTTTCTCCTCATATGCAAGGGTAGGATGAACTTCAATACTCTGCTTTTCCACAATCTGTGATGGATCTCGTACACACTTCTTCAACATGGAAACATGGAACACATTATGGATTCTTTCCATAGAGGCTGGTAGCTGTAATTCGTAAGCTGTCTTCCCAATCCTTTTCAAGACTGAAAAGGGTCCAATAAATCTGGGGTTCAACTTGCCTCTCTTACCAAATCTCACAACTCCTTGAATGGTGATACCTTAAGAAAAACTTCATCACCTACTTCAAACTCTAATTCTCTGCGTCTTCTGTCGACATAACTTTTTTGTCAGCTTTGAGCTGTTAAGATCCTCTGGCGGATGAGAGCAACCTTCTCAACAGTTTGTTGCACAATATTAGGACAAAGCAACTGTGCTTCACCAACTTCATCCCAGTACAAAGGTGATCTGCATTTTCGTCCATACAATGCTTCATAAGGTGCCATCCCTATTGTTGCCTGAAAACTGTTATTATAAGAAAACTCCACCAATGATAAATATCTACTCCAAGATCCTTGAAAATCTAATATGCATGCCCGGAGCATATCTTCTAAGGTGTGAATAGTTCTCTCGGATTGTCCGTCTGTTTGAGGGTGAAAAACTGTGCTAAAACTAAGCTGTGTTCCCATAGCCTTATGCAAACTCTTCCAAAACTTAGAGATGAATCGAGAATCTCGGTCTGAAACTATGGGACTTGGAACTCCATGTAACCTAACAATCTCTTGCACATACAGTTCAGCAAGCTGATCCATCGAGTATGTCATCCTCATAGGCAGAAAGTGGGCAGATTTGGTTAATCGATCTACTATTACCCAGATTGCATCATATTCCTTTGCTGTTTTAGGCAATCCCACCACGAAGTCCATCGTTATTTGTTCCCATTTCCATTCGAGAACCGGTAGGGGTTGTAATGTTCCTGTAGGCCTCTGATGTTCAGCTTTAATATGCTGACAATACAAACATGATCCTACATACTCTGCCACACACCTTTTCATACTTGGCCACCAATAATGCTGTTTGAGGTCCTTGTACATCTTCGTACTTCCAGGGTGGACAGAAAATCTAGAAGAATGTGCTTCAGAAAGAATCTCATCTCGAAGTTCTTTAATGGCAGGAACAAACCATCTATTTCTAAACTTAAGGATTCCATCAGCAGAATAGTTAAAATCTGATTTGCCCGTAGAATCTATGCTTAACTTGTACTTGTTACACTCTACATCATTTGTCTGAGCTTCCTTTATTCTTTCTAGAATGGTGGGTCTCAAGGATATGGCAGTAAGCATGGCTGACACACTGTGCACTGCTTCTAGATTAAACCTTTGGAATTCTGACTCTAAGGCTAATGGCATATCGAAAATCATAGTTGGGGTTGATGTTGTCACTCTACTCAAGGCATCGGCCACTACATTAGCTTTGCCGGGATGGTATTTGATCTCAAAATCGTAATCCTTGACAAACTCCAACCACCGACGTTGCCTCATATTTAATTCCTTCTGTGTGAAGATATATTTCAGACTTTTATGGTCCGAGAATATTTCACAAGTTTGTCCATACAGGTAATGCCTCCAAATCTTAAGTGCAAATACTACTGCAGCTAATTCCAAGTCATGTGTAGGGTAATTCTTCTCATGTGTTTTCAACTGTCTAGAAGCGTAGGCTATTACTTTTCCCTCTTGCATCAAGACACAGCCAAGTCCAATCTTGGATGCATCATAGTAAATGCTAAATTTACCATTCTCGATAAGGAGGGTTAATATTGGGGCATTGATCAGTTTCTTTTTCAAGGTCTGGAAACTGGATTCACACTCCTCTATCCAAGCATACTTGATATCTTCCCTCGTTAACCGAGTGAGGGGTGTTGCAATCTTTGAAAATCCTTCAATAAATTTTCTGTAATATCCTGCTAATCCAAGAAAACTCCGAATATCTGCAGCACTCCCCGGTCGGGACCACTCCTTGACTGCTTGAACCTTGGCTGGATCGACAGATATTCCATCTCCAGAGATCACGTGACCAAGAAAGTGAACTCTGTCCAACCAAAACTCACACTTGGAAAATTTGGCATAAAGTTGGTGCTGCCTAAGTACTCCTAACACCAAACTCAAATGCCTTGCTTGCTCATCCTTAGTACTAGAATAGATTAGAATGTCATCTATAAACACAATGACAAACTTGTCCAAATACTCATGAAACACTCTGTTCATAAGATCCCATGAAGGCTGCCGGTGCATTAGTCAATCCAAAGGACATAACCAAAAACTCATAATGTCCATACCTTGTGCGAAAGACAGTCTTTGGGATATCTTTAGATTTAACCTTCAACTGGTAATAACCGGACCTAAGGTCAATCTTAGAAAAAACTCTTGCACCATTACGTTGGTCGAATAAATCGTCAATCCTTGGCAATGGATACTTGTTCTTGATAGTTAGCTTATTTAGTTCCCGATAATAAATGCATATCCGCATCGATCCATCCTTCTTTTTGACAAAAAGGACAGGTGCACCCCACGGTGAAAAGCTAGGGCGTATGAACCCTTTCTCTAATAGATCCTCCAACTGCTTCTTTAATTCTTTAAGTTCTATTGGTGCTAGTCTATATGGATTCTTAGACACAGGCTCGGCGCCGGGGTAAACATCTACAACGAATTCAATTTCTCTATCTGGTGGTAAACCAGGAAGGTCGTCTAAGAATACTTCAGGAAAATCTTGGACAACTAAGACATTTTGAGGATTTTCTTTTCCTACAAGTTGTGTGTCTAAAACGCTAGCTAAGAAGCACAAATACTCTCCACATAGGGAAGGTCTGGTGTTAATAGAAGTCATTACAGACATTTCATTATTCTTCTTCGAAGCTTGAGAGGTATGTTTCAAACTAGCAGGGGGTTGGAAGCTAACTATTCCAGTCCTACAATCAATTGTGGCGTGGTGCTTAAACAACTAGTCTATCCCTAGGATTACATCAAATCCCATTATATACATAATAATGAGATCAGCAGGTAAATTCTTGTTTCCCACTATCACCACACTATTAAGTATCACTCGGCTAGAGTGCATGCATTCACCAGAGGGTAACATGACATTAAACATATGTTCAGATGGCGTAGGCTGTACATCTAGCTTAACAGCAAATGCAGATGCTATAAATGAATGTGTTGTACCAGAATCTATTAAAGTAAAAGCAGGTATAGAGTTGATCAATATAGTACCTGATACAACAGCGGGCTGTTCCTCACCCGACTCCATCATGGAGAATATCCTTGATTTAATCATAGCATGGGCGCTCTTAGAAGCTGGGGCAGTCTCTGCTAATATGGCCGACCTTGTTACAATTATAGCATCTTGTGACCCTAGGCTTCGGGAATTCTTTGATCGTGTGTCCAACCTCCTCACAGTTGAAACACTTTCCAAAGCCCAATCTGCACTCGCCCAGGTGGTTCTTCAAACACTTAGGACATTGGGGAAATTTCCTGACATTCTGTATCTTCCCTCCTGTTCCTTGGCTATTCTGGCCTTCACTAGGCCTCTTCATTCCTCTTTGTTGGTGTGGCTGGACAAACTTTTGTGGGACCTCCTTTGGTCCAGCACACTTCCTTTCAACTTCTTCCACTTCCAGAGCAGTGGGCACAACTTCGTTGAATGACAAGCCTTTTAATACCACAAAATTTAACTCCTCGGTAAATTTTTGGCTTCAGCCCATGCACAAACTTGAACACCTTATCCTCGTCCCTGTGAGCAAAATGCCCAGCAATCCTGGACAGGGACTCGAATTGCCTACTGTACTCGGCCACAGACCCTGTCTGCTTCAAGTTCAGAAATTCTAACTTCTTTGCAGTTTGAACAGTGCTATTAAAATACTTCTCATAGAAAATGTCCTTGAATTGTGACCAAGGCATCGCCAAGACATCAGTGGTGGTCTCTATTGTTTCCCACCAGAGTTGAGCATCACCAGCCAAATGAAACGTTGTCAACGTGACCTTGTCTCCTTCTCCAATGTTGGCACTCCCAAACATACTCTCAATCTTTCTAAGCCACGCTTCAGCAATAACAGGATCAGACGACTGTCCATCAAACGTGGGTTGTCGTAGCCTCCTGAATCTATCTCCAGAATGTTCATTACTAGAATTCGAGTTGGCACTTCCTTGTACCTCTCGGTTAAACAGCACTCCTAACTGATCGGACTGCTGACACACTAAGTCTGTTTGCTGATGCACCAGATCTGTCAGCTGCCTAATCACGCTAGGATCTTCCTCACCTCTCAAGTTGGGCATCTCTCTTGGTACTCTTGGTCTTCCTGGTCGTCTAGCCATTTTCTATACTCCTGTTCAAGGTTAACTACTCTCATAAACTTCTAATAACTAAGGTTAACATAAACACTTACAGTTGTTGGAGTACTCCCATGCGACAATCGGCACTGATGAGTAATCTTTTGAACGGTTTAGCTGAATATCTCTGATACCATACTGTAGCGCCCCGAGTTATCTGAACCCAGTTCGCTACGCAAGAAACTGAACCGAACTATGACTTTTTGGGAAATTTTAAAATTTCATTCAATGATCAGGAATTGACTCTTAAAACGTTAAAACTTGCAGCGGAAAAATCATTGTAAAAACAATATCTATTAAATAGTTAAAATATTCAAGGCAGTTGGTTGAAAGGGAAAAAAAAAAGAAAACAGAACACATCGACCGATCACTAAACGACAAAACATTCTCAGCTCATATCTGCCGATAGAACAAACTACGTCTTCCGATCACTAAACGACAAAAAAAAATCCTCAATTCACATCTACAGATCGCAAAACGACAAATTTCTAATACTCACATCCACCGATGGACTAAATCCACCGATAGACAAAACCTCCGTCTTCGATAGACATCCTCTCCGATAGATCAAAAACTACTCAACATCGATCTCATCTGCCGATAGACATCATCTACCGATAGATCAAAAATACTCAACATCTGCCGATAGACATCATCTACCGATAGATCAAAAATACTCGACATCTGTCGATAGACATCATCTACCGATAGATAAAAAATGCTCGACATCTGCCGATAGACATCATCTACCGATAGATCAAAAATACTCAACATCTGCCGATAGACATCATCTACCGATAGATCAAAAATACTCAACATCTGCCGATAGACATCATCTACCGATAGATCAAAAATACTCAACATCTGCCGATAGACATCATCTACCGATAGATCAAAAATACTCAACATCTGCCGATAGACATCATCTACCGATAGATCAAAAATACTCAACATCTGCCGATAGACATCATCTACCGATAGATCAAAAATACTCAACATCTGCCGATAGACATCATCTACCGATAGATCAAAAATACTCAACATCTGCCGATAGACATCATCTACCGATAGATCAAAAATACTCAACATCTGCCGATAGACATCATCTACCGATAGATCAAAAATACTCAACATCTGCCGATAGACATCATCTACCGATAGATCAAAAATACTCAACATCTGCCGATAGACATCATCTACCGATAGATCAAAAATACTCAACATCTGCCGATAGACATCATCTACCGATAGATCAAAAATACTCAACATCTGCCGATAGACATCATCTACCGATAGATCAAAAATACTCAACATCTGCCGATAGACATCATCTACCGATAGATCAAAAATACTCAACATCTGCCGATAGACATCATCTACCGATAGATCAAAAATACTCAACATCTGCCGATAGACATCATCTACCGATAGATCAAAAATACTCAACATCTGCCGATAGACATCATCTACCGATAGATCAAAAATACTCAACATCTGCCGATAGACATCATCTACCGATAGATCAAAAATACTCAACATCTGCCGATAGACATCATCTACCGATAGATCAAAAATACTCAACATCTGCCGAACTAGAATATCTCACGATAGATCACAAAAACTGCAACGAAAATCAACATAGCAACAATTTCACTATAAACAAAGAAACTCTGACTACCAACGAACTTGAGCATTTTACTAAACACCGTTCAAACTACTTAAATCCGTGTACTCCTCTCAAATTTGGTTAAAAACCACTATTAAAACTAACAGCTAGTATCATTATCAGAAAGAGTCTCAAATTGTATTCAAAACATCAAAACTACTACTGTCACTAAAACTCTCAACATATTTAAATTGAATCATGGTTCACTAAACCTTCTCATCTACTGACACCAGTTATCAGTTTACCAAGTCGAGGCGCGAATGTGCTCCCCCAACCAGCCTATTCCTCAGCATACTCAGAAAACACACCTGCAGTCACTTCTTCACCTACATCACAAAACTCATCTATTAGCCTAATGCTAAGTAAGTAAAGCAATAATGAAATGGAATGCTGAAACATAAATTCCTAAACATGCAGTTTCTACTTTCTCATCTCAGTTGCATATGCATTCGTTTCTGATCTGATCCCCCTGTGAAATTGGGAGTTGGATCACTTCTCCCAAAGTCATACATCCTCTCTCTCGATTAAGGGGCGGATTAGTTCCCTTAACAAACTTTTCAGATCCCCCTGTGAAATTGGGATTTGGATTACTTTTCCCAAAGTCATACATCCTCTCTCTTGATTAAGAGGTGGATTAGTTCCCTTAACAACTGTTACAGTCTGTTCATGCCTTACCATGCTATTTCATGTAAATTCATTTTCGCATACTTTCAAAATATGATGCATGACCTAAAACACATTCAAGCAAACGTAATCTTACTGTTTTGTGATGTAGGCCCGAAAGCACAAGCATACTTTACTTACTTGGTCTCCTGAAAATCGCTCAGCTGTAAGCTACTTTAGATGCTCGCTCACCTAAATTCATAACAGCACATTAATCAAACCTTCATTAAGCTTCACCAAGAATCAATCAGAAGTTTGAGGAAACCAGTTTGAAACCCTGCTACCCGTGCATTCCTAATTATCACCAAAACCCAAACCTACTCTCAATCACAGCATCCTCGAAATTTCTCACATTGTACTCCTTCAGTTACCAACTGCTAAAATACAAGAAAACGAGGAAAACTTACGTAGGTTAAAAGATAATCGAGCAAGAGAATTGCCAAAAGGGTTCTGCTGGAGAGCTGGAGGGCGAAAGAGGAATAATAAACAGAATAGTGGCGGCTACAGTGCATTAAACCCAAACCTCTCTCCTTAAATATGTTATCCACTTTTAAATTTCCAATTACCCTTATGCCCTTGTCTAGTCATCCATTAACCCTACTTTAATTATTGTCATTTAAAGTGTGCCATTAATTTAAAAAGAATTGAGAACTGGTTCGATAGAACCGGGTGTTACATGATGAAACTAATATAAAATCAAGAGAAGGGCAAAACAGTAGTTTGACAAGCCAATTTAGTTAAAATACCCGAATTCCCTCTTCCTCCAAGAACACTTCATGACATTCCTTCTTCTCTAAGGTGCTCTAGCGATTTTCTTATCTGCGGTTCTTCGTTGTTGTTCCTCTGGTTTCTAAAGTTTCTTCACATTTCCTTCTCCAAACGACCACCCTAGGTAAGGTGCTATGTTTTTGGAGAGTTTATTCTCGTTTTTCAGGTGGCTAGATGATTAGGGTTTTGTTAGTTTGGAAGTTTAACGGTTTAAACTCGATTTTATAGCGATTGTTGTGTATTGCCCTAGGTGAACAACGCTCGTGGACGGAGCTTAAATTTCAACGCACACGAGGTAAGCTCTCGTGACTTACTATGGCCTATTGGCCTACACTGTATGTCGAAGACGCATTGAGGAATATTGGAGTTTGTTTGTTTAATTGTTTTGGTTGGGTAGTTAGGATTAGATGCTTTTATAGGTTATGCTTTTATCGTCTTGATGGTACACAAGTTGTATGTTTATGTTATGCATTTAATTGTTCATTCATCACGTCTTTCAAAGAGCATGAAAACGAATTTCTGCACGTGTTTAAGAAAAGAAACGAACTAATGAAATGAATCTATGTAATCTGTTATCTGGTCATGGCGAGGTGGGGTTCAAACATGGCTGTTTACGGATGTAAGCATGTTTTCCCCTTGGTAGATGGAAAGGGCTGTCTAACCGCCAGACGTGCCCTCTCCATCTGGTGAGAGTTAGACCTCGGTGACATTCTGTTCTGTAATGAAATCTGTTATGTAATGAAATGATCTGCATGATTTACGAACCGCATATGCACAACATGCATTGCACTTACGAAGCTTACTAAGCCTTTAGCTCATAGTTGTCTTTATGGTGTAGGTGATCTTGATACAGGTGAGGATGAGATTCCTCCACTCGAAGCATGAACAGATTGAAGAAGAATGCCCGTGGAGTATGCTGAGTAGTCGTGGCGCTTTTGACCCGTGGGAGTAAATGGTTAGGTATTTTGAGGATTTTGGGTTGTTTGGGGCTGATAGTTGAATAGATAGGAAATTTGTATAGTTGAAACATTTTAGGATGTTTGGTATCTGGATAGTAGACAAAAAGATGTTTTGATGTTTTGGTAAACTTAATTTATAAAACGTTTTGCTAGGCCTTTTACTTGGTATCTGGATGTAAAGATATTTCTTTTAGATTTTAATGAATTAGTTGGTTTTGAAGTTTGAAAATAAGTTCGAGGATTTGAGTTGAATATGTCGTTGAGTCGGTTTTGGTGATTTTAGGTTGAGGACTTGGATTTACAAAGGTGTATTTAGGTGACGCGTGAAGAAGAAGTAAAGAAGCAGCATACTGGAATTAAATTTCAAGAGAGGTTGCCGATCGATCGCCAAGGAGGGCGATCGATCAGCTGACGTGCTGTGGACGATAATGTTTAGTTAAGTATTCTGGCAGAAAAAGTCATCGTCCAAAGTCTGTGAACGATAAAGTTCAGTTAAGTGTTCTTGTAAGAAAAAGTCATCGTCAAAGGTCATCGTCCAACATCTGTGGACGATAAAGTTCAGTTAAGTGTTCTTGTAAGAAAAAGTCATCGTCCAAAGTCTGTGGACGATAAAGTTCAGTTAAGTGTTCTTGTAAGAAAAAGTCATCGTCCAAAGTCTGTGGACGATAAAGTTCAGTTAAGTGTTCTTGTAAGAAAAAGTCATCGTCCAACATCTGTGGACGATAAAGTTCAGTTAAGTGTTCTTGTAAGAAAAAGTCATCGTCCAAGGTCATCGTCCAAAGGCTGTGGACGATAAAGTTAGTTAAGCATTCTGTAAGAAAGTCATCGTCCAAAGTCTGTGGACGATGAAGTCACATGGGCTGGGGGTGATAAATCACGTGGTCTATGGACGAAAAGTCTAAGTAAGCCTGTGGACGATGAAGTTAATTAAGCATTCTGGCAGAGAAAGTCAGTCGTCCACACTGCCTTCAGTTTTCAAACGACTCTGTTTCTGTCTTTTATTTTAAACGTCCACGTTATCTGCTATTTCCGTCATCCATTCTGTCTACTATTTTAAACGTCCACGCCTTCTTCTGTTTCAGTCATCCACACTGACCTCTTTTTTCAGAAATTCATTCGTCCATGCCTCCTAAGGTTTTGTCGTCCAAACCCGATAGAGAAAATATCCCCCTCCACTGTTTAAATTGAAGAAACCCGAGAAGAACTAAGTGATTATTTATTCTGAGAGAAATTAAGTGATAGAACCCGAGAGGGAAAACACAATTCCTTCAATGAAACCTGATAGAAAAAAAGTTGAAGATTTCTACTGTTCCTTTGATGAAACCCGAGAGGAAAAATTTATTCTCTGCCATATTTTTATTGTTTTAGCATTCACACCTAAGTTTATTTTATTTTAGGTTTTCACAAATGAATAGTCTTCCACTGAATACCTGTGTACATGCATGATGAAAAGGAATGAACGAAAGTAAAATTTTTTTGTGATTTTTAAGAATAGTATGAGGGTAAGTTTACGGGGTGTCACAGATATGGTATCAGAGCCCCCGAGTTTTAAAATTGGTTCTGTAGACTGCTCGACTGCACAGCCACTACGCGAACATCCTTCCTCAACTGTAAGTATGTTTATAAGTTTTATTTGATTTTGATTTCTTAGGATTATATGTTTTGACTTTTATAAGAGTTATAAAACAATGGTTCGAGGTAGATACGCCAGAGATGAAGCCCTGGATAGACTTACGGATTTGCTGGACCGTCAAGCCCAACATATGGATAGGCAAGTACAACAAATTGAGAACCTAGTAAACCATGAGAATCAGAGAGCCCAAGATATAGTCGTCTCAAATAATCATAGCATGGAGAGGTTACAAAAACTTAGGCCTCCGGTATTTGATGGACAATCTTTGGACCCCTCAATTGCTGAGGAGTGGGTTCGAACTATGGAAGATATGCTGGGGTATGCAAAAATTGAGAATGGAGAAAAGGTAGCATGCGTCGCCTTTCACTTGGCGCTGGATGCCCGATTTTAGTGGGATTCAATTAAAGCAACAACTGATGTGTAAAATAAGACATGGGAGCGGTTTAAGATTTTGTTTTATGATAAATACTTCAGCCGTACGGTGAGGGCAGCTAATAGAAATGAGTTTATGCAGCTGAAGCAGACAGGTTCTGTTGCGGAGTATATACGGAAGTTTGAGGCTTTACCTCAGTTTGCACTGCGTCTAGTTAGCGACAATGAAGACAAAGTGCACCAATTTATGGATGGGCTGAATCAAAAAATTCGGATGAATGTTATAGTGTCGGGGATTCAAGATGTACCTTACTTGGACATTGCAGCAAGAGCTCTAGACTTCAAGGCTGCCTCGGCGACTTGTGTTAAGTCAAGGGAACCAGGTAAGGGCTTCTTCCGCGAGCTCCATCCTCAACCACAGAATCGAGGTTGGCAGCGTAGAGTACAACATCCCCAACAAAAACAAAGAGGCGTAAAGAGGCCTTCTGAAGGAGATAGTGACCGGGGAAAGGGAAAGCAAGTACAAGGGGCTCTTCAAATGCCCTGGTGTCCTAAGTGTTAGAAAGAGCATAGTGGTGAATGCTGAGTGGGGACTAACAAATGCTATCGATGTGGTCAGACTGGCCATTTCATCAAGGATTGCCCAAAGCTGGGCCGAGATCAGCTAGGCAGAGACCAGAGGAGAGTTATGCCACGGATCTTCGCCTTTATCGAGCCTAGCAACGTCGACGACGAGGCTCAGCCATCTGTTATAGCAGGTACTATCTTAGTCATGGGTGTACCAGTATTTGTTTTTATAGACACAGGAGCTACGCACTCCTTCATTTCAACTGCTTGCATGACTAGATTGGGGTTAGTGTCTGAGTTAGCAAAGTATGAGTATAGAGTAATGCTGCCTTCGGGAGCGAATATGCAGTCTGATCATGATTTCCAGGGCAATGTCGTCTCGGTGGGGAACAACACACTCTATGCTCGGTTGATAGTTATGGGCATAGAGCGGTATGATCTGATTTTGGGAATGGACTGGCTATCACGCCATTTTGCTACCATAGACTGCCGATCCAGATTGGTAACTTTTCGGCCTCCGGATAAGGAAGAGTTTTCATATCAGGCAATAAATAGGTCGAGTAGGTCGCCTATTTTCTATTCCATGAAGGTCCGAGAACATTTTAGAGGTGAATGCTTGGTTTATCTGGATACAATGGTCAATACTCAGTTGCTTAACGGGGGAAAGCCAGAAGACCTTCTAGTGGTTAGAGAATTCTCTGAGATCTTCCTTGACGATCTTCCTAGATTACCGCTGGATAGAGAGATCGAGTTTGTTATTGATGTTTATCCAGGCTCAGGGTCTGTATCGAAGAATCCGTATAGACTGGCACCTGCTGAACTAAATGAGTTGAAGATTCAGTTAGAAGAGTTGTTAGACAAGGGGTTCATTCGACCCATTTTCTCTTCTTGGGGTGCGCCAGTTTTGTTTGTTAAGAAAAAGGACAGAACCCTCCGAATGTTCGTTGATTATAGAGAGTTGAATAAGTTAACGGTGAAGAATAAGTATCCACTGCCCCAGATTAATGATTTATTTGACCAATTGCAGGGTGCCCGAGTGTTTTCGAGGATTGACCTACGATCGGGTTATTATCAGTTAAAGGTCCAGAGGGAAGATGTTCAGAAAACGGCCTTCCGAACGAGGTATGGGCATTACGAATTTCTTGTGATGTCTTTTGGACTTACGAATGCTCCTGCGGCGTTTATGGAGTTGATGAACCGTGTTTTTAAGGAGTATCTAGACAAGTTTGTAGTCGTCTTCATTGATGACATCTTGATCTATTCAAAGACAAAGGAAGAACACGATGAGCACTTGCGAATTGTTCTGAGGATTCTGTGTCAGCACCAATTGTACCCGAAAGTCTCTAAATGCGAGTTTTGGCTCGATCAAATTAGTTTTCTTGGCCATATCACATCTCAGGAGGGAATTTCAGTGGATCTGACCAAAATTCAGGCTGTCAGAGATTGGCCGCAGCCTAAGAATGTATGTGAAGTACGAGAATTTCTCGGATTGGCCGGGTATTACAGGAAGTTCATTGAGGGGTTCTCCAAGATCGCAGTCCCTCTATCCCGATTGACAAGGAAGAATGAAAGATATGTATGGTGCTGCATGCGAAAAGAGCTTTAATGAGCTGAAACAGAAGCTGACTACGACACTTTTTTTAACATTGCCAGTTGAAGGCAATAAGTTTAGTATTTATTGCGCCTCAAAGATTGGATTTGGGTGTGTATTGATGCAGGAAAGCAGAGTCATTGCTTATGCTTCTCGACAATTGAAGCCGTATGAGCAAAATTATCCTACGCATTATCTGGAATTAGCACCAGTTGTCTTTGCATTAAAAATCTAGAGACACTACCTGTATGGGCAGCAGTGTGAGGTGTTCTCAGATCACAGGAGCTTAAAGTACCTGTTTACACAGAAAGAGTTGAACATACGACAAAGAAGGTGGTTGGAGTTCGTTAAAGATTACGACTTTGAAATTAAATACCACCCAGGGAAGGTAAACAAAGTCGCTGATGCCTTGAGCCGAATGCCCACTACAAGTCAACCTTCACTTGCATCATTGTTGGTAATGCTGAGGTCTGAGATTGAGAGGTTTGATGTGGAGATTGTGGCTGAGTTGTCCACTATGCTCACGAACATTTCTCTTAGGCCAACAATAATTGACAAACTCCGAGAAGCTCAGAAGGGAGACTTGGAGTGTGAGAGATATTGGTTGAGCATGACATCTGAGGACCCGTTCGATTTCAGCCTGTCGGACGATGGCGTATTGAGATTCAGGCATAGGTGGTACGTGCCTAACGATGAAGAGTTGAAGAGGGAGATCTTAACCGAGGCACACTCCTTGGCATATTCAGTGCATCCTGGGAGCACGAAAATGTATAGAGACCTGAGGCAACACTTCTGGTGGCCGAACATGAAGAGAGAGATTGCCAAATATGTGGAAACCTGTTTGGTTTGTCAACAGGTTAAGGAGGAACACCAAAGACCGGCCGGAACATTACAACCACTGCCGATTCCGGAGTGAAAATGGGAGCAGATCATTATGGATTTTATAGTGGGACTCCCGAGGACAAAAAAAGGGCATGATGGCATCTGTGTGATTGGATCAGCTTGCTGAGCTATATGTGCAGGAAATTGTTAAATTGCACGGAGTGCCCATTTCGATTGTCTCTGATAGAGATGTCATATTCACTTCAACATTTTGGAAGAATTTGCATAAGGCTATGGGAACTCAGTTAAATTTCAGCACAGCGTTTCATCCTCAGACTGATGGACAGACAGAGAGAACGAACCAGATTATGGAGGATATGCTTAGAGCTTGTGTGCTGGAATTTCAGGGATCGTGAAGTAGGTATTTACCACTGATCGAGTTCTCTTACAATAATAGCTTCCAGGCTATGATTGGCATGGCTCCGTACGAGGCATTGTATGGTCTGAAATGCAGGTCTCTGCTGTATTGGGACGAGGTCAGCGAGGCTAGCATAGTTGGCCCAGATATTTTACAACAAATAGCGGAGAAGATCACCGTTATCAGACAACGTATCGAGGTAGCACAGAGTCGCCAAAAGAGCTATGCTGACACTAGACAGAGGGAATTGCAGTTCAAGGGAGGAGATGAAGTATATTTGAAGATTTCTCCGTTTAAAGGTATTATGAGATTCAGAAAAAAGGGCAAGTTGAACCCTCGTTGCGTGGGGCCCTTTCCTATTTTGAAGAGGATCGGGACTATGGCGTATCGGTTACAGCTTCTAGCATCAATGGAAGGCATCCACAACGTGTTTCACGTGTCTATGCTCAAAAAGTGTCTACGTGACCCGTCGCATGTCGTGGAAGCAAGGAAGATCGAGGTACAGCCTACACTGACTTATGAAGAGAGGCCAGTGCGAATTCTAGAGTCCTCCATCAAGGTACTACACAACAAAGAAATTATGCTGGTAAAAGTCCTATGGAGGAACCACGACGTGGAAGAGGCTACATGGGAGAGACAACAGGATATGATGTCTAAGTATCCTGAACTGTTTGTGTAATCAAATTTTGAGGACAAAATTTCTATTAAGGTGGGTGGAATGTAACACCCAGTTTTACGGGATTATAATAATCCAATATATAGTGACATTTTCGTAAATATATCAAATTAAGTCCGTTTTGCGAACGGAAAGTTTTAATAGAGCCCTAATAATATGTTGGAATTAATGGTGAAATAAGAAAATTTGGAGAAAACCGAACCGTTAGTTAATTAACGAAACAAATGATGAAACTAATATAAAATCAAGAGAAGGGCAAAACAGTAGTTTGACAAGCCAATTTAGTTAAAATACCCGATTTCCCTCTTCCTCCCAGAACACTTCACGACATTCCTTCTTCACTAAGGTGCTCTAGCGATTTTCTTATCCGTGGTTCTTCGTTGTTGTTTCTCTGGTTTCCAAAGTTTCTTCACATTTCCTTCTCCAAACGACCACTCTAGGTAAGGTTCTATGTTTTTGGAGAGTTTATTCCCGTTTTTCAGGTGGCTAGATGATGAAGGTTTTGTTAGTTTGGAAGTTTAACGGTTTAAACTCGATTTTATAGCGATTGTTGTGTATTGCCCAAGGTGAACAATGCTCGTGGACGGAGCTTGAATTTCAACGCACATGAGGTAAGTTCTCGTGACTTACTATGGCCGATTGGCCTACACCGTATGTCGAAGTCGCGTTGAGGAATATTGAAGTTTGTTTGTTTAATTGTTTTGGTTGGGTAGTTAGGATTAGATGTTTTTATAGGTTATGCTTTTATCGTCTTGATGGTACACAGGTTGTATGTTTATATTATGCATTTAATTATTCATGCATCACGTCTTTTAAAGAGCATGAAAACAAATTTCTGCACGTGTTTAAGAAAAGAAATAAACTAATGAAATGAATCTACGTAATCTGTTATCTGGTCATGGCGAGGTGAGATTCAGACATGTCTGTTTACGGATAGAAGCATGTTTTCCCCCCAGTAGATGGAAAGGGCTGTCTAACCGCCAGACGTGCCCTCTCTATCTGGTGAGAGTTAGACCTCAGTGACATTCTATTCTGTAATGAAATCTGTTCTGTAATGAAATGATCTGCATTATTTACGAACCGCATATGCACAACATGCATTGCGCTTACGAAGCTTACTGAGCCTTTAGCTCATAGTTATCTTTATGGTGTAGGTGATCTTGATATCGGTGAGGATGAGATTCCTCCACCCGAAGCATGAACAGATTGAAAAAGAATGCCAGTGGAGTGTGATGAGTAGTCGTGGCGCTTTTGACCCGTGGGAGTAAATGGTTAGGTATTTTGAGGATTTTGGGTTGTTTGGGGCTGATAGTTGAATAGATAGGAAATTTGTATAGTTGAAACATTTTAGGATGTTTGGTATCTGGATAGTAGACAAAAAGATGTTTTGATGTTTTGGTAAACTTAATTTATAAAACGTTTTGCTAGGCCTTTTACTTGGTATCTGGATGTATAGATATTTCTTTTAGATTTTAATGAATTGAGTTGGTTTTGAAGTTTGAAAATAAGTTCGAGGATTTGAGTTGAATATGTCGTTGAGTCGGTTTTGGTGATTTTAGGTTGAGGACTTGGATTTACGGAGGTGTATTTAGGTGACGCGTGAAGAAAAAGTAAAGAAGCAGCATACTGGAATTAAATTTCAAGAGCGGTTGCCGATTGATCGCCAAGCAGGGCGATCGATCAGCTGACGTGCTGTGGACGATAATGTTTAGTTAAGTATTCTGGCAGAAAAAGTCATCGTCCAAAGTCTGTGAACGATAATGTTCAGTTAAGTGTTCCTATAAGAAAAAGTCATCGTCAAAGTTCATCGTCCAACATCTGTGGACGATAAAGTTCAGTTAAGTGTTCCTATAAGAAAAAGTCATCGTCAAAGTTCATCGTCCAACATCTGTGGACGATAAAGTTCAGTTAAGTGTTCCTGTAAGAAAAAGTCATCGTCCAAGGTCATCGTCTAAAGGCTGTGGACGATAAAGTTAGTTAAGCATTCTGTAAGAAAGTCATCGTCCAAAGTCTGTGGACGATGAAGTCACGTGGGCTGTGGACGATGAAGTCACGTGGGCTGTGGACGATGAAGTCACGTGGGCTGTGGACGATGAAGTCACGTGGGCTGTGGACGATAAAGTTCAGTTAAGTGTTCCTATAAGAAAAAGTCATCGTCAAAGTTCATCGTCCAACATCTGTGGACGATAAAGTTCAGTTAAGTGTTCCTATAAGAAAAAGTCATCGTCAAAGTTCATCGTCCAACATCTGTGGACGATAAAGTTCAGTTAAGTGTTCCTATAAGAAAAAGTCATCGTCAAAGTTCATCGTCCAACATCTGTGGACGATAAAGTTCAGTTAAGTGTTCCTATAAGAAAAAGTCATCGTCAAAGTTCATCGTCCAACATCTGTGGACGATAAAGTTCAGTTAAGTGTTCCTATAAGAAAAAGTCATCGTCAAAGTTCATCGTCCAACATCTGTGGACGATAAAGTTCAGTTAAGTGTTCCTATAAGAAAAAGTCATCGTCAAAGTTCATCGTCCAACATCTGTGGACGATAAAGTTCAGTTAAGTGTTCCTATAAGAAAAAGTCATCGTCAAAGTTCATCGTCCAACATCTGTGGACGATAAAGTTCAGTTAAGTGTTCCTATAAGAAAAAGTCATCGTCAAAGTTCATCGTCCAACATCTGTGGACGATAAAGTTCAGTTAAGTGTTCCTATAAGAAAAAGTCATCGTCAAAGTTCATCGTCCAACATCTGTGGACGATAAAGTTCAGTTAAGTGTTCCTATAAGAAAAAGTCATCGTCAAAGTTCATCGTCCAACATCTGTGGACGATAAAGTTCAGTTAAGTGTTCCTATAAGAAAAAGTCATCGTCAAAGTTCATCGTCCAACATCTGTGGACGATAAAGTTCAGTTAAGTGTTCCTATAAGAAAAAGTCATCGTCAAAGTTCATCGTCCAACATCTGTGGACGATAAAGTTCAGTTAAGTGTTCCTATAAGAAAAAGTCATCGTCAAAGTTCATCGTCCAACATCTGTGGACGATAAAGTTCAGTTAAGTGTTCCTATAAGAAAAAGTCATCGTCAAAGTTCATCGTCCAACATCTGTGGACGATAAAGTTCAGTTAAGTGTTCCTATAAGAAAAAGTCATCGTCAAAGTTCATCGTCCAACATCTGTGGACGATGAAGTCACGTGGGCTGTGGACGATAAAGTTCAGTTAAGTGTTCCTATAAGAAAAAGTCATCGTCAAAGTTCATCGTCCAACATCTGTGGACGATAAAGTTCAGTTAAGTGTTCCTATAAGAAAAAGTCATCGTCAAAGTTCATCGTCCAACATCTGTGGACGATAAAGTTCAGTTAAGTGTTCCTATAAGAAAAAGTCATCGTCAAAGTTCATCGTCCAACATCTGTGGACGATAAAGTTCAGTTAAGTGTTCCTATAAGAAAAAGTCATCGTCCAAAGTCTGTGAACGATAATGTTCAGTTAAGTGTTCCTATAAGAAAAAGTCATCGTCAAAGTTCATCGTCCAACATCTGTGGACGATAAAGTTCAGTTAAGTGTTCCTATAAGAAAAAGTCATCGTCAAAGTTCATCGTCCAACATCTGTGGACGATAAAGTTCAGTTAAGTGTTCCTATAAGAAAAAGTCATCGTCAAAGTTCATCGTCCAACATCTGTGGACGATAAAGTTCAGTTAAGTGTTCCTATAAGAAAAAGTCATCGTCAAAGTTCATCGTCCAACATCTGTGGACGATAAAGTTCAGTTAAGTGTTCCTATAAGAAAAAGTCATCGTCAAAGTTCATCGTCCAACATCTGTGGACGATAAAGTTCAGTTAAGTGTTCCTATAAGAAAAAGTCATCGTCAAAGTTCATCGTCCAACATCTGTGGACGATAAAGTTCAGTTAAGTGTTCCTATAAGAAAAAGTCATCGTCAAAGTTCATCGTCCAACATCTGTGGACGATAAAGTTCAGTTAAGTGTTCCTATAAGAAAAAGTCATCGTCAAAGTTCATCGTCCAACATCTGTGGACGATAAAGTTCAGTTAAGTGTTCCTATAAGAAAAAGTCATCGTCAAAGTTCATCGTCCAACATCTGTGGACGATGAAGTCACGTGGGCTGTGGACGATGAAGTCACGTGGGCTGTGGACGATAAAGTTCAGTTAAGTGTTCCTATAAGAAAAAGTCATCGTCAAAGTTCATCGTCCAACATCTGTGGACGATGAAGTCACGTGGGCTGTGGACGATAAAGTTCAGTTAAGTGTTCCTATAAGAAAAAGTCATCGTCAAAGTTCATCGTCCAACATCTGTGGACGATAAAGTTCAGTTAAGTGTTCCTATAAGAAAAAGTCATCGTCAAAGTTCATCGTCCAACATCTGTGGACGATAAAGTTCAGTTAAGTGTTCCTATAAGAAAAAGTCATCGTCAAAGTTCATCGTCCAACATCTGTGGACGATAAAGTTCAGTTAAGTGTTCCTATAAGAAAAAGTCATCGTCAAAGTTCATCGTCCAACATCTGTGGACGATGAAGTCACGTGGGCTGTGGACGATAAAGTTCAGTTAAGTGTTCCTATAAGAAAAAGTCATCGTCAAAGTTCATCGTCCAACATCTGTGGACGATAAAGTTCAGTTAAGTGTTCCTATAAGAAAAAGTCATCGTCAAAGTTCATCGTCCAACATCTGTGGACGATAAAGTTCAGTTAAGTGTTCCTATAAGAAAAAGTCATCGTCAAAGTTCATCGTCCAACATCTGTGGACGATGAAGTCACGTGGGCTGTGGACGATGAAGTCACGTGGGCTGTGGACGATGAAGTCACGTGGGCTGTGGACGATGAAGTCACGTGGGCTGTGGACGATGAAGTCACGTGGGCTGTGGACGATGAAGTCACGTGGGCTGTGGACGATAAAGTTCAGTTAAGTGTTCCTATAAGAAAAAGTCATCGTCAAAGTTCATCGTCCAACACCTCTCTTCCTGAGGCAGTTGATGCTACTCAGCTTGTTAAGGCAGACTTGAAAGAACAATTCGGTGTATACAAAAGGAAAGTGAAGGATGATGATCTTGTGTGAAGTAAAATAACCAAGAAGAACTTCTAAAAATGGAAAAATCGTGTAGGTCTTAATCAAGATAACTTTGACAGATCCTCTAATGCTGTACCTTATTTTAATGGACGTTCCGGACCATATGTTTGTCACTCTTGTGGACAGCATGAACACATGAGGAAGAATTGCCCTACTCATCAAAAACCTCAAACTAAGTCAGCACATTCTCAAACAACTCCTAGTAGGCCTTGTTTCAGAGGTAACAGAGGATTTTTTGGTCAAGACCAGCATTATCAGCATCAATATCAGCCATCTGGTACCAATTTCTAGAAGTCATTTGGGCACCAATAAAATCTTGTTTCAAACACCACTCCTACGGCGAGTTCAAATCATATGGCTAGTGCTAACCCTAATTCATCCAGGGGTGGATTCGGAGGCGGCTAAAGAGGAAAGGAAAAGATGACTTGCCAAACTTATGTTGTTACAAGGTCTGTGTAGCACCTGGTTCTATCGAACCAGCCTTTTATTATTATAGTAATACACTTGACTAGGTAATGAATTAAATAAGGTTATTGAACAACTTGTTAAGGGTATTAGAGTAATTTACAATGTTCAAAAGTTGGGTAACGTATTTAAGGATAAGGGTTGGGTTTATTGCACTGTAGCCGCCACCCCCCCCCTCTCATACTCTTCTCTTCGGAAACTTTCAGCTCAAGCAGCCGAGCTCTTTAGGCGATTCTCCTCGCTCGGTTCTCCTTCGACTTAGGTAAGTTTCTTTTCCTTATTTCTCTTGTGGTATAGTGGTGAAATGCCTGGAGGATTGCAATGTGAGGATTTTGAGGATGCTGAGATTGAGTGTAGATTCGGGTTTTAGCGATAAGTAGGAATGCTCGGGTAGTAGAGTTTCTAACTAGATTTCTCGAACCGCTGTTTGATATTTTGAAAGGTTTGGTGAAGCCTTGATTTATATTCTGTATGAACTTAGGTGAACAGACCTCCGAAGTAGCTAGCAACCAGACAGATTTCCAGGAGCCAGGTAAGTAAAGTATTGCTTGTGCCTTCGGGCCTACATCACAAAACAGTAGGTTTATGTATGCTTGAATATTTCTATTGTCCATGCATCATGTTTTTGTTAAAAGTTACGAAAATGAATTTCATGTAAGGAATGGTAAGGTATGAACTGTATGCGACAGACAAACTATTAAGGGAACTAATCCACCCCTTAACTTATGAAGGGATTTAGACATTGGGAGAATTGATCCCACTCCCAAGGGAACCATGGGATCAGATCAGCTGTTAAGGGAATTCATCCGCCCCTTAATTGAGTATGAGGATGTAGACATTGGGAGAATTGATCCCACTCCCAAGGGAACCATGGGATCAGATCAGCTGTTAAGGGAATTCATCCGCCCCTTAATTGAGTATGAGGATGTAGACATTGGGAGAATTGATCCCACTCCCAAGGGAACCATGGGATCTAATCATGATATGAACGAATATGTATGCCACTGAGAGGAGAAAATAGAAACTGCATATTTAGGAGTTTAAGCTCAGCATTTATTTCATTCATATACTGCTTTACTTACTTAGCATTAGGCTAATAGATGAGTTTTGTGATGTAGGTGAAGAAGTGTTAGCAGGTGTGTCTCCTGATCATGTTGAGGAATAGTGGACGTTGGAGGAGTGCATTCAGGCCTCGACATGGTAACTGATGGGGCGGTTTAGCATTGTTGTCTACAGATGTAGAGGTTTAGTGGATAATGATTTAAATTGAGTATATGGAGTTTTTAGTAAAGGAGATTACAGCTGCTTGACTTCGTTTTCGAGAATTTCTGATTTTCATGTTCTTACTGATTTTGATCAATACAATGACTTGGAGTGTTATGAATGGATTTTTGGTAAAATGTTTTAAGTCTGTTAGATAGTCGAATCTTTCTCGGGTTATAGACAGGTTGTTTAGTCCATTGGTGGGAATCGAATAATTTTGTATCAGTGGATATGTGTAGAGGTTTATTGCGTTCTGTTGAAAGGATTGTGTTGATGTCTATCGGAAGAGGGAAGTCTACCGGTAGATGTCTCATGTTTGTCTTCCGGCTGACGTCATCGGAAGAGTAAAGCATTTGTCTTCCGGCTGACGTCATCGGCAGAAGAAGTGTAATGGAAGTCGGGTGAGTATGTCTTCCGGCTGACGTCATCGGAAGAGTAAAGCATTTGTCTTCCGGCTGACGTCATCGGCAGAAGAAGTGTAATGGAAGTCGGGTGAGTATGTCTTCCGGCTGACGTCATCGGAAGAGGAAAGCATTTGTCTTCCGGCTGACGTCATCGGCAGAAGAAGTGTAATGGAAGTCGGGTGAGTATGTCTTCCGGCTGACGTCATCGGAAGAGGAAAGCATTTGTCTTCGGCTGACGTCATCGGAAGAGGAAATAGGTATTTTGTCGTTTACTGACCGGTAGAGGAAGTAAGTTCTTTGTCGTGTTGTGACCGGATGATGTCGCTGACGTCATCGGAAGAGGAAAGCATTTGTCTTCCGGCTGACGTCATCGGAAGAGGAAAGCATTTGTCTTCCGGCTGACGTCATCGGAAGAGGAAAGCATTTGTCTTCCGGCTGACGTCATCGGAAGAGTAAAGCATTTGTCTTCCGGCTGACGTCATCGGAAGAGGAAAGCATTTGTCTTCCGGCTGACGTCATCGGAAGAGTAAAGCATTTGTCTTCCGGCTGACGTCATCGGAAGAGTAAAGCATTTGTCTTCCGGCTGACGTCATCGGCAGAAGAAGTGTAATGGAAGTCGGGTGAGTATGTCTTCCGGCTGACGTCATCGGAAGAGTAAAGCATTTGTCTTCCGGCTGACGTCATCGGAAGAGGAAAGCATTTGTCTTCCGGCTGACGTCATCGGAAGAGGAAAGCATTTGTCTTCCGGCTGACGTCATCGGAAGAGTAAAGCATTTGTCTTCCGGCTGACGTCATCGGAAGAGTAAAGCATTTGTCTTCCGGCTGACGTCATCGGAAGAGGAAAGCATTTGTCTTCCGGCTGACGTCATCGGCAGAAGAAGTGTAATGGAAGTCGGGTGAGTATGTCTTCCGGCTGACGTCATCGGCAGAAGAAGTGTAATGGAAGTCGGGTGAGTATGTCTTCCGGCTGACGTCATCGGAAGAGGAAAGCATTTGTCTTCCGGCTGACGTCATCGGCAGAAGAAGTGTAATGGAAGTCGGGTGAGTATGTCTTCCGGCTGACGTCATCGGAAGAGTAAAGCATTTGTCTTCCGGCTGACGTCATCGGCAGAAGAAGTGTAATGGAAGTCGGGTGAGTATGTCTTCCGGCTGACGTCATCGGAAGAGGAAAGCATTTGTCTTCCGGCTGACGTCATCGGAAGAGTAAAGCATTTGTCTTCCGGCTGACGTCATCGGAAGAGGAAAGCATTTGTCTTCCGGCTGACGTCATCGGAAGAGTAAAGCATTTGTCTTCCGGCTGACGTCATCGGAAGAGTAAAGCATTTGTCTTCCGGCTGACGTCATCGGAAGAGTAAAGCATTTGTCTTCCGGCTGACGTCATCGGCAGAAGAAGTGTAATGGAAGTCGGGTGAGTATGTCTTCCGGCTGACGTCATCGGCAGAAGAAGTGTAATGGAAGTCGGGTGAGTATGTCTTCCGGCTGACGTCATCGGAAGAGTAAAGCATTTGTCTTCCGGCTGACGTCATCGGCAGAAGAAGTGTAATGGAAGTCGGGTGAGTATGTCTTCCGGCTGACGTCATCGGAAGAGTAAAGCATTTGTCTTCCGGCTGACGTCATCGGCAGAAGAAGTGTAATGGAAGTCGGGTGAGTATGTCTTCCGGCTGACGTCATCGGCAGAAGAAGTGTAATGGAAGTCGGGTGAGTATGTCTTCCGGCTGACGTCATCGGCAGAAGAAGTGTAATGGAAGTCGGGTGAGTATGTCTTCCGGCTGACGTCATCGGCAGAAGAAGTGTAATGGAAGTCGGGTGAGTATGTCTTCCGGCTGACGTCATCGGCAGAAGAAGTGTAATGGAAGTCGGGTGAGTATGTCTTCCGGCTGACGTCATCGGAAGAGTAAAGCATTTGTCTTCCGGCTGACGTCATCGGAAGAGTAAAGCATTTGTCTTCCGGCTGACGTCATCGGAAGAGTAAAGCATTTGTCTTCCGGCTGACGTCATCGGAAGAGTAAAGCATTTGTCTTCCGGCTGACGTCATCGGAAGAGTAAAGCATTTGTCTTCCGGCTGACGTCATCGGAAGAGGAAAGCATTTGTCTTCCGGCTGACGTCATCGGAAGAGTAAAGCATTTGTCTTCCGGCTGACGTCATCGGAAGAGTAAAGCATTTGTCTTCCGGCTGACGTCATCGGAAGAGGAAAGCATTTGTCTTCCGGCTGACGTCATCGGAAGAGTAAAGCATTTGTCTTCCGGCTGACGTCATCGGCAGAAGAAGTGTAATGGAAGTCGGGTGAGTATGTCTTCCGGCTGACGTCATCGGCAGAAGAAGTGTAATGGAAGTCGGGTGAGTATGTCTTCCGGCTGACGTCATCGGAAGAGTAAAGCATTTGTCTTCCGGCTGACGTCATCGGAAGAGTAAAGCATTTGTCTTCCGGCTGACGTCATCGGAAGAGTAAAGCATTTGTCTTCCGGCTGACGTCATCGGAAGAGTAAAGCATTTGTCTTCCGGCTGACGTCATCGGAAGAGTAAAGCATTTGTCTTCCGGCTGACGTCATCGGCAGAAGAAGTGTAATGGAAGTCGGGTGAGTATGTCTTCCGGCTGACGTCATCGGCAGAAGAAGTGTAATGGAAGTCGGGTGAGTATGTCTTCCGGCTGACGTCATCGGAAGAGTAAAGCATTTGTCTTCCGGCTGACGTCATCGGCAGAAGAAGTAGCGGATGTTCAGCGTGTGCCAATGTTGGAGAAGGAGGAAAGTCATTTTGGCAAACGTTTCATCTCAGCCGGTGCTGCGCAACTTTGGTGGGAGTCGCTGTAGGGTGGAGATCACCACCGATATCGCAACAATGCCCTGGTCGCAAATTCAAGGAAGTCTTTACGAGAAATACTTTAGCACCACTGTCCAGAACGCTAAGAAGGCTGAGGTTTTTGAGCTTGAAGCAGACTGGGTCTGAGTGGCAGAGTACAACAGACAATTTTGAGTCTCTGTCAAGGTTTGCTGGATAGCCTCGTTCATAGGAATGAGGAACAAAGTGTTTCATACCTGCAAGGTCTTAAAGCCAGAAATTTACAGAGTAGTTAAAGTTATTCAGGCATCAAAGGCTTGTCATTCAGTGAAGTTGAGGTAGTGTCTACTGCATTGGAGGCAGAAGAAGCTGAAATGAAGTGTGCTGGACCAAAGGAAGCCCCGCGAAAGTTCTTTCAGCCCCACCAGCAGAGAGGGATAAAGAGGCCTGCTGAAGGCCAGGGTAGTCAGGGTACTGGAAAGAAGGTACCTGATGCCAAGAAGTTTCCTCAGTGCATGAAATGTATGAAGAGCCACCTGGGCGAGTGTAAGTTTGGGACTGGTAAGTGTTATAACTGTGAGGAGTTTGGACATTCGCTTAAGGATTGCCGAAGCCCAGAGTCCCTCGATGTTTCAACTGTAATAAGACTGGCCACGTCATCAGAGACTGCCCAACGTTGAAGAGTGGCCCTGCTAAGATAAAACCGAGAATATTTTCCATGATGGAGTCGGGCGAAGAGGACCAGCCCGCTGTTGTGTCAGGTACTATATTGGTTAATTCTATGCCTGCTTTTACCTTGCTAGATTCAGGAGCAACCCATTCTTTTGTTGCGTCTACTTTTGCTGATAAGTTAGAAGTACAATCCACACCTTCTAGGCATGTATTCAATGTTGCTTTACCCTCTGGTGAACATTTACATTCCAACCAAGTGTTGCATGATTGCATGGTATTAGTAGGGGACAAAAACCTATCTGCTGATTTAATCGTTATGGATATAACGGGATTTGATGTAATCCTAGGAATGGACTGGTTGTTTAATCACCACGCCATAATCGATTGTAGGACTGGAATAGTTAGTTTCCAACCCCCTGGTAGTTTGAAGCATACCTTTCAAGCTCTGAAGAAGAGCAAGGAAATGACCGTGATGTCTTCTATAAATAGTAGACCCACCCCACGCAGGGAGTATTTGTGCTTTTTGGCCAGTGTTTTAGACACACAACATTTAGGTGGATCAAGTCCCCAAAATGTCCTGGTTGTTCAAGATTTTCCCGAAGTATTCTTAGATGACCTTCCTGGCTTGCCACCAGATAGGGAAATTGAATTTGTTGTGGATGTTTACCCAGGCGCCGAACCTGTATCTAAGAATCCTTATAGACTAGCACCTACAAAGCTTAAAGAATTAAAGAAACAGTTGGAAGAACTATTAGAGAAAGGGTTCATACGCCCAAGCTTTTCACCGTGGGGTGCACCTGTCCTTTTTGTCAAAAAGAAAGATGGATCAATGCGTATGTGCATAGACTATAGGGAATTAAATAAGCTAACTATCAAAAACAAGTATCCCCTACCGAGAATTGATGACTTATTTGACCAGATTAGAGGTGCAAAAGTTTTCTCTAAGATTGACCTTAGATCCGGTTATTACCAACTGAAGGTTAAATCCGAAGATATCCCAAAGACTGCTTTTCGTACTAGGTATGGACATTATGAGTTTTTGGTTATGTCTTTTGGTTTGACAAATGCACCAGCAGCATTCATGGACCTTATGAACAGAGTGTTTCATGAGTATTTGGACAAGTTTGTCATTGTATTTATAGATGACATTCTAATCTATTCCAAAACCAAGGAGGAGCATGCAGAACACTTAAACTTAGTGTTAGGATTACCGAAACAGCACCAATTATACGCCAAGTTTTCTAAGTGTGAATTTTGGTTGGACCAAGTTCACTTTTTAGGACATGTCATCTCTGGAGAGGGATTATCTGTCGACCCAGCAAAAGTTCAAGCAGTTAGGGAATGGCCCCAACCGAAGAATGCCACCGATATCAGAAGTTTTCTTGGACTAGCAGGATACTATAGAAAGTTCATTGAAGGATTTTCAAAGATTGCTACACCTCTCACTAAGTTGACTAGGAAGAATGTAAAGTACACATGGACCGATGAATGTGAACTTAGTTTCCAAACTTTGAAACAGAAACTGACCAATGCTCCTATTTTAACCCTTCCAGTTGAAGGTGGTAAGTATAGTATTTACTGTGATGCATCCAAGATTGGTCTTGGTTGTGTGTTGATGCAAGATGGAAGGGTAATAGCCTATGCTTCTAGACAGTTGAAAACTCATGAGAAGAATTACCCTACACATGACTTAGAATTAGCTGCTGTGGTATTTGCACTTAAAATTTGGAGACATTATTTGTATGGACAATCTTGTGAAATATTTTCCGACCATAAGAGCCTGAAGTACATTTTCACACAGAAGGAACTAAACATGAGGCAACGTAGATGGTTGGAATTTGTAAAAGACTATGACCTTGAGATTAAGTACCACCCTGGTAAGGCAAATGTTGTGGCAGATGCCTTGAGTAGAGTAACAACATCAACCCCACCTATGAATTTCAGTATGCCATTAACTCTAGAGTCAGAATTCCAAAAGTTTAATCTAGAAGCAGTAACTGATGTGACAGCTATACTTTCGGCCATAACCTTAAGACCTACTATTCTTGAGAAGATAAAGGAAGTTCAGTCGAACGATGATGACTGTAACAAGTTCAAGTCAAGCATAGACTCCACGGACAAATCGGATTTCAACTATTCTTCCGATGGAATCCTTAAGTTTAGAAATAGATGGTTTGTTCCAGCTGATACTGAACTTAGAAAGGAAATTCTTTCTGAGGCATACTCTTCCAGGTTCTCTGTCCACCCTGGAAGTACCAAGATGTACAGAGATCTCAAGCAGCATTTTTGGTGGCCAGGTATGAAAAGATGTGTGGCGAAGCATGTGGAGTCATGTTTGGTCTGCCAACAGATTAAGGCTGAACATCAAAGACCTGCAGGAACATTACAACCCCTACCGGTTCCGGAATGGAAGTGGGATCAAGTGGCAATGGATTTTGTTACAGGATTGCCTAGAACAACAAAAGGACATGATGCAATTTGGGTAATAGTTGACCGTTTGACCAAATCCACCCATTTTCTGCCGATAAAGATAACATATTCGATGGATCAACTTGCTGAGTTGTATGTGCAAGAGATCATTAGATTACATGGAGTTCCAAGCACTATAGTTTCAGACCGAGACTCTAGATTTACATCTAAGTTTTGGAAAAGTTTGCATAAGGCTATGGGAACGCAACTTAACTTCAGCACAGCCTTTCACCCTCAAACAGATGGACAATCCGAGAGAACTATTCAGACCTTAGAGGATATGCTCCGAGCGTGCATATTAGATTTTCAAGGATCTTGGAGTAAGTATTTACCATTGGTAGAGTTCTCTTACAACAACAGTTTTCAGGCGACTATAGGAATGGCACCGTATGAGGCATTATATGGACGAAAATGCAGATCACCGTTGTACTGGGATGAAGTTGGTGAAGCACAACTACTAGGTCCTGATATCGTGCAGCAAACAGTGGAGAAGATTGCCCTCATCCGACAGAAAATTTTGACAGCTCAAAGCCGACAGAAAAGCTATGCAGACAAGAGGAGAAGAGAACTGGAATTTGAAGTAGAGGATGAAGTTTTTCTTAAGATATCACCATTCAAAGGAGTTGTGAGGTTTGGAAAGAGGGGCAAACTAAATCCTAGATTTATTGGACCGTTCCCAATTCTGAAGAAGATCGGGAAAACAGCTTATCAGTTACAGCTACCAGCCTCAATGGGAGGAATACATAACGTGTTTCATGTCTCTATGTTAAAGAAGTGTGTGCGGGATCCAGCTCAAGTTGTCGAACAGCAAAGCATTGAAATTCAACCTACACTTACCTATGAAGAAAAGCCAGTAAAGATTTTAGATTTTGCAGTAAAGGTGTTACGCAGCAAGGAGGTACCATTGGTAAAAGTCTTGTGGCACAATCAGAATACAGAGGAAGCAACATGGGAGCGCCAGCAAGACATGTTAGACCAACATCCAGAGTTATTCAGGTACTGAATTTTGAGGACAAAATTCTTTTATGGAGGGTAGATTGTAGCACCTGGTTCTATCAAACCAGCCTTTTATTATTATAGTAATACACTTGACTAGGTAATGAATTAAATAAGGTTATTGAACAACTTGTTAAGGGTATTAGAGTAATTTACAATGTTCAAAAGTTGGGTAACGTATTTAAGGATAAGGGTTGGGTTTATTGCACTGTAGCCGCCACCCCCCCCCCCCTCTCATACTCTTCTCTTCGGAAACTTTCAGCTCAAGCAGCCGAGCTCTTTAGGCGATTCTCCTCGCTCGGTTCTCCTTCGACTTAGGTAAGTTTCTTTTCCTTATTTCTCTTGTGGTATAGTGGTGAAATGCCTGGAGGATTGCAATGTGAGGATTTTGAGGATGCTGAGATTGAGTGTAGATTCGGGTTTTAGCGATAAGTAGGAATGCTCGGGTAGTAGAGTTTCTAACTAGATTTCTCGAACCGCTGTTTGATATTTTGAAAGGTTTGGTGAAGCCTTGATTTATATTCTGTATGAACTTAGGTGAACAGACCTCCGAAGTAGCTAGCAACCAGACAGATTTCCAGGAGCCAGGTAAGTAAAGTATTGCTTGTGCCTTCGGGCCTACATCACAAAACAGTAGGTTTATGTATGCTTGAATATTTCTATTGTCCATGCATCATGTTTTTGTTAAAAGTTACGAAAATGAATTTCATGTAAGGAATGGTAAGGTATGAACTGTATGCGACAGACAAACTATTAAGGGAACTAATCCATCCACCCCTAACTTATGAAGGGATTTAGACATTGGAGAATTGATCCCACTCCCAAGGGAACCATGGGATCAGATCAGCTGTTAAGGGATTCATCCGCCCTTAATTGAGTATGAGGATGTAGACATTGAGAGAATTGATCCACTCCAAGGGAACCATGGGATCAGATCAGTGTTAAGGGAATTCATCCGCCCCTTAATTGAGTATGAGGATGTAGACATTGGGAGAATTGATCCCACTCCCTGTAGACATTGGGAGAATTGATCCCACTCCCAAGGGAACCATGGGATCAGATCAGCTGTTAAGGGAATTCATCCGCCCCTTAATTGAGTATGAGGATGTAGACATTGGGAGAATTGATCCCACTCCCAAGGGAACCATGGGATCAGATCAGCTGTTAAGGGAATTCATCCGCCCCTTAATTGAGTATGAGGATGTAGACATTGGGAGAATTGATCCCACTCCCAAGGGAACCATGGGATCAGATCAGCTGTTAAGGGAATTCATCCGCCCCTTAATTGAGTATGAGGATGTAGACATTGGGAGAATTGATCCCACTCCCAAGGGAACCATGGGATCAGATCAGCTGTTAAGGGAATTCATCCGCCCCTTAATTGAGTATGAGGATGTAGACATTGGGAGAATTGATCCCACTCCCAAGGGAACCATGGGATCAGATCAGCTGTTAAGGGAATTCATCCGCCCCTTAATTGAGTATGAGGATGTAGACATTGGGAGAATTGCAGGATCTAATCATGATATGAACGAATATGTATGCCACTGAGAGGAGAAAATAGAAACTGCATATTTAGGAGTTTAAGCTCAGCATTTTATTTCATTCATATACTGCTTTACTTACTTAGCATTAGGCTAATAGATGAGTTTTGTGATGTAGGTGAAGAAGTGTTAGCAGGTGTGTCTCCTGATCATGTTGAGGAATAGTGGACGTTGGAGGAGTGCATTCAGGCCTCGACATGGTAACTGATGGGGCGGTTTAGCATGTTGTCTACAGATGTAGAGGTTTAGTGGATAATGATTTAAATTGAGTATATGGAGTTTTTAGTAAAGGAGATTACAGCTGCTTGACTTCGTTTTCGAGAATTTCTGATTTTCATGTTCTTACTGATTTTGATCAATACAATGACTTGGAGTGTTATGAATGGATTTTTGGTAAAATGTTTTAAGTCTGTTAGATAGTCGAATCTTTCTCGGGTTATAGACAGGTTGTTTAGTCCATTGGTGGGAATCGAATAATTTTGTATCAGTGGATATGTGTAGAGGTTTATTGCGTTCTGTTGAAAGGAATTGTGTTGATGTCTATCGGAAGAGGGAAGTCTACCGGTAGATGTCTCATGTTTGTCTTCCGGCTGACGTCATCGGAAGAGTAAAGCATTTGTCTTCCGGCTGACGTCATCGGCAGAAGAAGTGTAATGGAAGTCGGATGAAGAGTAAAGCATTTGTCTTCCGGCTGACGTCATCGGCAGAAGAAGTGTAATGAAGTCGGGTGAGTATGTCTTCCGGCTGACGTCATCGGAAGAGGAAAGCATTTGTCTTCCGGCTGACGTCATCGGCAGAAGAAGTGTAATGGAAGTCGGGTGAGTATGTCTTCGGCTGACGTCATCGGAGAGGAAGTAATTGTCTTCCGGCTGACGTCATCGGAATTGTCTTCCGGCTGACGTCATCGGAAGAGTAAAGCATTTGTCTTCCGGCTGACGTCATCGGAAGAGTAAAGCATTTGTCTTCCGGCTGACGTCATCGGAAGAGTAAAGCATTTGTCTTCCGGCTGACGTCATCGGAAGAGTAAAGCATTTGTCTTCCGGCTGACGTCATCGGAAGAGTAAAGCATTTGTCTTCCGGCTGACGTCATCGGAAGAGTAAAGCATTTGTCTTCCGGCTGACGTCATCGGAAGAGTAAAGCATTTGTCTTCCGGCTGACGTCATCGGCAGAAGAAGTGTAATGGAAGTCGGGTGAGTATGTCTTCCGGCTGACGTCATCGGCAGAAGAAGTGTAATGGAAGTCGGGTGAGTATGTCTTCCGGCTGACGTCATCGGAAGAGTAAAGCATTTGTCTTCCGGCTGACGTCATCGGAAGAGTAAAGCATTTGTCTTCCGGCTGACGTCATCGGAAGAGTAAAGCATTTGTCTTCCGGCTGACGTCATCGTTGACCTTGTCGTCGGCAGATGACTTCAACACTTCCGTTAATCACCCCAACAGTATATTCTACAGTTCGTCTAACTTCATAGTTGTTTAAATGATTTTCCGCTGCAAAGTTTTCAAATGTTTTGAATGTATAGAAAATGTCAAATTTTGACTGTCGAATGAAGTTTTAAAATTTATCCGAAAATTTCTTAGTCATGGTCAAGTAATGAGTAGCGACCCGGGTTCAGATAATTCGGGGCGTTACAGTCTGAGCCTCTTGATCAATCTGGCCAGGGCGTCATTGATTGTGTGATTTCTTTATTTAATACTATGATGCGTGTCTTATTTGATAATGGAGCTACACATTCGTTTATTTCCACATCTACTATTCATACTTTAGGTGTAGCTATAGAAAAACTTGATAATTCCCTTATTTTGAGTATCCCTATGAACAAGAAATATGAGATGAATCTCATTATTCGTGATGCGGTTAATATGACCAATGAACATGAGTTACCTGCTGACCTGATAGTTATGCATATGGATAAATTTGATATGATTTTGGGTATTGATTGGTTAAACTTCTATAAGACAATAATTGACTGTCATCGGAGAAGTATAACCCTTACTTTGGGAGATGGAAAAATTTTGATACATCCATGTAATGCCCGTATGTTCCCTATTAATTATGTTTTACAAAGTTGTTTGGGGGGTCGAAGGAGATTGGAGCTATACGATAATATTTTTACATTTAGCAACAACCATGTTACAGTCAGACATGATTCTGATTTATCAGTGGTTTGTGAATACCCTAATGTTTTTCCTGAGGATTTACCTAGGTTACCACCCGACCGTGAGATTGAGTTCAGTATCAACTTAGTGCCCAACGCAGCTTCGATTTCAACTGCTCTGGACCGCATGGCTTCTGCTGAGTTAAGTGAGTTAAGAATCTAGTTAAATTTGATACAAAAAGGTTTTATTCGAAATAGTATTTTGCCATGGCGATCACCAGTTTTATTCGTAAAAAAGCAAGATGGTTCGCTTTAGCTATGCATAGATTATTGAAAATTAAATCACGTGACAGTCAAGAATAAATATCTTCTACCAAGAATCGATGATTTGTTTGATTAGCTTGGAGGATCAATGTACTTCTCGAAAATCGATTTGAGATATGCCTACCACCAATTAAAAATTCGTGAGCAAGATATTCCAAAAACAATTTTTCTTACTCGCTATGTACGTTATGAATTTTTGGTGCTTCCGCATTTAGACTGACTAATGCACTAGCAACTTTTATAGACCTGATGAATCAAGTTCTTCGGTCTTATCTTAATCAGTTCGTGGTTGTATTCATCGACGATATGTTAATACATTCTAAGTCTCGTGAGGAGCATATAGAACATCTAAGAATTATCCTACAAACATTGAGTGAACACTAGCTATTTGCAAAGCGAGAGAAATGTGACTTGTGGATAACATAAGTGAAGTTTTTATGTCATGTCGTTTCTCAAAATGACATCACAGTAGACCCCGTTAAGGTCAAAGCAGTATTAGAGTGGAAACCACACAAAAATGTTACTGAAGTACAAAGTTTCTTGGGTTTGACAGGTTATTATCGACGATTCGTTCAAAAATTTTCTTCTATTGCTATGTCCTTTAATCAATTAACTAGGAATGACATAAAATTTATTTGGAAAGATAAATGTCAAATGACTTTTGAAGTGCTTAAGCAGAGGTTCACTGAATTTCTTTTAAAATATCATAGTTTTGTTTACTTAATTTATATATTGATAAGTACCTTTTTGTATTAATTGTTGAGTATAAGTATAAATATTTTATAAATGCTAAAAATAAACTCTATCCCTATTGAGTTTAGTCAACTCACCCCAAAAGACTCCTTTTTTTTTTCAAGATCCAATCAAGAATAGATCTAGTTATCAGCTCGGGAGCAATCTCTTTACAAGAATTCTCTATTTTATAATTTTTCATTTAAGGATTTATTTTAAATTTTAAGGTTAGATGCTATTGAGAATTTGTAAGTTTTATTCTATTTGTTTCATGCAGTTATTTTATTTGGACTTATATTATCACATTATCTTGTATTATTTGTTGGACCTGTTTAATCCATGTGTTACAGACCCTGAATTTATATTAATTTTACAAATTTTCCGCTGTATTTTTCAAGTAAATGAGATTAAGAGTTGGACAGTTTGACTCGATTTTTGGGTTGGTCATTCCTCATTCTTTCTTGGGTCCCCTTTGGGGTGTGACAGAGCGCACCTCTATTCTTGATTCTAGAAGAAATCATAGCCCTCGTGCATCTTCTTCTACAAGTTGCAAGGATACCCTCTTGCAAAGAAATGGTGCATAAGATGAAAACGAAGACAGAGATTGTGAGGAGGAGACCGAGAATGGAAAATAGTAAAATGAAGATAGACATGTGTTCACTTTTACACACCTTTAGTTTGAACTTCTTTTAAGCTGAAATGGGTGAAAGAAAGCGACTGATTATGAAATTTTTCAGTGAAATTCATATGAGTCCAGTAGATGATGTAGATGAATTACTTGTTAGTGTACCTACAGTGCACGTTTAGTTTTATAGTTCAATTTGTACATTTAGTTATATTTTCCTCATCATTTGTTTTACCTTCATATATGTAAACATCAGTTCATAAAGAAATGATATAGTAGAAATCATTTCATTGCCATCCTCTCTTTCTCTCTCCTTGCAACCACTCTAATCGTCTCCTTCCTCCGCTTTCGATTTACCAGCCGCTTCTGGTCCTTCCGGCCTCGCCATATCGTAATGTGTTATCAAAGTCAAAAAAGATGGCATATTCCAGCTCTACAATTCTCTCCTCCCCTTCAGCTCTTCCTTCTTCCCCTCTTCCTTCATTCTCCTCTGTAAACCAAACCTTAAATATCAAACTGAACAGCAACAATTATTTCATTTGGAAAGCGTAACTCCTCAATGCCGTTATCGTGAATGGCATCGACAATCTTCAGGTTGAATCCCTCCCACCTTCCCCACAGTATCTAGACTCGCTTTCTTCTCAAATGAATCCAGATTTCAATATTTGGATGTGGTATAATAGGCTCATTATGAGCTGGATTTTTTCCTCCATGTTCGAAGACTTGCTGCCACAGATTGTGTCCTTTACCACAGCCAGTGAAGTTTGGAGTGCTCTGACCCGTATATTTGTCTTTTCGTCGTTGGCAAGGATCACCGTGCTTTGAAGCTAGCTCCATTCCCTATCCAAAGATGGACTTTGAGCTCCTAGTTACATTCAAAAGATTACAACTTTATGTAATACGCTCGAAGAAATCGAGAAAAATCAGTCTCTTGCCGGGATTTAATAATCTATTTTCTGGGCAGCCTAGGAAGCGAGTGCAATGCTTTCATCGTTTCCATCACCAATCGGGCGGACCAACCTCTACTGGAAGAAGTTCATAGTCTTCTTCAGAGTTTTGATTTTCGTCTGGAAAACCAGAACTCCGCTGTTTCTCTTCTGATGCCAAGTCAACTACAAGTGAACTGTAACACCCGGTTTTACGGGATTTTAGAATTTTCGCTATATAGTGGCATTTTGGTAAATATGTTCAACTAAGCCCATTTTGCAAACGCAAAGTTTTATTGAAATCTTATGAGTAAATTAGAGTATCTAGAGGAATAAGGGAATTTTGGAGATGTAACGCCGATTTTAAGAGGTTTCGATATTTTCATAATAAAAAGGGTATTTTAGTAAAAATAGTAAACTAGATCCGTTTCGCGAACGGAAAGTTTTAATAGAGCCTAATAATAAACTGGAAATTTTTGTGAAATAAGAAAATTTGAAGAAACCGAATCAGTAGTTAAAAGACGGACTAGGTAACGAAACAAATAGAAAATCAAATAAAGGGGCAATATAGTAATTTGACACGTCAAATTTTATAACACAACCATTTTCCCCTCCCCTCCTTCATTCTCACGCAGCTCTCTCTCTCTCTCTCTCTCTCTCTCTCTCTCTCTCTCTCTCTCTCTCTCTCTCCCTCTCTCTCTCCAACGTTTTCCCCCTTGGCGATTTCTCCATCTCTCCCACGCCGATCTTTCAACGGCCAATCAACTATCCTTCCTCCGACGATTTTCTTCTCCGATTTCCTTCGTCAATCAAACTCTAGGTAAACATCAAGTGCTATAACCGTTAGTTTGACCATTTTAGTGTTGTTATTCAGATTAGGGTTTTGAGGAAAATTACCGATTTATATTAGAAATCGATAAGTTCACCATATTTACGTCTATTGATGATGTATTGATGGTCGTTAGACATAGTTAGTCAATTTATTGATGAATGTTAAGGTTTGTGGTGGTTAGAGGTTTTGGAAAAAAATCCATTAATGGAGGTTAAGATGCTTCGAGCGCAAATTGCTCGATAAAATGCCTCAATGAACAAAAATAGAGTTTTAGGAAATTTTCTTTAGTTAGGGGTTTCGTTAGTCTTTGGAATTCGATTTCCTAGGACCAATTTTAATAACGATTATTGCAAATTGGCTTAGGTGAACAAAGCACACGGACGGCACTCGGATCGCTAAGGACGACAGGTAAGTCTTCGTGACTTACTGTGGTCGATAGACCTATGCCATAAGTTGAGTTCGTCGTTGAGGATTTTGGAGTTATGTATGTTTTTATACTTTGGTCGGGTAGTTTAGGGTTAGTTATTTTATAGGTTATGCTTTAGATATTTTGATGGTATTTGTGATGTTTTGATGGTATCAACGTTGTATGTTTACATTATGTCATTTACTGTACATGCATCACGCTCTTTCAAAATAGCATGAAAATAGATTTCTACACGTGTTTAAGAAAAGAAATGAATTAAAGAAACGAATGTACGTAATTTGGTCACGACGGGGTGGGGTTCATACATGGCTGTTTACGGATGGAAGCATGTTTTCTCCCCGGTAGATAGAAAGAGCTGTCTAACCGCCAGACGTGCCCTCTCCATCTGGTGAGAGTTAGACCTCGGTGACATTCTGTTCTGTAATGAAACAATGAAAATGTCTACATGATTTATGAACCGCATACGCACGGCATGCATTTGCATTTAAGAAGCTTACTGAGCCTTTAGCTCATAGTTATCTTTATGGTGTAGGTGATCTTAATACAGGTGAGGCTGAGATCCCTCCACTCGAGGAATAAGCAGGTTGATGAAGAATGCCTGTGAGAGTGCGCTGGCAGTCGGTGCGTATTTTGACCCGTGGGGAAGTAAGTAAGTGTTTTGGGGATTTTGATAGATAGAAGGATAGGAAAATTGTATAGCTGAATCATTTTAGGATATTTGGTATCTGGATAGTAGACAAAAGGATGTTTTGATGTTTTGGTAAACTCGTTTCATAAAATATTTTGCTAAGTCATTTATTACAATTATAATGGAATCGTTTGGGGTTATTTTAGGTTGAGTCCCGGATATGCTCGAGTTATAGAGCTATCCACGCAGTTGGATTTCGTGGTTTTAGTCTCGTTTTTATTGTGTTTTAGGATACGTTTTGGGTTGGTTTTGATGATTGATGAAGTGATTAATGAAGTGGGAAAATGTATGAGGAATGAGTGAGGTTATAATGTGTGTTGAAGTGTATGTATGAGTTGTGTTGTGGGTAGGGAGAAGAAAGGAGAAAAGGGAAGGGTGAAAAGAAGAAGAAATAGGGGAGGCTGCTCTCTGGAATAAAATCCAGAGAGGTAGCCGATCGATCGCCTGCATGGGCGATCGATCGCCCCATTTCCTTCGGCAATGCTCAGGATTTTCCAGAGCGTGTGTCGATCGATCGCTTGCAAGGGCGATTGATCGGCTGTGAGTGATCGTCGAGGGGCGATCGATCAGGCGATCAATCACCTGGCAACAAATTACCACAGCCGATCGATCGGCTGAAATGGCAGATCAATTGGCCACACATTTTTCGGGCAAAATGCCCCTTTTGCCCCAAAGTAACACCCGGTTCCATCGAACCGATTTTACCTTGTCAACTAATAGTGTACATTTTATGGATGAAATTGGGAGAATTATTGATTAGGTTAATGAGTGACTAAATAAGGGCAAAATGGTAAATAGAGATCTATAGTGGATAACGTATTTAAGGGAGAGTTTAATGAGGTTTAGCCGCCACTGTTTCTCATTTTCCTTTCTCGGCATTCAGCTCAGCTAAGCAGAGTTTCTCTCGGCGATTTTCTCCAAGCTAGGTGAGTTCTACTTCAATTTCTTGCTACATTGTAAATATTGATGATAGAGGGGGGAATTTTAAATGTGAGTTTTGAGAATGCTATAAGTGAGAGTTAGTCCTACTTCAATTTCTTGCTACATTGTAACTATCGATGATAGAGGGGGGAATTTTAAAAGTGAGTTTTGAGAATGCTGTAAGTGAGAGTTAGTTCAGGTTTGGGGCAAATCAAGAATGCTTGATGATCAGAGTTCCCAAACTAGTTTCCTTACGAGTTCTGGTAGATTTGAGGATAGTTTAGAATGAAGCTTAACTAATACTCTATCTACGGCTATAGGTTTGAGCAAAACCCGAAGTAGTTTGCAACCGAGCTTTTTCAGGAAACCAAGTAAGTGGAGTATGTATGTGCCTTCGGGCCTACATCACAAAACAGTAGGTTTATACTTGTTTGATTGTTTTCTGTATGTCATGCATCACGTTTTTTTTTAGAAAGAACACGAAAATGAATTTACATGTAATGACATGGAAAGACATGAAAAGATTGTAATAGACCAACTGTTAAGGGAACTAATCCGCCTTTTAATCGATGAAGAGGATGTATGACTTTGGGAAATTGATCCACTTCCCAATGGAATATAGGATCAGATCAGCTGTTAAGGGAACTAATCTGCCCCTTAATCGATGAAGAGGATGTATAACTTTGGAAAAATTGATCCAACTCCCAATGGAATCGAGGGATCAGATCAGAGAAAGAATGTGAATGCAACTGAGATGTGAAAGTAGAAACGGCATGACTAAGATTTATGTTTCAGCTTAGAATTTCATTATTGCTCTACTTATTTAGCATTAGGCTAATAGATGAGTTTTGTGATGTAGGTGAGCAAGTGTCAGCAGGTGTGTTCTCTGAGCTTGCTGAGGACTAGGCTGGTTGGAGGAGTACATTCATGCCGCGGTTTGGTGCACTGACGAAGCAGTTTAACAAATGTCAGTATGTGAAGTCTTAGTGGACAATTGTTTTGTTAAGTGTGCTGAGAATAATGCAGTGGTAGTTTTAATGTTTTAATATGTTTTGTGATTATCGATTATGAAAACATGTTGGTTTTAACTATAGTTCTTCTTTCTAGATTTTGAACAATTTTATGGATTCAGGTTGTGTTGAATGGTTGCTGTCAAATTTGCAACTCCTTTTAGTAGTCAGAGTTGTTCGTTTGTTTAGAGTGTTACTGTTCACCAGTAGATATTGTCTACCGGTAGATGTTGTCTATCGGTGGATGTTGTCTATCAGTGGATTTTGAGTGTTACTGTTCACCGGTAGATATTGTCTATCGGTGGATGTTGTCTATCGGTGGATGTTGAGTGTACTGTTCACCGGTAGATGTTGGGTGATAGAGTCGAGTGTTACTGTTGAGCGGTAGATGTGAGAAGTCGACGTGTCGTTCGGCTGACGTGAGCGGTGGATGTTGGTAACAGAAGATGTCTTTTGTTTCTGCTTCTACCGCTGACACTGTTTAGCGTTGGATGCCTTCTATTCCCGTTTCTACCGCCGAGACTATTCTGTCTCTATTTCTACCGTTGGAACTATTCAACGGTAGATGTGTTCTGTTTTTCCCTTTGTCTTCTTTCAACCAACTGTCTTTAATATTTTAATCATTTAATAAATGTTATTTTATACAAATGGTTTTCCGCTGCAAGTTTTCTTGATGTTTTTAAATAAAGGTCAAATTTTGACCGTCGAGTGAAGTTTTAAAAATTTACCAGAAATTCTTAGTCATGTACTGTGTTATGAGTAACAAATCGGGTTTATAAAATTCGGGGCGTTACAGTATGGTATCAGAGACATTTTGTTAAACCGTTCAAAAGATCACTCATCTGTACCGATCGTCGCATGGGAGTACTCGAACGATTGTAAGTGTTTATGTTAACCCTAATTGCTAGATATTTATGAGAGTAAGTAACCTTGTACAGGAATATAGCAATATGGCTAGACGACCAGGAAGACCAAGGGTACCAAGAGAGATACCAAATTCGAGACGTGAGGAAGATCCTAGTGTGATTAGGCAGTTGACAGATTTGGTGAGTCATCAAACAGACTTAGTGCGTCAGCAGTCCAATCGGTTAAGAGTGCTGTTGAACCGAGAAGTACAAGGAAGTTCCAACTCGAGTTCCAGCAGTGAGCATTCAGGAGACCGATTCCAGAGGCTACAGCCGCCCACAGTTAATGGAAAGTCATCCAATCTGATTGTTGCTGAGGAGTGGCTTAGGAAGATTGAGAGCATGTTCAGATGTGCCAACATTGGAGAAGGAGACAAAGCCACTTTGGCAACATTTCTCTGGCTGGTGATGCTCTGCTTTGGTGGGAATCAATGGAGACCACAGCCGATGTCCTGGCAATGTCGTGGGCGCAATTCAAGGAAGTTTTCTATGAGAAATATTTCAGTAGCACCGTCCAAACTTTGAAGAAAGTAGAGTTCTTGCAATTGAAACAAACGGGGTCTGTGGCTTAGTACAGCAGACAATTTGAGTCCCTGTCGAGATTCGCTGGACACCTTGTTCACAGGAATGAAGATAAGGTGTTTCAATTTGTGCATGGACTGAAGCCAGAAATTTATAGAGGAGTCAAATTTTGTGGTATTAAAGGGTTGTCATTCAGTGAAGTTGTGTCCACAGCATTGGATGTGGAAGAAGCTAAAATGAAGTGTTCTGGACCAAATGAAGCCCCACGAAAGTTCATCCAGCCCCACCAGCAGAGAGGAATGAAGAGACCCAGTGAAGGCTAGAGTAACAAAGGAACAGGAAGGAAGGTACAGGATACCAGGAAATTTCCCCAGTGCCCGAAATGTTTGAAGAGTCACCTGGGCGAGTGTAGATTTGGGACGAGAAAATGTTTCAACTGTGAGGAGGTTGGATACACATACAGAGATTGCCCAAAGCCTAGAGTCACCCGATGCTTCAACTGTAACAAAGTCGACCATATCAACAGGGACTGCCCAGCCTTAAAGAATGGCCCTGCTAAGTTGAAACCGAGGATATTCTCCATGATGGAGTCGAGTGATGAAGACCAGCCTGCTGTGGTGTCAGGTACCATATTAATCAACTTTGTGCCTGCTTTTACTTTAATAGATTCTGGTGCGACACATTCCTTTATAGCATCTGCGTTTGCTGTTAAGTTAGATGTACAGTTTACCCCTACTGTGCATGTGTTTAATATTGCGTTACCCTCTGGTGAACGCATGCACTCTAACCATGTGATGCTTGACAGTGATGTGTTAGTAGGGAACGTGAGTCTACCTGCTGATCTTATTATTACAGATATAATGGGTTTCGATGTAATCCTAGGAATGGATTGGTTGTTTAAGCATTATGCCACAATCGATTGTAGGACTGGAGTAGTTAGTTTTCACCCCCCTGGTGGTTTGAAACATACCTTTTAAGCTTTGAAGAAGAGTAAGGAAATGACTGTTATGACTTCTATTGATGCTAGACCCTCCCCATGTGGAGAATATTTGTGCGTTTTTGGCTAGTGTTTTAGACACACAACTGGTAGGAAAAGCAAGTCCTCAAAATGTCTTAGTTGTCCAAGATTTTCCAAAAATATTTCTAAATGACCTTCTTGGCTTGCCGCCAGATAGGGAAATTGAGTTTGTTGTAGATGTTTACCCAGGCGCGGAGCCTGTATCTAAGAATCCTTACAAATTGGCACCAACAGAACTTAGAGAACTAAAGACACAGTTGGAGGAATTGTTGGATAAATGGTTCATACGCCTGAGTTTTTCACCGTGGGTTGCACCTGTCCTTTTTGTTAAGAAGAAGGATGGATCATTGCACATGTGTGTTGACTATCAGGAATTGAACAAATTAATTATCAAGAACAAATATCCATTACCAAGGATTGATGATCTATTCGACCAACTTAATGGTGCACGAGTCTTCTCTAAGATTGACCTTAGGTCCGGTTATTACCAATTAAAAGTCAAATCAGAAGATATTCCTAAGACAGCCTTTCGCACTAGATATGGATATTATGAGTTTTTGGTTATGTGTTTTGGATTGACTAATGCACCAGCAGCTTTCATGGATTTCATGAATAGAGTGTTTCACGAGTATCTAGATAAATTTGTCATAGTGTTTATTGATGATATCTTAATCTATTCACGTACTGAGAATGAACATGCAAAACACTTGAACTTGGTATTAGGAGTACTTAAGTAGCACCAACTTTATGCCAAGTTTTCTAAGTGTGAGTTTTGGTTGGACCAAGTTCACTTTTTAGGTCACGTCATCTCGGGAGATGGGATATCTGTTGATCCAGCCAAGGTTCAAGCAGTTAAGGAATGGCCCCAACCAAAGAATGCTACAGATATTCGGAGTTTCCTTAGATTAGCAGGATATTACAGGAAGTTTATTGAAGGATTCTCGAATATTGTCACACCCCTTACTCGGTTAACAAGGAAAAACGTGAAGTATGTGTGGACTGAGGAATGTGAGTTTAGTTTTCAAACCTTGAAACAGAGATTGACCAATGCCCCAATACTAACACTCTCTATTGATAATGGAAAATTTAGCATTTATTGTGATGCTTCCAAGGTTGGACGTGGCTGTGTCTTGATGCAAGATGGAATGGTAATAGCCTATGCTTCTAGACAACTAAAAACGCATGAGAAGAATTATCCTACACATGATTTGGAATTAGCTGCGATTGTGTTTGCATTGAAGATTTGGAGGCATTACTTGTATGGACAATCTTGTGAACTATTCTCAGATCATAAAAGTCTGAAATATATTTTCACACAGAAAGAGCTAAACATGAGACAACGTTGGTGGTTGGAGTTTGTAAAAGATTATGATTTTGAGATTAAATACCACCCCGGCAAGGCGAATGTAGTAACTGATGCTTTGAGTAGAGTGTCAACATCAGCCTCAGCATTGATTCTTGACATACCGATAGCCTTAGAGAAAAAATTCTAAAGATTTAACCTTGAAGTTGTGTCCAGTGTGTAAGCTATGCTTTCAACCATATCTTTGAAGCCTACAATTTTGGAAAGGATAAAGGAAGTACAAGCAAATGACGTTGAATGCATTAAGTATAAGTCATGCTGGATTCTACAGATAAGTCGGATTTTAACTATTCTGTGGATGGAATTCTTAAGTTTCGAAATAGATGGTTTGTTTCAGCTAATAAAGAACTCTGAGAAGAGATCCTTTCAGAAGCTCATTCTTCTAAATTCTCTGTTTATCCTGGCAGTACAAAAATGTGTAGAGACCTTAAACAACATTATTGGTGGCCAAATATGAAAAGAAGTGTGGCAGAGTACGTAGGATTGTGTTTAGTTTGCCAACAAGTTAAAGCTGAACATCAGAGGTCTGCAGGAGCATTGCAACCATTACCAGTTCCCGAATGGAAATGGGAACAAATAACGATGGACTTTGTGGTAGGATTGCCTAGGACAGCAAAGGGACATGATGCAATTTGGGTGATAGTAGATCGTCTAACCAAATCTGCCAATTTCCTGCCAATAAAGATGACATACTTGATGGATCAGCTCGCTGAATTGTATGTACATGAAATTGTTAGGCTGCAAGGAGTTCCAAGCACTACAGTGTCAGATCGGGATTCTAGATTTACATTTAAGTTTTGGAAGAGTTTGCACAAGGATATGAGAACACAGCTTAATTTTAGCACAGCCTTTCACACTCAAGCAGATGGACAATCCGAGAGGACTATTCAAACATTGGAGGATATGCTTCGTGCATGTGTATTAGAATTCTAAGGTTCTTGGAGTAAGTATTTATCATTAGTGGAGTTCTCTTATAACAACAGTTTTCAGGCAACAATAGGCATGGCACCATACGAGGCATTATATGGACGAAAGTGCAGATCTCCACTGTACTGGGATGAAGTTGGAGAAGCACGAATAATCGGTCCTGACATTGTGCAACAAACAGTTGAGAAGATTGCTCTTATCCGACAACGGATTTTGACAGCTCAAAGTCGACAGAAAAGTTATGCCGATAGAAGACGTAGAGAATTAGAGTTTGAAGTTGGTGATGAAGTTTTTCTTAGAGTTTTACCGTTCAAAGGAGTTGTCAGATTTGGGAAGAGGGGCAAGTTAAATCCTAGATACATCAGACCTTTCGCAATCTTGAAGAGGATTGGGAAGACAGCATATCAGTTACAGTTACCAGTCTCCATGGAGGGAATTCACAATGTGTTCCATGTTTCTATGCTGAAGAAGTGTATGCGGAATCCAACTCAGGTTGTGGAACAGCAGAACGTTGAAATTCATCATACTCTTACTTATGAGGAGAAACCAGTAAAGATCCTTGACTATGCTATGAAAGTGTTGCGCAACAAAGAGGTCCCACTGGTGAAAGTATTATGGCATAACCAGAGCATAGAGGAGACAACTTGGGAACGCCAACAAGACATGATGGACCAACATCCAAGATTATTCAGGTATTGAATTTTGAGGACAAAATTCTTTTAAGGGGGTAGATTGTAACACCCGGTTCCATCGAACCATTTTTACCTTGTCAACTAATAGTGTACATTTTATGGATGAAATTGGGAGAATTATTGATTAGGTTAATGAGTGACTAAATAAGGGCAAAATGGTAAATAAAGATCTATAGTGGATAACGTATTTAAGGGAGGGTTTAATGACGTTTAGTTGCCACTATTTCTCATTTTTCTTTCTCGGCATTCAGCTCGGCTAAGCAGAGTTCTCTCGGTGATTTTCTCTCCTATTTTCTCCAAACTAGGTGAGTTTTACTTCGATTTCTTGCTACATTGTAACTATCGATGATAGAGGGGGGGATTTTAAATGTGAGTTTTTAGAATGCTGTAAGTGAGAGTTAGTTTGGGTTTGGGGCAAATCAGGAATGCTTGATGATCAGAGTTCCCAAACTAGTTTCCTTACGAGTTCTGGTAGATTTGAGGATAGTTTAGAATGAAGTTTAACTAATACTCTGTCTACGGCTATAGGTTTGAGCAAAACCCAAAGTAGTTTGCAACCGAGCTTTTCCAGGAAACCAGGTAAGTGGAGTATATGTGTGCCTTCGAGCCTACATCACAAAACAGTAGGTTTATACTTGTTTGAATGTTTTCTGTATGTCATGCATCACGTTTTTTTTTTAAAGAACATGAAAATAAATTTACATGTAATGACATGGTAAGGCATGAAAAGATTGTAACAGACCAACTGTTAAGGGAACTAATCCGCCCCTTAATCGATGAAAAGGATGTATGAATTTGGGAAATTGATCCGCTTCCCAATAGAATATATGATCAAATCAGCTGTTAAGGGAACTAATCTGCCCCTTAATCGATGAAGAGGATGTATAACTTTGGAAAAATTGATCCAACTCCCAATGGAACCGAGGGATCAGATCAGAGAAAGAATGTGAATGCAACTGAGATGTGAAAGTAGAAACAGCATGACTAGGATTTATGTTTCAGCTTATAATTTCATTATTGCTCTACTTATTTAGCATTAGGCTAATAGATGAGTTTTGTGATGTAGGTGAGGAAGTGTCAGCAGGTGTATTCTCTGAGCTTGCTGAGGACTAGGCTGGTTGGAAGAGTACATTCATGCCGCAGTTTGGTGCACTGATGAGACGGTTTAACAAATGTCAGTATGTGAAGTCTTAGTGGACAATTGTTTTGTTAAGTGTGATGAGAATAATGACAGTGGTAGTTTTAATGTTTTAATATGTTTTGTGATTATCGATTATGAAAACATGTTGGTTTTAACTGTAGTTCTTTTTTCTAGATTTTGAACAATTTTATGTATTCAGGTTGTGTTGAATGGTTGCTGTCAAATTTGCAAGTCCTTTTAGTAGTCAGAGTTGTCTGTTTGTTTAGAGTGTTACTGTTCACCAGTAGATGTTGTCTATCGGTAGATGTTGTCTATCGGTGGATGTTGTCTATCAGTGGATTTTGAGTGTTACTGTTCACCGGTAGATGTTGTCTATCGGTGGATGTTGTCTATCGGTGGATGTTGTCTATCGGAGGATGTTGAGTGTACTGTTCACCGGTAGATGTTGGGTGATAGAGTCGAGTGTTACTGTTGAGCGGTAGATGTGAGAAGTCGACGTGTCGTTCGGCTGACGGGAGCGGTGGATGTTGGTAACAGAAGATGTCTTTTGTTTCTGCTTCTACCGCTGACACTGTTTAGCGGTGGATGCCTTTTATTTCCGTTTCTACCGACGAGACTATTCTGTCTCTATTTCTACCGCTGGAACTATTCAGCGGTAGATGTGTTCTGTTTTTCCCTTTGTCTTCTTTCAACCAACTGTCTTTAATATTTTAATCATTTAATAAATGTTGTTTTATACAAATGGTTTTCCGCTGCAAGTTTGCTTGATGTTTTTAAATAAAGGTCAAATTTTGACCGTCGAGTGAAGTTTTAAAAATTTACCAGAAATTCTTAGTCATGTACTGTGTTATGAGTAACGAACCGGGTTGATAAAATTTGGGGCGTTACACTGCCTACCGAATGTTTACTTCTTTCATGTGTATATGTTAAATGTGTTTTCTTTAATTATTTTTCAAACGAAGGTTTCAAAGAAAAATTTACACTGAAAATTAAGAGTATAGTATTAGGGGACGTTACACGAACACTGCAAATCTATGCCTTTTTTGCCAAGGTTGGAGTCCTCGTCCCCTATCGCCTACTCAATTCCAACCAAATTATCCGTCTGGTTTTCACCAAAATAGATTCGAGTCCTCCCCTTTGCACTCAGCTCGACCCAATAACCAGCTCAAAGTTTGTTTTCAAATTTGTAATAAACCGGGTCATTCTACACTGGCCTGCTACCATCGGCTTACCATCTCATACAGACACCCCCCCCCCCCTCCTTCAGTTTTCCAGTAGCCCACCCCTCTACCCACTTTACCATCCTCCCTGTAACCCACAACCAGGCCCCCTACCCCTTGTTGACCTCTCCCTTCGACTCGAAAAATTTTCAGGCTTCCAATACCAGAATCTTACCGACACACACTACCAATTCTTCTGTCATGTCGTGGCTCCTAGAATCAAGGGAGACGAATCGCTTCACTCCGCACGCATCTGTGCTCCACCAGTCACAGCCTTGTACCGGCTCATCCCACATCGCCACTGTCGACGGTAAATTACTTCCAATCCTTCATATTGGTTCAATTTGTATTCTGACTACCACTCGTCCTTTAAAATTGCACACTGTTTGTCACACTCCACTCATGTCTCACAATCTCATTAGTGTTCAACAATTATGCCGAGATAATTTTGCTTATGTCGAATTTCATTTCAATTTTTTCTATGTCAAGGATCGGACCTCCCATCAACTTCTCCTTCAAGGTTCCCTCACTGATGGACTTTACCAAATTCTATCCGTTCCTCCAGTTCGGGCACTCACTGCTCGGCTGCCTCCTACGATCAGTGATCCTTCTGTCTTTTGGCATTACCGATTAGGACACCATTCGTCATCTGTTTTGCATCGTGTGTTACAATCGTGTAATATCTCTTTTTCAAAAATGGATACGTCTCAATTATGTGTCTCTTGTCCGATAAGTAAAACTCATCGTTTAACTTTTGTAAATTCTAGTTCACATGCTAGTTCCCTTTTGATATTGTACATACTGATGTTTGGGGTCAATCTCTTGTAAATTCTATTACTGGTGCACGTTACTTTGTGTTATTTGTTTATGACTGCACTCGTTTTACTTGGCTATTTCTGTTAAAATTAAAGAGTGAAGTTTACACCATTTTTGTGCACTTTCATAAGTTTGTTTATACACTCAATTCGGCGTTGGTAACAAAATTGTGCAATCGCACTGGGGTGGAGAGTTCCAATCTTTATCCCCATTATTTAAGTCCCTTGGTATATGTCACCGTGTCTCATGTTCCTATACTCCAAATCAAAATAGTCGTGTCAAACGTAAAAATTGTCATGTCGTCGAGACTGGTCTTGCACTTTTGTTTCATTCCTCAGTTCTTTAACATTTATGGCCCTATATCTTCACCACAGTCACTACCTTAATAAACTTGTTACCTACTCCTATTCTACAAAATAAATCTTCGTTTGAATGTCTGTTCAATTCCATCCCATATTATTTATCACTGCGTGTTTTTGGATGTTTACGTTTCCCTCTTCTTCGACCCTTCAACAAACACAAACTATAATCTCGCTCTCTTCCATGTGTCTTTTTAGGCCTCAGTCCTTATCATAAAGGCTATATATGTTTAGACAGTCAAACAAAATTTATATTTATTGTCGTGTTAACTTTGTGGAGTCCAGTTTTCCCTTCTCTTCACTGCAAAAGTCCCCTTCACAATCCTCCTCCTTCTCCCTATCAATTTCATATTTGTCCCTTCGATATTTTCCTACAAATCAAACTGGTTCTCCTTCTTCATTAACGTCCCCATCTTCTTTCCCAAACGAACCAATAAATCAACCATCATTGTCTTCACCACCTCCCATCCTTATACCCCAACCTTCCTTTTTCTATTACTCAAGTTAACCTACCCACCCTAGCCCCTATCCAACCTCCACTGAATGCACATCTTATGAGGACCCGAGCCAAAGATGGTATATTTAAACCAAAAGTCTTTTCTGTTGAAACCAATCTCGAACCAAAAATATTTCTCCAAGCCTCAAAATCTCCACATTAGTTGATTGTCATGCACGAAGAAATATCAACGCTCAACGAGACAAATACTTGGATGTTGGTTTCTCTTCCACGAGGGGCTAAAACTATTGGCTACAAATGAGTTTTCAAGACTAAGCATAATTCAGATGGCACAATAAGCCGATATAAGTCTCGTCTCGTGGAAAAAATGTATGATCAAACAGAAGGCATAGACTATGAAGAGACTTAAGAGTCCAGCTGTAAAACCAACCTCGGTCCACACGACCCTTTCCCTAGCAATCTCTTTTGGTTGGAGTATCAGGCAGCTTGATATTAGCAATGTCTTCTTACATGGTGATTTAATGGAGACAATTTTTATGTAACAACCTCATGATTTTATTAGTCCATGTCATCCATCTGATGTTTGTCTACTATATAAAGCTCTCTATGACGTTAAGCAATCTCCTCCCACCTGGTACACCAAGCTATGCAATGCCCAAATACATTGGGACTCTTCATTATTTGTATGTCGTACGAGCTCCTTCATTATGATTATGCTAGTCTATGTTGACGACATTATCTTAACAGGTAACTTTGCTGCTCACATTGATCAGCTGCAGGCTTACCTACATTCACAATTTAAAGTTCGCGACCTTGGACCACCATCATTCTTTCTTGGGATTTCGATTACTCGTACCTCTACAGGTATGAGTTTATCGCAAGAATTAAGTGCAAAAAAAAGCTTACAGCATGGGAAAAGTGTAAAAAAAAGCTTCAACTATGGAAAGTGCAAAATAAAGCTCTGCGAGGGACCGCTCACCCCTCGCAGAGGGTGCCGCGGGTACCTGCCTTACGCGGGGGGTCACACGGGTAACCGCTGACCCCCCGCATCATGCGGGTACCCGCTCAATGGGGCGGGTACCCGCCGCACGCGGGGGGTCGGTGGGTACCTGCATGACCCCCCGCGTCAGGCGGGTACCCACTTCTTTCACGCGGTCCCCCGCCCAACACGTGAACTCTTAGAAACCGCTGACTCCCCGCGTCAGGCAGGTACCCGCATCTTTGACAGCGGTCCCCTGCCGAGCACGTGAACTCTCTGAAATATTCACAGCACGGGTATACTGTGGGCGAATAATTTCTTAAAAGAACCCCAGAACGGTCGACCGTTCTATGAATACGGTCGACCGTTGTATTGCCTATTTAATCTCCCCCTCCTCCTCTTGTTTTTCACAGCGACTTCCTCCTCCACTCTCCTATTAATTTTTCTTCTCTCGCACCCTCCTTTGTTTTTCACAGCGCCCTCCACTCAATTTTATTAATTTTTCTTTTCCACCTATCCTAGTTTGACAAATTTATTTCAAAGGTATTGTTTATAAATATTAATGTATATTCTATTAAATATTATTTTACTGTTATTTGTGATTTTATTATTTTTAAATTATTTATTATAATTATAATTAATTAATTAATTATAATTATTTTACTGTTTATTAATTATTTATTAGGATCAGTAATTATGAATATTAATGTATATTTCATTATTTCTGAATTATTTATTATAGTAATTATTTTTGAATTATTTTATTATAGTAATTATTTCTGAATTATTTATTATAGTAATTATTTACAGTATATTTTTTTATAGTAATTATTAATATGTATATTTCACCTTTAATTATTTTGCTACTATTTACAAATTTATTATTTCAGAATGTTTATTTATTTATTTTGTTTTTGCAGACAATGGATCCAAGAAGATTTATCGATTTAAATGAGCAAAGAAATTTTGATGTCGATATGGATTGAAATTCGCATACTAATAATGAAGAAATTGAGGCGTATTCGACATCTGTAACTCTAAACGAGGAGCTGCGAATACTGATCGGATTGGACGTTGATGAGGTGGAAAGCTTACCGGTATGTGAAGAAAACTCAAAGGGTTTTTGTTTGGGAAGAACATATAGTTATATAAAACAAATTAAAAAGGAAATAGAACTATATTCTTTGAAAGAGGGTTTCGACATCACATTTGTCCAAAGTGACACTAAGCGACTGTCAGCTAGATACGCAGACGGATGTCCTTGGCGACTGCATGCATCGAAGATTAAAAACGAGGAGACCTATCAAATAAAGACTTTGCTCAATTCTCACAACTGTACGAGGGTAGTTGAGAATCGAAATGCTAGAGCAAAAAATCTTGCAACTCATTATCTTGATAGATTTAAAAGTCAACCTATGTGGGTTATCCCTTCCATCATCGAGACAGTCAGGAAAGATCTCACTGTCAATATTACGCATGATATTGCCAAAAGAGCAAGGAGCATAGCCCGAACACTAAACTAAGGTGATGGAGACGAAGAGTACAAACTAGTCTGGTCGTACGCATCAGAAATATATAGATCAAATCTGGGCAGCACATTAGCAGTACATACTTACGATACAAGAAGTACTTTAATGATATGTCAAAGAGTATATATGTGCATGTGTGCTTCCAAGGCAGGTCTGCTGCAGCACGGACGCCCTGTCATTTGTTTGGATTGTTGCCATCTAAAGGGCTCGTGTCCCGGCCAATTACTCACGGCCGTCAGTATTGATGGCAATGATGAAATATATCCTGTTGTCGTTACCAACGTTGAAATTATTTATTATAGTAATTATTTCTGAATTATTTATTATAGTAATTATTTCTGAATTATTTATTATAGTAATTATTTCTGAATTATTTATTATAGTAATTATTTCTGAATTATTTATTATAGTAATTATTTCTGAATTATTTATTATAGTAATTATTTCTGAATTATTTATTATAGTAATTATTTCTGAATTATTTATTATAGTAATTATTTCTGAATTATTTATTATAGTAATTATTTCTGAATTATTTATTATAGTAATTATTTCTGAATTATTTATTATAGTAATTATTTCTGAATTATTTATTATAGTAATTATTTCTGAATTATTTATTATAGTAATTATTTCTGAATTATTTATTATAGTAATTATTTCTGAATTATTTATTATAGTAATTATTTCTGAATTATTTATTATAGTAATTATTTCTGAATTATTTATTATAGTAATTATTTCTGAATTATTTATTATAGTAATTATTTCTGAATTATTTATTATAGTGAATTTTGAAGCAAGACTTGAATATGGGATCGGGCGAGAACTGGACAATTATTTCGGATCGTCAAGAGGTATAATTCATTTTCAATTGTTAGATAATTATATTGTTGTTAATTTTGACTCGGTTTTTATTTCAAATATCAGGGGTTGCCGAATGCGGTTGAGACCGAATTTCCTTACGCCGAACACCGCTTCTACCTACGACATCTGTATGTAAATTTCAAAAGTCTCTTTCGGGGCATAAAGTACAGAGAGGCGATGTGGAAAGCGGCCAGGGCCCCCACCCAGCATCATTTCGAAGTTGAAATTAGAAAAATATTTCAGTTAAACTTAGAAGCCCACGCATGGCTTCGAAGGGAAGAGCCTAGACATTGGGCTAGTTATGCATTCTCTTCGATCTCTAAGTGCAATATAGGCTTGAATAATTTGTCGGAGTCATACAATGCAGTTCTATTGCCTGCCAGAGACAAACCGATTATCACCATGTTCGAGACAATACGAAAGGATTTGATGACTCGCATTGTCAAAAAGTTTGAGAAGATGGCCCAATCAACAGACATTCTATGTCCCCGGATAAAGAAAAAGTTTAAGGATCTACAAATTTCAGCTCGAAACTGGAGTGCTCAGTTAGCAGGAGATGCACGATTTGAGGTCAGTGTTGCGAAAAATCGTGATACGCAAGTGCACGTGTCGCAAAAGTAATAAAGTGTGTATAAGTACGAGTGTCGATCCCACGAGGAATAATTATGTTAAATATTGAATTTCTAAATTTCAGTTTAATTTGAAAAGAAATAATAGGTTGATGATTTAAGATTTTAAACTAAAATAATTTAAATAAAAGAAATTAAACAATTTAAATAATAAAATTAAATATAAAAGAGTAAGATTATATGATGAGAAAATCCAGGGTTCCGATTTCACTTAACTAATCCTATTTATTAAACCTAATTCAAGTGATTAATTCCTATTCCTTCGTGTTGATGGCAATTTCACAAAAATATTCATCAATCTCTCTCGAGCAAAGACAAACTTATTCAATTAACGAATTATCACCTCTCGGTCTCTAATCCTGAGAATTAATTGAATACATTAAGAACAAGAAATTATATTACCACTCAAACGCCCTAACTATCTCTAGCCTAGGATCCTTTTTAAGGCAATTTAATCAGTGCACGGTTAAATTCTCCGCTCTCGCATCCCGAATTAACCCTAAAGTACTTAGGTTTGGTGATCAAGCAAACCTAAGTATTACGTTCAGAATAAATTACTCAACACAGAAAAGGAACAGAAAATTAAGAACCTGAATTAAGAAAAATAAATAATCATAATAAAGTTACGTCGAAACCCTAGAACGAGAAGTTTAGTTCATGCTAAAACAAAAATAAACAATAAGAATATTAAAAAGTTGCATAACGAAATAGTGAAAGTAAAAAGAAAAATAAAACTATTATGAATATAGCCTGATCGCTCCTCTCGCCGAAAATCGCCTCGGTGTTGCTCTCGTGTTGCTCTCGGCCTCCGTCTCCAGAATGCAGAATAACCTAAAGGCGCTGCCTCGTTAGGTTTTATTGTTTTCTTTCAACTCAATCAATGGTTGAAATTAGATCTGCCTTCAGATGAACGGTTCAGATTAAAAATTCAACTTTCCAAATTTGTAGATTGAGAGGCGATCGATTTCTGGGTTTTACGGAGATCGATCGCTTGATTTTCTATAATGTATGGCGATCGATTTCTGCAATGTATGGAGATCAGTCGCTGAATGTCGATCGCTTCTTCTGCCTTCTCTTCATGTACGGCGATCGATCTCTGTATTGTATAGAGATCGATCGCTGCATCTCCTTTATTTGCGAGCATGTGTATAGCGATCGATCTCTTAATCGATCGCTGCCTTTTATTCATATGTACGGCGATCGATCTCTGGCATGTGTTAGAGATCGATCGCTGCTTCTTCACGCCTTGTTGTAAGTTTAGCGATCAATCTCTAACTTGTATAGAGATCGATCGCTGCCTCTTCAATTGTTTCTCTAACTTCATTGTTTTTCTTCCCTTCAGCTTCGCATTTTACTTCTGTTCTTTGTTATTCCTGTTCTAATTAAAATTCTGCACACCTCCACAAAATATATCAAATTCTTTCGAACACCTGAGAGAAACTTATCAATTCAAGTGTAAAAAAGTATAAATAAGTGTGTAAAATACACACTCATCACACCCCCAAACTTGAATGAAAGCTTGTCCTCAAGTGAACAAAAATAAGCATAGAAATCTAGCAAAATTTATCCAGAAATGTCTAAAATTTAAAGTCTGCAAAATATTTAAAATTTCCATGATAAAATTATCTAAATCATAGTTCGCAGTATTTCGTCTCAGCTTGATATTTGCATGCAAATAAACCATCTAAACAAACACTTTCAATAATACAACTCATGATATCAAATTGAAAGAAACTTAATCAGAAATTCTTGTGTGTGTACATGCTCAAACTCATTCTCGTTTAACTGATAGATCTATAATTGTGTCTGATGAGAAGGGAAATCAAAAATACCTCTCAGGGTCACTCCATCCACTCTTATTGTTCATCAGTCTTGCCCATTATTCACTAATAACAAATATGAGTAAACAGAATAAAAGTCGATAGGTCTTTAATTAAGCTTGTAATGTAAGGCCAGGTTTATAAGGTAGGAAATTTTTGGATTCAAGCGAAACTCTAGAGCACAATCCATCCTTATGCCACCCTCACTCCTTACACTCACTTGAACTCTTTTTCTAATCAGTTAACTCAATAATCCCCCCAAACTTGTTTCACTCTCTATTTTTCAAAACCAACTCCTTTGTCAATGTCTTTACTAACGAACATAAAATATAAATAACAACAATTAAATAACATATAAGAAATTGTTCTACTACTAAACAATTCAACTTTTTTTTTTTTTTTTTTCACAACTTTAATCACTGAAAAATATAAAAGAAGAATAAATAAAATCTCAAAATACTAACAACTTAGACAATTTGACAAAAGAATTAACTTTGATTCTCACCACTACTTTCTCCAACTCTCCCCATAATATGTACCCACAACCCTGTGCTCAATAAACAGGATAGTCAAAATAATTTCAGGGTAGGCTAAGTTAGGGTTGACAAAATAGTGGTAAATAAAGGTTCAAATAGGAGACTAAGGGTGTCATTTAAATGACACAAATGAGGTATGTCAATAAAAGCTCAAACGATTCAAAAAATGGCCTAAGTCATTCTCTTATTTCTACAAAAATCACAATTTGTATTCATGAATGCGGGGCAAAACCAAGAACAATTTAATACTCACTAATCACTCACTAAATTGACAATGGAGCTCACTCCCTTTCAGTGTTTACACTCAAGCACTCCCTTACTGTGTTTAGGCTCTCGATCTCAAGACAACAATTTATATCATTATCAGCTAAATTTAAACAAGAATGAACATTTACACACAAACAAGTCTAACTTCCTAAGCTCCAATCAATGCTACTATCACAAATCATATTATCTCAGAATCTATTCAGAAGTTGAAACAAGCATTGATCAAAGGTGCAGTTATCGACACTTTAAACAAATGAAATAAATAATCATACCATAGAATTCAAAATATTAAGCAGACTTACTAATAAATAATATCCAAATAAAAACCCCCCCAAACTTAATATATACATTGTCCCCAATGTTAAATCAGTTTAAATCAGTAGGGTAAAGTAAAAGTACCTCATATCGCCTCAGGCAGCCGTCAGTGTGGTGGAACTTCGGTCGAAGGAACGATCAATCAGGATTTTTTTTTTTTTTTTTTTTTTTTGGCATAATAAAAATAAACATGAAATAGAATAAAATAAAATAAAATAAAATAAAAATAAAAATAAAAATAAAAATAAAAATAAAAATAAAAATAAAAATAAAAATAAAAATAAAAATAAAAATAAAAATAAAAATAAAAATAAAAATAAAAATAAAAATAAAAATAAAAATAAAAATAAAAATAAAAATAAAAATAAAAATAAAAATAAAAATAAAAATAAAAATAAAAATAAAAATAAAAATAAAAATAAAAATAAAAATAAAAATAAAAATAAAAATAAAAATAAAAATAAAAATAAAAATAAAAATAAAAATAAAAATAAAAATAAAAATAAAAATAAAAATAAAAATAAAAATAAAAATAAAAATAAAAATAAAAATAAAAATAAAAATAAAAATAAAAATAAAAATAAAAATAAAAATAAAAATAAAAATAAAAATAAAAATAAAAATAAAAATAAAAATAAAAATAAAAATAAAAATAAAAATAAAAATAAAAATAAAAATAAAAATAAAAATAAAAATAAAAATAAAAATAAAAATAAAAATATATACTTCTTCATGTTGGGTCGAGATATATAATAAATTTTTCACTTTTAACTGTACCGTCCCCATATGGTGTCCATCGTTGCCCAATTACCAACTTATTATTTGCTAGAAGCTTGTTGTAGTCAGGTGGTTTCTTTATATGTGGTAGGACCCTTAATGGCGACTCCCCCAAACTTTCAACATGCTGCTTCCCATTAGGCTCAAGAAAATTGTCTGGTTGACGTTAAGCTTCTATTGGGTACTCCATTGATTTATACACCTTGAATGTGACATCTTCATCTTGTACGTGCAATTTAAGTTCTCCCTTTCTTAGGTCAATTACAGCACCCCCTGTGGCTAAGAATGGTCGACCTAATATTATAGGGATACCACGATCTTCCTCCATATCAAGAATCAAGAAATCAGCGGGAAAAATAAACTTGTCAACTTTGATGAGGACATCTTCAATAACCCCATACGGATGCTTTAAAGAGCGATCAGCCATCTGTAGAACCACACTTGTGGGCTTTGCTTCACCAATACCAAGCCTCTGAAATATAGATAGAGGCATCAGGTTAATGCTCGCTCCCAAATCACAAAGTGCCCTTTCAAATATAGAATTCCCAATTTCACATGGAATAGTGAAACTGCCTGGATCTTTCAGTTTTTGTGGAAGCTTCCGTTGAATAATAGCACTGCATTCTTCCGTCAAAGGCAATCATACTGCCTTCTTCGATCTTACGCTTATGAGACAAAATATCTTTCAAAAATTTGACATATTTAGGCATTTTCTCTAGAGCCTCGACAAACGGGATATTGATGTGAAGCTGCTTGAACACCTTCAAGAATTTTTCAAACTGTTTATCCAATTTTGTATTTTTCAGGCGTTGTGGGAAAGGGACCTTAGGGATGATCTCCATTGGAATCTGAGCTGGAGCGTCCAGTAGCTCTTGATCCTTTGATGTGGACTCGGATGATGACGAATGCACTTCGTCATGTGCGACCACTTTCTTATTTTCTTTTGCACAATTTTCAAACACTGCTCCACTTCTAAGTGTGATGGCATTGCACTGCTCTCTAGGATTGATTTCAGTGGAACTGGGTAATGTGCCATGAGGGCGACCATTTAATGCGGCTGCCATCTGTCCCATTTGGATTTCTAAGCTTCGAATTTGGGCTGACTGGTTTTGCAAGGTTGTTCGTGTTTCGGCCATAAATTTAGTTGTGTACTCCCCCATTTCAGCAATCATATTACTGGTGCGTTCTCCCATCTTTGCAATTAAATCTTCAAGATTAACTTTTCTTTCCTGCACTGGTGGCCCTTGTTGAGGTACTTGAGGCGGTTGCACGGCGTTATTCTGATTTTTCCATGAAAAATTCGGATGATTGTTGCGCCCCCCATTAAAATAATTCCCTGAATTCTGGTAAGTTGGTCTAGTATAATTTCCCACAAATTGAGCTTGTTCAGATGAATTGCTAGCCATTTGGTTCCCTTTCTGACAGTTTTCACTAGCATGTGGTCCTTGGCACCAATGACATTGTATGATCGGGGAATGAATTGCATTAACTGGAGCTTGATTACCCTGGATGTGTTGAGTGAGAGAAGCAATTTGAGTAGTCAATGCCTTTATCGCTTCCATTTCTGGGGTATTTGGCTGCCTCCTTAAAATCCGACGTTCAACCGGGCACTGATCATTATTGAGGGATAACTCTTCTAACAAGTTGAACGCCTCCTCTTCCGTCTTTTGTAATAGTGATCCACCAGCCGCTGAGTTGACAAGAGTCCGTGTAGAAACTGATAAACCGATGAAGAATGTCTGTATTTGCATCCATTGTGGTAGACCATGTTGGGGGCATTTTCTTAAAAGCTCCTTGAATCGGCCCCATGCTTCATAGATTGTCTCACCATCAAATTGAGTAAAATTTGTGATCTCATTGCGGAGTTTCGCCATCTTTTCAAAGGGAAAGAACTTGGATAGAAATTTCTGCACTAATTCATTCCATGTGGTAATTGAATCCGAGGGTAAGGAGTTCAACCAATTCTTCGCGCGATCTCTTAGTGTGAAGGGGAATAACCTGAGCTTGATAGCATCCTCAGAGACATTATGGTATTTAAAAGTATCACAGACCTCGACGAAGCTAGCAATATGATCCTTAGGGTCCTCATTAGGCATACCACAAAATTGATACTGTTGGATCATTTGTATTGTTCCCGGCTTTATTTCAAAATTATTGCACGTGATGGCAGGTTTCCGAATTGCTGATTGAACCCCGTCCATGGATGGCATAACATAATCGAGCAAAGTTCGTCGTCCGACCTCTACCACTTCAACCCTCTGTTGTAGATTTGCATTTTGATCATCTGCCATAATTGCTTGTTTTGTTTCCCTTCGATTTCGGCGACAAGTTCGTTCAATTTCAAGGTCGATAGGGATTAGGTTGGCAGTACCTAATTTTCGCATACACCTGTAATGTGCAAATAATGTAATTTAAGCCTAGCAGCAAAAGAGAATTCAAATATAAACTAAAATCAAATAATTCAATAATAACAAAATTAATTCCCCGGCAACGGCGCCAAAAACTTGTTGCGAAAAATCGTGATACGCAAGTGCACGTGTCGCAAAAGTAATAAAGTGTGTATAAGTACGAGTGTCGATCCCACGAGGAATAATTATGTTAAATATTGAATTTCTAAATTTCAGTTTAATTTGAAAAGAAATAATAGGTTGATGATTTAAGATTTTAAACTAAAATAATTTAAATAAAAGAAATTAAACAATTTAAATAATAAAATTAAATATAAAAGAGTAAGATTATATGATGAGAAAATCCAGGGTTCCGATTTCACTTAACTAATCCTATTTATTAAACCTAATTCAAGTGATTAATTCATATTCCTTCGTGTTGATGGCAATTTCACAAAAATATTCATCAATTTCTCTCGAGCAAAGACAAACTTATTCAATTAACGAATTATCACCTCTCGGTCTCTAATCCTGAGAATTAATTGAATACATTAAGAACAAGAAATTATATTACCACTCAAACGCCCTAACTATCTCTAGCCTAGGATCCTTTTTAAGGCAATTTAATCAGTGCACGGTTAAATTCTCTGCTCTCGCATCCCGAATTAACCCTAAAGTACTTAGTTTTGGTAATCAAGCAAACCTAAGTATTACGTTCAGAATAAATTACTCAACACAGAAAAGGAACAGAAAATTAAGAACCTGAATTAAGAAAAATAAATAATCATAGTAAAGTTACGTCGAAACCCTAAAACGAGAAGTTTAGTTCATGCTAAAACAAAAATAAACAATAAGAATATTAAAGAGTTGCATAACGAAATAGTGAAAGTAAAAAGAAAAATAAAACTATTATGAATATAGCCTGATCGCTCCTCTCGCCGAAAATCGCCTCGGTGTTGCTCTCGTGTTGCTCTCGGCCTCCGTCTCCAGAATGCAGAATAACCTAAAGGCGCTGCCTCGTTAGGTTTTATTGTTTTCTTTCAACTCAATCAATGGTTGAAATTAGATCTGCCTTCAGATGAACGGTTCAGATTAAAAATTCAACTTTCCAAATTTGTAGATTGAGAGGCGATCGATTTCTGGGTTTTACGGAGATCGATCGCTTGATTTTCTATAATGTATGGCGATCGATTTCTGCAATGTATGGAGATCAGTCGCTGAATGTCGATCGCTTCTTCTGCCTTCTCTTCATGTACGGCGATCGATCTCTGTATTGTATAGAGATCGATCGCTGCATCTCCTTTATTTGCGAGCATGTGTATAGCGATCGATCTCTTAATCGATCGCTGCCTTTTATTCATATGTACGGCGATCGATCTCTGGCATGTGTTAGAGATCGATCGCTGCTTCTTCACGCCTTGTTGTAAGTTTAGCGATCAATCTCTAACTTGTATAGAGATCGATCGCTGCCTCTTCAATTGTTTCTCTAACTTCATTGTTTTTCTTCCCTTCAGCTTCGCATTTTACTTCTGTTCTTTGTTATTCCTGTTCTAATTAAAATTCTGCACACCTCCACAAAATATATCAAATTCTTTCGAACACCTGAGAGAAACTTATCAATTCAAGTGTAAAAAAGTATAAATAAGTGTATAAAATACACACTCATCAGTCAGCAACGGTTACGAACAATACAAGGTCGACATGAATATGGGTGTGTGCGAGTGCACCAGATGGGAGTTGACCGGAATCCCTTGTGTCCACTCCATTCCCTACATTAATAAAATGAGAGTTGAACATGAAAGGTACGTGCATCCCTACTATCACCGGGTGACTTATATGCAGATGTATTCACATTTTATTCAACCCATGAACGGCCCACAAATGTGGCCGGCTATGACGGCACTCATGCCGCCCACAAGACATCGCCAACTTGGTAGGCCGAAAAAGACAAGAGTGCGGGATGTCGACGAACCATCGAGTTCGAAAGTTAGTAAGAAGAACTCGAAGATAACGTGTGGCATATGTCGGCAGCAAGGGCATAACAGTCGTACTTGTCCTCACCGGGGATCCACTTCTGACGCTGCTGCAGTAGACACGTTTATGGGTTTTAATGAATTTGAGGGGACGCAAGAATCTGCGACGCAAGGCTGAGGTAGAAATTGTTGAATGTAATGTTTGAAATTAGTTAATTACATAAATACATGACGTTGTTTAATTAATTATTTCATTTAACACGTGATTTAATTTTATAATTAAATATAAACAAGTTTAATCTAATTCATTAATTAAAATTTACATTAATTCATTAATTAATGTGACACGTTAATTAAAGTGTTTAATACATTAATTAATTAATTAAGTTAACTATTTTAAAGTAATTAATCTCGTTAATTAATTAAAATTAAATTAAAAAACACTTTAATTACTTTAACGTGTTTAATTACATACATACATTAATTAATAAACAATGTTTAATTATTAAACACATAACTTAATTTATTATTCAAATTGAAAAGATTAAATATAAAATTAATTTATTAATTTATAACAAAATATAAAATTAAAATTGAAAAGGCAGAATTTCATTTGTTTTATGACTCCCTCATAGCTATCTTCAAACAATTTCTGCATATGCAAATCACAAAAATATTTCTAACAGACAGATCCAGTATACAAATAAGTTAAAATAAGCTACAGAATAAAAATAAACTATTAAAAAAAACAAACATAAGGAGTACATTAAAACGAATATACAACATAAGCTAAACTACGGTAAGGGTGGAGGTGGGGCATCGTCGCCCTCGCCGCCTTTGCCTGCACGCCAACGCTCGGCATCTTCGAGCTATAGTTGAGACGATCTCATAATATCCAACCTCTCATGCATGATCTCCCACCTTTGATCCCACATGTCCAACCTCCGGTTTATCTGGGAAAAATAGTTAAGTATCTGCTCCAACATACTGGACTCGTGGGGTGCAATGGCGGTGCAGTGAAGGTGGCGGTGGCCTCCTCGGTGGCAGTGGCGTCAGCGTTCTTGATGGTGGTGTTGTCCTCCATCAGAACATCCCGAGATGTAGAGGCTCTAGGATCTCCCTTGGGCATCCAAGATCCGTCAACTTCAACGAGACCCATCCGAGTAAGATGAAAAAAAAAAAAAAAAAAAAAAAAAAAAAAAAAAAAAAAAAAAAAAAAAAAAAAAAAAAAAAAAAAAAAAAAAAAAAAAAAAAAAAAAAAAAAAAAAAAAAAAAAAAAAAAAAAAAAAAAAAAAAAAAAAAAAAAAAAAAAAAAAAAAAAAAAAAAAAAAAAAAAAAAAAAAAAAAAAAAAAAAAAAAAAAAAAAAAAAAAAAAAAAAAAAAAAAAAAAAAAAAAAAAAAAAAAAAAAAAAAAAAAAAAAAAAAAAAAAAAAAAAAAAAAAAAAAAAAAAAAAAAAAAAAAAAAAAAAAAAAAAAAAAAAAAAAAAAAAAAAAAAAAAAAAAAAAAAAAAAAAAAAAAAAAAAAAAAAAAAAAAAAAAAAAAAAAAAAAAAAAAAAAAAAAAAAAAAAAAAAAAAAAAAAAAAAAAAAAAAAAAAAAAAAAAAAAAAAAAAAAAAAAAAAAAAAAAAAAAAAAAAAAAAAAAAAAAAAAAAAAAAAAAAAAAAAAAAAAAACAGTAAGATGAATCCTGTCAAATATATCGCCCCGATCTGTTTGATCTAATATGCTCTCCTCTAGGCAGACGAAGCTGAGATCGCTCTATGATCTTCCAAATCAATGAACCGAACGGTAGACTCTTGTTTTTTGTTCGACCGACCTCGTGCATGTGACTTACAATCATAAATCCTGGGTCGAACGTCCTGCCGTTGTATAGCTTCTGCATAATATAGAGATCCATCCAGCTGACCAGATCTCTGTGACCATCTCTCGGCAATAGGGTGTGAGTGATCAGGTTGTGAACAACCTGAGCCTTAATGTTCAAGGCATTCGCTCTTGGCTTCACAAAGCCTGCAATGTTTGAATTTGAATGAATTTGCTTTATGAACTCAATTCCTTCTGTAGTCCGAGCAAAATCACACTCTCGAGAAGAGTGATAATATTTCTCCGCGTCTTCTTCGTAAAATCCGATTAATGCGTTGATGACGCTGACAGAGACAACAATATTCGTACCGAATAGGTACGACTCCACGCACCTCGCCCTCACTGAAATAACCAAGTTCGCATAAATAGGCGAACTACTCTGTCACAGCTATCTCCTTGCATGTCGTACACCCCGTGCAAGGAGATGTTGTCAAACAGCTTTTTGATCTCCAATGACTCCCATCTGCAGAAGTTGGCAGTCTTTCCATAAATAATCAAGCGGTTTGACGTATCCCGCTCGAATTGCTCCTCACACGCCCGATTTCCAAATTCCATCGATGACATCTGCGGCTCCTCCTCCCGGTTTATCGTCCGGGGAGCCTTTCGACCAACAAAAGTTTGGGGGGGCATTTTCTCACGAAAGTTCCTTCAAAACACCTACCACAAACAAATATAAATTTCAACAAACAACATTTCAACTTCAGAACATTTCAAATGACAACATTTTAATATTTCAACACCTACCACAAACAACAACATTTCAACATTTCAACAAATATAAATTTCAAATAACAACATTTCAACACCTACCACAAACAAATTATGGATTGTCCTACGATTTTGAACCGACAACAATCACCAACACATAATTGAATAATGACCATTTCAATTATTTCAATTGTTTCTAATTAACTTGATTAATTCACGAAACAAAAAAATTATAGAAAGGAAAATGATGTTTTCCCATGAACCAGTGGGGTTACTAGTCTACTGCTTTCATACATTAAAGATGAAACATACCCACTAAAATTTGCAAAATTCTAAAGCAACCCATAATCCAAGAGACATTAGAAACAATGGCGTGAGAGATAACAGAATCCAATCCACATAAAAAGAGAAGTCGAAGAAAATCAACATGCAAAGAAATTAATAACTAATGCGACCTAGTTCCGCTATATCAGCATTTAAATGGATTGTTTTTCAATTTTCTTGAAAAGCTGTTGTAGGAAAGAAGTAATTGCACCTGAAAATCCTCGAGGAGGGTAAGGAATCAGCAAGCCTAGCCCAAGAGGTCGGCGTAATGGGCGTCGGAGTTGGGCATAGCAGGACGAGTTGGGTTGGGCGTAGTGGTGGTCGGAGTTGGGCAAGCTTCGGCGGCGAGGAGGGTTAAAAAAAATTTTGTTTCGTCGCCGGATAACAAATCTGCAGACAGATTTAGGGTTAAAAATTGCGAGGAGGGTGCACTATTGCTAACGCGGGGGGTAAGTGGTTACCCGCGTGACCCCCCGCGTAAGGCGGGTACCTGCTGCACCCTCTGCGGGGGGTAAGCGGGTGCCCGCAGCACCCTCTGCGGGGGGTGAGCGGTCCCCCGCAGAGCTTTATTTTGCACTTTCTATAGTTGAATCTTTTTTTTTGCACTTTTCCCATACTTCAAGCTTTTTTATGCACTTAATCCTTATCGCAATCACAATATATAAATGAATTACTTTACTGAGCAAATATGGAATCTTGCAAACCGGTTCTTACTCCCATGGTGGTTGGACCAGTCTTATCATAAAAATCAGTTACATCACTGCATGATGGCTATCTCTATCGTAGCATTGTTGGTGGTCTACAATATTGTTGTCTGACTAGACCAGATATTACTTTTGTCGTCAACAAAGTTTCCCAGTTTATGCATTCGCCCTCAGACGTTCATTGGTAGGCTGTCAAGCAAATTTTGTGATACCTTAAAGGTACTTCATCTTTAGGTATCTCTTTTTCGCCTTCTAAAAGTTGCATTTGACCTGTTATATGGATGCGGACTGGGCTTCTTGTCCAGATGATCGTAAGAGCACAAGTAGATTTTGTATCTTTCTGGGAACAAATATAACATCATCGTCCTCTGCTAAACAAAATTAGTTTCACGCTTTAGCATCGAATTAGAGTACCGTAGTGTCGCAAATGGCGCAGCAGAAGTACTATGGCTCCAATCATTATTAGGTGAATTGGGTATTGTGTCATCAACGATACCTCTTATTCTCTGTGACAATTTAAGTGCAACGTACTTGGCTTCTAATCATGTCTTACACTCAAAATCTAAATACGTTGAGATTGATTTCCACGTTGTTCGGGAAAAAAGTACTCAAGAACTTGCTGCTCGTCAAACTTACTCCATCGGACAACAAACTCACCGATGCTTTAACAAAACCTCTCTGGCCTTCGAAGTTTGATAGCTTTACATCCAAGATCTTCGCCCTACAGTATTGCTCTTGAGGGGGGATGTTAGTGCACCTATTGTTCACGTTTAGTTATATAGTTCAGTTTGTACATTTAGTTATATTTTTCTCATCATTTGTTTTACCTTCGTATATGTAAACATCAGTTCATAGAGAAATGATATAGCATTCTCTCTCCTTGCAGCCACTCTCACCATCTTCTTCCTCCTCTTGCGATTTACCAGTCGCTTCTGGTCCTGCCATATCGTAATTACTAAACCAACATAAATCTGGTAAACATCTTAGAAGCAACTCATCAGATGATGATCTTGTCGAGAAAATGATTGGGCAGGAGGATGATGAGATCAACGAAAAAGAAGAGATCAGTACCGGAATATCTGATTCGCCAGAGAAAGCAAAGGTATAATGCAACCATCAAAATCAAAGAGGCTACATAATCTAGCCAGAGAATTGTCAAAGCTCGAGATGCCAAATAGAGAAGAACTGATTGATGGTCTAGAGAGAGAAAACCATGAAGCATGGAAGAATTCCTCTGCTTCCACATATGAATCTCCAGCAGAGGAAGCGAGATTGAGATGGTACTGCAGATGGAAGCTATGCCTATGAGAGAAAGGTGGCCACCTTTTATTATTTAATTTTCGGGAAAGTGGAGAGAGAGAGAGAGAGAGAGAGAGAGAGAGAGACAGAGAGGGAAGAACAAAGCTTTGACGGGTTTAACGAAATATGTAAGGGAGTTAAAGGTGAGGTCCGTTGATAATAAATCAAATCGAAACTACCAAATGATGAAATTAAAAATTTAAAGTATTAGTTAAAAATTCATTTATACTTTAGGATTCATTTTGATATTTATTCTATATTTAATTATAATTATATGTTAATAGCTGTCATAAAGTCAATAAATTATCAATATAGAGAGAGAGAGAGAGAGAGAGAGAGAGAGAGAGAGAGAGAGAGAGAGAGAGAGAGAGAGAGAGAGAGAGAGAGAGAGAGAGAGAGAGAGAGAGAGAGAGAGAGAGAGAGAGAGAGAGAGAGAGAGAGAGAGAGAGAGAGAGAGAGAGAGAGAGAGAGAGAGAGAGAGAGAGAGAGAGAGAGAGAGAGAGAGAGAGAGAGAGAGAGAGAGAGAGAGAGAGAGAGAGAGAGAGAGAGAGAGAGAGAGAGAGAGAGAGAGAGAGAGAGAGAGAGAGAGAGAGAGAGAGAGAGAGAGAGAGAGAGAGAGAGAGAGAGAGAGAGAGAGAGAGAGAGAGAGAGAGAGAGAGAGAGAGAGAGAGAGAGAGAGAGAGAGAGAGAGAGAGAGAGAGAGAGAGAGAGAGAGAGAGAGAGAGAGAGAGAGAGAGAGAGAGAGAGAGAGAGAGAGAGAGAGAGAGAGAGAGAGAGAGAGAGAGAGAGAGAGAGAGAGAGAGAGAGAGAGAGTGATAATTAAAATTTAAAGTATTAGTTAAAAATTCATTTATACTTTAGGATTCATTTTGATATTTATTCTATATTTAATTATAATTATATGTTAATAGCTGTCATAAAGTCAAATAAATTAATCAAATAAATGTGAGTTTTAGCATTTAATTAAAGTGTGAAGCTCAATGTGTAGATACTAGTTGTTAGGATTAAATTTGATGATATATTGAACTTAACCTAACCCACTAGATATAAATTTAGAGTTATTATGGCCAGATCAAACAATGACTTATCTTCCATTTTCTCGACCTCCCGTTCACTGTGAGGATACAACGACTGAAATTGAGGATTTTTCTAGAGAAAAGTTATTATGACTTAGAAGATCAAAATCAACAATCCCAAACTCACCAACGGTTTAAAGAAACCAACAACGAATGTAATTCATGGATTTAGATACGTTCTACGACTATTTTGTCTTCTTGATGAATATGGTTTTGGATTTTATTAAATTCAGAAATGTCAAATTACTATTTTATGTACTTAATTACCTAATCTTCCATAGTTCCCTATTCAAAACCCTATAAAATAAAGAAGAAGACTGATTTGCAGGATTGTTCCGTCGAATTTCTAGCCCCAGCTTCTTCTCTTCCCATTAGCTGCATCTCTTCTCTTAATTTTGAAACATTTTAAATGGTAAGGGTTGAATCTGCAAAACCTTGTGTTAAGTTTTGTCCTATTAAATAATTGACATCACTTCATCTCTCCAAGATAGCCCCGAAGAGAAAACACCCCTATGTACCGCTCCCCTCTCACTCACCCTCATCCCTATCTGTTTCTTCTTCTCCCAAGCAAGAACTTTTCCCTTCTCACACATATGATTTTAACGCACCCGGAAAACCACATCTCTGCCTGCGTTTCTCGACCTTTTTCTTGTCTTTGTTTTTCACTCTCGAAACCCAAAATCCCAAAAAATAAGAGTTAGCAACATAAAATTATCAAGATAAATACAACCTGAATTGATTAAACATTGCAAGAAGAAGAGATAAATCATCAATGCCAAAAATGTAACAGCATTGATCGAAATCAATACCACTTTCCAAATTTGGGCAACAAAAATAATCATGCACAATTGATCTCATTGATGCATAAGTGTCACATACATTAGCACTACTGTTTAGAGAAATTGGTCGAGGTATTCACTGACAGAGGTGTATTTAACTTCAGGGTACAGCTTAGAAGCCTCCACTCCATTGGAAGCATCCACATTTGAACCATGAGCTCCATTGACAAATGTAGAATGGCTGAGGGCCCAGAACAAGTTCAAAGGATAGGGAGACTCTGCAATACAACAAAGAAAAAGCAAGACCCTTCATTTATCAGCCATTTACAAGCAATTAAACGGCACTTACCCTTGATTTTCTGCAGCATTTGATCCTCTAACATGTAAGTCTTTTCAAGGGTCTTCCCAATTTTCTTCTCCCACAGTGAAACTAACTCATTGAATGAAAGTTCATTTTCTGGGGGCCTCAAAAAGAGGATTCTGTTCAAGGTTCTTGGATCGTCCACTGCTTTTATGGTATATTCTGCTATATCTTCTTCCTTCACAGATATAGCTGCAGCCACGAACAGCTATGTATTTCATGAATTCAATAAACATTTTTCACTTGCTAACTTGTTAATTGACAGAATATTATATATATGTAGATAAGAGTAGGCCAAGGAGTTTACCTTTGATATTTCCTTCTCCTCTAATGACTACTTTGTCTCTCGGAGGTGATCTAGCGTTTTCCTGCCCCAAATTCACCAAGAAATAACCAGCGAATCCATACGACACAACGTAGGTGAAAGGAATTTTGTCTTTTGCAATTGCTCTTCTGATGCTCGACTTCTGACGGAAGAAGCTCGCCGCCGGCTCTACGGCACTGGCAAAATCCGAGTCTGTTCCGAACTCCGATGGGAAAAATCTCTGCAGTTTTCTAAGTTTTTGGTGATTCAACAATTTTTGGCAGTAGGAGTAGTTTTTCATTGCGGCTTACCTTGACGTTTCCAGCTTCTTTAATGGCGGCGATAATGTTCACCTGATCTGCAATTTGCGCTATCCCTACTGCAGAAATAACGACGTCGACTTGTTTGATTGAACTCACTAGGCTTTCCAGATCGTTGATATCTCCCTATCAGAATCGAAAAAAAAGCAGTATAAACATGGAAGAAGATAAGAGATTACAGTACCACTAATTTCTAGGTTTATACATAGTGTAGAGAAACGCCATAGCTCCTGAAGCTCTGTAAGATTTCTGATTTTTCAGGGCTGGAAATTGAGCTTTTTCTCACTAATGCGAAAGTAGGGTGGCCGGCTTTAATGCTGGCTTCGACCAAGTATTTTCCGATGTATCCAGTGGCTCCAATTATCAAAATCTTGCTTTTCTCAGCCATTTGAATCTATGCGTCGGTGAACAAAATTAGAGAGTTCGAAACAGATGAATTGAGAGCCATGGAGGAGGTGAATGATTGAGGGATTGACGACTTGTCTACGATTCTCACCATTTCTTTACTTTGTCGTCTTTCAACTTCTAAACCATTCTCTGCAACTTTTAATTTTTATTTTTGTTCTTTAATTTGTGGTGGTAATGGGTGAATATTAATTCACCATCAATGCCAAAAGGATCAATCTGAATCAAATCAAATTTATTAATACAATGGTTATCCTTGGGATAAATTCAACAATTATGAGTTTATTCATACATAAATGAAACATAATATCTCGACCCTCCAATGATAGTTTCGAGAGAGTGCTCCACAAAATCAAAATAAATAAGATCAAATGGTAAAAAGAAAATAAAAAGACTTTTATTAAAAGACAATGCAGAAAATTTTGCTACCACTACAGTTAAAAATATCATGAGTTTTCAAATTACCTAAAGCTCTATAAAAACTAGAAATTGAAAATGAAAAGACGAAACATGACTTACCATATATAAAAAGCAAAGGAAGAACAACTTATATGAAAAGATGACAAATCAATGTCAGGAGTTGCAACATCTATACTTTGAGCTCATCCAATATGTAGAGTTCCCCCTTTCTTATGGTCGATCTACATAGCAAACGCACAAAGGTACGAACAGAGCCATGAGTGTCATTTTCAGCCAATCACCGTATGATATTACTTCTTGTGTTAGCAACTACAACACAATGCATTACGAGATTATTATCGTTCTATGGATGTTGTTAGTCATTGAAGATCCAATTTTCATATTCCGACCTTGAGGGCAAGATTGATTTTAAAATGAGAGTATTGTCGAGAGTGTAATAGTAAGAGAAGTGAGGGTAAATTAGAAAATTAAAAAGGTGTGTTGGTTATTATAACAGGGAGTTTACTTGCTACATATTAATTATTAGGCATGTAGTGAAGAAAATGAAATATCTTGAAAACATTATCGAATATTAATGTTTGAGTTCTTCAGAGTGATTAGCATTAGGATTATAAATTTGTAGATTTCTGAATTCATGATTAGTTTAGGTAAATTATGAGTTCTAATATTATTGTTAAACTCGTTTTGTATTTCATTTCTTTGGGGTTTGCTATGCAATATTTGCGCAATTTTTTTCGATATGCATAGTAATTGAAATATAATATAAAAGTATGATTTTCAATATCAGGCCGGTTTGATCTTCTATTAAATTAGTATTATAAATATGTCTATTTTAATGCGTAGGTAGATCGAATGTACCATCCATCAATAATTATAAGAGAAGGAGATTAATTTTAATAGTTTCCATGAATTTTGATCATTCCCACAGAACAAGCAACCAAAGCATGAAATTCCAAAATCCGGGCAAACCAGACCGAGTTAAAAAATAAAGCCCGGTTCGGTTATAATCAAATCAGAGGGGAAAATCCAATCCCGAGGCGAACATGGGAAGGTAAAGGCTGTCTGACAGCCAGGTCACCCTATCTTTTCTCGTGGTCGAAATGATTCCTCCATTGCCTTTCAAATTTCTTAATTTAGTCTGAATTTCATTAGCATTTCATTTTCTTCCTGCACGTATAAATACTCTCTTTCCTCTCTTCCCATCTTTGAAGTTTACATTTTATAGAGAGGAAGAGGGAGAGAGCTCGACCTTCGTGCTTGGAGGTTCGGCTTGGAAGTCTACGATCTTCTCTTTCATCACTTTTTATCTCTGCAATTGAAGGTGGATTTTGAATTCGATCTGTTTTCTTATCTTCTCAATTTCTAGTTTAGTTTTGAATTTGGATATTTGTGGGCTTGACTGAGTACTTTCCATCCTCCATCGATCTGCTTTATCTCCGATTACATAAATTTGAAAGACATTTCTTAGTTCTCTATGTCTGATTAAGCTCGATTGTCGAATAATGACAACTGATGATCGGAAAGTTTTGAATATTTCTGTTTATTTGTCGGTTTATGGTTGATAGATTCTTTCTGACTTATTGAATTTTGCTTGATCGTGGATGATTGCTGTTATTCTCGTGTTATGATTCAATCTTTTTATGTATATGTGCTTTTTATTGCCGAGATCTACTTTTTGGTCAGGAATTTTGGAATGTTTTGTCGTCTATTCACCTCACAGATAAGATTCTGTTCTTGAAAGAGCTGGTCGTATCATTCATTGCTAAGTCCTAATTATGATTTATTTGTGATTTCTAGGAATTTGTCCGATCCCCTCTCTCTTTTAACTTGGATATTTGATTATCATTTTCCTTGTTGATTACTTTCTTGTTAATCTTGTTTATGTATTAAGTTGCTCTAGCTAGATACGAGTCAAACTTTCTTCCTTGATGGCAATTTACTGTGATAAATTTTGTCTTATTGAGAAATAGGTCAAGACTTATGAATTGTGAATATATACTCTATTTACTTTAGATATATTGGTGAGATTATCAGATTAAAGTAAAATTGCACATGTTTGAGAATTTTGTTATCAGTAAAGAAGTGTAAAATCTGCAAATATTAATCTACCATTGTCCTGCAATGCAATTAGGTTTGAAATATAGTAAACTTACAGTTGATATTCTTATTACTTGTCTTGCAGCTTCTGTGAAAGATGGCAGATGGTGAGGATATTCAGCCACTTGTTTGTGACAATGGAACTGGAATGGTGAAGGTCAGTTCAAAGCTTTCTACTACTCATGCTGAACTGCTTCCTCTTTGAAGGTTGTCATTATGAGCATTAGACTTACATTGTTAATATGCTACGTGCAGGCTGGATTTGCTGGTGATGATGCTCCAAGAGCTGTTTTTCCCAGTATTGTGGGGCGGCCTAGACACACTGGTGTTATGGTTGGTATGGGCCAGAAAGATGCTTATGTTGGCGATGAAGCTCAGTCCAAAAGAGGTATTCTTACCTTGAAATATCCTATCGAGCATGGAATAGTCAGCAATTGGGATGACATGGAAAAGATTTGGCATCACACTTTTTACAATGAGCTTCGGGTTGCTCCTGAAGAGCACCCAGTACTGCTCACAGAGGCTCCCCTTAATCCGAAGGCTAATAGAGAAAAGATGACTCAGATCATGTTTGAAACATTTAATGTCCCTGCCATGTATGTTGCCATTCAAGCTGTTCTATCTCTGTATGCAAGTGGTCGTACAACTGGTATGCATTCTTTATTTTCTATTTTTTAATTTGTTCTTGCATATTTGTATCAAAGTCAAGTTGTTGAATTACCTCTCTCAAACAGGAATTGTGTTGGACTCTGGTGATGGTGTGAGTCACACTGTTCCCATTTACGAGGGTTATGCTCTCCCTCATGCCATTCTTCGTCTAGACCTTGCTGGTCGTGATCTTACAGATGCTTTGATGAAGATTCTAACAGAAAGAGGTTACATGTTCACCACAACTGCTGAACGGGAAATTGTCCGAGATATGAAAGAAAAGCTTGCCTATGTTGCTCTTGACTATGAGCAGGAGCTGGAAACTTCTAAGAGTAGTTCCTCTGTTGAGAAGAACTATGAATTGCCTGATGGTCAAGTTATTACAATTGGAGCAGAGAGATTCCGATGCCCTGAAGTCCTCTTCCAGCCATCACTCATTGGAATGGAAGCTGCTGGAATTCATGAGACTACTTACAACTCTATTATGAAGTGTGACGTGGATATCAGAAAAGATCTGTACGGAAACATTGTCCTTAGTGGTGGTTCAACTATGTTCCCTGGTATTGCTGATAGAATGAGCAAGGAAATCACAGCCCTTGCTCCTAGCAGCATGAAGATTAAGGTCGTTGCACCACCAGAAAGAAAATACAGTGTGTGGATTGGAGGTTCAATCCTTGCATCGCTCAGCACATTCCAGCAGGTAACTGCAGTAACTTTTCATTGACGCTGAATTATTTTCCAATAAGTTTGCTCAGGTCTGACAAAAATGTTTGCTGTGACAGATGTGGATCTCGAAGGGTGAGTATGATGAGTCTGGCCCATCTATTGTTCACAGAAAGTGCTTCTGAGCCTAAAAAGGTCTGATGGTGAGTAATTTCCCCTTTACTTGGTGACTTTTTTTTTTGTGTCAAGTGTACTATGAATTGTTGATTGGAGCAAGGTTTGAGTCCACGGAAGGGAGAGGGGGTATATGCTTGAGCTTGATTCACCCTTAGTCTTCATGATAAGACTTTTGTGTGACTAGGTTTCAAAGGCTTAACGGCATAATGACCCTCTTCATTTGTTGGGCAAAAGGAAATCTCTTGCACTGCAACGCCACCGGTTCAACCAGCTTTTTACTAGGATGTTTGTCGTAGAAGAGTGTTTGTGATTCTCCCTTTTAATTATCACTATTTTTGGAAAAAAAGAGTTCTATTTGAAGGTTTTTTTTCTCTCTGAAAAACTTTGATGTTGATAGTTATTGTATGAGAATATTAGTGTCAGTTTGGGATCATATAAATTGGTTATGAAAATTTATTCCCTCGAAGCTTCTGAAGGAATCTCTTTAATTATTTGAAATGTTGAAAGTGGATAGGAATGAAGATGCCATTGATTGGAGAGTGAAATGAAAACAAATTGTAGAAATTGAATGCTTTTTGGGTTACTACTTATTTTGGAATTATGATACTAATGTAGCGTGGTAGCTTTTGCAATTTATCTCATTATATGACTTGTTGATCAATTTATCGGTTGACACTTCACAGATTTGTGGACTTCTTTTGTTGCAAGTTTATAAAGAAAAATCAATTAAACTTTTAAATCTTTGATTATAAGTAACTTCAAATAGGAAGGCAATTAGCGACTGCTTCAATCCCATACAAGGTGAAAAAAAGATGTTTGCTCTCTCATATGAAGGTGACTACGAAAAGTTGAAATGGTCTTTGGTAGATGAATCATTCCTTCCTCATCAAGTGCTGCTAGTTTAACATATCAGGTTGGAAATTCGGACGTTCCTGGTTCACCCCAGAGGTCTATTTTTTGGTAATTTTGTGCAAAACATGAGTAGTATTTCCTTGGTAATGCTAGCGCAAGACCTTATTCTAAGTTAATGTTGATGGGAAGGATCAAATCCTTCAAAATAAAACAATCATCCTTTCCCTTTAGGTTCATCTCAACAACATCAACTCTATGTTCCCCAGAGATTTGTGGAGTTGTGAAATACTTTTTGAGCTTTCTCCCCTCTTTGAAAAAAATAGAAGCCCATCTTAGGAATAAACATAAACTTGCCTTTTAGATGAGCATAGCATGTGAAATACTTTTGAGCTTTCCTACTCTATTCTCCCCTATTTCTTTCTAACATGTTTAAGTTCAACTGTTTTAAAGTTTCTGAAATCTTGAAAGGTCGAATGTTCTGATACTACTTGTAATGGTTTGAGAAAAGGGCTAGGAGAATTGAAAGAGTAAAAGTGTATTTATTTGTTTAAATTGATTCATTATTCAATATGTAACCGTCACTTTCAAATCTAGAGGTGTATTTTATTTATTAATTAAGTAATAATTATTTATGACTTCATAGTCACTATGTTCTAGGGTTTGTCATATCTTTAGTTTAAGATCTGCTCAAATATTTGTGAGTGTCGATCTATTCTTTTAGAGATTGATTCAAGCAAATCTTCTATCATAGGTTGATCCATTACTGGATTCTCCTTTTTGAAGAACCATTATGGGCTTTTCTCCTATTCTTTTCTTGTTTTTGGCTATATCAATAGCCCAAGATTCTTCTATAGGTGAGATTTCAGAAAACGAAGTTTCTTCCACTTTTCCTATTTCTGTGAATATATCTTCTATTTTGATATATTCTTTTTTTCCGATAATCAATTGAATGATGACTATTGGTTAAAGCATACCCTCCTAGGTTCGTTGGTAATGCTGAAGACTTTGTCTCCTTCATTCATTAAGTCTGATCTTTCAAACTTATCTACAAATGATAAGACTTGGTCCATATTTTTCGTGTTTAATGATAATCCGAATTTCGGATAAACAGTAAACATGAACTTTCTGTAAATTAAGTTACCTTGAGCGGTACCTAAAATACAGTCTGTTCGGTCATTAATTCTATTATCAATTAATGCCATTTTTATAGGGGTGTCAATCCCTTCTTTAAATTCTGCTTTTAACAGGATTTTTACTGCACCTAAGTGAAGTACTTCTATTTTAGCACGAATTTCACTAGGGATTTTTTCTAGTCCTTTAATCTCTCCATGAGTGACTAAAGGTAAATAAACACTTCCTGTAGTGTCTTTTATGTCTACATGCATTTCTTTATGTGAGACACAGTAAAAGATTTCGTTTTTTCTTCTTAAAACTTTACTATCCATTTGGGATACTGGGTTTTGAAGATTAAAAATCTTTTCTTTTTGAAGATCTAATTTAGAATTACCTATCTTCTTTATTTGTTCACGCTTTAAGGTAAAGCTTGAATTAAATCCGTTTGAGCTTTCGCTGAAACTGATTTCTTCAGAGAGTTCCTCAGAAACCTCTTGTTTTGATTCTTGAATTTTTTCAAGATTCATTAAAGTGATTACACTTTTTTCGTGGTTATCATGGCTCTGATAGATATCGCTCTGATATCTGAGGAATTTTTTGAGAGTTTAGTCTCTTGTGGAATTTTTTTAGAGAGTTTTTTAAGTCTCTTGTTTATATAATGGGTTTACCCAATTATAATTAATATTCTACTTAACTATGTGTTGAACCAAATTGAACCGTATGTCATGCCTAGTTCATTATTTTAGTTAACAGAATCCGTTTTCCTCTCACCTCACACTTTCTATGCCTCTATTTTACTTTTGTCGTTTTATGCAATTGTATCTGCCTTATAAAGGCTATCAGACAATTCATTGAATGTGAAATAGAAGATACAAAAGTTTCTTTTCTTTCTCTTTGTCATGGTATCAAAGCGATTAAAAGCTCCATTCTCTTCTCCTAGTTTTTCTGCCTGAATAATGGATTTCTCACAAAGTACGACGGATACTCCGTCATCTTCCTCTCTAACTCTGCCCTCCCTCCCTCATATTCCCTCTGTCACTCAGCCTCTCACAATTAAACTCGATGAAACAAATTTTCTTATCTGGAAGACCCAATTGCTGAATGTGGTCATCGCTAGTAATCTGGAGGACTTCCTTAATAGTTCTCGTCCCTGCCCACCGAAAGATCACTATGAAACATACCTGTATGCTAATAAGTTTTTAAGTATTTTCAGTAATCCGTACTTTCTTTATTATTTGTAAGACTCTTCGCACGTATATTTTCGATGTTCTGTAAAAAAAAACTCTCAAGCATAATAAGACAATCTATTCTTTTTTATGAGCAAGTAGAATTATATTAAAAAATTAAACAGGGGTGAGCTACAATAACCAGACAGAGAAAAGCAAGCTTTCGTCAGATGTAACTTCACAAGTCGGTAAATATTTACTTGAGTTTCTTGGAGGGTAAACATAGGCCCCAATCAGAAATAAGCTCAACACAGAAACCAATACAACAATCCATATAGGGCCTTTAAATTTTGGGTGGCATGATCACAGCAGCACTTAGACCCAGAGGCCACGATCGAGCAGTCAAAGCATGTTTACAGCACCCCCAATTATCTTTCGAATACTGCACAAACGGCCAAGTTCAGCTCAGTGCAAATGACTTAAATATATTACCCATTAATAACGACGACAGATCATGGCATCTAAATCTTTCAGATATTAGATATTATCAATTAGAACATAAAGTAAAGATTAAAAATTAAATGAAAACTAAAGAAAATTAATTTTACTTCCATCAACCCACGCAAATAAAATTACAAAGAAAGAGGCTGCAGATTACTGCCACCAATATGCGTTCGACGAAATGAAAATTTTCAATCGTCTTCCAGTCTCAGAAGATGTACACTAAAGTACAAACATATTCTTATTTTGGACAAACAAGAACAACTATAGTTCAGATGTGATTTCCATCGCGATTCAGCTAAAAGCTAACAAAAAAAAACTTAGTCTTCACGAGTTGTAAATAGAAAGTATTTAGCAGGAAAAAGGAAGCATACCGCGCAAAGAAAAACAACAAGCAAATGAAATGAAGATTAACAGAGTCGAAATAGTGAGAAAGGCATTAAAACGACTAAAAAAGAAGAAAAACAAAAAAAGCAAAGCCAGATGGCTCAAAAACCTCCTACGAAGAGCGGCGGTGATGATTGGGAATTGAGAGCGAGGAAAAGAGATCAAGAGAAGAACAAAGCGTCGGCACATCTGACATTCTTTCTGCTTGATGCTTTAAAAATGGAGGAACAGTGAGAATGTGTTTTGTTGTTGGCTCTGTAACACGACCCAGTGGAGTTCCTCAAAAGCAGAGAAGGAAGCGATTAGCAATGGCTCTTGCTATGACATGTATAGTCTTCTTGTAATAATCTACAGGGTAATTATGAACGTGACAATATAAAATGTAACAAATCAAATCATGGCGTGAGCCGATCACCTCTATTTGTGAATTTACGCCGAGAACGGAGAGTCGATCAACTCTATTCTATCCGGTGCTTATGTGGTACTAGACATATTGGGTTGGGAGTCGATGTAGGGGATGGAGACCCCGTTCAACGTGCACTGTACGTGATTCGAGAATGAGGGTCCCCGCCCCAGAACGGCCCCCCATTCCTTGCACTCCAATTTTAAGGGTGCTTGAAAACGGTTGGTCCCCTCCCCGGAACAACCCTTTGTTTCATATCTCTCCCATTTCAAGAGTTCTCGGGAACTGGGAGTCCTCGCCCTGGAACATCCCCCTGCTTTCTATCTCCCCATTTTAAAGTGTGGTCAGGAATGAGAGGTCCCCGCTTTGGATCGGGACCCCGTTCTCAAACGTTATGTTTAAAAACGAGAGGTCATTTTGGGGTGGGGACCCACTATTCTGTGCCCTAATTTAGAGAACAAATGGTCATTGCCCAGGAACGGGGGGTCGATCCCCGACAATATATAAGAAAATGACCCCTCTATTTTCTCTACTCTTCGGCAAATTTTCTCTATATTAGTGGCGTCGATGGATTCTGATTCGAATAGATCAGTTGATTTAGACGAGACAACAACTTATGATACCAATATGGACTGATATTCACACTTCACGCAAATATATGGTGATCTTCAGACATTCGATTACCTAGAAGGTAATAAAGAAATAGAGGTGCAATCGACCTTAAAAATTCTAGAAGATGAACTTCGAACACCGGTCAACTCGGAGGATGATAAAATGAAAAGGATACCGGTAAGGGAAAAAATTTGGATGAGATTTTATCTGTGGAAAAAATATAGTTATTTAAAGGCAATTAGAAAAGAAATTGACACGATTCCGTCTCCAATGGCTCGTGTTTCTACCCACAACAATAAAGTTAGAAACCAGAAATCGGATGGGCTGAAAATACCCTAAAATTGTTCAACGATTTAACCAATCAAACAAAGTCCAAATGCAACGAAATTTTAAGGCTTTCTTATTATATGTGTCAACAATATTTTCTTAAAGTTTTAGGTCCAGAAAATAAGAAAATCGAAAGTTATGTGAAGAATGCCAGATGCTGTCCGATGAGCAATATTTTGTAAGCTCTCGGCATATAATCTTCCAAGGAAGATCGGCAGCAAATGGAACAAGTTATGGTCACATTCTTCGTGTATCCTACTCTGAAAAGAGAGGGAAGGAGAGTGGAACAATGGCTATTCAAGCAACCGTGGGCTTGAAAGCTCAAAGAAGAGAACTCCTCCTCGGTTCTTGACCGAACTGAGCCTTATCGTTCACCGGTCTTTAACTCTGAAATTTTCATACGGAAATTAGGTTATTCTCATAGATTTAACAACCATTACAAGTACCAATAACCATGCTTGTATAGACCTAGGGTGGGTGGAGGCCTCGGTTAGAAATGGGCTTCAAAATGGACCAAAACCTTGTCTTAGTGCAACAACACACTCTTCATTTCAACCATCTCCAAACCACCATCTAACCTAGCATACATCTAAACCTAATGCCTAGGGATGTATGAACTATAAAACATTACAAAAATGCCAATGTTTGCCAAAAGGTTTGCGAAAATTAAAACAATAAACAGAAAATTACAAATTATTCCCGAGGGAGACAAATTCCTTCTTCAAGTGCCTCCGTCTTTGGTTCCCAAGTTAGCAAGTGCACGGGTTGATCCAGGTCCCTTGTGCTCGGCTCCCAATCCAAATCCTTGAAGAGGTCTTTAAGTTCTGCTAAAGAATTTGTCTTGTTAGTAAATAGATTCGATAATGCTTGGGCCTTGGTTTGCGATCAAGTGACGGCCCTCTAGGGCACATCAGAAATAGTAGAATATGCTTTGGTTATGAGATCAAATTCATTAAAAGTGAATCTCGGCGACTGACGACAATATGTGAAGACAGATGTGATTGGCGACTGCATGGTTCAAAAATAAAAAATGAACTTACGTTTCAAATAAAGAATTTCAACGATTCGCACAACTGTTTAAGAAATATTGAGAATTGACATGCTACTGCAAAATAGGTGACAAATTATTATTTGGATAAGTTCAAAAGTTAACCTACGTGAGAAATTTCTTCCATTATCGAGACAATAAGAAATGATTTGAAATGTTAACATTACACCAAGTCTTGCCAGAAGAGCAAGAAGCGAAACTCGAAAATTTAATGAAGAGAAGGACAATGAACAATACAAACTATTGTGGTCGTACGTAGAAAAAATACGTAGATCAAATCCGGGTAGCACATTGGGCCTACAGACTTACTTGGTGGGCTCTGCCAATAATGAGTTATCTGTATTCGAAAGAATGTATATGTGTATGGCTGCTTGCAAGACATGTTTGTTGCAGTGTGGTAGACCTATTATCTGTTTGGATGGTTGTCATCTAAAAAGCTCGTGTCCTGGCCAATTACTGATAGTCATCAACATTGATGGAAACGATGAAATATATCTCGTTGTTGTTGTCAATGTGGAATCAGAGTGTATGGACTCATGGACGTGATTTTTAAAGTTATTGAAGGAAGATCTAAATACTGAATCGGGATACAGATGGACATTTGTTTCAGATCAACAAAGATATAATGCATTTTCGATTGTTTTTTCAAATATTGGGACGTTGTGGTAATTATATTATTTTATGTTGATTCAGTTGTTCTTTCAAATATCAGAGGTTGTTGTCTGCTGTGCATCAGGAATTACCGTTAGTCGAACACCACTACTGCCTTCAGCATAAGTCCCTAGACGCCTTGTGTCCCTAGATAAGAAAAAAACTTATGAAGTTAGAACGTGCAGCTCAAAATTGGAGTGTTATGTTTGCGAGAGCTGCACGATTTAAGGTCAGCAACGACAACGAACAATATGTTGTTGACATGAATACATGTGTGTGCAACTGTTACAGGTGGGAGCTTACTGGAATCTCATGTGTCCATTCCATTCTCTGCATTCATTTCATGAGACTAGTATTAGAAAATTACGTTCATCAATATTATCATTGAGGAACTTATCTGCAGATGTACTCACATTTGATTAATTCGCTTAGTAGCCAACACATGTGGCCGCCGGTAAAAAATATGAAGCAAATCCTTCTGCCCATAAAAAAGCGTCATCCTGGTCAGCCGAAAAAGAAAAAAGTGCAAGATGTGTATGAGCCACCAAGCATGATAATTACTAGGAAGAGCTCAACAATGTCGTGTGATATATGTCGTCGTAATGAGCATAATAGTCGTACTTGTCCTAACAGAAGATCCACTTCAAGCGCTGCTTCTGCTTCTGCTTTGCAAGACACATTTATGAGTTTTCACATATTTTACGAAACACAAGTACATTACAACAAATTTCACTTATAGATACACTAATTATTTTCTAATATAGTTTTTTTATTTATGTGCAGCAATCTTCTATACATAGCCGAAATAGAAATTTATGACTATTCGGACTGTAATTTATGTAATTATTATAACGTGTAATTTATCTATTTATTATAATGATATAAAGTTATAAATTTGGGCAGTGTTTTCTTTGTTTTATGACTCCTCCATAGCTAGTTTTAAACAATTCCTGCATATTCAAATCACAATTGTATAACCCAAAACCAGATCGAGATAAACTAAAGTACAATCATAAACTAACATACAAACATAAACTAAAGTTACAAACTAAACCTAAAGTTACAAACATAAAAAAAATACATAAAATGAAATACAAAACATAAACTAAAATACGGTAGAACATCGTCGTCATCTCGCTCCACTCAATCTATGAGTGTTTTCCTTAGTTGTCTGTGGGACTCAACTAACTCTTTGTATGCCATGGTGAGCTCCTCAACTCTGCCTATGAGGAACTCAAGTCTCTGCTTCATCATGTCCCACCTACTAGCTGTTTGGGGGGACAACAACCGCGCGATGACCTCCTCTATAGGAACATCTGCAGAGGTGGAGGCCCCTTGATCTCTTTTGAACACTCAAGTCCCGTCGACTTCAACTAGGGCCATCTAAATCAAATGGAGTCTATCAAATATATCGTCAGATCTCTGTGCTCTCATATGCTCTCCAATCAGTAGTTGAATCCGAGCTCGCTCGACGATCTTCTGAATCAACGTGTCGTACGACATATTTTTGTTGCATGTCTGGCCGATCTCATGCATGTGACCTAAATCACGAAGCTAGGGTCGAACATCTTCCCGTTGTACAGCTTCTCCATCACATAAAAATCAATGCAGCTCACGAGATCTCTATATCCATCTCGAGGTAGAATGGTGTGGGTTATGAGATGGTGAATAACACGAGCTCTGACGTTCAAATCCATGGATCTTGGTTTCACGGACCCTGCCATGTTAGGATTGTGATGAATTTCCCTAAGGAACTCTAGTCCCTCGGTCGATCTGAAAAATTACAATCTCGGGAAGCATGGTAGTATCTCTCCACCTCAATCCCTTCTCTGGCAAAATTGAGCAATTCATTAACCGTCTCTAGAGGTATAACAATATCTGTACTAAAGATGTACATCTTCAAACATCATGTCCTCCTGGTAGAGGTCAAGTTTGCATAAAACAAACGAACAATTCTATCGCATATATCTCCTCTCAATCCGTACACCCCGTGTAGGGCGATTCTATCGAATATCTTCTTGATCTCCAATAACTCCCAACCTCTAAAGTTGACGTTCTTGGAATGCATAACCAAGCGAATTGACATATCTCGTTCAAACTACTCTTGACACATCTAATTTTGAAATTCAATAGAAAAATGCATAGTTGTCGGTCGTCGAGCTCTAGCCGGAGCACCTTGTGACAACGGTGTCTGGTTTGTCGGGTAGACCCTTTTGAGATGGTCCTCCTTGTGACAACTATGAGCAATTTGGCGGAGCACGTTTGGTTGGGCCACTTTGTAACGGACATCCTTGTGACGGAACAACATTTCGTTTAATCATCAATTTGGGAGCCATTTGAGGAGATTTTGTGATTTAGGTTGAATTGGGAATTTGGACGATTTAGGGCTCAGATTTATGAGATTTTTTTTGATGATATTTGAAGAAAATGATTACGATGGAGAAATCAACATGATGGGGGCGTGAAATAGGGAGATTTTGGGTTGAAATAGCGAGGGGGCCGAGAGAAAATTAGTTTTCCAAAAATGGGAGGTCAAACGGGGTTCGATTTTTTATATACTGTTGGGGATCAACCCTCATTACGGGGGAACGACCATGTTCTCAAAATTAGGGCAAAGAACGGGGGGTTACCGCCCCGGATCGAGAACCCATTCTCAAAAATAGGACACAGAATAAGGTCTCTGCCCTGGAACGAGCCCTCGTTCTTAAACATAACGTTTGAGAACGAAGCCTCGATCTGGGGCAAAGACCCTTCATTCCCGACCACCCTCTAAAATTAGGAGGCAAGAAACGGGGGCTGTTCTGGGGTAAGGACTCCCCGTTCTCGAGCACCCCTAAATTTGGGGTGCGGGGACCGCTGTTCTTGAATCACATGTGGTGCACGTTGAACAAGGATTCTCCACCCCCACATTGACCCCCGACCCAATCTGTCCAGTGCTACGTAAGCACTGGACAGAACGGTGGGTGATTGGCCCCTAGTTCTTTGCGTAAATTCAAAGCGTGGGGTGATCGACCTCCCGTCAAGGTTTGATTTGTTAAATTTTTTATAGTTTAAGATTTTAGTTGTTAGAGTTTTTAGTTTAGCGAGTGTTTCAAATTAACTCTATATTTTCATATTCAAATTAGTAATTACTCAAATCTATTATTACTCTTGGAGAGTGGAAAGGATGTGAAGAGCGGTGAGAAGAAGTGGTGTCTTTGTTGAAAAGAAACAAACAGAGATGTAGGGAGAGAGAAAGAGCAAGTCGTAAATGGAAACAAAGAGAGCAGAAAATAGGGAAAAAAAATAAAAGAGAGGCGCAAATAGAGAGAGGTGAAAAATGAAGAGAGATGTACTTTGAAATAAAGAAAGCAAGAAAAGAAACACCAATGGAGAGGGTGCAAATAGTCAATTACTATTTTGACCCTAACTTTTGTGGTTTTGCTCGGTGTGCTTTTGATTTAGTTTCGATTTTAGATTTTTTCAATTTAGACTCGATTTTAATCAATTTATTTTTTTTTATGTTATTTGTAAAATTAAAATTAAAAAAATATAAAAAATATGATGAATTTGTTTTGATTTAGTTTTGATCGGAGTATAAGTTTGGTCTAATTTTATAGTATGATCTAATTTGTTCTCGGCTCAAAATTTAAGATTCAATTTATCAAATTAAACAAATATCAAAATTTGAAATTTATTTTATTAAAATTAGGGTTTTTTTTTAAAAAAAAACCCTAAAGTAAGGGTTAGTGGTAAAAAAAACCCTTAAAAAAATACTATTTATCGAGTAAAACCTTAAAGTATCGAAAACATGCAATTTCAATCTCGCAGGGGGGGCCGTCCTCCGTTACCGAGTACGGTCGGATCAGCTGGATCGGCCGTACTGGACTCATTTTGCAATTTTTTGCAAAATATGGAGGTCGGACCAGCCGTCCTCCTATGGGCAAAACCCGTGACTTTTGTCACAGGTTTTGTCATTTAGTGGGGAGTACGGCCGAACCAAATGGACCGGCCGTACTCGGAGGGTAAAAACCCGTGACAATAGTCACAGACTGCGTCCTCTAGTGGTGCGAGTATGGCTGGTCTAGTCAGACCGGCCGTACTCGCACCGTAAAAACTAGTGAGTAAAGTCATGGGTTTTGTTTTTTTGTGGGGCGAGTACGGCTGGTCCAGTCGGACCGGCTGTACTCGCACCGTAAAAACCCGTGACTAAAGTCACTGGTTTTGTTTTTTAGTGGGGCGAGTACGGCTGGTCCATTTGAACCGCCGTACTTGCCCCACTGGAGGACGGAACCCGTGACTGATCGAGTACAGCCGGTCTAGTTGGACCGGCCGTACTCGACTCCCCTATTTAAAGCCGCACCTGGCTTTGGAAAAAAACACACACCTCTCTCCCCACCTCTCTCAATTCTCTCGAAGCTCTCTCTCTCTCACTCATTTCCTATTTTGACGATAATCTTCTGTATTCATCTACCGGGTAAGAAGGTTTTTTTTTTAATTATTTTAATTTGTATTTGTGTTTATTTATTTAAATATTTCTAATACTATTTTCTCGATTACCGACGACTATTTTCCTACCCGGCGATATTTCTATGTGTTCACCTGCTTCATTTTTTTGATTTTATCATTTACCATATTTTTATATATTATACTGTAAATAATTGGATTGCATCTGTTTTTTTTTTTTTAATGAAGGTTTTATTAGAGACGGAGATGATTCCGAGTTAAGTAGATCGATTGATTTAGATGAGTGATCAACTGGTGATGTCAAAATGGATTGGGATTTGGACAACACGCCTGCATATGGTGATGTATGAGCATTCGATAACCCACTGGCAAAGGAAGAAATATTCATCTGTTCGACCTCCAAAACGCTGGACGATGAGCTTCAGACACCGGTCGGCTCAGATGACGACGAGGTGGAAAGCATACCGATCAGAGAACAAATCTCACTGGGATTTCATAAGGGTAGAACATATGGTTCTTTACAGGAACTGAAACACGAGATAGACAAATATTCTATTGTAGCGACCCAAACACTGTAACCTTATTTTACCGTATTATTATTATTATTTCTAAAAATAACGTAAAATTTTAAACTTAATTGTTTCCCTCGCCCATTCTCACTTAAGTCTTTTCATTTTGTTCCTTTGACCAATCGTTTTCTTTTGTTTCGTTCGTTAGAGAACGGACTCGGGCATTTTATCCGTATCTATCGACATTTTGGCTTTAACTTAGAACGTACCCAAAATGACTCGTTCGGCGGAAAACTACCGTGCGTGGAAGACTCGTTACAAGATAAAATTAACCAAAATCCCAAGTTTAACACTATAAAAAGCACTCTGGTCGACCCCCAGAGCTTTCGGTCGACACTTCATAATAGTGGTCGACCCCTAAAATGGTTCTGGTTTTTGTTTGTACTGAAACCGGTCGACACCTTGCAATAGCGGTCGACCCCTAGTCTAAGTGTTTGCTCTCGGGTTGCATTCCTTTGTAAGTTCGGTCGACCCCTGGCAATAGCGGTCGACCACTAGTCTAAGTGTTTGCTCTCGGATTGCATTCCTTTGTAAGTTCGGTCGACCCCTGGCAATAGCGGTCGACCCCTAGTCTAAGTGTTTGCTCTCGGATTGCATTCCTTTATAAGTTCGGTCGACCCCTGGCAATAGTGGTCGACCCCTTGCCTGGCAAGGTGTCTACCCCTACAGGCACAAGTCAACCCCCGCAAAGGCAATTTTTACATTTTGTACATAATCAACACCTCCAATCACTTCCAAACTTAACCAACTCTACCTATTCAATATCAATTCCACCCCCATCCATAAACCAAACATTCAACCCCATCAAATCCCGACACGAAACTTCACTTTCAACTCAAAACCATAAACCTACTTTCAGAACGTCAAAACTCATCCAAAATCCATTCTATTTTATCAAAATATCCACAATCATCAATATTCATCAAAACCACGGTTTATAACCTATCCAGATACCAAGCACCCTAATAGGAATTTCTATACATTTCATCATATATTATCACTCATGTGCCCATTTCAACCAAAAATAACTCAAAATACACAACCTATAGCTCCCCACGGGTCGTGTACGCATCGACTACGCCAGCCGCTGCCCGAGCATCCTTCTTCAAACTGCAGACTCATCAGGTGGAGGGATCTCGTCCTCACCTACGTCAAGATCACCTACACCATACAGACACACTATGAGATAAAAATCTCAGTAAGCTCTACGTAAATGCAATGTGTGCTATGCATATGAGTTCATATTTCATGCGTCATTTTCATTATCTTTACTCTGGTTGTCACCGAGATCTCAACCCCCTAACCGGAGAGGGCACATCCAGCGGTCGGACTACCCTTCCCAGCTAGAGGAGGGGGGTACACGCTTACAACACATACAGCCGTGCCTGAGCCCCATCTCGCATGACCTATAACTATATAAGTACATATTAGATGCGGTATTGTGACAGACCCTTTCGTGCTTACACAATAGATCAATAGCCCCTCTCTAGGCCGCATCGCCATTTTCTTTAAAACATTGTGCAGAAATTCATTTTCTATGCATAATTTAAAACTGTGATGCATGAACAGTTACGTACTTAAAGTAAACAAACAACATACATACCATTAAGACTATAAAGGAAATAACCTACAAAACGTTTAAACCTAACTACCCAACCAAAGCAATATAAACAAGCACATCACCAAAACTCCTCGAGACGACCTCGACGTACGGTGTAGGCCAATCGGCCAGAGAAAATCACGAGAACTTACCTCGCGTCCGTTGCACTTCTAGCTCCGTCCACGAGCGTTGTTTACCTAAGGCAAATTCATAGTAATCGCCGTTAAAACGCGTTTGAGTCATTAAGCGTCCAAACTAACGAAGCCCTTAACTAAAGAAAGTTTCCTAAAAGTCTAGTTTAACTCATTGAGGCATTTTATCGAGCAATTTGCGCTCACAAACTCTAAGCCTCCATTAATGGAGTTTCCCAAGCTTTCTAAAACCGGTTTTTCAACTAAAACACCGAATACATCCATTCATTCGCCAAATAACGCTCGATAATCATAAATGCAACGATAACTCACCAATACTAGCAAAACCCAACTACTTTTACTAAAATCCTAAAAAACTCAAACCGCTGACCAACCTAGAAATCGAGAACCATGGCTCTAAAACTATAGATTGGTACCTAGGATGTTGTTTGGAGAACGAAACGTGAAGGAACGTGTTGATCGGAGGGCCGGTCACCGGCGTTGAAGAGGAACGATGAAAGAGGAAGAAAACCGCCGTTGGAGGAGAAGGAAAAGATTTCTTGGAGTGTTGGAGAAGAAATGAAGTTTTTGCCTATTTAATGTATTTGACATGCGATTTACCATATCGCCCCTTTAGCTTAATATTCAACTATCTCACTATTTAGTCCTCCTATTCGTTTTCTCCGACTTTTCTTATTTCACCAATAATTTCAATTTATTTCTAGAGCTCTAATAAAACTTTCCGTTCGCCAAACAGATTTAATTTACTATTTTTACGAATTAAACCCCTATAGGGTTAAAAAGGGAAACATGTGCGTTACACTTCGGTTTGAATTTCTCAAATTCTCATAATTCTCCTAAAATCCATATTAATTGTAAGGATTCCATAAAAACTCACGATTCGCTAATCAGACCTATTTCAATTATTTACAAAAATGCCATTGCACAGGAAAATCCAAAAACCCGTAAAACCGGGTGTTACATCTATAGAAAATGGTTATGGTATTAAATTCATTAAATGTGAAAGAAGTCAACTGACGGCTGAATGTGGAAATGGATGTGGGTGGCGACTGCATGCTTCGTTGATACAAAATGAGCGAACGTTTCAAATAAAGAGCTTGATTGAGTCTCACTGTTGTTCGAGGCAAGTTGAAAATAGACGCACTTCAAGAAAATGGCTGGCGAACCATTACTTGGACAGGTTCAAAAGTCACCCTACTTGGGACATCCCATCTATTATGGAGACAGTGATGAATGACTTCACCGTCGACATTTCACCCAGTCTTGCCACAAGAGCAAGAAGGATATCTCGAACCCTTAATGAAGGGAAGTGCGACGAATAGTACGGGCAACTGTGGTCGTACGCAGCTGAAATATTCAGATCAAATCAGGGCAGCATAGTGAAAATTGATGGAAACCCAGTGGGCCGTAATTAATTGGGATTCCAAAGATTCTATATGTGCATGGCTGCTTGCAAGACTGGGTTGCTGGAGTGCGGGAGACCCGTTATCTGCTTGGATGGCTGTCATCTAAAGGGGTCATGTGCTGGCCAACTACTCACATCCGTGCAGCATCGATGGAAACGATGGAATCTACCCCGTTGCTGTTGCCAACGTCGAGTCTAATTGTGCAGACTCGTGGACATGGTTTTTGCATATATTAAAGCAAGACCTCAACACTCAGCATGGCCACGGTTGGACACTTATTTCAGATCGACAAAAGGTATGATGCATTTCTATATGTTATTCCAAAATTTTGTGGCTTTGGGGGTTTAATATTGTTTTATTAACGTCATTGTTCGTGCAAATATCAAGGGTTACATAGAGCTATTCGAGATCAATTCCCATATGCTGAACACCGCTTCTGCCTCCGGCATATGTATGTGAATTTCAAAAATCATTTTCGGGGCAAAACATACAGAGATGCAATGTGGAATGCGGCCAGAGCACCCATTGAGGCCCATTTCGAGCATGAAATGTGGAAACTACACCGGCTTTGTCTGGAAGCCCACGAATGGCTTCGAGCAGAGGAGTCAAAATATTGGGCTAGTTATGCCTTTTCTCCGAATCCCAAGTGTGATCTGGGATTGAATAATTTGTGCGAGTCATTCAATGCGCTTATTTTGCCAGTCAGGGACAAACTGATCCTGACCATGTTCGAGATGATCCGAACGCGCTTGATGACTCGCATCGTGAAGAAATATGAGAAGCTGGTCGATTCAAACGACATCATGTGTCCCAAGATAAGGACAAAGCTTGAGAAGCTAAATAGTGCATCTGGAAATTGGCGTGCAACGTTTGCGGGAGCTACACGATTTCAAGTCAGCAATGGATATGAACAATTCGAGGTGGACATGACTTTGGGTGTGTGCAACTACACTAGGTGGGAGCGTACAGGAATCCTGTGTGTCCATTCCATTCCTTGCATGTACTAGATGAGAGTCGCACTGGAAAACTACGTGCATGCATGCTATTACACGGGAAGATACCTGCAGATGTACTCACACTATATTCGTCCCATCAGTGGCCAAATAATGTGGCCGATCGTACGAGATATGAACGAAATCCTCCCGCCAAAAAGACAGCGTCAACCTGGTAGGCCGAAGAAGACAAGGGTGCGAGATGCCGAAGAGCCGTCAAGCTCGAGAATCAGTAAGAGGAACTCAACCGGGCGTTGTGGTATATGTCGGCAGCATGGGCACAATACTCGCACTTGTCCTAACCGGGGATCAACTTCAGGCGCTGCTTCGCATGACACATTCATGGGCTTTAACACATTTGACAGGACATAGGAATCTTCGACACGTGGCCGTGGCAGGAATTTGTAAATTTTTTTAATATACCATGTATTAATTTTTTTTATTCATTCTTTAATTATTCATTTATTCTATAAGTATTAATTCTTTTAAATAAGGGTTTCTTTTTAATTTACTCAAGTATTTAAATTATTTATTTCTAAAATGTTATTGAATTTGTATATTTACGAAATTGTAAAACATATATAATTTAATGCATTTAATTATAATTAAAGTACATCAAATTTACAGACAACAACTAAGCAGACTACGCAGGAGGGGCATCATCGTCAGAGTCTGTGGCGTTGTTCGCCATCCAAGTCTGGAACCTCTTGTTTATCACTTTATAAGACTCATCGAGATAATGTTGTGGCTGCGTCACCTCTTTCTGAGAAGCGATCACCCCACGCTGTCCTACGACGAGTTCATCCACTCTGTCTATGAGTTGCTGGATGTCTCGTTGCTGGCTTTGCTATGATTCCAGCACTTGCTGTAGATGCTGATGGTGTGTCTACTGCATCTCATACATTTGCTGTTGTTGCTGGTACTGTTGCTGGTGGTGTGTTTGCTGCATCTCATATATCTGCTGTTGTTGCTGGTACTGTTGCTGGTGCATATCATACAACTGCTGTTGATGCATCTGTTGTATCTGATATAGCTGTTGCAGATAATGCCTCGTATCCCAGCTGCTTCTCTCATCCTCTTCAGGGGCGTTTGATGGCGATGTAGTTTCATCCATCTGCACTGCCTGAGAGGTGGATGGCCCCTAATTTCTCTTCAACACCCACTCGCCATCGACACGATGCTCATCCGTATCAAATGGGTCGTGTCAAATACGTCGGTAGATCTACGGGAGATTATCTGCTCTCCAAGCAGTATGCGAATCCCAGCTTGCACGACGAGCTTCAGAATCAATGCCCCGTATGAGAGATTAGTCGTGGGTGCCCTCCCGACCTCACACATGTGATTTAAAATCAAGAAACCGGCTTCCTGTTGCACAGCTTCTCCATGACATAGAGGTTCATGCAGCTCACATGATTTCGATGGCCCTCTCGCGGCAGAAGGGTGTGGGCGAACAAGTTTTAGAGAACCCGACCTTTAACATTCAACTCGTTCGCTCTTGGCTTCACGAACGCCCCAATGGTCAGATTGCAGTGAATTTGCCGTAGGAACTCTACTCCATCGGGCAATGTAAAAAAAGGGCAATCTCGGGAAGCATGTTAATATCGCTCCGCCTCTTCTATGTTAAACCCCAGAACTTCATTCACTTGCTCTGCCCATATCAAAAATTCAAATCCAAAAATGTACGTCCTCAAACCAGTTAAAACTCCATCTGTTTCGATCGCCCTCAGGTTGGCGTAGAACAAGCGAACTATTCTCTCACACATCTCGCTTGTCAATGCATTGATCCCGTTTAGGCCGATGTTCTCAAACATCTCTTTGATACTTAACGACTCTCAACCGCTAAAGTCTACATGCATGCAAAAGTTTATTGAGCGTTTTTGCATATCTTGCTCAAACTTTCTTTGGCAATCTTGGGACAAAAATTCCATAGTAAAATCCTGTCAAGTTCACGTAAAAATAAAATTTAGTTTTTAAAGTTAAAACGTGTAGAGTACGCTAAACGAGAAAAAAATCATCAGTAATTGAAAAAAAGTATTAAAAAACATAATTAAAAATATTTGAAATTATTTAAATAAATAAACATAAATTAAAATATTCATACTTTCAGATTTTTGATATAAACAATAAAAATACAATGCATAAATAATATGTTATAAAAAATTTAATCTCGTATTAACATTTTGTAAACGAGTTTTTTTTTGGGTTGTCTAAAGTAAATGATAAAAAAACAACCTTCGTACCTGGTAGGTGAATGCAGGGAAATATTAGTGGAATTACGAAAAAAGGGAGAATGAGAATCGAGAGAATCGATGAAAATTGAAGAGAATTGAGAAATAGAGGTGTGATTTTTCAAAGCCGTGGTGGGGGCTTTATATAGGGAAGTTGAGTACGGCCGGTCCATCTGGACCAGCCGTACTCGACGGGAAAAACCACTCACGAGTTTTGTCCTCTAGTGGGGCGAGTACAGCCAGTTCAACTAGACCGACCGTACTCGCCCCACTAGAGGACGGACCCCGTGACCCTGGTCACGGGTTTTACGGTGGAGAGGATGCGGCCCGTGACTATTGTCACGGATTTTTACCCTCTGAGTACGGCCGGTCCATTTGGACCGGCCGTACTCCCCACTAAATGACAAAACCCGTGACAAAAGTCATGGGTTTTGCCCATAGAAGGACGGCTGGTCCTCCTACCAGCCGTCCTCGGTTACCGAGTACAGCTGGTCCAGCAAGACCAGTCGTACTCGGCCTCCATATTTTGTAAAAAATTGCAAAACGAGTCCAGTACGGTCGGTCCAGCTAGACCGGTCGTACTCGATAACGGAGGACGGCCTTCTCACCCCCCTGCAAGGTTGAAATTGTATGTTTTCGATACTTTAAGATTTTACTCAATGAATAGTATTTTTTAAGGGTTTTTAAACCACCAACCCTTACTTTAGGGTTTTTTTTTAAAAAAAAAAACCCTAAAATTAATAACATAATAATACAGTTAGCTGGAGTCATGTCTGCGATCAAATTTAACACACTCTTGTTAATACTCTTGTTACCTTTTGTCTCACTATATCATAAAATGGCATTTAGTGGATTACGTGTCGGCATCTATTTTGAACACTGTGTCACGAACGGTTCACAAAGATTTATTATTTAATTCTACAGTTGGCAATCAGGTTTCATTTATCAATCAACGCATTAATCAAACGAGTACAATTTGACCCTAAACTATGATGAAAAAATATAATTTTTCTCGTAAACTTTGATAATAGTTTAAAACAACCGTAATATATGAATAATAGGTAATTCACTCTCTATTGTGTTATTTTCTATTAGAATGACACGTTTTCATTACGTCACCTATTTTACTATCCCATATTAGGGGTGAGCAAAAATCGGTCCGATCAGATTTTAGAGAAAATTGGGACTGCATTAATAAAATTTGGTTTTCAATTTTCAGGACCGGGACCATTTAAACTTTTTTAAAGATCGGACCAGAACCGGACTAGAATTTCGATTCCGGCTCTGGTCCAAATCCGGTTTTTTCATTTCAATTTTTAAAAAAAAAAATTCCAAAAAAGAATAAGAATTTCACGGGATCATTGACATATAAGAAAGAATACTCAATGCACAATAAATGACTAATTAGCATCAAGCACGCAAACATCAACTAATGCACGCAAATATCAACTAATTAACATCAAGCAGTTCAGCAATTGCAAAGCAAAAAAAACAGAGAAAATCACTGAGAAAAAAATAGTTTGAAGAAACTATAGGAGAAAATCAACCTTCGTGAAAATCCACCCACAAATGAAACAAGAGCTTACCTTAATCGGACGTTGGTGACTCAAATCGTCCTTCAGTCTGACGAAGACAGGCACGGTGCTGCGAAGCGAGGTGCGAGCAAAGAGAGTGGTTGGGGCTTGGGCGTCGAGCGACTGTGAAGTGCGAGAAGAAAGAGACAGAGAGTGGCTGGGCTCGGCGTTGGCGATGGGGGCTCGACGCTGGATGACTGGCGTAGGTTTGCACTTTGCAAAGAGCGAAGTTTGCTTTGATTTTCTAAGAGTGACGGCCGAAGACCACGAATTACGCAGAGAGGAATAGGCAAGTAATTCGGTTCGGTTTTTACGGTTCTCCTTAAAAAAAATCGAATTTTGAATTTTCAAAGTGCAAAACCATCCAGAACCGGATCAAAATTTTGGTTCTGATCCGGTTCTTCAGTCCGGTCCGGTTTTTGATCACCGCTGTCCCATATGACCTGCTTCTGTTTTGAATCTCCGACGTCGCCCTCGCCCTCGCCCTCTTTCTCTCTCCTTCCCTCGCTCTCTTTCCGCTCTTTCTTCTCTTCTTCACTTTCTCTCCTCTTCATTCAGGCAACAATGGCGCTCCGGCAACCTAAGGTTTTTCCGTTCGATTTTACTGAAAGTTCAGTTGGGCAACTGGTTCTTACTCTCGCAAGTATCTCGACATTCGACTGGAAAATCAAATGGTCGAAATGTAGTTGAATGAGAAACATTTTAAAGCAAAAAAGATCAAAGTTTTCGCACCTGGGTCTCTTTCAGATTGTGTATTTTCTGGATTTTTACCAATAAAAGGAGGTGAGATTGATGATTTCGCAGAGTTCAAGCTCACACCCATGAAAAGGTTGAGCTGTCCATTACAGAAGATGGGAAGTTGGCGAGGAGGCTGTCGTTAGGAGAGTACAAGCGAGCAGTGTCGTGGTCTAAGTATTTGCTTTCTTCAGGAGGAGAGATAAAGGGAAAAGAAAAAGAGGAATGGAGCGCCGACATGTCGCAGCTGTTCATTGGCTGCAAATTTGCTACCGGAAGACATAGCAGAATTTTCAAAGGAGTGTATAAACACAGAGATGCGGCGATTAAGCTTATGAGTCAGCCTGAGGAAGATGAAGAGTTGGCTTGTATGCTTGAAAAACAGTTTTCCTCTGAAGTAAACACAGAGGTGTGGCGACGGCGATCTAAGAACCAGTTGCCCAACTGAACTTTCAGTAAAATCAGATCGAAAAATCTTAGGTTGCCGGAGCGCCATTGTTGCCAGAAATGAAGAGGAGAGAAAGTGAAGAAAGAGTGGGAAGAGAGCGAGGGCGAGGGCGAGAGCGAGAGGTGAAGCCGGAGATACAAAACACATGCAGGCAGGGCATATCGGATAGTAAAATAGGCGACGAAAATATATCATTTTAACAGAAAATGACATGGTAAAGGGACATTGCCATTATCGAAATTTATACTAAAAATTACCTTTTAATTTTATTAATTTTAAGAAAATTTTTAACATTTCAATCTTGATGGAGGCGGCGGCGATCAACACAGCACAAGCGACGTTCTTCATTTCCCTGGCGGATGATGAAAAGAATGCAATAATTTCTCACCGGAAAACGCCTCTGTCGATTAGGAGAGTGCTCTTGTGGTGCTGCCGAGGCCGAGAGAGAGAGAGAGAGAGAGAGAGAGAGAGAGAGAGAGAGAGAGAGAGAGAGAGAGAGAGAGAGAGAGAGAGAGAGAGAGAGAGAGAGAGAGAGAGAGAGAGAGAGAGAGAGAGTGGCAGTTTAGGAATTTTGAAAAAAAACTGTTAAATTTAACTGAAAAATTGACGGTAGGGTTTAAATTGCAAACGTTTTATACGTTAGGGTTTGATTGGGTACAAAAAAAACGTTAGGTACCAAATGGTTACTGACCCCATACGTTGGGGTCTAAATGGTACTTTTCCCTAATATTTATGTGATATTTTTTATTAAACAGTATCAAATACTTTTTATTAATACATTCAATTTTATATACTTTGACTTAACATAACTAAGTTTTAAATTAAATGAATAAATATCGTTGACATATAATTATTAATACTTATTATAATTTTAAATGAAATTTTTTTAAAACTTATATTAACATAAGTGGAAATATTTATAAAGGTTCGACTCGTTAGACTCGGTTCGTTAAGGCTCGTTAGGCTCGTTGAACCGGCTCGGCTCATTTAACTCGTGGCTCGCGAGCCGGCTCGGGCATTAGGCTCGTTAAGATCGACTCGTTAAGCTCGATTCGTTTAACTCGTTAGGCTCGGTAAGCTGGACTACTTCTGGCTCGGCACGTATCGCTGGTTAGTCATGCCTAACTATAGCATGACTTTGAGTTTCTTTTTAATTTTCTTCAAAAAGAATGATAATCTTCTGCTACAGTCTCGTTTAATCTAAAATCTTCTATGCATGTCTTCACTTTCTGGGTAATTTTAGTGTTGTCCTTTTCAAAAATTAAATGATAAAGTTGTGGTGGAATCAGACTTGCAGATCTCAAACACTAAACAGGATGAAAAAGAAATCTCATAGATTAACCATTTCTTTTATTTATATATGCGAATCGCACAAACCAGAACCTATATCATCCAACGGATTGAACTTACTTGACCGCATCTTCATCAAACTGTGATTGGTCGAAACGAGAGAAGCTTCTCGAATTTCTGCCATGGCTTCACCCACACAATTGCTTCGTAATTCTTCGTCGCACCGCGTTCCTCCGCCACCACATGCAGCTTGAACTTCGTCCCCGCTACCACCTGTGTTTCTCCCTTCACCACCGCGACGAATTTCAGGCTCCCCTTGGATTCTTTGTTGTACTCACTCACTGCGAATTCCCCCGCTTTCTGCACCTCAGGATCCTTGATGTCCTTCACCGGTTTCCAGCCGCCGACGAGATATTCCCGGCCTCCTTCGAAGGCGTGCAGAGGAAGGACGACTAAGAGAAAAGCAAAAATGGAGAGGGATTTCATTATTACCGTCGATTGATTCTTACTCCATTGGGTGGCTTTTATTAGAGGAGACGAGGCGCGGACTCAGGTCCACTTCGTGGGATTGAGATTTTTGTTGAGACGATTTTACCCTCATTGTTGAATGTAAATTACGCATACCAACCGTAACGGATTGGAAGTGGAAAGTAGTTGTCTGTATTGGAAGCAGAAAGTGCAGAGAAGATGGCATGTTGAACAAATCATCATCACTCATCAAATTATGTATTTACTCTTCATTTCCAATAATTAAATTAATTTCCATTTATTTTAAATTATTATATATATATATATATATATAATTATTAAAATAATTTATTAATTACACCAATTAATATTTAATATGTCAGGGTGTATGATTATAGAATAAAATTATAGAGTAAACGTAACATTATTAAAAAATATAAATAACTAAGCAACTCCAAATCGATAATTAGTATTATTTAATATGTATCGTGATGGCCAATATTAATTTGCTACATTTTTTCTACAAGCCTAACCTATGATTTGCATTTGAGTTACTGTTATGCAGGTGACTAACTCGGGTTAGTGTGGATTTATATTTTGGTTAGCTTAGTCGATTGCTTTAATTCTAAACCGTGATGAAACATGAAACAAAAACAACCCCGTAACAAATTAAGATCCAGAACAAGAAGAGTAATGTTATGTTTATTATCTAATTTCACATCATAATTCTTACCTCATTCATTAAGTGATGTAATAAACATGATGTATTACAAATAGTTAAAATAATCATTAATTACTTAAATTAATGAGTGACACGTGAGATGATAAAAATAAAGAGTAAGATTAAAAAATTACTCAAATAAAAATAAAGAGGATTATGACAAGTCAATCAATGGGAAAAAGATGACCTAGAACTATTTTTTTTTCTAGGATAAAATTTTGAGTTATAGATATATACGCTTTATTGTGTCAATCATTTAAAGGCTAAAGGTTTCTTTTAGGAGTCTTGAAAGTATTTATTCCATACTTTTAGCATAAATTATTCTTTGCTAACTTACCAATATAACTATTTTTTTCAAGTTAAAAGACTGTTTTAGCAAGTAAGAAAAAGTACTTCTCAAATTTGTTTTCCTAATAGGTTGAAATTCAATATAACATAATATAATTTTTTAATTTTTATTCTTTAATTTTAAAATAATTACACAAATTTAAATTTTTGTAGCTCTAAAATTACACTCCTACTTTCTATCTTTCTCCTCTGATATTTTCCCTATTACATGATTTAATATCATAATATATTTTGTTTTATGAATTTTTATTCATATGAAATTTTTTATTTTTTTAAATAAATTATTTTATTTATGATTTTTTATCATAAACAATAAATTTAACAAATATAATAATGTACTATAACGTAATTGGATGTCTTATTAATAATTATACAGTGTAGCAACTACTTAATCATCCAAAATAACTATTGAAATGTTACGTTATCCTATTGGTATTAAGATATTCAAGTTTTACAAGAAAACCCCAAGCGATGACCCAATTTGCGCCATAAATCCTTGAAGATTCGAGGTGACATTGTGGCATTGGAGAATACTAAATCTCGGAGTGGGGCCATTATTTCAAAAAGTCCATATGCACAACACATGTCGTGCAACAATACTAAGAACGCAAGGTTGCAACACTGACATCGCAAGTGCGCACACACCCATGTGTCACACATTGTTTGGCTATTATGGGGCTCGTGGTTTTAGCATTGTTTTGGCGACGGCGTTGGCTATTGTGTTGGGTATTGCGGCACCACATTTGGTGGTGGCGATGCAAGATTTTAGGCATAATTTGGAAATTTATCTCATGCATTTTCGGGATAGATTTTATTCTTATCATAGAATTCAATAATTGTTTCAAGAGTTTTCAAAAAGTTACTTATGTTTCTCCGATTATAAAGTAACGCCCCATTTATTCAAACAATTTATTTATTTATTTTTTAAAACATGCTATGAAGTGTCTTTGAAAACCATTTTCTTTATAACCATAAGAGTCATGAGAAGGTTTCTAAATTAGAAATTAAATGTTTCAAATGCGAAAAATTTGGTCATTATGCTAATAAATGTTTGACCAAGAAGAAGTTAAATAATCTTAATCTGGATAAAAATCTTATTTTAAACTCCACTAATGGAGATAGCCGGAGTGAATAAAGGTGCTCCACTACTTTTTATATCAGTACTAATTAGGACAGGTACAAAGCTGCTGCTTTATTAAATTCGATCAATATTATCTTCTTACTTTTTCTGCAAAATGGATATGTCGCAATCGCCAGGACTTATCCATTTCTTCGCCCTAGGAGAATCATCAATAAAAATAAATTTAATAATTAATTTTATATCTGCATTCAATACTCTTGACCAGGACTTTCAATTTATTTTACACTTTAACTCCAAAGTGATTTCTCTAAATCAGAAGGTAAATGATTTTAATTTTAAATCAGTAAATTTTGAAAATTATTCCAATTTAAAATCAGAATAAGAACCTTGGACTTTATCAGTAATTGATTAAATCAAGAATTCATCTAATTTAACTTTAAATTTCTACCCTGGAAGAATTGATTTATTTTAATTAGTATTTAAAAATCAGTATCTTTAAATTTTAAATCAATCTGCTTAAGAGACTCTCGATAAGGGATCTCAATTTATTAAAAGAAATTTTCAGAACTGTTAATCACTTAAGTGATAAATCTGAAAGTTCTGTGGTATTCTATACCTACAGAGTTAGCAGTATTCTGTTCCAGTTGGAAACCTCGATTTTTTATGAGGCTTTTCTAGCTGAAACTAAAATCAGTACAATCTTTCTGTTAACATCAAACCCATCAGGACAATTCTTTATTTTCAGAGTTATATGGAAAAAGGTAACTCTTTTCAGAATGACTTTTTGTCGGGAAGAAATCAGTAAACAAGAAATCTGTAAACTTAAACTTTTGACAAATTAAAAGGTCGGTAAGCTTAAAGAGATTTATCTCCGTCTTCCAATGGAGATTATCTACTTTTGTTATCAATACTTTAAAAAATTAATATGCAGAATTGCTGGATGGTCTATTATGGACCTTTCCTATTTTCAGAAATCTAGGAGAATTTAAAATCTGAAATAAAATATCCTTCTGGATATCAAGATTCAAAAATTAATCAGTATTCGTCTTTCTAGAATTATTCAAAAATATTCGAATGATAAAAATGGGAGAATCTATTAAAGAAATAAAGCTTATTCGAGGAGTAAGCCTCCAAATCAAATCTGTAATAAAATCGAATCAGTATTAAAGACAAGTGGATCTGTTATGCAGAAAGCAGAGCATCTTTAAAGTTGCATTTGCTTTTAATCCGAAACGAATCTGTAAGAAAAAGGAAAAAGCAGAAAAGCAGTGCATTTGCAAAAGATGCAATAAGCCGAGCATCTGCAAAAGCACAGTAGCTTTTATCGGTCATTCTGTCAGGATCACATAATTAAGAAGATGTAGTGGAGAAGCGGGACCACATCACGATAACTCTAAAGATTCGTCAATAATTCGTCAAGTGGAAAAGCAAGACCACCGCAACGCAATTATTCAGCAGTCAGCCGTAAGCAACGACAACAGCAGCACTTTCTCTTCTCTTCCTTTAAATTGAGAAATTTGTAATTAGAATAACGAAGCTTTTAGACATCCACTCTCTCTCTGTACATTGCTCTCTTGGTTTTATTTCTCTCTCTTCCTTTGTAAGTTTTTCTTTCTTTTAATAAAATCCTCTTATTGTATATTTAATCTTCCATTGTTCTTGTTCTGTTTCCGATCCTCTCCCTCCTTTGGTATCAGAGCCATTTATTTAATGGCTTGCTAAATCCGTAGGTTAATTCATGAATGAATGAGCTTATGATTTCTAAGTTTAACTTAGAAACATTTGTTGATTCTTCTTAACTATGTAAATTTCACTCATTTAATTTTCTTTGTGAATAAATCTTTTCAAAGTCACGTTGAAGTTTTGTGTGTCACTAATGCGTATCAGCTAAGTAGATTGAAACTCTTTTGTTGTTCTTCGTGTATGGATCTTCGAAGTCGCGATGAGTTTGCTGCTAGTCCAGGGTGTGACGTAGGCTTTTGACTCGTAAATCGTTGTCTGAAGAGATATACACGAATGAATACTGAAGGATGTTTTGATCTGTTTAGTTAGTCAGTCCCGGTTGAATAGGTGGCCTTGACTCGTAAATCGTAGACTGAGAAATCGTTTATTGATGAAGAATTTTAAACGATGTTTTAATTTATACAGTTAAGAGCAGAAATCAATTTATGAGTTTAAGATTGAGTTTGGTTTTCATAGTTTATTCAAGCATGAATTAACATCGTGATATTATGGATTTGTTTCATATTTATTCTGTATTATTCTATCTGAACAACAGAATTCCTTAGGGAATTCTTTCCCGAATTACAGAATTCTTAATTGAATCAGAAATTGTTTGTTTCTTTTTACGAAAAACCTAGTTTATGGATTTCTCCTCAGGATAAAAAATTAGGTTATTAATTAATGAACAATTTATGTTTCCTGAAAATAAAATATTCAGGGAATGGTACTTTAAAAAGTTCGATAAATCAGAACTTGAATTTATTAAGAATCAATTTTATCTTGATTTAGAAATCCATCAGACTTTGACAATGTATATTAAATGGTTTTGGAACTAGTATCCAAACCAAAATAATAATATTAATGTTCTCGAAGAATATCAGGAATATCAGAAAACTTGGCTAAAACTTACTGGTTCTTCTGTAAAGTCGGTGTATCCTCCTTTAGAACCAATTCAACTGAAGAACGATAAAGCAACTTTAGATGCTATCCCTTTAGTTGATTTATCTAAAACTGTACCTTTGAACGAAGAAGTTATTATTAAACAAAATAACTTCACTAATATTAATATGCACACTATAGGGAAACAATTAAATCGAATTGAAGAAAAACTTCACCAAGTAATTCAAGAGCCGAATTTAATTCCCTCAACTTTTATAAATCCTTTTCCGAATTTATCAAAACCGGATGTGAAACCTCCTATTCCAGTAAATTTTAATCTTTTAAATGAAACAAAAAATTCCGAATTTATTGATAAGCTACTCAACCGTATCAATCAAAAACTGCAAATTAGTACTTTAAGTACTGACGCAATTGAATCCTCCTCTGAGTACAGAAGAATTAGAGCTCTTCAGGAATCTTTCAAAGAGATGCAGGATTTAATTATTAATCCAGTTTCTTACGATCAGGATTTAACTATAGATCAAAATTTAACTATAAGTCGAGTTAATTACGATATTGGTTCCGACACTGATATCGTTTGCCGAATCTATTGCAACCGTCCAACTTCCCAAGATTTACTTTGGGAGGAAAACTTTTATTTAGAACAGAACGCTTATAACACTAAAACTATCTATGAGTGGAACATAGATGGTTTATCAGAATATCAAATTTATGAAATCATACATAAAATGTTAATGTATTCCAGCTATGTAGAGCAGCCAAAAATAGTGATCATGACATCGCTATTTTTATTATTAATGGCTTTACTGGTAGTTTGAAAGGCTGGTGGAATAATTATTTATCCTTATCCCAACAATATGAAATCCTTCGTGCTGTAAAATAGAAAAGTTTTACAAATGTCACTGTCGACCCCACTACGGGACAGACATTGACTCAACAGCGCTCGACAGCTGTTGAAGACGCTGTATATTCCCTCATTCAAACTATCATCCTTCATTTTATAAAAGCCGTAGATCAAAGATTGGAACATAGTCGCGAATTACTTCAAAATTTGCGCTGTTCGTCTTTAACTCATTTCCGTTGGTATAAAGATGTCTTTATCACTAAGGTAATGCAGCGTAAAGACACAAATTTTGATAATTGGAAAGCCAAATTCATAGATGGCTTACCACCTCAATTTACCCAAAGGGTCCGTCAGAAGCTAATGGATCTTAATCCTGAACATATCATCCCTTGGTCGAATTGTACTTATGGAAACCTTATTAGTATCTGTATTCAAGTAGGACTTTCTTTCTGTAATGATATGAAATTACAGAGTTAATTTAAGAAACAGAATTTAAATGGGAGATAAGAATTAGGTGAATTTTATGAGCAATTTGCTTATAATCAATTTCCTAAATCTAGTTGTTCATTTTCTTCCGACCTTTTATCTTATAACCCTAAGAGTCATCGGAAGGTTTCTAAATCAGAAATTAAATGTTTCAAATGCGGAAAATTTGGTCATTATGCTAATAAATGCTTGACCAAGAAGAAGTTAAATAAGCTTAATTAGGATAAAAATCTTATTTTAAACTCCACTAATGGAGATAGCCAGAGTGAATAAAGGTGCTCCACTACTTTTTATATCAGTACTAATCAGGACAGGTACAAAGCTGCTGCTTTTTCATAAAGCTGCTTTATTAAATTCGATCAGTATTATCTGTTAGATTCAATAAAATATAACCAAATTAATTGAATCTAGAATAAATTTCAAAACTGAAAAGAGCGAGAGCTAAGGTCCTAAATCGATACGTTAGAAATTCTACAAGCAAATCGTTAAAGCAAGAAAGACATACCCGGATCCATTGATTGAATGCAAAATATCGTAGATCGGGTACGTTGATCTTCCGATTCGACAATCGCCCTCTCTAATATCTCTCTAGAATGATGGAAGTTCTAAGAGGCAAAGGGTTCAATTGAGAATTGAGAACCATAACTCTATTTTAACTTAATTGGGTAATTTACCAGTTTGTCCATCACAAATTGGTAAATTACCCCTGGTATTTCTACACATTACAATATAACCATATTATATTCAAAGTCCATTGAAATTCATATTAAATCACTTTAATATGGACTTAAACCTGATGATAACATAATGTATAATTTATAGTTTAACAATTTAGATCCAAATAGAATTATAAATCCTTATAATTTTAACAATCTCTCACTTGGATCAAATTATAAACTAATCTATTACACATTATAACTTTATCCTTATGATATCAAATTTTATTATCATCTAAACAGAGTATACTCAAACAATCTCGTCCATCAATTATATCAAATGCAGTACCAAAGCGGCTTTCGTCACATTTATCGTAACTAAACCTATCAATGATCACAAATACCAACATAATCAAATGACACAGATCAAATATGGATGTGTAGCATGGAAATTACATGTAATGTGATTTAACATGCATATTTTCAACTGGTCCAACCAAAACTTTATTGAGATCATTAAAACTCAAATGCCAGAGTGAATTAAATGAATACCTCATAAAATGAATACTGCAGTAACCAAAATATTCATTACAAATATCTATAGAATAGAATCACATAAAAACAAATTGCAGACTCCCACTAAACCTCAATATCTCCAAGAGATACAACCCCCATATGAGCAACATGCTCGTGAAAGACCTTGGGTCGTATTCCCTTGGTTAGCGGATCCGCAATCATGAAGTTTGTTCCAATGTGATCTATAGATATTTGACCACTCTGAACTCTTTTCTTTACAACAAGAAACTTGATGTTTACAAACTTAGACTTTGAGAAGCTCATGTTGTTGTTTGAGAACATCACAGCTGACTGATTGTCACATAAAATTCGAACTGGTCTTTCAATACCATTCGAGATTCGCAATCCCGTGACAAATTTACTCAGCCATAATATCTGATTGGATGCCTTATAACATGCTATAAACTCAGCTGCCATAGTAGAAAAGGCCGTAAGTCTCTGTTTGGCACTCTTCTAAGAGATAGCTCCTCCAGCTAAAAGAAAAATATAGCCCGACGTTGACTTCAAGTTATCTTGGCATCCAGCAAAATCAGAGTCAGTATACCCAATGATCTCGAGCTGATCTGATTTCTTGTATGTGAGCATGTATTCTTTGGTTCTCTATAAGTATCTGAGTACCCTTTTTACAGCTTTCCAATGATCCAATCCAGGATTGCTCAAGTATCTACCCAACATGCCAACTATGTACACAATATCCGGACGCGTGCATATTTGAGCATACATTAAGCTTCCTACTGCCGAAGCATAAGGAATCTTTTGCATTTCTTTGATTTTAAAGTCACTTGAAGGACATTGACTTTTATTTATTTTGTCTCCTTTGGCAATAGGGGTATCTCCTGGTTTACATTCTTGCATGCCAAATTTTTTTAAAACATTCTCGATATAGCTCTTTTGTGATAGTCCAAGTATACCTCGACAACGATCTCGATATATTTGGATTCCTAATACAAAAGAGGCGTCACCAAGATCTTTCATTTTAAATTTCTTTGAAAGAAATTTCTTGGTGTCGTGCAACAAGCCTATATCGCTGCATGCTAATAATATGTCATCGACATATAAAACCAGAAACATCATTTTATTTCCACTAAATTTGTGGTATACACAATCATCAACTTTATTCGCTTCAAAACTATATGAGGTGATTGCTTGATGAAATTTGTAATACCATTAACGGGAAGCTTGTTTTAGCCCGTAGATGGATTTCTTTAATTTGCAAACTAAGTCCTTTGATTTATCCGAATCAAAGAACTCAGGTTGCACCATATAGATCGTTTCATCAATGTCACCATTGAGAAACGTCGTCTTTACATCCATATGATGTAGCTCTAAATCAAAATGAGCTACCAATGCCATTATAGTTCTAAAGGAATCTTTCGTAGATACCGGAGAGAAAGTTTCCTTATAGTCGATGCCTTCTCTTTGAGTAAAACCCTTAGCAACAAGACGAGCTTTGAATCTCTCAATGTTACCTTTAGAATCCCTTTTGGATTTAAAAATCCATTTACAGCCGACCGGTTTCAAACTGCAGGTAACGGGACCAGATCCCAAACATCATTGTCCTTCATGGACTTTAACTCCTCATTCATGGCATCAGTCCACTTTTGAGAATTAGAACTCTTAATGGCTTGGTTGAAAATGACAGGGTCATCTTCCACCTCACCGAGTTTCTCATGTTCTTTTAGGAATACGATGTAATCATCCGAAATCGTACTCCTTCTCTCTCTAGTGGACCTCCGTAATGACATATTTTCAAGAGGCTGTTGAGTTTGTTCTTCAGGAATGACTTCTTGAAGAGGTGCAGGAACAATTTCAACATTGTCTTTTTCATTATCCACTTGATTGAAGTCAAGGGAAACTAAAGCAAGAGGAACAATTTCCTCCTCAAAGACAATGTCTTCTTTATCTCCCATCATAAACTCTACATCCTCGAAAAATCGGGTATTTTCCGTTTCAAAGAATGTCTTTACACTGGGATCATAAAATTTGTACCCCATTGACCGTTCAGGATACCCTACAAAATAACAACTAACAGTCCTAGAATCCAGTTTCTTTTCATTGGGCCTATAAGGCCTTGCCTCAGCTAGACACCCCCACACGTGTAAGTGTTTAAGAACGGGTTTTTGGCTTATCCAACACTCATGTGAGATTTTGTTAGTCGTCGCCTTAGTAGGTACCCTGTTAAGGATATAAGCTGCGGTTTTTAGTGCTTCACCCCAGAGGAATTCTTGTAAGGTCGAATGAGCAATCATGCTCCTTACCACGTCCTTAAGCGTTCTGTTCCGTCTTTCAGCAACACCATTCATGTTGGGCGAACCCGGCATGGTGTATTGAGGAACAATACCACACTCCTCTAGGTATTTAGCAAATGGTCCTGGATGTTGTTCACCTGACTCGTCATACCGACCATAGTATTCACCACCATGATCAGATCTGACAGAAAGATTGTATAACAAAAGTATCATTTAAATCCAAAAATTGTCAAGATTTTAATAACAATCTAAAATCTTTGATAGCTTCAACTTCAACTTATTTGCCATCGCTCACAAAGATGAATCTTTCAGCATCATTCGACTTTCGGCAATTCAGACAATCCTGCATAGACATACTAATGTGAGTGGTAGCACCCGAATCTAACCACCACGTATGTCTAGATACAGAAACCAAATTAACCTTAAAACAAACAAGGTTGAGAAGTGTACCTTTCTTCACACGCCATGCGTGATACTTGGCACAATCTTTCTTTTGGTGCCCTTCTCCATTACAGAAGAAACAACTGAAGCCCTTAGACTTCTTTTGTTTTAACTTAGAAGAAGCACCAACGGCTTCCTTCTTCCTTTTCTTTCCTTTATCTTTGGAAGATGATGCCAAATTAGCACTTTTTGTCCAATCATGCTTAATCCTCTCTTCCTCTTGGACACAATGAGATATTAATTCATTAAATGTCCACTTATCCTTCTGGCAGTTATAACTGATCTTAAACTGCCCAAACTGAGGAGGAAGAGAAATCAAGACTAAGTGAACAAGCATGTCTTCTGATAGCTCTAACTTAAGTTCCTTAAGTCTTGAAGCAAGATGAGACATTTCCATTATGTACTCCCTGATATTTTCCTTTCCATTATACTTGAGTGAGATAAGCTTAGCTAAAAGCGTGCTTGTCTTAGCCTTCTCGTTTTTCTCAAAACGTTTCTCAAGTTCTTCGAGGAATGTTTTGGCATCAGTGTCTTCCGACATATTGCCACGAAATGCTTCTGGAATAGCGCGCTTCATGATCATTAGACTTACACGATTCGAACGCTCCCACTTTTCTCGCTCCCTTTTATCATCAAGGGTACTTGATGCTGAAAGAGGTGAGAAGCGTGCGACCCTAAGTGCAATGTCAAGATCCATGCACCCGAGAACAATCACAACGTTCTCTTTCCAAACTTTATAGTTGGTCCCGTTAAGCATAAGAACTGCATTAACGTTACCCATTATACTTGAGATGTTAACTGTAACAACAGAGAAAATGAAACAATCTTCCCTCACAAATTAATATGCATATACATGACAATGACATAACTCAAAATATAGTGCATCCATCAACAAGAAACCGGCACAACATTAACACTTAGTCTTTTGGCTAAAAATGTTAACTTGTAATTGGTATCTTGGTTCAGTATAGAAACATTGACAATAAGACCTGTCAAACAATGAACTTATCGTTGGACAACTTCAATGTTCACATGGCAGCCTAATAATTATCACATGTTTTAATACTGCTAACAAGCCATGCAACTGTACAAACATCAACCTTCTTTTGGGCCGATCGAAATTCATACAATGTCATGTCTCATGCCTAATATATAAAAATAGAATAATTAAAGTAAGAGAGGCTAATTTTATAGCATGTTACCCAATCATCCTATTTTACAATGTAATACTTCATAAAATTGCATCAAAAAAGAGTTAAGGAAATTCATATACATACATATTCAACATTTAGGCAACCATATTAGTCAACTAGTAAACCAAATGATCAACCAACCTAGAATAAAAGGTTCAAATCGGCCAAAACTGGATAAAAACAGGGTGAATCGGGGCGAACCGAGCCTTGAATTGTCTAGAAAATGTCATTAAAAAGACCCAAAATAGCAGAACCAAAGTGAACTGAGGCCTATTTAACCAAATGGACTGGCCATTTTTTTTTTGTCGGACTGAGCCGAGCCGAACCGAATCGAACCGAACCGAACAAGACCGAACCGAACCGAATCGAACCGGACCGAACCGAACTGATTCAACCCAAACCGAATCAGTCTTGGTCAAACCAACCAAAAATCGGTTCAAACCGTAACTGAACCGAGTTGGTTTGGTCTGAGTGGATCCGAACCCAAATGGTTTGGTTCGATTTGGACCAAACCTAACCCAATCAGACCGAATCGGCCCAAACCACCGGAAAGGGGCTACAAACCAGCAATGAAAATCGCCAGAATCTCACCGATTCTGGCAGATTTTCACCCCAAAATTGTCTGATTTATCAAAATAATGATAGATCGGGCAATAATCCTTAACGTGCATCAACAAAAAACAAATTTTAAGGCATCAAAACATGCATTCTAGCGGAATTAGATGAAAAAATATAGACTTAAAAAATAATTCCGAAAATTAAAAAAAAATTGATGCTTAATCCGATTTCAAGCTAAAAAAATTGATTACTTGTAGTATAACGTAATCGGTTCTGATACCAATTATAGGATTTAATAAAATGTAACCAAACTAATTGAATCTAGAATAAATTCCAAAACTGAAAAGAGCGAGAGCCCAGTTCCTAAATTAATACGTTAGAAATTCTACAAGCAAATCGTTAAATCAAGAAGGACATACCTGGATTCATTGATTGAATGCAAAATACCGTAGATCGGGTACGTTGATCTTCCGATTTGACAATCGCCCTTTCTAATATCTCCCTAGAATGATGGAGGTTCTAAGAGGCAAAGGGTTCAATTGAGAATTGGGGGCCATAACTCTATTTTAACTTAATTGGGTAATTTACCAGTTTTTCCATCACAAATTGGTAAATTACCCCTGATGTCTCTACACATTATAATATAACTATATTATATTTAATATACTCCAAAGTCCATTGAAATTCATATTAAATCACTTTAATATGGAGTTAAACCTAATGATAACATAATGTATAATTTATAATTTAACAATTTAGATCCAAATAGAATTATAAATCCTTATAATTCTAACATTATCTTCTTACTTTTTCTGCAGAATGGATATGTCGCAATCGCCTGGACTTATCTGTATGGACTTTATACATAAGTAATCAAATTCAGTACTCCATTTTTTTCGCTCTGGGAGAATCATCAGTAAAAATAAATTTAATAATTAATTTTATATGCATTCAATACTCTCGACCAGGACCTTTCGATTTATTTTACACTTCAACTCCAAAGTGATTTCTCTAAATCAGAAGATAAATGATTTCAATTTTAAATCAGTAAATTTTGAAAATTATTCCAGTTTAAAATCAGAATAAGAACCTTTGACTTTATTTGTAATTGATTAAATCAGGAATTCGTCTGATTTAACTTTAAATTTCTGCCCTGGAAGAATTGATTTATTTTAATTAGTATTTAAAAATCAGTATCTTTAAATTTTAACTTAATCTGCTTAAGAGACTCTCGATAAGGGATCTCAATTTATTAAAGAAATTTTCAGAACTGTTAATCACTTAAGTGATAAATCTGAAAGTTCTGTGGTATTCTATACCTACAGACTTAGCAGTATTTTGTTTCAGTTGGAAACCTCGATTTTTTATAAGGCTTTCCTAGCTGAAACTAAAATCAGTACAATCTTTTTGTTAACATCAAACCCATCAGGACAATTCTTTATTATCAGAATTATATGGAAAAAGGTAACTTTTTTCAGAATGACTTTTTGTCGGGAAGAAATCAGTAAACAAGAAATCTGTAAACTTAAGCTTTTGACAACGTAAAAGGTCTGTAAGCTTAAAGAGATTTATCTCCGTCTTTCAATGGAGATTATCTACTTTTGTTATCAGTACTTTAAAAAATTAATATGCAGAATTGCTAGATGGTCTTTTATGGACCTTTCCTATTTTCGGAAATCTAGGAGAATTTAGAAATAAAATATCCTTCTGGATATCAAGATTCAAAAATTAATCAGTATTCATCTTTATGGAATTATTCTAAAGTATTCGAATGATAAAAGCGGGAGAATCTATTAAAGAGATAAAGCTTATTCGAGGAGTAAGCATCCGAATCAAATCTGTAATAAAATCGAATCAGTATTAAAGACAAGTGGATCTGTTATGCAGAAAGCAGAGCATATTTAAAGTTGCATTTGCTTTTAATCCGAAACGAATCTGTAAGAAAAAGGAAAAAGCAGAAAAGTAGTGCATCTGCAAAAGATGCAATAAGCTGAGCATCTGCAAAAGCACAGTAGCTTTTGTTGGCCATTCTGTCAGGATCACATAATTCAGAAGATATAGTGGAGAAGCGGTACCACATCACGATAACTTTGTCAAGTGGAAAAGCAGGACCATCACAACACAATTTTTCAGCAGTCAGTCGTAAGCAACGACGACAGCAACACTTTCTCTTGTCTTCTTTTAAATTGAGAAGTTTGTAATCAGGATAACGAAGCTTTTAGACATCCACTATCTCTCTGTACATTGCTCTCTCGGTTTGATTTCTCTCCCTCCTCTTTGTAAGTAATTTTTATTTTAATAATAAAACTCTGTTAATATTTAGTCTCGTGTTCTTTTCGTGTTTCTTTCCCGATCCTTCCTTTATATATATATATATATATATATATATATATATATATATATATGATGATGTGATGATATGATGATGTGGAATATATGAGAATGGTAGCTACTAACTTGCTATGATATATATCTTGGAACTTTTGTCGTTGATATAATAATATGAAGTATGTGAGGATAGTTGTCAATGTTTTCCTGTGACATATGTGATTATTGTTGTTGTCAATGTGGTATAACACTTGTTATTGTACATGATATGAATTCAACGTTAAGGATGTGAAATGATTATTATGGCATGTTAACGAGCATTTTTCATGCATAATAAACGTTTTTATAAGAAAGAAAAATGAGACATTTTGTGCATATATTTTCGTATGAATAGACTGAAATGAAAAGAATATATGAGCATTTCCAATAAACTTTTAATCTCTTCAGAAGTGAGCACCTAGAAGATGAAACATTTTCGAAAAAAAATAGTGGTAAGGGCGACCGTAGATTAAGTGCAGATGCGTTGAAGTAAAAAAATTAAAAGATTTATGGATGAAATTCTATGTTTTAAAGATTAAAAATAAAGAATAATAAGGCTGATTATGGGAGAATTAGGTAGTGGATTTTGACACCTCATTATAGTCTATGACTCATGAGATTAGATTGATGACACCTCATGAGGAATCCTTCAACTTCACACTTAACAAAAACAAACTTAGCTGATGTGTTCCTCATTTTGAAGGCAAGAGACCACGAGACTGAGCTTCTTCCTCTCTACTCCTTGGAGATAAGCAGGAACTTTGGGTTGGATTTAAGTAAATTTTGAAGTTTGGTAGTGTATGGGTTGAAATGTAGTGGTGATTTGGAACATTTTTATGAAGTGTTATGGATGGTTTGTAAGGTTTGCAAAATTTGGGTCATGTTCGATTTTATGTTTAAAAAGGTATATGATTATGTTTTAAGAACACTTTTGTGATTATGGAGAGAAAGATTTGTTATTTTAATCATGTTTATGCACCTAGTTTCAAGTTTGATAAAAAATGAGAAAAATCTAGGCAATTTTGGGTTTGGAGTTGTTTTTAATGATTTTTAAATTCAAAATTGTTTTGGTATGTTTTAATAAACATCTCAATTGAACTATAGGCTTTGGAATTGACGCATTTGAATTTGTATACCATGAATTATGAATTTTTAAAGATAAGTATAAATACTAAGGAAAATTCTGGAATTGGTTTAAAGCGATTTAGTTTAGGGTAATATAACCCTAGATTTTGTGATTAATTATCCAAATTGACTTCATATATTAATGTACAATCTCTTGGGAAACTAAAGGTTCTGAAATGATTGGATTTAGACAAATCTGGTAAAAGTTGTACACATTTTAATAATAATTATGAATCCATGTAATTATAATATTAATGATGATATTGAGAAAATTAAAGAGTACTCCTACATTTTCAATAAGACAATCATCTGCACAAATATCAATTTCTTTAGCTCAAAAAATAGAAACAAAAAACCTGATGTAGAGAAGCATTTTGACATGAAAGAAATTAAAATTAGTAGAAAATTAGAACTTAAAACTCAATGCAAATATTGTACTAAAAATTATGTATATAATTCTAGTTGTTCAACTAGCACAATTGATAGGCATTATAAAAAATGTCACTTAAATGAGCAAACAAAAGACCTATACAAAGACTATTGAATACTAATAGTAGTGATATTTTTTTATATTCACAAAATAGAACAAGAGAAACAATAGCAAAACTTGTCGCCCACTTGTCACGTCTAGTTTGGAATTTCTCAACCAGCTCACGCTATAACTTAAGGCAAAGTTGAGTTTCTTACGAAAATTGAATGGGAGTTCTTTGAAGAACCAACCAGTTCACCACCAAATTTCATCATGAAGAATTTTATTTTGAGGCTTTTCGTAATATAGAAAAAATGTCAGATGGTGGAAGGTCAGCACCCTCATTTTGAATGGTTGAGCATGTATAGAGAATCAACCCTACCAAGAGAGGACCTGATAGTCTGTGCTAGTTTTGGTAGGTGATTTTATACAGGCATTGCACCACAATTGGATACAAAAATCTCTATCTGTAAGCTATTGTCAACTTTGGAGGAGCTCAAGTGCAAAAGTGACCTAGCAAGGCCCCATCTAACTCCAAGGGAGTAGCTCCTTACTATATTCCTCCCCTTCATAGTCTGCTGAAGGAGGAGTTGTTTCCCTGACCAAAAAATTCCAACATTAACATCATCAAGTTACAGAGTCAGATTGATATAGAAAGGGTGACTGTTTTGGTTGTGAAGAACAGTCTCCACCTCAAGATAATGTTCTCATCCCTAAATTGGAGGCTATCGTATTCCCAGAGCAACTATTGTGAGGTCCCTCCTTTATGATGAGGGACCTCCTCATTTAATTTTTCATTTAAAAATTGGAGAATGAGAAGAAGACCTCATTCTTTCGGTGCCTACAACAAATATCTCATTTAATGAGATGTTGAAAATGAAAAAGAAGAAGGTTTCGGCAACTTCAATTGCGGCAGTTCATATTCCTTATTTTAGGGAATGTGTTCTTTCAGAGACTCTATAAATAGAGGCCCGAAGAAACTTCGAAGAGCACCCAAAGAGAAGTGAAATCTTCTATCCAAGAGAGAATGAGAAAATCACTTATGAGTGAAAAGGAAGAGAAATATAGTGAGGATTATTTTTTAGGGAGAGAAAAGAAAGAGTCTGAGAGAAAAATAGGTGTGGTACTTTTGTGCACATTGAGAGTTCTAAGAGTGGTGATTTCTCTTAGTGAATATTTTCTAGAATATTCGATATCTAGAAAAATATTGTAAATCCTATTTTTTATAGTGAGATCTTTTTGGACTCGGTCCTTGTGGTTTTTTTTTTTCGATTTGGGTTTCCACGTAAAATTCTCGGTGTTCATTTTAGCCATTATTTCTCTTACTTCTTGGCCGTTATAATTTTACGGTGTGGAAAAATGTTCTTGGTATTCTTCGGATAGCATCTGCTATCGTTTCTCATGCCGCTTAGTTAATGGTGTAATTGTACTGTGTAAGTAAGTTCTGTCTAAAAGACTGGAATTTAAGTGGACCGTTTATGACCCTCCAGCCTTTCTTGGGAACTTACTTGGAAAAGTAATTCTGTCTAAGGAGATTGCCAAGAGTATTCTTTCATGGGAATTATCCCGATCAGTACTTTCCATGTTTCACAGCGGTGGTATTATTATCTTTGTTCCAGCCGAAGTTTTGTTGTTTTTCCTAACAAGTGGTATCAGAGAGAGGTTATTATGGCAGAAAAGATTGAAATTGAAAAATTCAACGGAAATAATTTCTCTCTATGGAAATTGAAAATGAAGACGCTATTACGAAGAAATGGTTGTGCTATGGCCATCGGCGACAGGCCGACGAACGTTGAAGATGAGAAATGGAACAAAGCTGATGAGGATGAAATGACCATTTTGCATCTTACTCTAGCAGATGGAATTTTGTCAAGTATCTTAGAAATGGTAGCTGCAAAACAAATCTGTGATACACTAACAAAATTGTATAAGAAAAAGTCATGGTATAATAAAATTTTCTTGAAAAGAAAATTATATACCCTTCGAATGTCAGAATCTACAACAGTGACAGACCACGTCAATACTCTCAATACATTATTTTCTCAACTTATAGTAATGGAGCAAAAAATCGACGAAAATGAAATGGCTGGACTTTTACTTCAAAGTTTACCAGATTCATACGATCACCTTATCGTAAATTTGCTCAATGGTACTGATGACTCTTATTTTAGAGTCATTTTATGCTAACTTTATATAAGAAAACTTATATGAATTGAGTGATTGTAACAATTAATTGATATGGATTTACTATAAATGCTATGCATTGCTGCAGCATTAGGGTGTTGATTTAATTTAATATATTTAATGCTAATTTTCTATGAAAAGCATGATTTTTCTCTTTAATTTGAATTTTATATTTTCATATTTGAATGCAAGGATTATAGCGGGAAAAATCAAGTTTAAAATTTGGATTTGTTAAATGAAAATTATTATTGCCAAAATTTCAGGATTTATTTAGATTATAAATTGATGCAGAATACAAGAAGATAGAGAAGAAATCACTACGATCAAGGGGAATCCAATAGAAGGAAGATTTTATGGAAAAGAGGAGATGACACATGGCTTGTAGAAAAAGACAAAAAAGGAGGGAAAAGCAAATTGGAAGAAGAAGATTTGGAAGGATGAAAACACGTGGATCAACTAATTGGGAGAAAGAAAGCTAATCTAGAATAGAAAATAAAGGGGGACCCACATAGGAGAGAGAAGATGGAATATAAAAAAAAAAAAAAAGAGAGAAAAGAAGAAGCATTGCATATCTTTTTGGAACGGATTATTCGAAAATTCCATAAAAAGAGGGAAGGGTATTCTGGTGTAACAACTTGCTTGGCAGAAAAAAAAAAAAAAAAGAAGAGGAAGCTCTGGATCTAGAGGAGATAACCCGACGCCGAGCCTTGAAGATTTTTTCTTCCCCTTTTAATTATTGCATTTTCTTTTGATGAACACAATTTTTTTAGTTTTATGTTAATTATGCATAGTAGCTAAACTTTTAATCTTGGTTAGGACGATAGTATTTGTTGCGATACTTTGCTACGATCTTGGTTTTGTTTCTGCGATTATCTATTGAACAATTATTTGTGATGTTTCTTGCTTAAGTCAGATCATATCGATAGATAGGTTGACTATTCATATTTATATTGTATCGATAGATAGATATAAATTTTAGATGCATGAATAATTAATTGAATTACTTTGTTACAACGTGGTTAACATTAATTTGATTGGCAATAAGAATAGCACATATCGGAAATTCAATTTTAGTCACATTCTTTCAAGGTAGAAAGAAATTCTGATTTGAATTTACCTAGGCAATTCGAAGGAATCCTAGAAATCAATTTTATTATTGCTGTTTTTTAGATAATGCTGCAGAGCATTACCACAGCATTAGTAGCAGAATCATCGTAACGAAGAAATCGATCCTAGCCAAGGCCTCCTTTTATTGTTTTTATCTCGTTTAACTTGCTTTATTTTATTGCATCATTATTCATATTTTATTTCTAATTTTTATCCAGCAATTTAGTATTTTTATCATATTTTTATAGCAATTTAAATATAGCTAACGTTATCCTCATGGGATCGATACTCTACTTACTCTATTACTTTGTTAGCGATACGTGCACTTGCGTGTAAGTGTGTAAAAACACTAACAAGTTTTTGGCGCCGTTGCCGGGGATATTGTTTAGTTGTTGTTATTTTGCTATAATTATTTTAAATTTATTTTACGTTATTTTATTTTGTTTTGTTTTCCTATTTTCAGATATTTTTGATTTATGCCGGACGACGAAGACGCACAGGATCTTGTACCCTTAGATCCAGAAATTGAAAGGACTTTTAGAGAAAGGAGAAGACAACAGCACCAACAACAACAAATTGAGGGAGAAAATATGGCACATGCAGCAAATGAAAGGGAAAATGCTGAAAGAATAATCTGTAACGCCCCGGGTTTTCTGAACCCGGTTTGTTACTCAAATACTCGAACGTGGCTAAAAATTTTGAATAATAAACTTTAAAACTTGCAGCGGAAAACTTGCAGCGGAAATCCTTTAAACAAATAAGCTAAGCAATACTGTGAAAGATATTATTGAAATGATCGTTGAAATTGTTAAGAAGTAATCGGCCAAGGAAAATAAAAGATTTAAATATAGAATACTCGGGAAAATCTCAACAGACAAACACATCTACCGACGACCAGTCAACGGAAAGAGCAGAACAGAAAACAGAAGGCTTCTGCCGATGACGTGTACAACAAGGATATCACTCGGTAGACTGCATCTACCGATGACGTGTACAACAGAAGATAAATAAAACAAAGACATCTTCCGACAGTCAACATAACTATACTCCACATCTGCCGATGAAGTCAACACAACTCCATCTGCCGATGAAGTCAGCACGACTGCACACACAGCTTCACCTACCGATGACGTCAGCAGACTACTTCTGCCGATGACAAAACAACAAAATTTCACAATACTTCTTCCGACAGGATGAGCTTCATATACCGATTACTAACGACAAAACGTAACACCCTTTTCTACCGGTACCACAATCCTACACCTTCCGATGGCACACTAAAGACTTTTCCGATAAATGACTTAACAACAACTCAACATCTACCGGTAGATGTCCTCTACCGATAGAGAACAAAACTATAACTCAACCTCTACCGATAGACATCATCTACCGATAGAGAACAAAACTAAGTCAAAAACAACTTTGTCTGCCAGAGAAAACTTACACATGGTACTGAAAACACTTTAAACCATTCAAATCCCTACATTTCTCGAAATTCAGTAAAAACAAATGTTAAAACCAATAGAATGTAATTATCGGAAACTTCAAAATATATTCAAAAACATTAAACATCAGAACTACTTCTGTCATTAGGAAAAGAGACTCAACAACCACTCAACTGAGACTTAATTCATTAAACCTTCCCTTCAACAGACACCAGTTAAACCGCCTCACCAGACACTAAATCAGTAGCATGAAGGTGCTCCTCCAACCTCATCTATTCATCCGCAAACTCAGGAAATTCACCTGATGAATTCACGACACCTACATCACAAAACTCATCTATTAGCCTAAGGCTAAGCAAGTAAAGCAAAAATGTATGAAAAGCTGAAAACACAATATCCTAATATGCAGTTTCTACTTTTCTCATCTCTGTTACATATTCATCGTTATAATCGGATTCCTCTCTAAATTGGGAGTTGAATCACCTCTCCCAAAGTATGAACATCCCTGTCTCATTAGGAGTTGGATTAATTCTCCTAACAGTGAATATATATATACTGATCAATGTTCAGATCCACTTCGAAATTGGGAGTTGGATCAGTTTTCCCAAAGTATGATCCCTGGCTCATTAAGGGTTGGATTAGTTCCCTTAACAGAAAATGTTTCACATAAATCACTTCAGAATGTTCACTTCCTCACTATATCAAAACATGTAAACTCATTTTCGTATACTTTCAAATATATGATGCATGAAACAGGAAAACATTCAAACACACAAAAATCCTAATGTTCTGTGATGTAGGCCCGAAGGCACAAGCAAACTTCACTTACCTGGATTCCTAGTAAATGCTCGGTTAAGAGCTACTTCGGGGGTTTGTTCACCTATATTCATAAACAGAATGTTAAACCTCAATCTAAGCTATTCAGAAATCTAAGGAGTGGGTTTGACATCTCTATTTAGCTAACATTCCCGATTCTGCTCTAATCCTCAAGCAGAATCTCTCACTCGCAACATTATCAAAATGCATACATTGGGATCCTTAAGCTACCTAGGTACTAAAATCAGCAATTAATCGAATCTAAACTCACCTTGGTTGGAGGAATCTGTGAGGAAATCGCCTAGAGAGCTCTGCTGGGTTGAGCTGAAAATCGAGAGTGAAATGAGTATGACGGCTATACCTCATTCAATCTTTCCTTAAATACGTTATCCATAACATAAATTGACAATTACCCTTATGCCCTCACTTAGTTACTCATTAACCTAATTGATTTTACCCGTAATTTCATTCTATAAAATTCACGCTTAGAAGATTAATAGGTTATTTTAATTCTAATAAACCGGGTGTTACATAATCGATGACAGAGATATACCTATTCAGGATTTTGCAATTCCTACGCTTAATGATCTTAATCCTGGAATAGTCAGACCTGACCTTCGTGCCATAAGGTTCGAGCTGAAACCCGTGATGTTCCAAATGCTCCAAACTGTTGGACAATTTACTGGAGCTATTACAGACAATCCTCATCGCCATTTAAAGGTTTTTGGAGAAGTCAGTGATTCATTTAATTTCCCTGGTGTATCTGCAGAAGCTTTGAGGTTGAAGCTCTTCCCATACTCCTTGAGAGATCGCGCCAGAGATTGGTTGAACAACATTCCTTCAGATACCATAACTACATGGGGGGATCTAGCTAAAAAGTTCATTATGAAATATCACCTACCAGTGAAGAATGCGAGGATGAGAAATGAAATAACAAGCTTCCAGCAACGAGATGGAGAATCACTATATGAAGCCTGGGATAAATTTAAAGAGTTGCTGAGACAGTGTCCAAATCACGGGATTCCTCACTGGATTCAACTGGAAACATTTTACAACGGGCTAAATGGGCAAACTCGATCAATCATCGATGCAGCAGCGAATGGAACATTGCTTTCTAAATCTTTCAACGAAGCTTACGATCTACTGGAGAGAATGGCAGTAAATAGTTATCAGTGGCCTTCAGATAGAATGCAATCTACAAGGAGAGCACCTGGAAGTTATGAGATAGATGAAGTGGCTGCTCTTAATGCAAAAATAGCCTCACTGGAAAATACCATTAAAGCCATGCACAAACAGCAGCAGCCACAAGCAAGGGAGGTTTCGTGCATTTTCTGTGGGGAGAACCATGATGATAGTTCATGCCCGACGAATCCTGAGTCGGCAAATTACGTGGGTTATAACCGAAACAATAACCCATACTCACAGACGTATAACCCTGGATGGAGACAGCATCCAAACTTCCAATGGAGTTCACAGCAACAGAATAACGCTGTACCTGCAAGATCTGCTGAAAACTATGTCCAGAACTATAATCAGCAACTCCAGAAGCCAGCAGTTCAAGAGAAACCAGACAACTTTGCAAGAGAGTATGCTGCAAAAACAGATATAATTTTGCAAAATTTGGCAGCTTCGATAAAGAATATTGAAACCCAAATGGGGCAGCTAGCTCAATCTTCGAATTCGAGGAGCAATGGACAATTACCTAGTGACACAGAAATTCCGCAAAGATCAGGCAAAGAACACTGTAAAGCAATAATATTAAGAAATGGTAGAGAAGTGGAGATCCCAGAGAAACCACCGAAGGCAGAGAAAGCAAAGAAGAATGATCAAGAAAGAGAAGCAAAACAACAACCCATTACTGAGGGTTTGCAGGAAAGAGAAGAGGGGATTGAGAAAGAAAGACCTCAAGAGGCCGAAGAGAATAATTCTAATTCTGGAGAAATTAATACACATGCTGCAGTTTCGCCCGCAGCATCGCCACAGCAGCGACATGCAGAAGAGCAATTCCAGAGACTACCTCCACCATTTCCCCAGAGGCTACAAAAACACAACCAGGAAAAACAGTTTAAAAAATTCTTGGATGTTTTAAAGCAACTCCATATCAATGTACCTCTTGTGGAAGCTCTTGAACAGATGCCGAATTACACTAAATTTATGAAGGACATCTTATCAAAAAAGAGGAGGTTGGGAGAATACGAAATGGTGGCTATGACTGAGGAAACCAGCTACATTTTGCAGAATAAGATCCCACCAAAATTGAAGGACCCTGGTAGCTTCACTATTCCTTACACAATCGGCAACAATTATTTCGGAAAAGCTCTCTGTGATCTGGGAGCTAGCATAAATCTGATGCCCATGTCGATCTTTAAGAAGCTGGGAATTGGGGAAGCTCGGCCAACAACAGTGACTTTGCAGCTGGCTGACCGATCACTAACCCACCCTCAAGGGAAGATTGAAGATGTGTTGGTAAAGGTGGATAAATTCATTTTCCCAGCAGATTTCATTATACTAGACTATGAAGCCGATCGAGAGGTGCCCATAATTTTAGGAAGGCCATTTTTGGCTACTGGCAGAACTCTGATCGATGTTCAGAGAGGGGAACTGACAATGCAAGTAAACGACCAGCAAGTTACTTTCAATGTTTTGAAAGCCATGAAATGCCCTTATGATGAAGAAGAGTGTTTCAATGTTTCTGAAGAAATCAAATCAGCAGAAATCAAACAAGTGTCAGGAGGGTATAGAAGGCAGTTCGAAGCATTAATTCGAGCAGAAGATAATAAAGAAGATGGGGAGCATTCCAGCAAGGAAGCAGCAACAGTGGAACTTAAACAATTGCCACCTCACCTGAAGTATGTATTTCTTGGACTTAACGAGACATTTCCTGCTATTATTTCTGCCACTTTATCTAACATGCAGGAGCAAGAATTAGTGGAGGTTCTAAAGAAATACAAACTAGCTTTAGCATGGACAGTGAAAGATATAAAAGGAATAAGTCCAAGCATCTGCATGCATAAGATCAGATTGGAAGAAGGGATCACTCCAACCATAGATCAACAGCGAAGGTTAAACCCGATTATGAAAGAAGTGGTGAAGAAAGAAATACTCAAGTGGTTGGATGCGGGCATTATCTACCCCATTTCTGATAGCTCGTGGATCAGCCCGATTCATTGTGTTCCGAAGAAAGGAGGAACAACTGTAGTGGCGAATGAGAAAAGTGAGCTAATTCCAACAAGAACTGTAACAGGGTGGAGGATATGCATGGACTATAGGAAGTTGAATAAAGCAACTCGAAAAGATTATTTCCCTCTTCCCTTTATAGATCAAATGCTGGAAAGGTTAGCAGGAAAGAAATTCTACTGTTTCTTGGACGGGTATTCAGGTTATAACCAGATCACAATAGCACCAGAAGATCAGGAGAAGACGACTTTCACCTGCCCATATGGAACATTTGCCTTCAGAAGAATGCCCTTTGGGTTATGTAATGCTCCTGCTACATTCCAGCGTTGTATGATGGCCATTTTCTCGGACATGATTGAAGAAAGTTTGGAAGTCTTTATGGATGATTTTTCCATTGTTGGAGATTCTTTTGACGAGTGTCTGAAAAACTTGGAGAAAGTGTTGAAAAGATGCATGGGAACTAATCTGGTTTTAAACTGGGAAAAGTGCCATTTTATGGTTCCAGAAGGCATAGTTCTTGGACACAAGGTTTCAGACAAAGGGTTAGAGGTGGATAAGGCAAAGATTGAAATTATTGAGAAACTGCCTCCACCAAAAACAGTGAAGGGAATCAGAAGCTTTTTGGGGCATGCAGGATTTTATAGGCACTTCATCAAAGATTTTTCTAAAATATCGAAGCCCTTATGCAGTTTACTGGAGCAAAATATACCATTTAACTTCGACAAAAACTGTCTGGAAGCTTTTAACTTGCTGAAACAAAAACTGATCACAGCACCAGTAATAGCTGCACCCGACTGGAACTCACCTTTTATCCTTATGTGTGACGCGAGTGATTATGCAGTTGGAGTAGTTCTCGGGCAGAAGAAAGACAAATTATTTCACTCTATTTATTATGCCAGCAGAACTTTGAATGAGGCTCAAAAGAATTACACTACCACGGAGAAAGAACTGTTAGCGGTGGTGTTTGCATTTGACAAATTCAGAGCATATTTAATTGGTACAAGGGTTATTGTTTACACTGACCATGCAGCAATAAAATATTTGGTTGCAAAGAAGGATGCTAAACCGAGGCTCATAAGATGGGTTCTTTTACTTCAAGAGTTTGATGTGGAGATTCGTGACAGAAAAGGGTGCGAAAACCAAGTAGCCGATCATTTATCTCGTCTGGAGAATATGGGTAATCAGGAAGATGAAGGGATTATAAAAGAGTATTTCCCTGATGAGCAAATACTGAAACTGGAAACGTCTTCAGCTCCTTGGTATGCTGACTTTGTGAATTACATTGTAAGCAATATAATACCGTTTGATTTGGATTATCAGCAGAGAAGGAAGTTCATGAAAGATGTTAAGTATTATTTCTGGGATGAGCCATTTCTTTTCAAACAGTGTGCTAACCAGTTGTTAAGAAGATGTGTTCCTGAAGAAGAAATACAATCAGTGCTGCAGCAATGCCATGCAGCATCATATGGCGGTCATTATGGAGGAACTAGAACAGCTGCCAAAGTTCTACAGTCAGGTTTGTACTGGCCCTCCATTTTTAAGGATGCTAATGAGTTTGTTCAAAAATGTGACAGGTGTCAAAGAACAGGGAACATCTCAAGAAAACACGAGCTGTCACTTACAAATATTTTGGAAGTGGAAATATTCGACGTATGGGGTATAGACTTCATGGGGCCTTTTCCACCTTCTTTTGGAAACAATTACATTTTATTGGCGGTGGATTACGTATCTAAATGGGTTGAAGCAGTGGCACTTCAAAATAATGAGGGGAAGAGTGTTCTGAAATTTTTGCAGAAAAACATTTTTACACGTTTTGGAACACCGCGAGCAATTATAAGTGATGGAGGTTCACATTTCTGCAATAGGATGTTCACTGGTTTATTGGGAAAATATGGAGTCAGACATAAAATAACTACAGCTTACCATCCTCAGAGTAATGGACAAGCAGAAGTATCAAACAGGGAAGTCAAACGAATTCTGGAGAAGGTGGTGAATCCAAACAGAAAAGATTGGTCATTAAAATTAGATGATGCGTTATGGGCATACAGAACAGCATATAAAACACCTTTGGGCACCACACCGTATAATTTGATTTATGGGAAAGCTTGCCATCTACCAGTAGAGCTTGAACATAAAGCATACTGGGCAATAAAAACCCTAAACCTGGATTTACAAAGAGCTGGGAAAGATCGGTTTTTGCAGTTACAGGAGCTGGAAGAATTAAGGTTAAGCGCATATGAGAATGCCAAACTATACAAGGAAAAGGTTAAAAAATAGCATGATAAAAAGCTGCAAGCCAGAGCATTTAAAAAGGGTGAAAAGGTTTTATTATTTAATTCTAGGATGAAGCTCTTTCCGGGGAAGCTTAAATCGAGGTGGTCTGGGCCATTTGAAATAATGGAGGTATTTCCATACGGAGCAGTAGAGTTGCATGATGAGAAAAATGGAAGAACTTTTAAGGTAAATGGTCAACGGATAAAGCATTATTTTGGAGAAAAATTGACAAAAATCATATCAATTTCTCTACAAAATGCAGCAGACAACTGAGCAAATGGAAGTCTGGCTGAAGACTTATAAAAAAAACTTAGCGCTGTGAGGGAGGCAAGCCTCAAATATATCCTTTTATGCGTTAATTTTAAGTTGCATTTTTTTTATCTATTATTTTTATATAATTTTTTTATGTTTAAATAAGCATTTGTGAATTTCACTCTTACTCATCTTCACCCAATTTCTCTCGAAGCAATTTTAGGGTAAATTTCTGCTTGCAACCCGCCGCCGACATTCAGTGAGAATTTTCTTTTGAGTCTCCGAACAAGGTTGTCAAAAAAATTTTTTCCTTTGCCCCACGACGCCGCTACTAACGCTACCAGCATTAAGCATTCTTCTCTTTGTAACGATGAGGCAAAAGCAGAAAGGAAAGAAAAACGCCAAGAAGGTGCATAGATTGGATTTTATTTCTGAGGAAGCCAAGTTGAGATACGAGCAAGGATTGCAGCAACGCAGCTTTGCTCAAGAAAAAGGATTCCTAGTCGCAGAAGAGCAGCTATTGAGGTACCCGAACTATGTTACCTCTGTTATTCATGAGCGTAAATGGGAAACATTTTGTGCAGTTCCAGGGCCAGCAATAAAAAATATTGTGAGAGAGTTTTGTAACACCCGGTTTATTAGAATTAAAATAACCAATTAATCTTCTAAGTGTGAATTTTATAGAATGAAATAGGGAGAAATAGCAATTAGGTTAATGAGTAACTAAGTGAGGGCATAAGGGTAATTGTCAATTTATATTGTGGATAACGTATTTAAGGAAAGAGTAAATGAGGTATAGCCGTCAATGCTCATTTCACTCTCGATTTTTCAGCTCAACCCAGTAGAGCTCTCCAGACGATTTCCCTTCCCGATACCCTTCAACTTAGGTAAGTTCTTTAGTTTTCTTCATGTATTGACGAATAGATAACCGAATTAGGACAATGTGAGTATTTTGGAAAAGTTGAGAGAAATAGCGGTTCGGGTTTGGAGTTTATTCGGGAATGCTCTATGAGTAGTGTTCCCAAACTAACTCCTTAGATTTCTGAATAGCTTAGATTAAGGTTTAACATTCTGTTTATGAATATAGGTGAACAAACCCCCGAAGTAGCTCTTAACCGAGCATTTGCTAGGAATCCAGGTAAGTAAAGTTTGCTTGTGCCTTCGGGCCTACATCACAGAACATTAGGATTTTTGTGTGTTTGAATATTTTCCTGTTTCATGCATCATATATTTGAAAATATACGAAAATGAGTTTACATGTTTTGATATAGTGAGGAAGTGAACATTCTGAAGTGATTTATGTGAAACATTTTCTGTTAAGGGAACTAATCCAACCCTTAATGAGCCAGGGATCATACTTTGGGAAAACTGATCCAACTCCCAATTTCGAAGTGGATCTGAACATTGATCAGTATATATATATTCACTGTTAGGAGAATTAATCCAACTCCTAATGAGACAGGGATGTTCATACTTTGGGAGAAGTGATTCAACTCCCAATTTAGAGAGGAATCCGATTATAACGATGAATATGTAACAGAGATGAGAAAAGTAGAAACTGCATGCTAGGATGACATGTCTTCAGCTTTTCATGCATTATTGCTTTACTTGCTTAGCATTAGGCTAATAGATGAGTTTTGTGATGTAGGTGAAGAAGTTTTAGCAGGTGTGTTTACTGAGTTCACAGAAGACTAGTTGGGTTGGAGGAGTGCATCCACACAATGTTCTGGCAGCTGATGGGGCAGTTTAATTGATGTCTGTGGAGTGAAGGTTTTATTATCAATGCTTTATTTTAGATGGATCGAGTTTTCATAACAGTAGTGATTTCAGCGTTTTGGACAAATTGAGTTTTACTTTCTGATGTTGGTATTTTTTTTTGGAAATTTGAAATTTATTATTTGTTGGATGTAGAGTGATGCATTGGTCTGATTTGTTTATAAAGCGATTTCAGTAGAGCAAACAGGTTCTCTTCTTAGATGGGGTCGTATAGGTATAGTTAAGAGTATTCGGAATGTCGCTCTGTTTCGTTTCTATCGGTAGGTGATGCCTATCGGCAGGTATTGAGTTGTGGTTGGTGTCTATCGGAAGATGAAAGTCTATCGGTAGATGCGGTGTGTAAGTCTATCGGAAGATGAAAGTCTATCGGTAGATGCGGTGTGTAAGTCTATCGGAAGATGAAAGTCTGTCGGTAGATGCGGTGTGTAAGTCTATCGGAAGATGAAAGCCTGCTTCCTTCCGTTGACTTAGTCGGCGTCAGATGCGTTGTCTTCTGAAACCGAAAGAGTATTTCGTGCCTTAAACCCTCATTCCTTTCGGCTGAATATTTCTTAACATTCCCAATGACTAATTTAATAATGTTTTTCACAGTTTTGTTTAACTTCATTGTTGTTCAAAAAGAATTTCCGCTGGCAAGTTTTAAATATTTGAGAAGTCTAATCTTGACTGTCGAGTGAAGCTTTGAATTTATTATCAAAATTCTTAGTCATGATAATGTTAGGGGTAGCGAACCGGTTCAAGAACTCGGGGCGTTACAAGTTTTATGCAAATTTTGAGGGAGATTTGCCCCGAGTGTATTAAAGTTCGAAAATGCGATATAAGATTCGGGACCTTCAGCGATAAATTGTTTTTACAATTTGGAAGATGAAAGTCTATCGGTAGATGCGGTGTGTAAGTCTATCGGAAGATGAAAGTCTATCGGTAGATGCGGTGTGTAAGTCTATCGGAAGATGAAAGTCTATCGGTAGATGCGGTGTGTAAGTCTATCGGAAGATGAAAGTCTATCGGTAGATGCGGTGTGTAAGTCTATCGGAAGATGAAAGTCTATCGGTAGATGCGGTGTGTAAGTCTATCGGAAGATGAAAGTCTATCGGTAGATGCGGTGTGTAAGTCTATCGGAAGATGAAAGTCTATCGGTAGATGCGGTGTGTAAGTCTATCGGAAGATGAAAGTCTATCGGTAGATGCGGTGTGTAAGTCTATCGGAAGATGAAAGTCTATCGGTAGATGCGGTGTGTAAGTCTATCGGAAGATGAAAGTCTATCGGTAGATGCGGTGTGTAAGTCTATCGGAAGATGAAAGTCTATCGGTAGATGCGGTGTGTAAGTCTATCGGAAGATGAAAGTCTATCGGTAGATGCGTTATGGAGTCACGCGTGAAGCACGTGTTGGCAGATGTAGTCTAATTGATCGGAAGATGTAGTGTGTATTTTAATTCTATCGGAAAGAGTTGTATTGGCATTATCGGCGGAGGGTGTTGCGTTGTTTGTACACGTCATCGGTAGATGAAGTCTACCGAGTGATGTCTTTTGTTTTCCTTCCTTCCGGTTGACGTCATCGGCAGGAGTCTTCGGTTTTCTATTCCTGCTTCTTCCGTTGACTTAGTCGTCGGCAGATGCGTTGTCTTCTGAAACCGAAAGAGTATTTCGTGCCTTAAACCCTCATTCCTTTCGGCTGAATATTTCTTAACATTCCCAATGACTAATTTAATAATGTTTTTCACAGTTTTGTTTAACTTCATTGTTGTTCAAAAAGTTTCCGCTGCAAGTTTTAAATATTTTGAGAAGTCTAATCTTGACTGTCGAGTGAAGCTTTGAATTTATTATCAAAATTTCTTAGTCATGATAATGTTATGGGTAGCGAACCGGGTTCAGATAACTCGGGGCGTTACAAGTTTTATGCAAATTTTGAGGGAGATTTGCCCGAGTGTATTAAAGTTCGAAAATGCGATATAAGATTCGGACCTTCAGCGATAAATTGTTTTTACAATTTGGAGGATGTTGAAGATGAGTTTTACAAATACGAGGATTATGGATCACAGGGATTTCTCAAATCAGTATTGAAGGAAATAGCAATACCCGACACAGAATGGGTAATTTCAAAAACTGGCTGTGTCTCTTTTCCACGACTAGCTTTGCTGCCGAAGGCAAAGGTATGGTATCATTTTTTAAAACTCCGATTATTTCCTTCGTCTCACGGTCAACACTTGACAAGAGAAAGGGCCATCTTACTCTACTGCATTTTGACAAACAAAAAGATCAATGTGGGACTGGTGATATACCGGAACTTATGTGCAAATGCTCTCAAACCGAAAGGGCAGCTGTTGTTTCCTTCTCTAGTCTCTGGATTATGTGAAATGGCTGGCGTCATGTCTGAAGCTGATGAAGAGGAACTTTCTCCTGGCCCTGTGATGACACCAAATATTATAAGGAGAATTTCTTCGGAGGGATTGGGAGCAAGAGCACCAGAATCTGAGGAGAATGCTGCAAGTGGAGCTGCAGCATCATCCAGCACCAACAATATCCACCAGCAAATACTTGATGGTCTGGAGGCAGTGCGTAATAAGCTTGATTTGCACAGAAATGATCTTTCGACTTTGAAAGAGGAACTTCAACTTCAGAAGCAATTACAATCCAAGGTGACAAGGACCTTGACTAGCTTAAAACGCAAAAATAGAACATTTTGGCAGTACAACAAGTTGCGTGATACAGCATTGGCCGCTAGCTTTGCCAGAAGGCCAGAAGATCCAGCCCCTGTTTTCCCTCGATTCCCAGCAGCAATTTTCCGAGATTCGGATGATGAGTCCGAACCTGAAGCATGAAATACCAGGGAAGTCCTAACCCCCTTAGTTTTATTTTGCTTTAATTTTTTTTCTGAACTTCATTTATTTGGCAGTGGGGACACTGCCAATTTTTAAGTGTGGGGGTGCATGCATGTTAGTGTCCTTGTTTAATTTAGATTTCTGGAAGTGGATTGTTTAATTTGGATGTTTATTTTTTTTTTGTTTAAGTTGAATGTGTGAAAACTGTTTAGAATATGTATTTATTTTTGTGCCCAATGTTGTTCAGTGCGTTACCTGATTGTCTTTGTTCTGTTGATTTATTTTCTTTGTTCTGTTTGGTTTATAATGTTCTAATTGGTTTATAAATTGTTCATGACAAAAACAGTGAATTTAGAAAATGAAAGATAACAGTGAATTTCCTAATATCCTTTAATTTTGTGAGTTTTTGAATCATATCATTGTCACATATTATTAGAAATCAATTAAGATTTATTCCCATAAATTTCGTTGTCCCTAACACACAAACTCCTTTTGGTTGTTTAGGAATATCATTATTTCTAGATATTACAATTATATCTAGGTGTCAATAATTTAGTGTTCGATTAAAGAAATTAGCAATTAGAGAATTCTTCTTAGAAAATATATAATAAATAATAAGTTTGGGGGTTATTACAAAAAAAAAAAAAGAAAAAAAAAAAAAGAAAAAAAAAAGCATAAATGCAATTTCCTAATCTACTTTCAATTTCGAGTGAGCCTTTTGGATACTCGATGGGTAGAAATAAATTAGAGGAACTTTGGGATGAACTCCGTTGCATAATTATTGGCTATACTCCTCTATTTTATATGAGTATGTATCTTGAGGTGACACTATTGAGTAACCGGAGGACTTCATCACCAATGTTGTCAATCGCGTAAAAAGGTAGTGTGATTTATAGATAAAGTCAATGTAAAAAAAAAAAAAAAAAACTTAATCCCCTCACTTATTCTAAAATAAAAAAAAAAAAAAGGAAGAAGAATCTTTGAATGCTAATGGATTTATGAAGGATATTAGAGAGTTGACATCTTATGATATGTATTGTGATTTGTAGTTTTGATGATTGAACTTAGCAATTCAAATGGAGTTTGAGCACACACACACTTTGAAATTGAGTTTATTGGGAATTAAATCTATATTGATTGCTTTTAATTGTGATGGTGACATTTTTCAATGATTTACAAGTTACTAGATATTTTGGAAATTATATCAATTTGAATATTACTTTGGGAATGTATGTTTGTTTTGCATCACTCGAGGACGAGTAATGGTTTAAGTTTGGGGGTATTTGATGACTCTTATTTTAGAGTCATTTTATGCTAACTTTAAATAAGAAAACTTATATGAATTGAGTGATTGTAACAATTAATTGATATGGATTTACTATAAATGCTATGCATTGCTGCAGCATTAGGGTGTTGATTTAATTTAATATATTTAATGCTAATTTTCTATGAAAAGCATGATTTTTCTCTTTAATTTGAATTTTATATTTTCATATTTGAATGCAAGGATTATAGCGGGAAAAATCAAGTTTAAAATTTGGATTTGTTAAATGAAAATTATTATTGCCAAAATTTCAGGATTTATTTAGATTATAAATTGATGCAGAATACAAGAAGATAGAGAAGAAATTACTACGATCAAGGAGAATCCAATAGAAGGAAGATTTTATGGAAAAGAGGAGATGACACATGGCTTGTAGAAAAAGACAAAAAAGGAGGGAAAAGCAAATTGGAAGAAGAAGATTTGGAAGGATGAAAACACGTGGATCAACTAATTGGGAGAAAGAAAGCTAATCTGGAATAGAAAATAAAGGGGGACCCACATAGGAGAGAGAAGATGGAATATAAAAAAAAAAAGAGAGAAAAGAAGAAGCATTGCATATCTTTTTGTAACGGATTATTCGAAAATTCCATAAAAAGAGGGAAGGGTATTCTGGTGTAACAACTTGCTTGGCAGAAAAAAAAAAAAAAAAAAGAGAGGAAGCTCTGGATCTAGAGGAGATAACCCGACGCCGAGCCTTGAAGATTTTTTCTTCCCCTTTTAATTATTGCATTTTCTTTTGATGAACACAATTTTTTTAGTTTTATGTTAATTATGCATAGTAGCTAAACTTTTAATCTTGGTTAGGACGATAGTATTTGTTGCGATACTTTGCTACGATCTTGGTTTTGTTTCTGCGATTATCTATTGAACAATTATTTGTGATGTTTCTTGCTTAAGTCAGATCATATCGATAGATAGGTTGACTATTCATATTTATATTGTATCGATAGATAGATATAAATTTTAGATGCATGAATAATTAATTGAATTACTTTGTTACAACGTGGTTAACATTAATTTGATTGGCAATAAGAATAGCACATATCGGAAATTCAATTTTAGTCACATTCTTTCAAGGTAGAAAGAAATTCTGATTTGAATTTACCTAGGCAATTCGAAAGAATCCTAGAAATCAATTTTATTCTTGTTGTTTTTTAGATAATGCTGCAGAGCATTACCACAGCATTAGTAGCAGAATCATCGTAACGAAGAAATCGATCCTAGCCAAGGCCTCCTTTTATTGTTTTTATCTCGTTTAACTTGCTTTATTTTATTGCATCATTATTTATATTTTATTTCTAATTTTTATCCAGCAATTTAGTATTTTTATCATATTTTTATAGCAATTTAAATATAGCTAACGTTATCCTCGTGGGATCGATACTCTACTTACTCTATTACTTTGTTAGCGACACGTGCACTTGCGTGTAAGTGTGTAAAAACACTAACAGGTACTGCAAAAACAACATGATTTTCAATGATATTGCAGTCGCTATTCTTGACCAAGAAAGTAGGCGATAAAATAATGAGCAGTCCTCTGTGGAGGCTTTATCAGTAACGAGAGGGAGATCAATGAAACATGGGGCCTCTAGAGCCAGAACGTCGGGAAGATCAAAGTCGAAAAACAAAAAGGGCGTTAAGTGCTATCATTGTGGCAAGATGGGCTACATGAAAAAGGATTGTTGGAAGTTGAAGAAAGAACAAGGCACAAAATGTGCTAAAAGAGAAATGAAGAGTACGACTACAGCTGTCTCTGAGGGTGAAAATGTTATTGTATGCGAAGATGCTCTCAACTTCACGATGAATGAATCATGTTGGGTGTGTGACTCTTGAGTATCTTACCATGTTACTTCAAAAGTGGAGTATTTTTCATCTTACACCAGCGGTGATTTTGGCATTGTCAAAATGAGGAACAGTTACGTTTCCAAAATAATTAGAAAAGAGGACATCTGTATCCAAACCAACATAGGATGTGAGTTGGTGCTTAAAGATGTTAGACATGTTCCGGATATTAGACTAAATCTAATATCAATTGGTGCTCTTGATGAGGCTGGCTACAAGAGCAAGTTTGCTGACGGTAAATGGGAGCTCAGCAAAGGTTTGGTAATCATAGCGAAAGGGATCAAAGAGTCTAGCTTGTATGTGACTCAAGTGACAGTAAAAGAAGCATCAGTAAATGCTGCCCAAGATGACTCGTATATTGAGTTATGGCACAAACGGCTTGGTCACATGAGCGAAAAAGGACTTCGATTGCTTTTCAAAAAAGATGGTTTGTCATATCTCAAAGATGAACCTCTGCCAAATTGTGTTCATTGTTTGGCAGGAAAATAACATAAAGTTTCATTTCAGAAGAATTCTGCATCAAGGAAGCCAGACGTGTTGGAAGTTGTTTACTCATATGTCTGTGGTCCCATGTCAACAAAAAAGTTAGGAGATGCCTAATACATGGTCACATTTATTGATGATCACTTAAGGAAGGTTTGGGCTTATGCATTCAAGACCAGAGATGAGGTGTTTAACGTTTTCAAACAGTTACATGTTTTCACAGAGCGAGAAACTGAAAAGAAGTTAAATGCATTCACACAGACAATGGTGGTGAATATATGGGTCGATGAATATTGCAAAACGCACAGGATCAAGCACGAAAGATCTGTTCCAAAGACACCTTAACAAAATGGCGTTGCAGAAAGAATGAACAGAACTATTGTGGAGAAAATAAGGTGCATGTTATCACATTCAAAACTTCTCAAAACATTCTGGGGAGAAGCAATGAATACTGCAGTAAATGTCATAACTTGTCTCCATCAACACCTCTGAGTGGAGAAGTGCCAAACAGACTATGGACAGGAAAAGAGGTCTCTTATAAACATCTAAAGTTGTTTGGATGCAGAGTATTCGTCCATATTCCTAAAGATGAGAGATCCAAGTTAGACAGCAAAGCTAAGGAATGCATATTCCTCGGATACAGAAGTGATGCATTTGATACAAGCTTTGGGATCCAATTGACAAGAAGATTGTTAGAAGTCGAGATGTTGTCTTCTTTGAAGATCAGACCATTGAAGACAAAAAGAAAGATATGGAGATCACTGATGAGCATCTAGTAAAAGTTGATTAGGAAAAGTTGATCAGGCGAAATCAACTTTTAACGAGAAAGATACTGGAGAATCTAGTGATCAAGCAACTGATGATGTTGACCAAAGAGAAATAGAGATTTCTCCTGAATCAGTAGCAGAACCAGATTTAAAGAGGTTAACAAGACATCGTCGACCATCGAGAAAATACTCTGTGAACGAATATGTGATGATCACCGACGACGATGAACCTGAGTGCTATAAGGAAGCTATGGAGCATCAACAAAAGAAGAACTAGTTGGATGCGATACAAGATGAGATGAGATCATTGCATGAGAACAATACTTGTGGTTGGTTCAGCTTCCAAAGGGGAGAAAGGCACTCAAGAACAAATGAGTATACAGACTCAAAGATGAAAATTCACAACCAAAGTATAAGGCACGACTAGTGGTAAAAGGCTTTAGACAGAAGAAGATGGTTGACTTTGAGGAAATTTTTTCACCGATAGTGAAAATGTCATCTATGAGAGTTGTACTTGGATCAGCCTCAAGTTTTGATTTAGAGATCGAGCAACTCGATGTGAAGACTGTCTTCTTGCATGGTGAATTAGAAGAAGAGATTTACATGGAACAGCCAGAAGGGTTCATTGTCAAGGGAAAGGAACATCTGGTGTGTAAATTGAAGAAGAGTCTGTATGGATTAAAGCAAGCCCCAAGACAATGGTACAAGAAGTTTGATTTCTTTATGGGAAATCAAAGATACAGGAAAACTTTCTCAGACCATTGTGTGTTTAAGAAAAAGTTCACGGATGATATATTTATAATCCTTCTACTTTATGTCGACGACATGCTGATTGTGGGTCCAGACAGAGAAAATATTGTTAAGTTGAAGAATGAATTTAATAAGTCTTTTGCCATGAAAGACTTAGGACCGGCAAAACAAATGCTTGGCATGAGAATCACTCGTGATAGAAAGAATGGAAAATTATGGCTATCACAGGAGAAATATATCATGAAAGTTTTCAATCGATTCTATATGGATAAGGCAAAGCCTGTCAGCACTCCTCTTGCTAAACAGCTCAAACTTACTTCCGAACAAAGTCCTTCCACTGAAGAAGAAAAAGCAGAAATACAGAGAATTCCATATGCCTCAACAGTTGACAACTTGATGCATGTCATGGTTTGTACGAGACCTGATATTTCACTTTCTGTCAGAGTAGTCAGCCAATTTCTAACAAATCCAGGCAGAGAACATTGGAATGAGGTGAAGTGGATTCTTAAGTATCTTAAAGGTACTTCAGAATTTAGTCTGTGTTTTTGAAGTGAGAAGCCTTTGTTGGTAGACTATACTGATGCAGACATGGCTGGAGACATTGACCCCAGAAAATCAACATCAGGGTATTTAATTACTTTTAGAGGGGGAATTGTGTCATGGCAATCTAAGAGATAAGGTTTAGCTGCATTATCTATGACAGAAGCTGAGTTTATGGCGGCTACAGAATCTTGTAAAGAAATTTTGTGGATGCAAAAATTTCTGATAGAATTGGGTCATAAATAAGATAAGTATATCTTGTATTGCGACAGCCAAAGTGCTATTCATTTAAGCAGGAACCCGAGCTTTCATTCGAAGTCAAAGCACATAAATATCAAGTATCATTGGATACGAGATGTGTTGGACAACAAACAAGTGTATCTTGAGAAGATTCACACGGATGATAATGACTCAAACATGATGACAAAGACTTTACAAAGGAATAAACACGAATTCTGTATAGTCTCAGCATGATTGAAGATACCTCATCATAAGTCGAGAGGGAGAGATTTGTGAGGTCCCTCCTTTATAATGAGGGAACTCCTCATTTAATTTTTCATTGAAAAATTGGAGAAGGAGAAGAAGACGTCCTTCTTTCGGTGCCTACAACAAACATCTCATTTAATGAGATGTTTAAAATGAAAAAAAAAAATAAGGTTTCGGGGCATTCAATTGCGGCAATTCACATTCTTATTTTAAGGACTGTGTTCCTTCAGAGACTCTATAAATAGAGGCCCGAAGGAACTTCGAAGAGCATCTGAAGAGAAATGAAATCTTCTATCAAGAGAGAATGAGAAAATCACTTCTGAGTGAAGAGGAAGAGAAATATAGTGAGGATTATTTTTTAGGGAGAGAAAAGAAAGAGTTTGAGAGAAAAATAGGTGTGGTGCTTATGTGCACATTGAGAGTTCTAAAAGTAGTGATTTCTCTTAGTAAATATTTTCTAGAATATTCGATATCTAGAAAAATATTGTAAATCCTATTTTTCATAGTGAGATCTTTCTGGACTCGGTTCTCGTGATTTTTTTTCAATTTGGGTTTTGGCGTAAAATTCTCGGTGTTCATTTTAGCCATTATTTCTCTTACTTCTTGATCGTTATAATTTTACGGCGTGAGAAAATATTCTTGGTATTCTTCAGATCGTATCTGCTATCGTTTCACGTACCGCTTGGTTAGTGGTGTAATTGTACTGTGTAAGTAAGTTCTGTCTAAGAGACTGAAATTTAAGTGGACTGTTCGTGACCTTCCAGCCTTTCCTGGGAATTTACTTGGAAAAGTAATTTTGTCTAAGGAGATTGCCAAGAGTATTATTTCTTGGGAATTATCATGATCAGTATTTTTCACGTTTTACAACGGTGGTATCATTATCTTTGTTCCCGCCGAAGTTTCGTTGTTTTTCCTAATAACTATCTCCTAAAAGAATTATAGATACTGGAGGTAAAATAGGGTTGCGTTTTTCAACGGTGAATGTGATTGGTTTATTGGATACTCTCACTCTTTACAAACTATTCCATGTGGCTGGAGTTTTTTAAAGGTGGCGGCGCTGCACAATTTTCAGTCAATGACAGAAGGCAGAGAATGCTTCCCTTTGGTGGATTGTCGAAGTTATGGGAAGGGGGGCGACGACGTTCTTCCTTTATTTTCTATGCGGCTAAGTTTACCCTACCCTAATATGCATCTTGTGTGAGGTTGGGTTGGGCAGACACAGTTGTGAAGGGATAGAGTTCTTTTGTTTTGGGCTAGTGGAAGATCCCTTGTTCTTGAGCTTGGCTTGCTTGGAGTGGTAGTAAATGGCTAGCAGAAGTCATCATCCAATCTTTGGAGAATTTAATAGGACCCTCAATGAAGCGGAGAGACATGAGTTCAAAACATCCAACATTCTTCTACTTGTGGACTATTATCTAAAGCTTTTGATTCTTGGGTTGGCAAAAGATGGCACCATGCATACCAAAGCCAGAGTCATTTACCCATATATCGTCAACCTTGGTGATTGTCAAATTGTTTGGGACATAGCAAAATGGAGGATAAGAATTTAAGAAGAGCTTATCGAAATTTCTACGCATGACTTTGAGGACAAGGTCATTTTCGAATGGGCTACTGCTAATGTTAGAAAGTAAAGTAAGGAAATTTTTTGGTACAATTGTAATTAGACGGTGAATTCGTTAAGCATTAGTGTGGACAAACTTATGGTGTACAAGAATGAAAGTATTTGTGGTGAAAGAGACGTGTAACAATGCAAAAGAGTGTATATTGTGGGTTAAAGGCAGTGAAGAGAACATTATCAGATTAACTTAACAATATTGTTATTTCTATTGAGAGTAGTTCCGAGTATAACTAGACTGGTGATATTTTCCTTCTTTTATTCTGTGTCTTGCGTGTTACCTCTAGATCTGTGTTTGTTCTTATTAATATTTTCATTTTCTATATACTATTCTCCTTACCACGTATCACATGGATGTCAAACTATGAAGTAACAAGAGTTGATGATTTTGAGGATCTAGTTACAGATTTTGCTCTTTTTTCAGACTGGGATTCTACAACTTTTGAGGTTGTTGTCAAATAACAAAAAATGGAAGAAGGCTATAGAAGAAGAGAATTTAGCCATTGAAAAGAATAATACTTGGAAGCTAATCGAACTTCCACGTGGGCACAATGTTAGAATTTAGTGTGACCCAAATTCTAATGGGCCAGGTCGGGCCCGTATATCAATATTAGGGTTTTACGTTTTCTCTATATATTGATGCTTGAGTCGCAAAACTTATTGTACCGAATTGATATTAGTGATTCTCTCCTCTGCCCGTGGTTTTTTTCCTTTCTAGGGTTTCCACGTAAAATTCGGTGTCCATTATTTTCTGTATTTTTCTTTTTCGGTTTTCTTGATCGTTCGTTACAGGTGGATTAGGGTGTCTAATCCTAACAACTAGTATCAGAGCTTCAGATTAAAGGTTTCAAAAAATAAGGTTTGGATTTTTTCGAAGGGTATCGATCGATTTGAAGTTTGTAATTTCGGTAAGTGAAATTGCAATTTGTTGGGAGGAAAAGAAATTATTTGGAGGAAATAAAAAAGAAGAAAAAAAGATTTTTTGTGTTCTGTTCTTCACCGCGAAGAACAGAGAAGCCCACGCGAAGAGCAGCAGAATAAGAGGGCCACCCCTCGCGAAGAAGTCGTCGTCGCCGCGCGGAGACGAAAGCTGCCGCGCCGCTCGACGAAAACAGAGGTGCCCTAGCTGCTGCCCACTGTCGCACACCAAAGGAGGAGAAGAAGCCGCCGATTTCGCACAGAAGAAGACTCTTCTGTCGCTGCTCTCATAGCCGCTGCTATCCCCGAGCATCGAACAGGGCCGATCACTGTTCGCTGCAAAGAACCGGCTGCCCCGTAACTCTATCCAGAAAACTCCGTTGACGGCCAAATACGCAGGCAGAGAGGAACTGTGAAATTTTCAGTTAAGAAATCCGTGAAGCAGAATAACTGGTTTGGAATTTTTTCAACTACTGTTGGTGTTGAGAAATTTGCAAAGCAAAGAGGAACTCCTCGTTCACCGCCAAAGAAGAACGTTGTTTGTCGCCTGTGAAGGAGGAAGACAGAACCCTTTGGTGGTGCCATCCCTGTCCACAGCCAGAGAAGAAAAAGGTTTAATTTTCTTCTGGGATTTGAATTAATATTAAGAAACTGGTTGATAATTTTTACGGTGGACATTAGTCAAAAATTTGGGAATTTTTGGACTAATCAACTTATGGGAAATAACTGAATTTTGTGGTGAGTTGGTTTATTCATGATACTTTGAGATATTTTGATCTGAAATCAATTTGAGCGGACTTCAATTGATTATTGAGGTGGAGAGCTTAAGACTAGCTCGGAGTCATTAATAACAATGGCAGGTGATGATAGCACATGATACGTTATTGAAAAATTTGATGGGACAGATTTTGCATTCTGGAAAATGCAAATCGAGGATTACTTGTACTGGAAAAGACTTCATCTTCCTTTGAATGCGAAAACAGAGAAGATGGAAGACGGTGAATGGAATCTCCTCGATAGACAAGTTTTGGGAGTCGTTCGATTGACGCTAGCCAAAAGCGTTGCTCACAATGTGGCGAACGAGAAGACCACCGCAAGTCTGATGAAGGCTCTATCTGATATGTACGAGAAACCATCTGCGAATAATAAGGTATTTATTATGAAGAAGCTTTTTAATATAAAGATGATTGATGGTGCTTCTGTCGCAGCGCATCTGAATGAGTTCAATACTATTGTGAATCAATTGCTATCTGTGGAAATTGATTTTGAGGATGAGGTTCGTGCCCTAATTTTGTTGGCTTCTCTACCGAATAGTTAGGAGCCTATGAGAGCTGCAGTTAGTAACTCAGTTAGAAGTGCTAAACTGGTATTCACCGATGTGAGAGATCGCATTCTTGCCGAGGAGGTTCGTAAGACTGATTCTGGTGAAACATCGACAGGCTCAGCTCTGAATGTTGAAAATAGGGGCAGAATTCAAAGTAAAGGTCCGGGCAATAGAAATCGAAGTCAGAGGAAGTCTGGAAAACACGCCAACTTTGAGTGTTATCATTGTGGCAAGAAAGGACACATGAAGAGATTTTGTCACAAGTTTCTTCGGGAGAATTTGAATGCCAAAGGAAATGAAAAGATGTTCGAAGAGGGTGACATAAACGAGGAGGCAGACACAGCCACCGAGGAGTCTTTTAGTGTGTACAACGAGGATGTTGTAAATTCTGATTGCCAAGATACGAGTTGGGTGATTGATAGTGGCGCTTCAATACATGCCACTTTGCGGAGAGATTTCTTTACGTCCTACACTTCGGGTGATTATGGAAGTGTGAGAATGAGAAATGGTAACGTTTCAAAAGCCATTGGTATGGGAGATGTGTGTTTAGAGACCAACATCGGCAACACCTTGGTTTTGAGAGGTGTGAAGCACATCCCTGACATCTGCAAGAATTTGGTCTCGACTGGTAAGCTCGACGACGAAGGGTTTGACAACACCTTTCGTGATGAAAAATGGAAGCTTACCAGAGGTTCATTGATTGTGGTGAGATGAGAAAAATACTCCTCATTATATGTGATGCATGCGAAGATCGTGGATTCCACAGTCAATGTGATGGGTAATAAGGTTGTAAAGTTTGTGAATTCACCTTCTAGGAGAAAGGTTGAGAAGACTCGGAAGAAGTCAGGTTCTCAGGTGAAGTTCAGGTTGGGATCTGAGGGTACATCAGAGACGGTGAGTCAGCCTATTACAGATGTTTAGTCATCAGTTTCAGTTTCACTTCAGAATGGTATCGTCAAAGGGAAAACCATGCGGGAGGTTAAAACTCCGGGACGATATGATGAAACTTTGGGTTATGTATTGAATGTGTTCGAGGGTAACGATTCCTGTGTGGAGTCTTCAATATGTTCAGAGGTAGTTCGTTGCGACAACCTTGATAGTTCAGTGATACCATGGAGGAGGAGATGTGATTTCTTCTCAAGTAAGTCTCTCAAGTTTAAGCGGAGCTTAAACTTGAATGGTATCGGATGCTGAGTTGGCCCATCTGGGGCTTGTGTGGGAGAGGTGCTTATTTTTTTAATGGAGTTTTGCAGATTTGTTTCCTTACACCGGAATTTCATTGAAGGTGGAGATTGTTAGAGTTTAGTGTTCTGGATTCGCTTTGGATTGGGCTGAGTAGCCCATTGAATCTCTCACGTGGAATTCGTGTCAAGGTGGAGTTTGATAGAATTTGGTGTGACCCGAATTCTAGTGGGCCGGGTCGGGCCCGTATATCAATATTAGGGTTTTACGTTTTCTCTATATATTGATACTTGAGTCGCAAAACTCATTGTACCGAATTGATATTAATGATTCTCTTCTCTGCCCGTGGTTTTTTTCTCTTTCTAGGGTTTCCACGTAAAATTCGGTGTCCATTATTTTCTCATTTTTTTTTCGGTATTTTTTAATCGTTCGTTACACATGGATTAAGGTGTCTAATCCTAACACACAAGACTATAAGTGTTAAGCAGGTTTATAAAACAAGGATGAAAGAGGATGGCACAATTGATAAGTACAAGAATTTGGTATGGATTACAAGGTATTGGTTGCTATAGTTGCAAGATAAGACACAATTAGATTGATGATTGTGTTTGTAGCTCAACACTCTTGGCACAGATTCCAATTGGAAGTAGATTCAATATTTTTACCTGGAGAATTGCAAGACGAGGTATATGTAGATCAACCTTCTCTCGATGTGAAGTTGTGTAATGAGTTTAGTTTATAAACGTAAAAATAAAAAACATTATATGGACTAAAACAAACTCCAAGAACTTGGTATACTCATATAAATGCTTCTTTTTTAAGGAAATGTTGTCCAAAGTGTCCATATGACCAGTAGAAAAGTTGTTGAACATGGAAGAAAAATGCTAATGATCTGTTTATACGTAGATGATTTGATCTATTTAAGAAATGACAAGACTATGTTTGAAAGTTTAAGCAATCCATCAAGTTGGAGTTTGATTGATTAATCTTGGGCTAATAATGCATTATTTTCTTGGCATAGACTACTGCGTGAATTTTTAGATAAGTTTGAAATGAAAAAGTGCAACTCTGTCACTACTCCAGCAAAAAAAGTTCCAAGCTTGTAAAAAATCCAGCAGGAAGGAAAGTTAATAGCACTCTTTACAAGCAAATAGTTGGAAGCTTGATGTACTTGACAACAACCAGGCCTGATGTAATGCAAGCAGTAAGACTAATTAGACGATATATTGAGAGTCCAAAAGAAAAATTGTTGAAGAGCTTCAGGTTAATCAACTGGGTTCTGCTCAAACTTTTGGTGAAAATAGTTCAGCCATGGGAGATGCAAGCACATAGATGTGAGATGCCATTTCTCGCATTATCTTACAAAACATGGAATTATCGATCTTATTTATAGTAGAAGTTAAGATCACATCACTGATATTTGTCCCAAACCTCTCAAATTTGCAAGTTTTTTGAAGCTGAGGAAGATTCAATTTGAAGATTGATTATGCATTTGTTTAACTCAATATTTGCAAATGTTCAGTTTAAGGAAGGGTTAGTTGGTTATTTGATCCAATCATTTAGGAGTTTGATTTTCATTTATTATTCTCCATGATTTTTTCCTTTATTTCTCGTAGTTGCTCAGTTGTTAATTTGTTACTCATTAGTTTGTTATCATTTTGTGTGGAGTCATTCAGTGCTTTTAATACAATATTGTCTGTTTTGGATCGGAATCCGTACAATTTTGTTATTAAGATTAGCCCAAAACGCGTTGTCTTATGTAGAATTATGTAGGGAGGAGAACTCTACTTATAAACCACTCAATTTACACTTTATCAAGCAATATGAGATTGTGCACCCCAATAGTATGAACTGAGCCTTCAAAATCAACAAAATCTTAAGTCATCGTTGTCTTAACAAAGCGATGGCTGGCACATTTTGCATCTTTGGAAGGCTAGTTTTACTCTATTCATCTAGTCTAATTATGCAAGTCTCTTAAGTGGTGAACGAGAGTTTGAGACGTCATAATACGAAGGGATATATGAGCAGGTCATTGCATAAAGTCCAGAAAATCTAATTTATCTGAGCATTGACGACAAAACACAAGCCTTAGTAAAAGTAGGGTGAGCTAGACGTAATCCACTGCCTTTGATTCCGCATGATTTTCCTCCTCATTTTCTGCTGCAGCTTCAACGCTCGGCTCCTTGCTTTTCGCCCACAACACACTATAAAGGCTCACCACCAACACAACTCCCCCTAAAACACTGCATTCATTCAACAAATTTCAGTCTACGACCAAACCCAGGTCCATGTCTACTCATTCAACGCTTGTTTTGAAAGAAAATGCAGAATGGTTGGTGAAGTGGAAAGAATGTAATCACCTTCCCAGGCTAATGCTCTCGTTCAAAAGGAGTAAAGAGCCAGCCATGGTGACGACAAAATTCCTTGGCGTTGACATAGCTAGGAAAACAGGGCCATTCTTTTTCATCACCCAGCTTTGCAACACATTTGAGAAGAATGTCACGAAACAGCCCTGCCAAAACCTATCAACTTGTCAGCATACTATTATTACTATATCTGTTAATTAATCTTAATTAGTTTTATAATCAATTTTTTCCAGTTAGTATATATATATATGGGTAAATTGTACATGTAATGAGATACTTTTCAACAGTAAAGAATACAGAATAAAATATTCAAAACTTCTCCCGTCTGCATCTTCTTCTTCTTCTTCCTCATTCTCTTCTGCATACGTCTCACCCCTCTCTCATATTTCTCAACTTGGTATCAGAGCCTACGACATCCTCAAGTTCTATAATTCCCTCCTCCCCTCTGGACGCCTATCTCCCACTATTTCCTCCGATGAACCAAACCTTAACCATAAATCTAGACTCCACAAATTATTTATTCTGGAAAGCACAAATTCTCAATATCGTCATAGCAAATGGTATTGAAAACATACTTGACGGCTCTTTTCCTGCTTCCCCTCAGTTCTTGGATTCCCTCTCCCTCCAGCTCAACCGGAATTTCATGCTTTGGCAACGCTACAATCGGCTTATTATGAGCTGGATCTTCAGCTCCCTCTTGGACACCATACTGCCACAGATTATCAGCTTACACACAGCCAGCAAAATCTGGCTTGCTCTCGGTCAAATCTATGCATCTTCTTCACTAGCCAGGATCACGGACCTCAGAAGCCACCCTCATACTCTGTCGAAGGATGGCCTTTTAGCAAATATATATATCCAGAAACTTACCTCGCTGTGCAATACTCTGTCCGCAATCAGCGAGCTTGTCTCTTACCGTGATCAGGTAATATATTTTCTCAACAGATTAGGGAGCGATTACAATCCGTTCGTGACTTCAATCATGAATCGTGCCGACCAACCCCCTCTGGACGAGATTTATAGCTTGCTCCAGAGCTATGATTTTCGACTGGAAAACCAGAACCCTACTGCTCCGTTCCCAAATAGGAGCTCCCTTCAAGCCAATGCCGCCGTCCAGAGCTTCCATCGTCCTCCTCGGCCGTTCAGCCACACTGAATACAGACCTAGGTCTGCGCCCCCTTCAGCAAATTTTCAAGGCTCCTTCAGGTCGGGTAATCCACAAGTCTGGCGCTCCAACCGGCCCAATTCCAACTCTCGTCCCAAGTGCCAAATCTGCAACAAGTTGGGTCATGTGGCTTCAATCTGCTACCATCGGATGAATGGATCCTACAGGCCAGCCCAAGTCCCTCATTCACACGCCTTTCAGTCACAAACCCATAACCCACCAGCCTTTCAGTCTCAACACAATCAGCAGCCCCTTAACCACTCCAACTCCAGCCAACCTCAAATCAACACAGCAGGAATTTTACCCCTACCGTCCCCGTCCACCGCAAACACTGCTGCTCCGTGGATGCTGGATTCCGGCGCAACCCAGACGTCTCACCCCTCTCTCATATTTCTCAACTCAACTTAGCAAAACCTTTTCTTCTCTTCTTCTCTCTTGGGAATATTATTAACAAACAGTTGGTGATCAAAATCAAAGTAAAAAAAGAAAAGTGTCAGATTGCTTACACAGTAAACCACAGCAAGTAATCTAACATCTAAACCCAGTTTCCACTGAGCTGGGTCTCTCGATGGCAATGGCGACAAAAAATGTTTGAACTGCACTTGACAAAGTTTGGAAAGAGGTGAATGCAAGCGGAAATGGATATGTTTTCAGAAACCGCGCCTGTTTTCATGGTACAATAAACCCTCATTAGGTCTTCTGAAGGCTATAGTAGATAAACAAATAGTAAATCGTGACAGAAGAAGTCGTTAAAAAATAAGACCAATATTGTGGTGGTATCTTCATTGTACGTTTTGCCAAGACATTGTCAATGTAACACCCGACAACTTCGGTCAGGTGATTTTCTCAATAGAATTAACTGTCACCTGTTTATTTTTTTTTTAACCTTTTGATTTAATGTCTTAATGCCAAGTTTTTATGTATTTTGTCTTAAACTTGTGCGGTGGCAGATTGGTAATAAAGTGGAATTTTGGCTTATATAAATAGAATAAGGAAATCCTTAAACCTCTCAAAAACCTCATTGTAGCCGTCACACTTTCCTCTTCGATTTCTCCACTCTCCAGAGCTCTCTCTCAGCCGGCGACTTCTCCACCAGCGAGCGATTTCTCCTGTATCCACTCCGATAACCCACATTCGAGGTAAGGTTCTGACAATGTAGTTGTTGGAAAAGTTATTTAGAGCTCTGCTTTTAGCTAGAAACCTGCAGTCCGGATTTTGTTATGACAGAGTAAAATAGGAACATTGTTAAGCTGAGTTTGGTAATAGCATTGCCGATTTGAATCTGAACTTTTGACAACCGACTGTAAATAACTGCTAGGTTGAATCCGAATGTCTGGAATCTTAGAGCTTAACCCACGCACCCAAGGTGCTTGACGGAAAAGACTAAGAAATACAGAGTTTAGGATGACATTTAGTTAGGACCTTATTAGTTTTTGAGTTTAAGTTATTTAACTACGAATATGAAATGTCATAGGCAAGGAAAGCTCAAGTGAAGGTGCTGCTCAGCTAAGGAATCCAGGTAAGTGAATGTATTAAGATTTCCGGCCACTAGGGCCCTACACCGCAAGGGTATTAGGAAATCATTGAGATGTCTGTCTGTTGACTATGACTAGTTATTGCCATGATATGAAGAATTTGTGTAAGAAGATGTTGAGTTACAGGATGTTTTGCTTGTCCTTATGGTATGACTTCTCTCTGTGAACTTCATGTTTATGCATTGAGTCCACGTTTATGACTGAGTTAAGAACATGAAAAGTAAATGTAATCATGATTAAGTGCAGGACGGGGAAAAGAGACTATGACAAGTATAGCTCGCGGATTCTCCTCCTGGTGGAGGCCGAGTTGATGATATGTATGGCTCGCGAATTCTCCCATTGGTGGAGGCCGAGTTGATGATGTGTATGGCTCGCGAATTCTCCCACTGGTGGAGGCCGAGTTAGTCGTTACTATGATTGCCGCGATAGGCAAATGACTATGTACCCATGTCTTCCTCCCTCGTCTCCTGCCTTAATACATGCTATGTAAATAATGAAAATGAGCATGAATGAAGAAAGATTTACGGACTTATGTTTATTAATTTGTACACTCATGTATGTCTGCCAGCATGCATTCCTTACTAAGCATTAGGCTTATAGTTAAACCTTATGGTGTAGGTGAAGAAGGTTCAGGTGAGGATGCTATGTTCAAAGAGAATGTTTAAAACTGGTTGCTGGAGGATGCTCAGAATGACAGTGCAGGACTGGAGAGGCGATTTATGACCCTTGGTTATGCTCATAGTATGTCGGTGGTTTATATGATAAAGAAGGTCTAAGTGGATTAAGATTTCTTATAACAATGGAGTCTGAATTAGCTGATTTAAAATTCGGAATCTGTTAGGGATTTTAAGGACTAATGAATGGTCTGTTTTACTTAAGTCTTCCGTTATCTATACTCTGAATGAATTGTAGTTTATCAGTAAGGTTTATGGTCAAGTTGAGCTATATAAATGTTGGAATGAGTTCTGTCGTAGAAGTTTCTATCGATGGAAACTAAGTTAGCGTTTTCTACCGGTAGATGTGGTTTAGCTATCGGTAGAAGTCGAGATAAATTTTCCATTTCGGAAGATGAAATCTGTGGTGTTAATGAGGCACGTGAGAGGCTCGTGTCGAACGGGCAGAAATAAAGTGTCATGTCATCGGCAGAAGTAGAGTATTTTGTCATCGGCAGTTGTAGGTATTTTTGTCATCGGCAGTTGTAGGTATTTCTGTCATCGGCAGATTAGAGTATTAACGTCATCGCAGAAGTAGAGTGTTATGTCATCGGCAGAAGTAGAGTGTTATGTCATCGGCAGAAGTAGAGTATTACGTCATCGGCAGAAGTAGAGTGTTATGCCATCGGCAGAAGTAGAGTATTTTGTCATCGACAGATGTAGGTATTTATGTCATCGGCAGATGTAGTGCATTTTTCCACCGGAATGTTCACCGTAGATGTATTAGGAAGTTTGTCGTTAGTGCCCGGATGGGGTGTTTCCTATCGGTAGATGAAGCCTGTTTTTCATCGGCAGTTGTAGGTATTTCTGTCATCGGCAGAAGTAGAGTGTTATGTCATCGGCAGAAGTAGAGTGTTATGTCATCGGCAGAAGTAGAGTGTTATGTCATCGGCAGAAGTAGAGTGTTATGTCATCGGCAGAAGTAGAGTGTTATGTCATCGGCAGAAGTAGAGTGTTATGTCATCGGCAGAAGTAGAGTGTTATGTCATCGGCAGAAGTAGAGTGTTATGTCATCGGCAGAAGTAGAGTGTTATGTCATCGGCAGAAGTAGAGTGTTATGTCATCGGCAGAAGTAGAGTGTTATGTCATCGGCAGAAGTAGAGTGTTATGTCATCGGCAGAAGTAGAGTGTTATGTCATCGGCAGAAGTAGAGTGTTATGTCATCGGCAGAAGTAGAGTGTTATGTCATCGGCAGAAGTAGAGTGATTTGTCGTTAAAGCTACCGGAAGATGTCTTCTTGATCGTTGTTCATTAATGGCCCGGGGTCTGCACATGTTCACCGGTAGATGTATTAGGAAGTTTGTCGTTAGTGCCCGGATGGGGTGTTTCCTATCGGTAGATGAAGCCTGTTTTTCATCGGCAGATGTTGTGTCTGTGACTATCGGCAGATGCCGCTTAAAAGAGGTGTAGAAAAGATGTGTTGCGTGGCTGGCACGTGACCATCGGTCGATGTGAGCCTAGGACTCCATCGGCAGATGCATTAAGATGTGTTTCCAAATAAAAATAATAATATAAAAGTAAACGCACCGTTAATGAATAAGATGCATGAAGCATGAACCGAATGATTAGGAGATTAAGAATGGTGATCACGTGACGGCTCCTGGCTGGGGTCGTTACAGTCAAGGTTTGATGAAAAACAACTATGACATATTGAGATGAAATAAACAAATTTAACAAGGCTTTAAATATCAATACTGGTTGATAGTGTGGCTAAAGTTGAGATAAATATGAGTTGAACCTGAAGAACAAGCCAGAGACCCCAAGAAATGCTGGAGAGGAAGAGAAGGAAACAACCAAGGATCCATCTTTGGAAAGAAGATGGAGGTCGATGATGAAGTTGTCGAGCAGAGAGGTTGCCGAATTGGAGAAAGTTAGAATGGAAGAATGGCTTCAAATGTGGGCCCCTGTAAAAAGTGAGTATCACTACTCCTGCTAAGCACAGAACAATGCCTGCCACCTTTGCCACTCCAGGAAGAGCTTTTAGATTAACCTTCTCCAATCTGCATCAAATTAATCAACAATTCAAATCATCTTTCATATCATTGTGTTCTATCTACACTGTTTATTCCATGGGCCCAAGTGTTGGCCTCTTCCAATAGTCGGACTGACCCCAACAGGGTCCAACAAGACCTTAATCAGAGATTGACCTACCTTGGTAGCTTCATGTTGGGCCCGTTGCTCATGGACCTCAAGGGTCCTTAAAAAAAACGACTTGTCTGTCGGTTTCGTAAACACATGCACGGTTAAATGAACTGTTTTTGTGTGAATTTCAAATATTGATTTAGCTTGTTTGATCATAGATCGTAATGAAGAGACTTGGAAATACCCAAATAAAAAGGCAAAGAAGAAGGTGGTAACAGGAATGCAATTAAAGAAAGCAGCCCCCAAAGTTGCGGACGTAAAATCGATTGCAGCCCCGCAAGCATTTAGTGCAAAAGTATGCCTGCAGCATCGGCAAAAAACAAGTAAACGATCTTGCAAAGCAGTTGGCCCTTTTCTGCTTACCCAATAAAGGAAAACATTGAAATCTTGCAAAAGAACACAAAAGTAAGAGGAGATAGTCCTTTTCTGCAAACGCAAACCAAAGGACATGATCAAAGAAGTCAGAAAACTAAGAGAATCAAACTACATTACACGAAAAAACAGCATAATTATTACCTTTCATAATACAGGGTGAGTGGGATTAAGATAATGATTCCAGCAGCTTGTCTGTAGAAGACGAACACGTAAGGACTCATGCCTCCTGCAAAAGCAGCTTTGGAGAGCAGGATCATTCCAGCTACTGAAACTTGTATCAAGATCAATGCCCAGTAAGGGTTTTTTGAATTCATTGTTTCGGCTCTAGTTCTCGCTCTTTGGATCACTAAAAAACTGAGAGAAACCCCTCTAAATTATTTCAATAACTGGAGGAAAGATGTAGACATTGTTGTGCTTAAAAAGATCTTGTAACGTAGGCAGGAGGCATTCTAGCTGTTTTAAATGAGCATATTCGAGTAACAAGTTGGTTTTTTTAATATATTGGACTTGGTTTTGTCATCTTTACCTTTTTCATTTACTTACTTTAGTGAATTTTATCATAGTTTAAGCTTTCCAGAATATTTTATGGTCCGTGCGGTTCTTACAACCATTTCCATTATTAAATCTAGGCAGGGTTTTCAATGACCTGAGCTTAGAGTTTGACTCTTAGCTGGTGTTCTTTCAAATCTGGGAAGTTATGTTTGAGCTTTAAACTCTAAATCAATAAAAATGGAGTTTCTCCCCTTGATTCTGTAGATTACTTGATATTTATTTCTACCTGAAATTGCTCGAAGAAGATGACAGGCAACGTTACCCACAGTAGCATTTTTATTCTCAAGGGAGAGCATGGGTTTCATAGGAAGGATTATTTTTTTCGGATCGATGTAAGAGTCCAATTAGTTTATGTTATGAGAATCCGTGATGACTATTTGAAAGCGGTTGACTTCTTATATGATAACTTCAAAAACATTTGTATTTGGACGACATGAAGACAAGTTTTTCAACAACTTCCGGTCTCTTGTTGATCACGCGACCAATTTATTTTATGGAACCACTAAAATAATTAGTTAGTTGTAACAACCACAAATAAATTAACCTCTCACTCTCTCTCTCTCTCTACTAAGCTCGTGAACTAGTTTTCAGCTTCTACCTCAATCTGCCATTTTCAACTGATTTTTGCCCAGGAAAGTGTGAGGTCCCTCTTTATGATGAGGGACCTCCTCATTTAATTTCTCTTTGAAATTAAATGGGAATAAGAACTAAAAGATGTTCTCGGCACCTACCATCATTTATTGTAAATGTGAAGAAGAAATTTCTTTTTCTTCTTCAGCGGCGCCTACTTCACTTTTTTGCGATCACATTCCTTATTTTAAGGAATGTGTCGTTTCTCATACCTCTATAAACAGAGGCTTGATGAAAGAGTGCAAATCATTCGAAAGCATAAGAAGAACCAACAACAAGAAGAGTTCTTTTCTGAGAAGAGGGAGAGAGGGTGAGAATTTGTAGAGGGAGAGAAAAAAAAGGTGTGAGAGAAAAATAGGTGTGGGGCTTTTGTGCACGGTGAGAATTCTAAGAGTGCTGATTTCTCTTAGTGAATATTTTCTAGGATATTCGATATCTAGAAAAATATTGTAAATTCTTATTTTTCATAGTGAGATCTTTCTGGACTCGGTCCCTGTGGTTTTTTTCCAATTTGGGTTTCCACGTAAAATTCTCGGTGTTCATTTTTCTCTTACTTCTTGGCCGTTATTATTTTACGGTAGTGAAAAAATATTCCTGGTATTTTTCGGATCGCATCTACTATCGTTTCTCGTACCCGCCGGATTTTATTATTATTTTTTCCCAACAAGTGGTATCAGAGCCTGGGTAATTTCTTTAAATTTAGTATGCTCTGTGGTTGCGGTTTTTAAACTGATCTTCCACATCAGAAAAATTTTTAGAAGTTATTATGGCTGGAAAGATCGAAAATGAAAAATTCAACGGAAATAATTTCTCTTTGTGGAAATTAAAAATGAAGGCGCTATTGCGGAGAGATGGTTGTGCTATGGCTATCGGCGACAGGCCTACGAACGTTGAAGACGAGAAATAGAGTAAAGCTGATGAGGATGCAATAGCCATTTTGCATCTCACTCTAGCAGATGGAATTTTGTCAAGTATCTCAGAAATGGTAACGGCAAAACAGATCTGGGATACGTTGACAAAATTGTACGAGAAAAAGTCGTGGTATAATAAAATTTTCTTAAAAATGAAATTATATACCCTTCGGTTGCCAGAATCTACAACAGTGACAGACCACGTCAATACTCTGAATACATTATTTTCTCAACTTACAGCAATGGAGCAGAAAATTGACGAAAATGAAGAGCTGAACTTTTACTTCAAAGTTTGTCAGATTCATACGATCACCTCATCGTAAATCTACTCAATGGTAGTACAAAAACTACATTGGTGTTCAATGATATTACAGCTGCCGTTCTTGACGAAGAAAGTAGGCGAAAAAACAAGGAGCAATCCTCTATGGAGGCTTTATCAGTAACTAGAGGGAGATCAATGGAACGTGGGGCCTCCGGAGCCAGCACGTCAGGGAGATCAATATCGAGAAGTAAAAGGGGCGTCAAGTGCTATCATTGTGGCAAGACGGGCCACATGAAAAAGGATTGCTGGAAACTGAAGAAAGAACAAGGCACAGGAGGTGCTAAAGAAGAAATGAAGAGTACGACTGGAGCTGTCTCTGAGGGTGAAGATGTGATTGTATGCGAAGATGTTGTCAACCTTACGATGAATGAATCATGTTGGGTGTGTGACTCTAGAGCATCTTACCATGTTACTTCAAAAGTGGAGTATTTTTCATCTTACACTGGTGGTGATTTTGGCATTGTCAAAATGGGGAACAGTCACGTTTCCAAAATAATTGGGAAAGGGGACATCTGTATCCAGACCAACACAGGATGTGAGTTGGTGCTTAAAGATGTCAGACATGTTCCAGATATTAGACTGAATTTAATATCAGTCGGTGCTCTTGATGAAGCTGGTTTCAAGAGCAAGTTTGCTGGCGAAAATGGGAGCTCAGCAAAGGTTCGTTCATCATAGCAAAAGAGATCAAAGAGTCTAGCTTGTATGTGATGCAAGTGACTGTGAAGGAAGCATCAGTAAATGCTGCACAAGATGACTCATCCATTGAGTTATGGCACAAACGGCTTGGTCACATGAGCGAAAAGGGACTTCAATTACTTGGCAAAAGAGGTTGTTTGTCACATCTCATAAATGAACCTCTGTCAAGTTGTGTTCATTGTTTGGCGGGAAAACAACACAGAGTTTTCTTTCAGAAGAATTCCGCAGCAAGGAAACCAGAAGTGTTAGAAGTTGTCTACTCAGATGTGTGCGGTCCCATGTCCACGAAAACGTTAGGCGGTGCCCAATATATGGTGACATTCATTGATGATCACTCCAGAAAAGTGTGGGCTTATGCACTCAAGACCAAAAATGAGGTGTTTAACGTTTTCAAACAGTTTCATCCCTTCACAGAACGAGAAACTGGAAAGAAGCTGAAATGCATTCACACTGACAATGGTGGTGAATATATGGGATCATTTGACGATTACTGCAAATTGCACGGGATCAGGCACGAAAGATCTGTTCCAAAGACTCCTCAACAAAATGGCGTTGCAGAAAGAATGAACCGAACTATCGTGGAGAAGATAAGGTGCATGCTATCACATTCAAAGCTTCCCAAAACATTCTGGGGAGAAGCGATGAATACTGCAGTAAATATCATTAATTTGTCTCCGTCAACACCTCTAAGTGGAGAAGTGTCAAACAGACTATGGACAGGGAAGGACGTCTCGTATAAACATCTAAAGGTGTTTGGATGCAGAGCGTTCGTCCATATTCCTAAAGATGAGAGGTCCAAACTAGACAGCAAAGCTAAGGAATGCATATTCCTCGGATACAGAAGTGATGTATTCGGATATAGGCTTTGGGATCCAGTTGACAAGAAGATTGTCAGAAGCAGAGATGTTGTCTTCTTTGAAGATCAAACCATTGAAGACAAGAAGAAAGATTTGGAGATCACGGAAGAGCATCCAGTAAGAGTTGGTCTGGAGAAATCAACTTTTGACGGGGGAGATGCTGGAAAATCTAGTGATCAAGCAGCTGATGATGTTGACCATGGAGAAACAGAGACTTCTCTTGAATCAGTTGCAGAACCAGAGTTGAGGAGGTCAACAAGAGATTGTCGACCATCAAGGAAATACTCTGTGAACGAGTATGTGATGATAACTGACGGAGATGAACCTGAGTGCTATAAGGAAGCTATGGAGCATCAACAAAAGAAGAACTGGTTGGATGCGATGCAAGATGAGATGAGATCATTGCATGAGAACCATACTTATGAGTTGGTTCAACTTCCAAAGGGGAGAAAGGCACTCAAGAACAAATGGGTATACAGACTCAAAGACGAAAATTCACAACCAAAGTACAAGGCACGACTGGTCGTAAAAGGCTTTGGACAGAAGAAGGGAGTGGACTTTGAGGAAATTTTTTCACCGGTAGTGAAAATGTCATCCATACGAGTGGTACTTGGATTAGCCTCAAGTCTTGATTTGGAGATCGAACAACTCGATGTGAAGACTGCCTTCTTGCACGGTGAATTAGAAGAAGAAATTTACATGGAACAACCAAAAGGGTTCATTGTCAAGGGAAAAGAACATCTGGTATGTAAATTAAAGAAGAGTCTGTATGGATTGAAGCAATCCCCAAGAAAATGGTACAAGAAGTTTGATTTCTTCATAGGAAATCAAGGGTACAAGAAAACTTCTTCAGACCATTGTGTGTTCGTGAAAAAGTTCGCGGATGGTGCATTTATAATCCTCCTACTCTATGTCGACGACATGCTGATTGTGGGTCCAGACAGAGAAAAGATTGTTAAATTGAAGAATGAACTTAACAAGTCTTTTGCCATGAAAGACTTAGGAACGGCGAAACAGATACTTGGGATGAAAATCACTTGTGATAGGAAGAACAGAAAACTATGGCTATCACAAGAGAAGTATATCCAGAAAGTTCTCAGCCGATTCAATATGGATAAAGCGAAGCTGGTCAGTACTCCTCTTGTTAAACATTTCAAGCTTACTTCCAAACAAAGTCCTTCCACTAAAGAAGGAAAAGCAGAAATGCAGAGAATTCCATATGCCTCAGCAGTTGGCAGCTTGATGTATGCTATGGTTTGTACGAGACCTGATATTTTACATTCTGTTGGAGTAGTCAGCCAATTTCTAACAAATCCGGGCAGAGAGCATTGGAATGCAGTGAAGTGGATTTTTAGGTATCTTAAAGGTACTTCTGAATTCAGTTTGTGTCTTAGAAGTGAGAAGCCTTCGTTGGTGGGCTATACTGATGCAGACATGGCTGGAGACATCGACTCCAGAAGATCAACATCATGGTACTTGGTTACATTTGGAGGGGGAGCTGTGTCATGGCAATCTAAACGGCAAAAATCAGTGGCATTGTCTATGACAGAAGATGAGTTTATGGTGACTACAGAAGCTTGTAAAGAAATTTTGTTGATGCAAAAAATTTTGACGGAATTGGGTTACAAACAAGATAAGTATATCTTGTATTGCGACAGTCAAAGTGCTATTCATTTGAGCTAGAACCCGAGCTTTCATTCGAAGTCAAAGCACATAGATATCAAGTATCATTGGATACGGGATGTGTTGGACAACAAGCAAGTGTATCTTGAGAAGATCCACACGGATGACAATGACTCTGACATGATGACGAAGACTCTGCAAAGGAATAAGCACGAATTCTGTAGAAGCTCAGCAGGATTGGAGATACCTTATCATAAATCAGGAGGGAGAGATTTGTGAGGTCCCTCTTTATGATGAGGGACCTCCTCATTTAATTTCTCTTTGAAATTAAATGGGAATAAGAACTAAAAGATGTTCTCGGCACCTACCATCATTTATTGTAAATGTGAAGAAGAAATTTCTTTTTCTTCTTCAGCGGCGCCTACTTCACTTTCTTGCGATCACATTCCTTATTTTAAGGAATGTGTCGCTTCTCATACCTCTATAAATAGAGGCTTGATGAAAGAGTGCAAATCATCCGAAAGCAGAAGAAGAACCAACAACAAGAAGAGTTCTTTTCTGAGAAGAGGGAGAGAGGGTGAGAATTTTTGGAGGGAGAGAAAAGAAAGGTGTGAGAGAAAAATAGGTGTGGTGCTTTTGTGCACGGTGAGAATTCTAAGAGTGGTGATTTCTCTTAGTGAATATTTTCTTGGATATTCAATATCTAGAAAAATATTGTAAATTCCTATTTTTCATAGTGAGATCTTTCTGGACTCGGTCCCCGTGGTTTTTTTCCGATTTGGGTTTCCACGTAAAATTCTCGGTGTTCATTTTTCTCTTACTTCTTGGCCGTTATTATTTTACGGTAGTGGGAAAATATTCCTGGTATTTTTCGGATCGCATCTACTATTATTTCTCGTACCCGCCAAATTTTATTATTATTTTTTCCCAACAGAAAGAACTTTTAACCCCTTCACAGGATCTATGTACCTTTCCCAGAGAGAGACAGAGAAAGAGCCCGGACATTGTACAAAATAAGTCAATTTTATACCGGGTTATAATCAATTTAAACCCGAAATTATAGGATTTTTTTTAAAACATCCCCTAAAGTATCAAATTGAACCAGCTAAATCTCAAAATATCAAACACCTAACAAATCAAACCCTATCGAGCCCTCGATTTTCAAAAATGGGATGACGTTTTCATTTTTTGCCTAAAACGGGGGGCCGATTTAAATTTACCGGGCCCCCATTTTGCCACGTAAGAAACGGGGGTTAATGTGGGGGTGGAAACCCCCCCTTACACGTGTGGTGCACGTGCATTTAAAACGGGGGTCCGTTTCTAGAATTAGACCCATTTTTTGTTATTGGTCACGGGCCAATAGTAATGGATAAAATAGGGGGCCGTTTTTACGGAGACGATCGACCGTTTTACAGTTATTCTTGAAAAACGGTGGACCTTTTTAAAAAACGGCCCCATTTTCAAAAGTAGGGCTCAAAATGAGGGACCGATATCCCGAATGCACCACCCCCTCCCCCTCGACCCAAAATAAAAGAAATTGTCTTCAAATGAAAAGTTGCCCCATCAGAAGCAGGTCCATCACAAGCGCCGCGAGCGGTAACTGGGTATTTGTCGAATGAATTTTGAAACTAGTTGTGTCAAGAGCAGTTTGAGCAGGGTATGTCGAGCCGATCGATGGCTTATGGGAAGACCGTCAATTTTAAAGGTTATGATTCGTTGGAGATCCAGGAGATGTTCAACAGAATCGCCCTGCACGAAGTGTACGGATTGAAGGGCAATAGCTGCGAGATAATTGTTCACTTGTTTTATGCGAACTTGAACGCTACTGAGAGGTCTGGGACGTTGAAGACATACATAATTGGTACAGAGACGGTCACCACTGCAGACGCGATTAATGAAATTATCGGGTTTTTTGCAAGAGGAATGGATGTGGACAGATACTACTACGTCTATCAAGACTGTGAATTTTTCCCATCGGTAGAGGGACTCGTGTTCCTTAGGACAATTCACCGCAATTCCAACATCATCAGGCTCATGAAGCCAAGATCGAAGGACTTGAACCTCAAAACTCGGGTTATTCACAATATGATAATTCACACAATTTTACATCGAAAAGTTAAGCATGAACAGAATGTATTATGATAGCTGTTAAGGGAACTAATCCACCCCTTAATTGATGAAGTGGATTTATAACATTGGGAGAGTTGATCCCATTCCCAAGGGAATCTGGGGATCATGATAGCTGTTAAGGGAACTAATCCACCCCTTAATTTATGAAGTGGATTTATAACATTGGGAGAGTTGATCCCACTCCCAAGGGAGTTAATTTATGAAGTGGATTTATAACATTGGGAGAGTTGATCCCATTCCCAAGGGAATCTGGGGATCATGATAGCTGTTAAGGGAACTAATCCACCCCTTAATTTATGAAGTGGATTTATAACATTGGGAGAGTTGATCCCACTCCCAAGGGAATCTGGGGATCATGATAGCTGTTAAGGGAACTAATCCACCCCTTAATTTATGAAGTGGATTTATAACATTGGGAGAGTTGATCCCATTCCCAAGGGAATCTGGGGATCATGATAGCTGTTAAGGGAACTAATCCACCCCTTAATTTATGAAGTGGATTTATAACATTGGGAGAGTTGATCCCATTCCCAAGGGAATCTGGGGATCATGATAGCTGTTAAGGGAACTAATCCACCCCTTAATTTATGAAGTGGATTTATAACATTGGGAGAGTTGATCCCATTCCCAAGGGAATCTGGGGATCATGATAGCTGTTAAGGGAACTAATCCACCCCTTAATTTATGAAGTGGATTTATTACTTTGGGAGGGTTGATCTCACTCCCAATGGAATGCTGAGATCAGATTACGATGATTGCAAATATAATTGAGACGAGAAAGTAGAAACTGCATGATTAAGATTTACATTTCAACCTTTCATTTCATTATTGCTTCACTTATTTAGCATTAGGCTAATAGATGAGTTTTGTGATGTAGGTGAAGAAGTGACAGCAGGTGATTTCTCTGAGTTTGTCGAGGGATAGGCTGGTTGGAGGAGCACATTCATGCCACGGATCTGGTACTTGATGGGGCGGTTTAACTGATGTAAATTGGTGTGAGGGTTTAGTTGACAATGTTTCAATTTTAAGTATGTTGAGTTTTCATGACAGTTAGAGAGTTGATCCCATTCCCAAGGGAATCTGGGGATCATGATAGCTGTTAAGGGAACTAATCCACCCCTTAATTTATGAAGTGGATTTATAACATTGGGAGAGTTGATCCCATTCCCAAGGGAATCTGGGGATCATGATAGCTGTTAAGGGAACTAATCCACCCCTTAATTTATGAAGTGGATTTATAACATTGGGAGAGTTGATCCCATTCCCAAGGGAATCTGGGGATCATGATAGCTGTTAAGGGAACTAATCCACCCCTTAATTTATGAAGTGGATTTATAACATTGGGAGAGTTGATCCCATTCCCAAGGGAATCTGGGGATCATGATAGCTGTTAAGGGAACTAATCCACCCCTTAATTTATGAAGTGGATTTATAACATTGGGAGAGTTGATCCCATTCCCAAGGGAATCTGGGGATCATGATAGCTGTTAAGGGAACTAATCCACCCCTTAATTTATGAAGTGGATTTATAACATTGGGAGAGTTGATCCCATTTTGTGATCGGGTGGATGTCGTGTGTCAAACCTATCGGATGATGTAGCAGAAGTTTTGTCGTTTAGTCACCGGTGGATGTCGTGTGTTAAACCTACCGGATGATGTGCTCTGTTTGGTTTGTGATTTAAAAGACTTTCTTTTGTCGTTTTGCGATCAGCAGAGGCTAGATGGATGATTCATCCGGCTGACGTCATCGGTAGATGCGAGTAGCAAAACTTGTCGTTTTGCGATCGGCTGAAGCTGGAAGAATGATTCTGCCGGCTGACGTCATCGGTGGGAACCTTCAGTTTCATTTTTACTTTTTGTTGACCTTGTTCAGCGGCAAATGAGTTTGACTTTTATAAATTTTACGTATTTCATGCTTAAGTCTTTATCTCTCTTGGCCGAATTATTTTCTTAATATTTCAACCGTTATTTTCAAATATTACTTTGCAGTCCTGTTAAATTTCTGTTTGCTCAAATGATTTTTTTTCCCCTGCAAGATTTTAAATATTTTTGAGTTTTAGTAAATGTCGAATGTTAACTTTCGAGCGAAGTCTAATATTTGGTCCGAAGTTTCTTAGTTATGTTCGGTGTTATGTGTAACGAACCGGGTTTATATAATTCGGGGCGTTACAGTATGGTATCAGAGACATTCAGTTAAACCGTTCAAAGGATTACTCATCAGTGCCAATCATTGCATGAAAGTACTCCAACGACTGTAAGTGTTTATGTTAGCTTTAGTTATTGAATATTTACGAGGATAGTTAACTTTGCACAGGAAATTAGTAACATGGCTAGATGACCCGGAAGAGGAAGATTACCCAGGGAGGAGATACCAACTCCGAGACATGAGGAAGACTCTAGTGTAATTAGACAGCTGACGGATTTGGTGCGTCAGCAGACTGACATAGTGCAACAACAGTCTGACTAGTTAGGAGTGTTATTGAACCGAGAAGCACAAGGAAGTGCCAACTCGGGTCATGGTAATAAGCAATCAGGGGACAGATTCTGCAGGCTGCAACCGCCCACCTTCGACGGGAAGTCGCCCAACCCGATATTTGCTGAGGAATGACTAAGGAAGATTGAGAGCATGTTTAGGTGTGCCAATGTTGGTGAAAGGGAAAAGGTCACGTTGGCAACGTTTCATCTCTCTGGCGATGTACAACTTTGGTGGGAGACAATTGAGACAACTACCGATGTTTTGGCGATGTCTTGGTCGCAATTTAAGGACATTTTCTATGAGAAATATTTTAGCAGCACTGTTCGATAGAGTTCATGCAACTGAAGCAAATGGGGTCGGTGGCAGAGTACAGCAGACAATTCGAATCCCTGTCAAGATTTGCTGTACATCTTGTACATAAAAATGAAGATAAAGTGTTTCAGTTTATGCAGGGACTGAAGCCAGAAATGTACAGAGGAGTTAAGTTTACAGGTATTAAAGGCTTGTCCTTCAGCGAAGTTGTGTCAACGGCGTTGGAAGTGGAAGAGGCAGAGATGAAGTGTGCTAGAGCGAGAGAAGCCTCACGAAAGTTTAACCAACCACATCAACAGAGTGGAACAAAGAGGCCTAATGAGGGCCAGAGTGGCCAAGGATCTGGAAAAAAGGTACCGGATACTCAGAAGTTTCCTCAGTGACTGAAATGTTCGAAGAATCACCCGGGCGAGTGTAGATTTGGAACGGGTAAGTGATTCAACTGTGAAGAGGTTGGACACTCGAACAAGGATTGCCCAAAGCCCCGGATCATTCGATGTTTCCATTGCAACAAAGTTGGCCATGTCAACAGAGACTGCCCGGCTTTGAAGGGTGGCCCTGCCAGGATTAAGCCAAGAATATTCTCCATGTTAGAGTCGGGAGATGAAGACCAGCCTGTTGTGGTGACAGGTACCATATTAATCAACTCTACACCTGCTTTTACATTAATAGATTATGGTGCAACACATTCGTTCATAGCATCTACGTTTGCTGATAAGTTAGATGTAAAGTTTACCCCTACTGAGCATGTGTATAACGTAGCTTTACCCTCTGGTGAGCGCATGCACTACAATCTTGTGATGCTTGATAGTGTTGTATTGGTAGGGAACCTGAATTTGCCTGCTGATCTCATTATTATAGATATAATGGGATTTGATGTAATCCTAGGGATGAATTGGTTGTTTAGGCATTATGCCACCATCGATTGTAGGACTGGAACAGTTAGTTTCCAACCCCATGGTAGATTGAAACATACCTTCCAAGCTTTGAATAAGTGTAAGGAGATGTCTGCTATGACCTCTATCCATAGTAGACCTTCCCCATGCAGAGAGTATTTGTCCTTCTTGGCCAAGGTCTTAGACACACAACTTGTAGGAAAGGCAAGTCCCCTGGATGTTTTAGTTATCCAAGATTTTCTAGAGGTATTCCTAGATGACCTTCCTTGTTTCTTTGCCTTATATATATATATTATTGTAGAGAAGAAATATGCAAAGAAAATTAAAGAAAGAGAAGACAATAGATGTTAGAAGAGGAAAGAAAATATAAGGCAAAGAAACAAGGAAAATGACAATAAAATAAAAGTGAGAGTGAGTTCTATGGTGGAGCTGAAATTTAGAGGTGATGTTGAGTGCAAAGTGAAGACAATAAAAGTAAAGAAAACCCTTGGTGGATCCGTGGAGCGAACTTACGGTTTAAGCTCCCGGATACACGTTTTTCGTGAGGAAAACGACCACCGTAGGCCGGGGATTTTCGTCCTCGTTCCTACTCCTCAAGGAGAGGTGAGGGAATAGCTAAGAGCTAACCTAGCAACCCAAGCTAGGTTAGCAATGGAGGCTAACTCCTCTTGGTTCAAGGAACCAAGGAAAAATCACCAAAGGAACTTTGGATATTTAGGGGAAATAGTAGTATATTAATTTGGCAAAAGTTTTGAATACATTCACCAATGCTATGCATTTATAGACCCCTAAGGTGGACTTGGGCTTGGCAAGAGTGAAGGAGAGCCATTGGATGAAGAAAAATAATCAATGGCTAAGGTGGAGCTCGGGTAGGCGCGCAGATCAACGGTGGGAGGTTGCTGGCACGCACGCTGATCGACGGTGGGCGCTGCTCCGCGCGCGCGTGCCCGGATCCTGCTGCTGCTGCCCGCGCCAGTTGGCGCTGTCCTGCGCGCCAGCGCGCGCCCAGTTCGACGGTTTGCATTCCCTCCGTGCCAAAAATGCATCAACGGCTCCAAATCATCCAAGTCATGAATCCATGCCCTCACCCACTCATATACCTGCAAAAATATACCTTTAGGAGTGGGCTCTTCTTTGGACCAAGTTTCTCCTTGGGCTCGATTTTGTTGAGGCTTCCTTTTCCTTTGAAATGTTGAATTTTCTTCAACCCAAATCCACCACCTTACATCTAGTCCTAACCATTCAATCTAATGCATGCAATGCAAATTATAAATCCTTACAAAAAAAGGCTAATGTATGCCAATGAGTTTGAAAAAAAATAAAAATTACAATTTCAAGGCCCGGGAAGACAAATTCCCATAGGGCTATCAGCAAGCTCCGTGTGAATGCTCCAGTGGATGACATGGCAAGGTTTCTCCTCATCCTCCTTAGTCGGCTCCCAAGTGAAGTCCATGAGGGACTCGAAACCTGCAAAAAGAGACAAGTCATTAGAACATTGAACGGTTAAATTTTGTGCCCGGGTTTGTGATCTTGTAACGGTCCTCCGAGGCACGTCATCCCCTCCGGGTGGCTGAGGATTTGACCTCAAATCCGTTAGCTCAGCCTCCTCTTCATGTCCCAATTCTCCAATATAAGGGGACAAATCTTGCACGTTGATGGTGGATGATACCCCATAATCGCCAGGTAACTCCAATTTGTAAGCATTGTTATTTATGCGCTCTAAAACGTTAAAGGGGCCTTCAGCTCTAGGTAATAGCTTGGATTGTCTTTTGGCGGGAAACCGTTCTTTCCTAAGGTGTATCCACACCAAATCTCCAACATTGAAAATTACCTCCTTTCGTCCTTTATTCGCATGCTTCGCATAACTGGCGTTATTCTTCTCAATGGTTTGGCGAACCTTTTCATACAACTTTTTCATTTGCTCTGCTTTATTCGCTCCCGAAGGGTTGATTAGGTCCTGGGTTTGAATAGGAATAAGGGACATGGGTGTGTTGCGGGTTAAAGCCATATACTACCTCAAAAGGCGTTTGCTGGGTGGTGGAATGAAGGCTTCGGTTGTAACCGAATTCAATTTGGGGTAACACGATATCCCAATTGGAGAGATTTTTCCCGATGACACTTCGGAGAAGGGTACCCAAGGTCCTATTGACCACTTCCATTTGGCCGTCCGTTTGAGGATGAAAGGATGTACTAAAACAAAGAGTAGTCCCCAATTTCTTCCATAAAGTCTTCCAAAAAGTGCTCAAGAACTTAGTATCGCGGTCAGACACAATAGATTGAGGCACTCCATGGAGCCTAACTATCTCCTTGAAGAAAAGATCGGCTATAGCAGCTGAGTCGTCAGTTTTATTACAGGCGATAAAATGTGTCATTTTGGAGAATCTATCTACCACAACTAAAATAGAATCCTTGTTACGTCCTGTCCGTGGTAGCCCTAAAACAAAATCCATTCTAACTTCCACCCAAGGATGCGTAGGAACTGGTAAGGGAAGGTAAAGTCCTTGGGGTAGAACCTTGCTTTTGGCCTTTTTACACACAATGCACTTTTCAATATAGTGGTGCACGTCCTTCATCATGTGAGGCCAATAGAATTTTTCTTTTAATAATTCTAGGGTATTCTTTTCTCCAAATGTCCAGACAATCCTTCTCCATGAGCTTCTTTAATGAGGCATTGTCTTAGACTGCAATGTGGAATACACAATTTCCCATTCCTTAAGAGGAATCCATCCACAAGACTATATCCTCCTTCAGCCTTATTTTGATAAACTTGATAAGGCAATCCAAAGTCTTTATCGGATGCCTACAAATTTTTGATCCATTCAAATCCGAAAAACCTAACACTTAGTTCCATCAAGAGGATACGTCTTCGAGAGATAGCATCGGCAACGTCATTATCAGATCCTTTCAAATATTTTAAAATGTAGGGGAATCTTTCCAAAAATTTCACCCATTTGGCGTGTCTTTTGTTGAGTTTGTGTTGACTCTTTATATGCTTAAGGGATTGGTGGTCAGAGTGAATCACAAACTCTTTCGAAAGTAGGTAGTGTTGCCAATGTTCGATAGCTCAAATCACCGCATAGAATTCCTTATCGTAAGTCGAGTAGTTCAAAGCAGCTCCTTTTAATTTTTCACTAAAATAAGCAAGAGGCTTGCCATCTTGCATCAATACAGCACCAATGCCAATACCCGAGGCATCACTTTTGATCTCAAAAACCTTATTGAAATCGGGTAGAGCCAAAACAGGTGATTGACAAAGTTTTTCTTTTATCAGGTCGAAGCTACTTTGGCATGCCGGTGACCACTTAAATTCTACTCCTTTCTTGGTAAGATCCGTAATAGGAGCGACTAAAGAACTAAAGTCCTTAATGAACCTCCTATAAAAAGAGGCTAATCCGTGAAAGCTACGGACTTCAGTAATGCTATTAGGAGTTGGCCACTCCTTGATGGCTTTGACTTTATCCTCATCCGCTTCCAAGCCATCCTTCGAAATTATGAAGCCCAAAAAGTAAACATTTTCTTGTCCAAAGGAACATTTGGTCAAATTTCCAAACAATTTAGCTTGACGGAGAGTTTGAAATAATAGCCCGAGATGGTTGACATGTTGTAGAAGGTCGCGACTATACACCAAAATGTCATCGAAATACACGACAACAAATTTCCCAAGGAACTCCTTAAGAACATGGTGCATTAACCGCATGAAGGTGCTCGGGGCATTTGTAAGACCGAATGGCATAACCATCCACTCAAACAATCCGTATTTTTTTTTGAAGGCGGTTTTCCATTCATCACCTTCTTTCATCCGTATTTGGTGATATCCGCTCTTCAAGTCTACTTTGGAAAATATTGAGGCTCCACTCAATTCGTCCAACATATCTTCAAGACGAGGGATAGGATACCTATACTTGATGGTTATTTGGTTGATAGCCCTACTATCAACACACATTCGCATAGAGCCATCCTTTTTCGGTACCAACAAGGTAGGTACGGCGCATGGGCTCATCGACTCTCTTATGTACCCTTTCCCCAATAATTCTTGGACTTGTTCTTGTAGTTCCTTTGCTTCTTCAGGCCTCATCCTATAGGCCGGTCGATTTGGTAGCATAGCTCCAGGCTGGAGGTCGATTTGATGTTCTATTCCTCTAATTGGTTGTAATCTAGGTGGTAGTTCTTCGGGAAAAACATCTTGATAGGACTTAAGTAGGTTTTGGACTGCTGAAGGTATTTCTTCAAGCTCCATAATACGGTCTCTAAATAAATATTAGAATGATAGTTTTTCCTTTTGTTACCGCAGCTCTAAGTCCTTTTTTCTCAAGAGCAGAGTTTCCTTAACCTTTTCTTCCTTCCTAATCGACTCATCATGAGCAATTTGTTCGGGTGTCATAGGAAGTAATTTAATAGTCCTACCGCCAAATTTTAGACTATAATTGTTGAGGAATCCGTCGTGTTGTACCCTTCGATCATAAAGCCATGGTCTTCCAAGTAGAAGATGACTCGCATTCATTGGCACGACATCGCAAAGAACTGCATCTTTATACTTGCCAACAGTGAAATTGACGGTTACTTGCTTTGTCACCTTGATGTCATCCCTATCGTCCAACCATCTTAATTTATACGGTTTAGGGTGACTAGTTGTTTCCAATCCAAGCTTTTTCACCATATCTTGGGAAGCTACATTGACGCAACTTCCTCCATCAATAATCATCGAACAAACTTTGTCCTTGACTGCGCATCTACTTTGAAAAATATTTTCCCTTTGGCAGTCCTCATTAACGTTCTTAGAAACAAGGGTCCTACAAATGACCATTAAAAGTGGTCCGTCTTGAGCAGCACATTCATCCGTATCGTGCTCACTCTCGTCATCTACCTCTTCTTCTTCTTCTTTGTCGAGGTATTGACCTTCGTCATTTTCGCTTTCCCATTCTCCAGTAGATTCTTTAATAACCAGCACTCGACGGTTAGAGCATTCATTTGCGTAATGTCCTTTGCCTAAACATTTGTAGCACTGGACATCACGGGCTCTTTGTGCTTTAGGAGGGTTTGTCTGAGTTTTGTCCGTCGGAGGGGGTTTGTTTTGGTTGAATGGTGTCTTGGGTGGCCAATTACCGTTAACTGGCCTTTTCTCTTCGTTTTTCCATGGAGGTTTAGGTTTATCTTGATCCAAATGCCTAGGTGGAAATTTAGTTGGAAAATTGGTTTTACGCTTTCTTTTGAGTTGTCTTTCCACCGTGAGGGCGAGTTAAATGACCATGTCCATGGTTTGCAATTGTTGTACTTCAACCGCGTCTCCAATATCGCGGTTAAGACCTCGAATGAATCTCGCGATGAGTTGCTCTTGGGGTTCATCAATAGCACAACGCATATTGAGGGTTTTGAATTCCGTGATATACTCATCAACAGAGAGAGAATTTTGTCTAAGGTTATGAAGTTGGTGGAAGAGTTCGTGCTTGTAGTGTCGGGGAACGAACCTTTTGTGCATTTCCTCTTTCATGGAATTCCACGTTGAGACGGGGTATCCTAGTGTACGCATCCTTTGGTTTTTAAGGTTGGACCACCATAATGCGGCGTGGCCCATTAATTCAAGAGAGACGAGTTGAATTTTAACTCGCTCGGAATAGTCGTGACACTCAAAGATTCTCTCTACCTTATCAATCCAATCAAGATACGTGTTTCCATCACATGTCCCATTGAAAGGGGGAATTGTCATCTTGACATTACAGAGGTCTTCGTTGTCCTTACGACGATTAGGTCGGTACTCCTCATCATCTTCCGTCCAAATGTCATCCTCTGAATTAAAATGACGTGGTCTTCTTCTTTGGGGTTCAACCCATTCCTCTTCATCTATGGGTTGTTGAAAAGGCTCTCTACGCCTAGGGCGTTTGGGAATAATCCTAGAGGAGGTCTCTTGAGAAGGGGCACGCTTATGGAATTCTCTACGAGGAGGATTATTCAACATTGTTTGGACTTGTTGGGCGAGGCTATTAACTATGCTTGTTAAGGCATCAATTTGTCCTTGCATGCCTCCTTGTGAGCTAGTCTCACCTTCGTGTCATGTGCTTTCGGGGGGGGGGGGGGGGGGGGGGAGTATCCCTAGCCCGATGTGGTTCTGGTGGGGTGGATCTCGATTGAACCCACTTCGATTAGGCATCGTTAAGTGTTTTGATTTAATTCAATTACTTGCCTAAGTTAAATTTCCTAAATTAGTGAGATGCTTATCTTCTTAATGTCTTAGGTAGTTTTAGGCACTAAGGAATAATTCTTAGCTAAGACAAAAATAAAATAGGGATCATGCTAAAATAGGTAGTCAACTCACAATTTTAGATAAACACTTAACAATAACTAGAGAAATGAATATACTTTTTTTTTTTTAACAATGACTAATCACCACAATTTAAACCAAGTTTTCAACTTTTAATTAAGGTCACTTAGAACAATATTAATAACAACTAATTAAGTCCAAAAACAGAAAATAATAAAATTTAGAACATCATTTTAATCAAGATATCATGCTGAAATTTTAACCCAAATATAGCAGAATTTTCAAGTAATGTCTAGCTCAAATTTGCTAATTTAAACCATGCTTTTGCTACATTCTTGTTAGCCAATTTCTTGCATTCACTTAACAGCAAATATTAAGCAAATTTATGAGCTAAAACATGAACAACATTCAACAAAATAATAGACAAATTTCGAGCTTAACAAAGGAACAAAATCTATGTGATAATTTCAACAATAATCCGATTTTTGATATTAGTAGTTCCAAGTTGATTTGATGTATCAAAATTTCCAGAATATTAGTATAGTGAATAGACAATAACTCAGTGCTAAACAAGGCTAAAATGATAACAAGAGATGCCACAAAAATCGAAACTAGAGAAGCAATAATCCGAAGCAAATATAGTGAAAATTCGGGAAGATTATGCAACAACTATATAACCGGTTTTGCAATTTCCTTAGGTCGATTTTTATGTTTGCTTTACCACCAAAATTTCAGCAGAGTTTTGGCTTAGATTTAGAGGAAAATAAGGACTCAAATAAAGCAAAGAAGAAAGGTAAAACTGTGGCACAAAAAGGAGAAGAAACCGAGAAAAATAAAGGGAAGAAACTAAGAGATTTGAGGCTTTACCTTGTGCGTTTTCTTGTAAGATTGTCCACCATATTTTTTCACATTAGAACAAGCATTAATATAGCAAAAATAATGGTAGCAAGAATAAAAGTTAGATTAGCACAAGTTAGCTCAAGATTAGCACAAATATATAGGAAATTAATGCGGAAAATAAAAGAGCCGCTACCCCGGTTTTGTGTCAACTTTTGGCTATTGCCAAAGACAACTAAAACACATTGGGGAGCCTTGTGGCTCTGATACCACTTGACACGGGGTCCCTTAAAAAAAGGGGCCCGTGTACAACCCACGATTATGCTAGGTTTGTGCTCGGTTGGGTGCAAGTGTACAATATTAGATTAAAGATACAAAAATGCTTATATATATATATAATATATATATATATATTATATATATATATATATATTATATATATTATATATATATTATATATATATATTATTGTAGAGAAGAAATATGCAAAGAAAATTAAAGAAAGAGAAGACAATAGATGTTAGAAGAGGAAAGAAAATATAAGGCAAAGAGACAAGGAAAATGACAATAAAATAAAAGTGAGAGTGGGTGCTATGGTGGAGCTGAAATTTAGAGGTGATGTTGAGTGCAAAGTGAAGACAATAAAAGTAAAGAAAACCCTTGGTGGATCCGTGGAGCGAGCATACGGTTTAAGCTCCCGGATACACGTTTTCCGTGAGGAAAATGACCACCGTAGGCCGGGGATTTTCGTCCTCGTTCCTACTCCCCAAGGAGAGGTGAGGGAATAGCTAAAAGCTAACCTAGCAACCCAAGCTAGGTTAGCAATGGAGGCTAACTCCTCTTGGTTCAAGGAACCAAGGAAAAATCACCAAAGGAACTTTGGATATTTAGGGGCAATAGTAGTATATTAATTTGGCAAAAGTTTTGAATACATTCACCAATGCTATGCATTTATAGACCCCTAAGGTGGACTTGGGCTTTGCAAGAGTGAAGGAGAGCCATTGGATGAAGAAAAATAATCAATGGCTAAGGTGGAGCTCTGGTAGGCGCGCAGATCAACTGTGGGAGGTTGCTGGCACGCGCGCTGATCGACGGTGGGCGCTGCTCCGCGCGCACGTGCCTGGATCCTGCTGCTGCTACCCACGCCAGTTGGCGCTGTCCTGCGCGCCAGCGCACGCCCAGATCGACGGTTTGCATTCCCTCCGTGCCAAAAATGCATCAACGGCTCCAAATCATCCAAGTCATGAATCCATGCCCTCACCCACTCATATACCTGCAAAAATATACCTTTAGGAGTGGGCTCTTCTTTGGACCAAGTTTCTCCTTGGGCTCGATTTTGTTGAGGCTTCCTTTTCCTTTGAAATGTTGAATTTTCTTCAACCCAAATCTACCACCATACATCTAGTCATAACCATTCAATCTAATGCATGCAATGCAAATTATAAATCCTTACAAAAAAAGGCTAATGTATGCCAATGAGTTTGAAAAAAAATAAAAATTACAATTTCAAGGCCCGGGAAGACAAATTCCCATAGGGCTATCAGCAAGCTCCGCGCGAATGCTCTAGTGGATGACATGGCAAGGTTTCTCCTTATTCTCCTTAGTCAGCCCCCAAGTGAAGTCCATGAGGGACTTGAAACCTGCAAAAAGAGACAAGTCATTAGAACATTGAACGGTTAAATTTTGTGCCCGGGCTTGTGATCTTGTAACGGGCCTCCGAGGCACGTCAAAAAGAAAGATGGAACAATGCGTATGTGCATTGATTATAGGGAATTGAATAAGTTAACTGTCAAGAACAAGTATCCATTGCCAAGAATTGATGACTTATTCGATCAGCTCAAGGGTGCACGAGTTTTCTCTAAGATTGACCTGAGGTCAGGTTACTACCAATTGAAAGTCAAGCCTGAAGATATTCCTAAGACAGCCTTTCGTACAAGATATGGACATTATGAGTTTTTGGTTATGTTCTTTGGATTGACAAACGCACCAGCAGCCTTTATGGATCTCATGAATAGAGTATTTCATGACTATTTGGATAAATTTGTCATAGTATTTATCGACGACATTCTGATCTACTCACATACCAAGGAGGAGCATGCAAAACACTTGAGCTTGGTGTTAGGATTACTGAGGCAGCACCAACTTTATGCCAAGTTTTCCAAGTGTGTGTTTTGGCTGGACCAAGTTTACTTTTTAGGACACGTTATTTCAGGAAGTGGAATATCTGTCGACCCAGCCAAGGTCCAAGCGGTTAAGGAGTGGCCCCAACCGAAGAGTGCTACTGATATTCGAAGCTTCCTTGGATTGGCTGGGTATTACAGGAAATTTATTGAAGGATTCTCAAAGATTGCAACACCCCTCACTCGACTAACTAGAAAGAACGTGAAATATGCGTGGACCGAGGATTGTGAACATAGTTTTCAGACCTTGAAACAGAAACTGACCAATGCTCCAATTCTGACCCTTCCTGTCGATAATGGTAAGTTTAGCATTTATTGTGATGCTTCCAAAATTGGACTAGGTTGCGTGCTGATGCAGGATGGTAAAGTAATAGCTTATGCCTCTAGACAGTTGAAAACTCATGAGAAGAATTACCCTACGCATGACTTAGAATTAGCTGCGGTGGTTTTTGCACTAAAGATTTGGAGACATTACTTGTATGGTCAGTCTTGTGAGATATTTTCAGACCACAAAAGTCTGAAGTATATTTTCACACAGAAAGAATTGAACATGAGGCAACGTCGATGGTTGGAGTTTGTCAAGGATTATGATTTTGAGATAAAATATCATCCTGGCAAGGCAAATGTAGTGGCAGATGCCTTAAGTAGAGTGACAACATCAGCCCCAACAATGATTTTAGACATGCCACTAGCTTTAGAGTCAGAATTCCAAAAGTTTAACTTAGAAGCTGTGTACAGTATATCAGTCATACTTTCTACCATATCCTTGAGACCTACTATTCTTGAAAGAATCAAGGAAGCCCAGGCAACTGATGAAGAGTGCAGTAAGTACAGATTAAGCCTTGAATCTACTGTCAATTCAGATTTCAACTATTCCGATGAAGGGATCCTTAAATTTAGAAATAGATGGTTTTTTCCTACCATTAAAGAACTTCGAGATGAGATTCTTTCAGAAGCACACTCTTCCAGGTTCTCTGTTCACCCTGGGAGTACAAAGATGTACAAGGATCTTAAGCAGCATTATTGGTGGCCAGGTATGAAACGAAGTGTGGCAAAATATGTAGGATTGTGTTTGTGTTGCCAGCAGATTAAGGCCGAGCATCAGAGACCCTCTAGAACAATGCAACCTTTACCAGTTCCTGAATGGAAATGGGAACAAATAGCGATGGACTGGGATATGATGCAATTTGGGTGATAGTTGATCGTTTAACCAAGTCTGCCCACTTTCTGCCAATAAGAATGACTTACTCGATGGATTAGCTTGCTGAGTTGTATGTGCATGAAGTTGTTAGACTGCAAGGAATTCCAAGCACTATAGTTTCAGACCGAGACTCTAGATTTACTTCTAAGTTTTGGAAAAGTTTGCACAAGGCTATGGGAACACAGCTTAGTTTTAGCACAACTTTTCACCCTCAAACAGATGGACAGTCCGAAAGAACCATCCAAACACTAGAAGATATGCTTCGTGCATGCACATTGGATTTTCAATGTTCTTGGAGCAAGTATCTATCCTTAGTAGAATTCTCTTACAACAACAGTTTTCAGGCAACCATAGGAATGGCACCGTATGAAGCATTGTATGGACGAAAATACAGATCACCTTTGTACTGGGATGAAGTTGGTGAAGCACAGTTGCTTGGTCCTGGCATTGTGCAACAAACTGTTGAGAAGGTTGCCCTCATCCGACAGAGAATTTTGGCAGCTCAGAGTCGACAGAAAAGCTATGCAGATTGCAGGCGTAGAGAATTGGAATTTGTGATAGGTGATGAAGTTTTTCTCAAGGTGTCACCATTCAAAGGAGTTGTGAGGTTTGGGAAGAGAGGGAAGTTGAACCCCAGGTTTATTGGACCATTCTCAATCTTGAAAAGGATTGGGAAGACAGCCTACTAGTTACAACTACCAACCTCTATGGAAGGAATCCATAATGTGTTCCATGTTTCCACGTTGAAGAAGTGTGTACGAGATCCATCTCAGATTGTGGAACAACAGAGTATTGAGGTTCATCCTACCCTTACATATGAAGAGAAACCGGTAAGGATCTTAGACTATGCAGTGAAGGTATTGCGCAACAAAGAGGTTCCACTGGTGAAAGTCTTATGGCACAACCAGAATCTAGAGGAGACAACCTGGGAGCGCCAGCAAGACATGATGAACCAACATCCAGAATTATTCAAGTACTGAATTTTGAGGACAAAATTCTTTTAAGGAGGGTAGATTGTAACACCCGGTTTCTTTTAATCGATTTACCTTTTTTTTTCAGAGAATGTTTTAAAATTGAAATTTGGGTGATTTAGTGATTAGGTTAATAAGTGAATGAGTAAGGACAAAATGGTAAATTGCAATTTATTGTGGATAACGTATTTAAGGGAGGGTTTAATGAGGTTTAGCCGCCACTGTTCCCTCATTTTCCTTTCTCGGTATTCAGCTCAAGCTCATCAGAGCTCCAGGCGATTTTTCCTCTGACTTCTCCAGTGATTTCTCCGACTTAGGTGAGTTCCTTTATTTTCCTTATGACTTGACGGTTAGATAGCAGAGGAAGTGCAATGTATGTGTTTTGGGAGTGTTGTGAATGAGTGTAGTTTTGGGTTTAGTGTAGAATCGGGAATGCACAAAGATCTAAGCTTCCAAACTAATTTCCTTAGACTCCTGGATAGTTTAGAATAAAGTATAACTAATACACTGTCTATGGTTTTAGGTTTGAGCAAAACCCGAAGTGGTTAGCCACCAAACAATTCCCAGGAATCCAGGTAAGTAAAGTATGTTTGTGCCTTCGGGCCTACATCACAAAACAGTAGGTTTTCTGCATGTTGAATGTTTTAGTATTGGTCATGCATCATGTTTTGAAAGATTACGAAAATGAATTTACAGGGAAAGAAAAGTTAAGCATGAACAGAATGTATTATTATAGCTGTTAAGGGAACTAATCCACCCCTTAATTGATGAAGTGGATTTATAACATTGAGAGAGTTGATCCCACTCCCAAGGGAATCTGGGGATCATGATAGCTGTTAAGGGAACTAATCCACCCCTTAATTTATGAAGTGGATTTATAACATTGGGAGAGTTGATCCCACTCCCAAGGGAATCTGGGGATCATGATAGCTGTTAAGGGAACTAATCTACCCCTTAATTTATGAAGTGGATTTATTACTTTGGGAGGGTTGATCTCATTCCCAATGGAATGCTGAGATCAGATTACGATGATTGCAAATGTAACTGAGACGAGAAAGTAGAAACTGCATGATTAAGATTTACATTTCAACCTTTCATTTCATTATTGCTTCACTTATTTAGCATTAGTCTAATAGATGAGTTTTGTGATGTAGGTGAAGAAGTGACAGCAGGTGATTTCTCTGAGTTTGTCGAGGGATAGGCTAGTTGGAGGAGCACATTCATGCCAAGGATCTGGTACTTGATGGGGCGATTTAACTGATGTCAGTTGGTGTGAGGGTTTAGTTGACAATGTTTCAATTTTAAGTATGTTGAGTTTTCATGACAGTAGTGGTTTCAATGCTTTGAATACGTTTTTTTTTTGAGATTTTCTGATAATAGTATTCTGTTGAGTTTTGAATGTTGGTTTTCACTGGATTTGAGTAATGCAATGTTTTGAATTGTTTCTGAATGGTTTCAGCGAAGTAAGCAAATTCCTTTCTGTAGTAGAGTCGTGTTTGTATAGCAAGGAGTAGTTGAAATGTCGCTCTGTTCTCTATCGGTAGATGATGTCTATCGGTAGATGATGAGTTGTTGTTCTGTTGTCTATCGGAAGATGTCTTCAGTAAAGTCATCGGATGATGTCTTTAGAGGAAGCCATCGGAAGATATAAGTAGAAAATTGTCATTTTGTGATCGGGTGGATGTCGTGTGTCAAACCTATTGGATGATGTAGCAGAAGTTTTGTCGTTTAGTCACCGGTGGATGTCGCGTGTTAAACCTACCGGATGATGTGCTCTTTTTGTTTTGTTATTTAAAAGACTTTCTTTTGTCGTTTTGCGATCGGCAGAGGCTGGATGGATGATTCATCCGGCTGACGTCATCGGTAGATGCGAGTAGCAAAACTCGTCGTTTTGCTATCGGCTGAAGCTGGAAGAATGATTCTGCCGGCTGACGTCATCGGTGGGAACCTTCAGTTTCATTTTTACTTTTTGTTTACCTTGTTCAGCGGCAGATGAGTTTGACTTTTATAAATTTTAAGTATTTCATGCTTAAGTCTTCATCTCTCTTGGCCGAATTATTTTCTTAATATTTCAACCATTATTTTCAAATATTGCTTCGCAGTCTTGTTAAATTTCTGTTTGCTCAAATGATTTTTTTTCCGCTGCAAGATTTTAAATATTTTTGAGTATTAGTAAATGTCGAATGTTGACTTTCGAGCGAAGTCTAATATTTGGTCCGAAGTTTCTTAGTTATGTTCGGTGTTATGTGTAACGAACCGGGTTTATATAATTCGGGGCATTACAGTATTTGATAGGCTTCATTTGACTCGGATGAACCTAGTCGAAGTCGACGAGACTTAGGTGTTCAAGTTCGATTAGGGGGCCTCCACATCAGCCGGCGATGTTCCTATAGAGGATGTCATGGCACGACCATATTCCCCTCAGGAGGCCCCCAGGAGGCTACTGGGTGGGAGAGGATGGACTAGAGATTGGCCATTATGGAGCAGAGGATGGAGGAAAGGTGGGATAGGATGGACCAAAGGTTGGCCATGATGGAGCAGAGGATGGAGGAGAGATGGGTTATGAGGGACCAGAGAATGGAGTTTCTCACGAATAGAATGGATGAGGTCAGGTTGGCAGAGATGGAGCTCAGTGTCAATGTCTCGCATTGGATGGCTGACACTGATGACAATGTCCTACCACCCTAGTTTAGTTTTGTTTTGTTTTTAATTTTTTTGTACTATACTTTTTGTTTGTACCATACTTTCTGTATAGTTGTACTTTACTAAACGCTTTTACTAGATGGTTGAACATAATAATTATCTGGATCTGGCTGTTGGGTATACAATTGTCATTTAAATATGTATGAATTGTTTGAAGATAATGATGGAAGAGTCATAAAACAAACGTAACTCTCCATATTTTTTCAATTTTATCTCACTAAATTACACATTATAATATAGAGTAATAACCAATTTAAATCTCATAGGATGTACTTGAAAGTTTTACCAAATATTTACCACATCACGGGAATATAATCTTGAAATTTTCTTGATTTTCTAACACTTGTACAATTTATTGTAATTTTAGTTAATTATTTTATAAAATAGACGTAAAATAATTATAATAAATCATACAAGTGGTAGAAAATAACAAAAATTTTCAGATTATCTTTCATGATGAGGTAAACATGTGACAAAATTTTCAAATAAATCTAATATTGTTTGGTATTTTTTTAAAGGGTTAAAATCACTTTAACCCTCGAATATGGGTTTTAAAAAAAAACTCTCAAAGTATGTTATGATAAACAAAAACCTTAAACTATAAAAAATTTATAAAAAAAATCTCTGGCAGTTGATGCAACGCACGTGCACGTATGATGAATGTTCGTAGAACGGTTTGTCATGTTCTTAGAACGGTTCCCCATTCTAAGAACACACGGGGGTGTTCACCCTCAAACGGTCTCTCGTTCTGCGTTAATATATAAGCAGACAACCCCGTTTTCTTCAGAAAATCCGACCTTTCTCTTGTCCAAACCCTCATATTTGTGCGTTTTATTGCCAAAATCATCAGATCCGACCATTTTTTGTCAAAATCTATGAAAAACCTTCGAGGAAATCCCAAAACCGAGCCAAAAACCTAAGCCTAAACTGAAAATCACAAAATATTGAGGGTTTTTAGCGAAAATCTCTAAACTGAGGGTTTTTTCGCGTTGAAAATCCTCAAATTCGCTCTGTTTTCTAGCCGAAAATCCAAAAAAACTGAAAAACTAAAAATTAAAAAAAAAAACCTCGAACCCAAAAATGCACCCCCAAGAACCTTTATTGGTCGAAAGGTTCCCCGAATGTCAAAAGGTGGCCCATCAAACTGTGCGCCGGATCAAGTGTCTTAATCGCCCTCTGATTATTTGTCAATGGATTTTCGTAACCAGGGGTGTAAGGAACAGTTCGAGCGGGATACGGCAATCCGCTCGATCATTTATGGGAAGACTGCCAACTTTAGGGATTGGGAGTCTTTGGAGATCAAAGAGATGTTTGACCACATCTCCTTGCACGGGGTGTACAACGTGAGAGACGATAGCTGCGATAGTATTGTTCGCCTTTCTTATGCGAACACGGTTAGTACCGGGAGGTCAGGGCGGTTGAGGACGTACCTATTCGGTACAGAAATTGACGTCTCTCCAGTTGTTATCAACAAATTGCTAGGATTTGAGGATGAGAATGCAATATGATACTATCACAGTTCCCGGAGTGTGATTTTGCCAGAACAACAGAGAGACTAGAGTTCCTTAGGCGAATCCACTGCAATTCGAGCATTGCAGGGTTCGTGAAGCCGAGATCGTAGACTCTGAAAGTCAAAGCTCGGGTGGTACAAAACCTGATCAGACACACCATCCTGCCGAGGGATGGTCATAGAGATCTCGTCAGCTAGATGGATCTATACGTCACAGAGAAGCTCTACAACGGCACGATGTTCGACCCAGGATACATGGTTATAGGTCACATGCTTGAGATCGGGCGAACCAAGAATAAGAATATGTCATTTGGGACTTTGATTTGGAAGATTGTCCAACGATGTCAGCTTCAGGTTCCCAGTTGAGAGCAGATGAGATCACAAAGATTTGTCGATGTATTTGACATGACCCATTTGACTCGGATGAGCCTAGTCAAAGTTGACTGGTCGTGGATGCTCAAGTGCACGTGTCGCTAACGAAGTAATAGAGTAAATGCAAGTTGATCTCACAAGGATATTTTTAACCAAATTAATTTTGCTATAAAAATAAAAGTGAGAATATTGAAAATAGATGAAAGTATTGAAATTAAATAAATAGTACAGAATGATGAAGTAAAATTACTCGAAATTAATAAGACTAAAAATGGAGATGAATTAAAAAGGTAAATATGGTAAAAGTCTTGGTTATGGTTGATTTCCTCATTACATGCATTTACTACTAATGCTACAACATTAGTCACAGAACAGCAAGAATTCATAATATTTCTAGGGTTCCGTCGAATTACCTAGATAAATTCGTTTCAGAATTTTCTTTTAGACTTTGAAAAGATAAAAACTTAATCTGAATTTTCGTGTAAACCTATTCTTAATACCAAATAAATTAATGTTAGCTACTTTGCAACAATTTTAATTTATTCAATTACTCATGCATCTTCAATTCCTATTTACCTATCGATACAATAGGAATATGTGAAATCAAAATTGTCTATCGACACAATTTGAATTATGCAATCAAAAGTATGAGAAATCGTGCAATGAAAAATACGTAGCATTCATAAATCAGAATAAAAACGTGTAAAGAGTACTATCTTGCTTAACCAAGATAAAAAGTTTAGCCTAAAATCGTCATAATAAAATTAAAAGCAATAATATTCATAAAAACTTCAACAGTAGAAGATAAAAAGAAGAAGAAGTGAAGTCTTTGGTCTCCAGCCGCAGACCATTTTTTCCTCTGTTCCACGATTGTTTCTTTCTTCGTCAGGAAATCGTTCCCTCCAGATCTCCCCTGGTCTGTCTGCGTAAGTCAGTCGTTCCCTCCAGATCTCCCCCTCTTTGTTCTATGTGCCTGCTCTTCTTTTCTCTCTCTCCCCTCCAGATTTTCTTTAATTTGTTTGCTTGATTGTCACCTCCTCTCTCTCTTCTTAATATTCTCAATCATTTTACAGCAGTGTTTCCTTGATTTAAGTCCTTTATTTTTTGTAACAATTATCTTCTTGATTTGCTATCTCTCTCTTCATAATCTTCAACCTTCGATTTTCCCGCTATTAACTTTGCATTCAAATAAGAAAATATAAAATTTGAATTAATGTTAGAAATCTGCTTTTAATATAGAATATGCTTGAAATATATTAAATTTAATCAAGGCATTGATGCTGCAGCATTATGTAGCAATTATAGTAAATCCTACTAATTTCTTCTTACATTCACTCAATTCATATGAGTTCTATCAATTAATTACCGTATAAAATAACTCTAATTTAAGAGTTATCAGTTAGTTCGAATCTAACCTCAATTTTTGTTACTTTTTTGTTTAGTTTCCATTGCTTTTGTTGGAATAGGATTTCGAGTTGAAACTTAATCTTTGGTTGTTTCTAGTTTACGCAAGTCGATCTTTGATTTACGTTAGGTTTTAAATTGATTGATGGAAAAACTTGATAGAAATTTCAATTCCAATGGTGAAAATGATTTGGATGGGCGCTTTGATGTCTCTATGATCAACTATATTGGCCTTTCTTGAGGTCGATCGTGTCTCAGATAGGTCGGCCAACTCATGGGTCTAATCTACTGCTCGAAGAGTTCAGTCGATCGAACCTTGTTATTAGGTGGTCGACCATATGTTGTCAGCAAGTTGACCACATGACATCATCAGTTTACCATGTGATTGGCGTCAGGCCAACCGCTATCTTGGTTTCCGCTCAATCACACCTAATTTTCTAGTTGACTACAATGTTGTTCTTGTTGACCACTCATTGCCCATTAGCGACTGCACATGACTACAGTTTGCATCCGTTTGTCATGTCATTTTTATTTGGTTTCCTATTCCCAATAAAACCTAACCATTATCTCTAAGGTTTTTTATGGGATTACAATGTTGGTATTGTAGTATGTTTAGAAGAGTTTTTGGAGTTTCCATGTGATTGGCGTCAGGTCAACCGCTATATTCTCATGCATCTTGTTCTAATAGTAGGAAGACCCCGTCAAGATAATGGTTTCTTAATTATATGCATACATTCATCATGGTTTTCAAACTTCATTATTTGTGATAAATTAGATAGAAAAACTTTAGTTCTTATACTATATCTACACCAGTTTGACACGTTTACTTTCGACATGTATAATATTTTGTTTGATGTTCTGAACATAGTTTTTAAACTGTATTGGGCCCGTGATTTAGGCCATTTATTTGATATGTCCTTCTATTGAGCTAGAAGGTGCTTGTTTGTTATGCACTTTACATATTGAGCAGCTTTCAATATTGTGTCATGGTGAAAAATCCTACATCTAGCTAGGATGTTCATTTACGTTACAGTTTGTATCCTGACAGTCGTTTTTTATACGGGCATTGCACCACAATTGGATACAGAAATCTCTAGATGTAAGCTATTGCCAACTTTGGAGGAGCTCAAGTGCAAAAGTGACCTAGCAAGGCCTCATTTAACTCCAAGGGAGCTGCTCCTTAATATATTCCTCCCCTTCATAGTCTGCTGAAGGAGGAGTTGTTTCCCCGACCAAAAAATTCCTACATTAACATCATCGAGTTACAGGGTCAGATTGATACATAAAGGGTGACTGTTTTGGTTGTGAAGAACAGTCTCCACCTCAAGATAATGTTCTCATCCCTACATTGGATGCTATCGTATTCCCAGATCAGCTATTGTGAAGTCCCTCCTTTATGATGAGGGACCTCCTCATTTAATTTTTCATTAAAAAACTAGAGAATGAGAAGAAGACCACCTTCTTTCGGTGCCTACTACAAACATCTCATTTAATGAGATGTTGAAAATGAAAAAGAAGAAGGACCACCTTCTTTCGGTGCCTACAACAAACATCTCATTTAATGAGATATTGAAAATGAAAAAGAAGAAGGTTTCGGCGCCTTCAACTGCGGCAGTTCACATTCCTTATTTTAAGGAATGTGTTCCTTCAGACACTATAAATAGAGCCCGAAGGAACTTCGAAGAGTATCCGAAGGGAAGTAAAATCTTCTATTGAATGGAGTGAAGAGGAAGAGAAACATAGTGAAGATTATTTTTTAGGGAGAGAAAATGTAATATCCGGCTTGTACGGATTTTTGAATATATTATATTATATTACTATTTTATTATTTAATGGCATTTTAGTAAATATGTCAAATCAAATCAGTTTCGCAAATGGAAAGCGTCATTACGATCCTAACGATTAATAGGAATTTTAAGGAAATTCTGGGAATTTTCGGAGATTAAATGCTATATTCCGAGTAATTACCTTTATCGTAATGTAAATGACGTTTTAGTAAAAATAGTAAACGATGTCCAAATCGCGAACGGATACTTTCGTTAAACCTCAAATAATAAGTTAGACCTATGGGTGAAGTATGGAAGTTTGGAGAAGTCGAATGGTTGGACGATTAACGAACCGAAAGACGAAATCAATATAAAAACTAAAGAAGGGCAAAAGTGTCATTTAGTATTTTAATTTAATTATTTTCTATTAAACCAAAAACCTCTTCACGATTTTCATCAGAAAATCAAAAGCTCCAGAGAAGAAAAAAAAAGGGAGAAACCTCACGGCCGTGCGACGAATCCGGCGATCCGACCTCCGATTCGCGTCCCGTTCGCTTCGTTTCCTTCACGTTTCTTTCTCCAATCGACGTTCCCAGTAAGTCTCTATAGTTTTAGAACGTTAAATCGTTAGTTTCGTAACGTTTTAGATAATTAGGGTTTTGATTTAATTTCGATTAAAAACGAGATCTAGGGCTCGTAATCGATAGGTTGTCAATGATTAAGTAAATATTGAACGTGTTGGACGTATTTGGACGAATCTAATCGATTTAGGAAAAATGTTAGAATTTACGAAATTTCGAGATTTTTGAATAAACTCGTTTAACGTAAATCCTTGTAAATTGCTTAGGTAAACAGTGCTCGTGGACGGGTTTAAGCTGCTTTGGACGCGAGGTAAGTTCTCGTGATTTTCTTTGGCCAAATCGTCCTACACCGTACATCGTGTCGTCTCGAGGCGTTTGGGAGATGCCTTTAGTTAGTTTTGCTCGGTTTGGGTAGCTAGGTCTTAGGAGTTTATAGTTTACGTTTTTAAAGTCCCGATGGTCTATGTGTTGCTTGTTTATTGTATGATATTGAACTGTTCACGTATCACGTGGTTTTTAAAGAAAAGCATGAAAACGAATTTCCGCACAGAGTTTTAAAGATAACGTAAAGCATAGCATCGGCCGAAAGGCTTACAGTGCACGGCCGACAAAGGCTTACACCGAAAGGCTTACAGTTCACGGCCGAAAGGCTTACAGTTCACGGCCGAAAGGCTTACAGTTCACGGCCGAAAGGCTTACAGTTCACGGCCGAAAGGCTTACAGTTCACGGCCGAAAGGCTTACAGTTCACGGCCGAAAGGCTTACAGTTCACGGCCGAAAGGCTTACAGTTCACGGCCGAAAGGCTTACAGTTCACGGCCGAAAGGCTTACAGTTCACGGCCGAAAGGCTTACAGTTCACGGCCGAAAGGCTTACAGTTCACGGCCGAAAGGCTTACAGTTCACGGCCGAAAGGCTTACAGTTCACGGCCGAAAGGCTTACAGTTCACGGCCGAAAGGCTTACAGTTCACGGCCGAAAGGCTTACAGTTCACGGCCGAAAGGCTTACAGTTCACGGCCGAAAGGCTTACAGTTCACGGCCGAAAGGCTTACAGTTCACGGCCGAAAGGCTTACAGTTCACGGCCGAAAGGCTTACAGTTCACGGCCGAAAGGCTTACAGTTCACGGCCGAAAGGCTTACAGTTCACGGCCGAAAGGCTTACAGTTCACGGCCGAAAGGCTTACAGTTCACGGCCGAAAGGCTTACAGTTCACGGCCGAAAGGCTTACAGTTCACGGCCGAAAGGCTTACAGTTCACGGCCGAAAGGCTTACAGTTCACGGCCGAAAGGCTTACAGTTCACGGCCGAAAGGCTTACAGTTCACGGCCGAAAGGCTTACAGTTCACGGCCGAAAGGCTTACAGTTCACGGCCGAAAGGCTTACAGTTCACGGCCGAAAGGCTTACAGTTCACGGCCGAAAGGCTTACAGTTCACGGCCGAAAGGCTTACAGTTCACGGCCGAAAGGCTTACAGTTCACGGCCGAAAGGCTTACAGTTCACGGCCGAAAGGCTTACAGTTCACGGCCGAAAGGCTTACAGTTCACGGCCGAAAGGCTTACAGTTCACGGCCGAAAGGCTTACAGTTCACGGCCGAAAGGCTTACAGTTCACGGCCGAAAGGCTTACAGTTCACGGCCGAAAGGCTTACAGTTCACGGCCGAAAGGCTTACAGTTCACGGCCGAAAGGCTTACAGTTCACGGCCGAAAGGCTTACAGTTCACGGCCGAAAGGCTTACAGTTCACGGCCGAAAGGCTTACAGTTCACGGCCGAAAGGCTTACAGTTCACGGCCGAAAGGCTTACAGTTCACGGCCGAAAGGCTTACAGTTCACGGCCGAAAGGCTTACAGTTCACGGCCGAAAGGCTTACAGTTCACGGCCGAAAGGCTTACAGTTCACGGCCGAAAGGCTTACAGTTCACGGCCGAAAGGCTTACAGTTCACGGCCGAAAGGCTTACAGTTCACGGCCGAAAGGCTTACAGTTCACGGCCGAAAGGCTTACAGTTCACGGCCGAAAGGCTTACAGTTCACGGCCGAAAGGCTTACAGTTCACGGCCGAAAGGCTTACAGTTCACGGCCGAAAGGCTTACAGTTCACGGCCGAAAGGCTTACAGTTCACGGCCGAAAGGCTTACAGTTCACGGCCGAAAGGCTTACAGTTCACGGCCGAAAGGCTTACAGTTCACGGCCGAAAGGCTTACAGTTCACGGCCGAAAGGCTTACAGTTCACGGCCGAAAGGCTTACAGTTCACGGCCGAAAGGCTTACAGTTCACGGCCGAAAGGCTTACAGTTCACGGCCGAAAGGCTTACAGTTCACGGCCGAAAGGCTTACAGTTCACGGCCGAAAGGCTTACAGTTCACGGCCGAAAGGCTTACAGTTCACGGCCGAAAGGCTTACAGTTCACGGCCGAAAGGCTTACAGTTCACGGCCGAAAGGCTTACAGTTCACGGCCGAAAGGCTTACAGTTCACGGCCGAAAGGCTTACAGTTCACGGCCGAAAGGCTTACAGTTCACGGCCGAAAGGCTTACAGTTCACGGCCGAAAGGCTTACAGTTCACGGCCGAAAGGCTTACAGTTCACGGCCGAAAGGCTTACAGTTCACGGCCGAAAGGCTTACAGTTCACGCTGGAAAGAGTAGTCCGCCGCTGGACTGAGCTCTCTCTGGTTAGAGGGTATAGGATCTCGGTGACACCTACAGAGCATAGCATAGAAAGATAAAATAAAGCATGATTTATCGAACTCATAGCACAGCATGCATCGCATTTACCAGGGCTTACTGAGATTTATCTCATAGTGTGTTTATGTATGGTGTAGGTGACATAGACTACGAGATACCAGGTGAGGACGACGTTCCTCCACCTGAGGCATAGCTCAGTTGACGGATGATGGCTGCGGTGGTGCGCTGGCGCAGTCGAGGCTTACACGACCCGTGGGGATAGTATGTATAGATTTTGGAATGTTTTGGGACAAGGATAGAATATGTATAGGATGTTTAGATAATGACACTTGTTTGAAATTCTGGAATGTTGGTTTTAAATTGTATTTTAACGTTATATAGAAATGTTTTGACACGTATAGGGTGTTACGGATAATCTCGTTTTTTTTAGATACGTCCACGCAGTTGGATTTCGCAAAGTCCGGCTGCGAGTTGGTTGAATATAGGATATATTATATTTCGAGTTCATTGTAGTTAATAAGGAAAAATTGGTAGAAACAGAGGATGTTGCTCTCTGGAATCGAATTCCAGAGAGCTATAATTAAGGATGTTGCTCTCTGGAATTTGAGATTCCAGAGTGTTAAGTATAGACGAATAGAGAGAAAGAAGCAGTGAAGGACAGCGACCAGGCGCGAAGGGCGTGATCGCTGACAGCGATCGAGCACTGTGCGCGAGATCGCTGCCAGCGATCGGGCGCTGTTGCGCTTCGCTCGGCAGCGATCGAGCGCTACGCTTGGCAGCGTTCGGGCGCTGCAAGCGTAGCGCACGACAGCGATCGAGCGCTGTAAGTAACAGCGTTCGATCCCTGTCTCCTGTCTTGGCAGAATTCCAGTTTTTCCCTCCCGTTTATTCCTTCTGTTTATTTTAGTTTTAATTTGATTTTAATTAATTATTTTAAATTGTTTTAAAGATTTATTTAAATTGATTTAAAGGTTAGATTTAAATTCCGATTTCGATTCTGGTTTCGATTTCGGTTTAACTTCCACTTAAAGTTTAATTAAATTTATTAGGATAAAAAAAAAATAGTACGGGAAATACGGGTACAGTTTTAGGGGTGTTACAGTTATGGTATCAAAGCCCCCGGGTTTTAAAATCGGTTCTGTAGACTGCTCGACTGCACAGCCACTACGCGGACATCCTCCATCAACTGTAAGTATGTTTATAGCTTTATTTGATTTCTAGTTTCTTAGCCTATTTGTTTTAATTTTTATATAGGAGTTATATAGCTATGGTGCGTCCACGAAACGATCGAGACGACCGTGATGATACGATTAGCACGCTTAAGGATTTTATCGCCCAGCAGTCTCAGCATATGGAGAGACAGGCTGAGCAGATGGCTAGACAATCCGAGCAGCTGGGCATTATGATTGACAGAGAGGGCACTAGAGCCCGAGAGCCAGCCATTCCGGTTAATCACGGGATGGAGAGATTCCAGAAGCTCCAGCCCCCCGTATTCAACGGGCAGTCTACGGATCCCTCTTCGGCTGAAGAGTGGATTCGTACTATGGAGGATATGTTGGGATACGCGAGCATCGAGGACGGACAGAAGGTAGCGTTGGTGACCTACCACCTAGCCTTGGATGCCAGATTTTGGTGGGATTCAGTGAAGTCAGCCACCGATGTGACTCTTATGAGCTGGGACAGATTCAGAGAGTTATTCTACGACAAGTATTTCAGTCATACCGTTCGCGAGGCGAAGATGATGGAGTTTATGCAGTTGAGACAGACTGCTTCTATTCCCGAGTACGTCAGGAGGTTTGAGGCGTTATCTCGGTTCGCACCGCGTCAGGTTGGCATCAACGAGGACAAGGTACGGAGGTTTTTACAGGGGCTTAGTCGAGAGTTCCGTATGCGCCTTACTATATCGGGGCTACGGAATGTATCCTATGATGACATCGTGGCCAGGGCGCTAGACATTGAGGCAGTTGATGTGGATACTGTCAGATCGAGGGAGCCATCCAAGGGCTTCTTCCGTGAGATCTACCCTCAGGTCAGGGGTAAGGGCTGGCAACCGAGAGCGCAGCCTCAGCCACAGCAGCAGAGGGGTATTAAAAGGCCTCTGGAGGGAGGTATTGACCGGGGAAAGGGGAAGCAGTTACAGGTTATTTCCCAGGCACCAGTTTGTCCTAAATGCCAGAGGGAGCACACTGGCCAGTGCAGGATGGGCACGAATGTATGTTATTGGTGTGGGGAGCCGGGCCATTTTGTTAGGGATTGCCCGAGACGGAGTGTTGGACTGCCAGCCACTGATCAGAGGAGAGTTGTGCCCAGAGTTTTTGCCTTTATTGAGCCGGGTGACGTCGATGACGAGGCTCAGCCTGCCGTGATTGCAGGTACTATTTTACTTATGGGTGCTACTGTATTTACACTGATGGATACCGGAGCTACGCACTCCTTCGTGTCGACTGCATGTATGGCTAGACTGGGACTAGAATCAGAGTTAGCTGGGGTCGAGTTTAGTGTGATGCTGCCTTCGGGAGAGCATATGCAGTCAGATCGTATTCTCCAGGGCAATGTAGTCTCGGTGGGGAGTAATACCCTCTATGCTTGCCTGATTGTTATGCGCATAGAGCGGTACGATCTTATTTTGGGGATGGACTGGCTAGCACAGCACTTCGCCACCATCGATTGTCGCTCCGGGATTGTGACCTTCCGACCCCCGGACAGAGCGGAGTTTTCTTATCAGGCGATGAACCGATTGACTGGATCGCCTATCTCTTATTCTATGCAGGTCAACGAGCAGTTCAAAGGTGCGTGCTCTATTTTTATGGCCTCAGTATTTGATGTACAATTGCTCAGCGGATTACAGCCGAGCGACATTCCTATTGTCAGAGATTTCTCTGGTATATTTCTTGACGATCTTCCCGGATTACCGCCCGACCGGGAGATTGAGTTCACGATTGATGTCTATCCGAACGCCGCACCGACGTTCAAAAATCCGTACAGATTAGCGCCGGCTGAGTTAAGAGAGTTGAGGACTCAGCTTGACGAGTTATTAGAGAAGGGTTTCATCCGACCCAGCGTTTCGCCCTGGGGTGCGCCTGTTCTGTTTGTTAAAAAGAAGGACGGGACCCTCAGGATGTGTATTGATTACAGGGAGTTGAACAAGTTGACAGTGAAGAACAAGTATCCACTGCCCAGGATCGACGACTTGTTTGATCAGCTACAGGGTGCCCGAGTATTCTCCAGGATCGACCTGCGCTCGGGTTACTATCAGCTGAAGGTCCGAAGGGATGACGTGCCAAAGACCGCGTTCAGGACGAGGTATGGGCATTATGAGTTCCTCGTTATGTCATTTGGGCTCACTAATGCTCCTGCAGCGTTCATGGATCTGATGAACCGTGTCTTTAAGGAGTACTTGGACAAGTTCGTAGTGGTATTTATTGACGACATCCTCATCTATTCTAAGACGAAGGAAGACCACGAGGAGCATTTGAGGATCGTTTTACAGATATTGAGTCAGCGCCAGCTCTATCCGAAGTTTTCCAAGTGCGAGTTCTGGCTTGACAGAGTGAGTTTCCTTGGCCATATTATATCACAGGACGGAGTTTCTGTGGATCCGAGCAAAGTCCAGGCGGTCAGTGATTGGCCGCAGCCGAAGAATGTACGTGAGGTGCGTGGATTTCTTGGATTGGCCGGTTATTACCGGAAGTTTATTCAGGGGTTCTCGAAGATCGCACTTCCCTTATCACGATTGACTCGAAAGCATGAGAGATTTGTATGGTCGTCTGCTTGTGATGACAGCTTTGCGGAGTTAAAGCAGAGGTTGACCACCGCTCCAGTGCTGGCACTGCCTGTTGAAGGTGTCAGATTCAGTGTTTATTGCGATGCGTCTGGAGTGGGACTCGGTTGTGTTCTGATGCAAGAGGGGAGAGTCATTTCTTACGCTTCTCGGCAGCTGAAGCCGTATGAGCAGAACTACCCTACGCATGACCTCGAGTTAGCGGCTGTGGTCTTCGCACTGAAGATATGGAGACACTATTTGTATGGGCAGCAGTGCGACGTATTCTCCGACCACAAGAGCCTGAAGTACCTATTTACGCAGAAAGAGCTGAACATGAGACAGAGACGATGGCTCGAGTTTGTTAAAGACTATGATTTTGACATCAAGTACCATCCGGGGAAGGCGAACAAGGTTGCTGATGCCTTGAGTAGAGTGCCTTCTGCGAGTCAGCCTTCATTAGCAGCGATGTCAGTTACGCTGCGATCTGAGATTGAGAGGTTCGACGTGGAGATAGTGGCTGAGTTATCCAGTATGCTCGCCAACATTTCTCTCAGGCCGACTATTCTGGATCGTATACGAGAGGCTCAGCAGAGCGATTCGGAGTGTATGGAGCTTCGATCCAGTATGATGTTAGATGACTCGTCGGATTTCCATTTATCAGCGGATGGTATTCTGAAGTTCGGGCACAGGTGGTACGTGCCTAGCGACGAGAGTCTGAGGAAGGAGATATTGGCTGAGGCACATTCTTCAGCTTATTCTGTGCACCCGGGAAGTACCAAGATGTACCGGGATTTACGGCAGCACTTTTGGTGGCCAGGTATGAAGAGAGAGGTCGCCCAGTACGTCGAGACCTGTTTAGTTTGTCAACAGGTTAAGGCGGAGCACCAGAGACCAGCTGGAACACTACAGCCACTGCCGATTCCGGAGTGGAAATGGGAGCAGATCTCTATGGATTTCATTGTGGGGCTCCCGAGGACTACGAGAGGCCACGACGGCATTTGGGTTATTGTGGACCGATTGACAAAGTCGGCTCACTTTTTGCCCGTGAAGATGACATCGTCTATGGATCAGCTTGCTGAACTCTATGTGCAGGAGATTGTCAGATTGCACGGAGTTCCAGTTTCTATTGTCTCCGACAGGGATCCTAGATTCACGTCAAAGTTCTGGAAGAGTTTACACAGAGCTATGGGGACTCAGCTAGATTTCAGCACAGCGTTTCATCCTCAGACCGATGGTCAGACGGAGAGGACTAATCAGATTCTGGAGGATATGCTCAGAGCATGTGTACTGGAGTTTCAGGGCTCGTGGAGCCGATATTTGCCCCTAATTGAGTTCTCGTACAACAACAGCTTTCAGGCTACCATTGGCATGGCACCGTACGAGGCTCTGTATGGTCGGAAGTGTAGGTCTCCGTTACATTGGGACGAGGTTGGCGAGGCCAGCATCGTAGGTCCAGAGATTCTACAGCAAACGGCAGAGAAAATTGCCGTTATCCGACAGCGTATTCAGGTAGCTCAGAGCCGGCAGAAGAGTTATGCTGACACGAGACGGCGAGAGCTAGAGTTCGAGGAAGGCGACGAAGTTTATTTGAAGGTTTCTCCATTCAAAGGCGTCGCGAGATTTGGAAGGAGGGGTAAGCTGAACCCTCGGTATGTGGGACCCTTTCCTATTCTGAAGAGGATCGGAAAGTTGGCGTACAGATTACAGCTTCCGGCTTCTATGGAGGGTATCCACGACGTGTTTCATGTATCCATGCTTCGGAGATGTTTGCGCGATCCGTCGCATATGGTGGAGGCTACAGAGATCGAGGTGCAGCCTACCTTGAGCTACAAGGAGAGGCCGGTACGTATTTTGGAGTATTCTACCAAAGTCTTGCGCAACAAAGAGATTCCACTAATCAAAGTCCTATGGCGAAACCACGAGGTAGAGGAGGCTACGTGGGAGCGACAGCAGGATATGATGACTAAGTATCCTGATTTGTTTGCATGATTTAATTTTGTGGACAAAATTCTGAATAAGGAGGGTAGAATGTAATATCCGGCTTGTACGGATTTTTGAATATATTATATTATATTACTATTTTATTATTTAATGGCATTTTAGTAAATATGTCAAATCAAATCAGTTTCGCAAATGGAAAGCGTCATTACGATCCTAACGATTAATAGGAATTTTAAGGAAATTCTGGGAATTTTCGGAGATTAAATGCTATATTCCGAGTAATTACCTTTATCGTAATGTAAATGACGTTTTAGTAAAAATAGTAAACGATGTCCAAATCGCGAACGGATACTTTCGTTAAACCTCAAATAATAAGTTAGACCTATGGGTGAAGTATGGAAGTTTGGAGAAGTCGAATGGTTGGACGATTAACGAACCGAAAGACGAAATCAATATAAAAACTAAAGAAGGGCAAAAGTGTCATTTAGTATTTTAATTTAATTATTTTCTATTAAACCAAAAACCTCTTCACGATTTTCATCAGAAAATCAAAAGCTCCAGAGAAGAAAAAAAAGGGAGAAACCTCACGGCCGTGCGACGAATCCGGCGATCCGACCTCCGATTCGCGTCCCGTTCGCTTCGTTTCCTTCACGTTTCTTTCTCCAATCGACGTTCCCAGTAAGTCTCTGTAGTTTTAGAACGTTAAATCGTTAGTTTCGTAACGTTTTAGATAATTAGGGTTTTGATTTAATTTCGATTAAAAACGAGATCTAGGGCTCGTAATCGATAGGTTGTCAATGATTAAGTAAATATTGAACGTGTTGGACGTATTTGGACGAATCTAATCGATTTAGGAAAAATGTTAGAATTTACGAAATTTCGAGATTTTTGAATAAACTCGTTTAACGTAAATCCTTGTAAATTGCTTAGGTAAACAGTGCTCGTGGACGGGTTTAAGCTGCTTTGGACGCGAGGTAAGTTCTCGTGATTTTCTTTGGCCAAATCGGCCTACACCGTACATCGTGTCGTCTCGAGGCGTTTTGGAGATGCCTTTAGTTAGTTTTGCTCGGTTTGGGTAGCTAGGTCTTAGGAGTTTATAGTTTACGTTTTTAAAGTCCCGATGGTCTATGTGTTGCTTGTTTATTGTATGATATTGAACTGTTCACGTATCACTTGGTTTTAAAGAAAAGCATGAAAACGAATTTCCGCACAGAGTTTTAAAGATAACGTAAAGCATAGCATCGGCCGAAAGGCTTACAGTGCACGGCCGAAAGGCTTACAGTTCACGGCCGAAAGGCTTACAGTTCACGGCCGAAAGGCTTACAGTACACCGGCCGAAAGGCTTACAGGCCTTCGGGCGTACAGTTACAGGTCACGCGAGGTGGGGCTCAGGCACGGCTGTACGGATTGTAAGCGTGTACCCCCCTCCTCTAGCTGGAAAGAGTAGTCCGCCCGCTGGATGAGCTCTCTCTGGTTAGAGGGTATAGGATCTCGGTGACACCTACAGAGCATAGCATAGAAAGATAAAATAAAGCATGATTTATCGAACTCATAGCACAACATGCATCGCATTTACCAGGGCTTACTGAGATTTATCTCATAGTGTGTTTATGTATGGTGTAGGTGACATAGACTACGAGATACCAGGTGAGGACGACGTTCCTCCACCTGAGGCATAGCTCAGTTGACGGATGATGGCTGCGGTGGTGCGCTGGCGCAGTCGAGGCTTACACGACCCGTGGGGATAGTATGTATAGATTTTGGAATGTTTTGGGACAAGGATAGAATATGTATAGGATGTTTAGATAATGACACTTGTTTGAAATTCTGGAAATGTTTGGTTTTAAATTGTATTTTAACGTTATATAGAAATGTTTTGACACGTTATAGGGTGTTACGGATAATCTCGTTTTTTTAGATACGTCCACGCAGTTGGATTTCGCAAAGTCCGGCTGCGAGTTGGTTGAATATAGGATATATTATATTTCGAGTTCATTGTAGTTAATAAGGAAAAATTGGTAGAAAACAGAGGATGTTGCTCTCTGGAATCGAATTCCAGAGAGCTATAATTAAGGATGTTGCTCTCTGGAATTTGAGATTCCAGAGTGTTAAGTATAGAACGAATAGAGAGAAAGAAGCAGTGAAGGACAGCGACCAGGCGCGAAGGGCGTGATCGCTGACAGCGATCGAGCGCTGTGCGCGAGATCGCTGCCAGCGATCGGGCGCTGTTGCGCTTCGCTCGGCAGCGATCGAGCGCTACGCTTGGCAGCGTTCGGGCGCTGCAAGCGTAGCGCACGACAGCGATCGAGCGCTGTAAGTAACAGCGTTCGATCCCTGTCTCCTGTCTTGGCAGAATTCCAGTTTTTCCCTCCCGTTTATTCCTTCTGTTTATTTTAGTTTTAATTTGATTTTAATTAATTATTTTAAATTGTTTTAAAGATTTATTTAAATTGATTTAAAGGTTAGATTTAAATTCCGATTTCGATTCTGGTTTCGATTTCGGTTTAACTTCCACTTAAAGTTTAATTAAATTTATTAGGATAAAAAAAAAAATAGTACGGGAAATACGGGTACAGTTTTAGGGGTGTTACAGAAAAAAAAGAGTCTGAGAGAAAAATAGGTGTGGTGCTTTTGTTCACATTGAGAGTTCTAAGAGTGGTGATTTCTCTTAGTAAATATTTTTTAGAATATTCGATATTTAGAAAAATATTGTAAATCCTATTTTTCATAGTGAGATCTTTCTAGACTCAGTCCTCGTGGTTTTTTTTTTATTTGAGTTTTCACGTAAAATTCTCGGTGTTCATTTTAGACATTATTTCTCTTACTTCTTGGCCGTTATAATTTTACGGCGTAGGAAAATATTCCTGGTATTCTTCGGATCGCATCTGCTATCGTTTCTCGTAATGCTTGGTTAGTGGTGTAATTGTATTGTATAAATAAGTTCTGTGTAGGAGACTGGAATTTAAGTGGACTGTTTGTGACCTTCTAGTCTTTCTTGGAAACTTACTTGGAAAGGTAATTCTGTCTAAGGAGATTGCCAAGAGCATTCTTTCCTAGAAATTATCCCGATCAGTACTTTTCACATTTTACAGCGGTGACATTATTATCTTTGTTCCAGCCAAAATTTCGTTGTTTTTCCTAACAACTATCTCCTAAAAGAATTCTAGATACTAGAGGTGAATTAGGGTTGCGTTTTTCACCTTTTTAGAGACTATTCCATGTGGCTGGAGTTTTTCAAAGGTGGCGGCGCTGCAGAAATTTCGGTCAACGACAGAAGGCAGAGAATGCTTCCCTTTGGTGGATTGTCGTAGTTACGGGAAAGGGGGTGACAATGTTCTTCTTTTATTTTCTATGCGGCTAAGTTTACCCTACCCTAATATGCATCTTGTGTTAGTGTAACACCCCTAATACCGTACCCATTTACCCGTATAAATTTTTCATTTCTATACTTTTTACTTTTTATGCTTTAAATAAAACTTTGTGGTAATAAATTTTTCATTTTAAACATTAAACTTATACTTAAGCGGAAACTCAATCAGAATTTAAAACGGAATTGAAATCGGACCTCTAAAACATTTAAAACAAAACGTTTAATAATTAAATAAAACTTAAAACATTTAATTATTAAACAATTAAAACCATTTCAGAAAAGTGGGAGGGCAGAATTGGGATTCTGCCCCTCGAAGCAATCGAAGGCAGCGATCGATCTCTGCTGAAGGCAGAGACCGATCGCCGCACCTTATTGGTAAGGCAGCGATCGATCTCTGCCTTCAGCAGAGACCGATCGCCGCACCCTTGCCTCTCCCAAGCAGCGATCGATCTCTGCTTTGAAGGCAGAGATCGATCGCTGCACATTTATGTGCAGCGATCACCTTAAGCGATCGGACTCCTCTTCCTTTTCCCCTTCTTTTCTTTTTCTCTTCCTTTAGCTTTTGTTTAACACTTTGCTCTCTAGAATTCCAGAGAGCAAAACATATTTCAACTCTCTGGAATCCGGTTTCCAGAGAGCAAACATTCACACAACACCTCTCTGGAATCCAATTCCAGAGAGCAAATATAAACATTTTAACATCCCATTCATTTTACTCATCAATATTCACAATCAATTCACGAATTCAATCCCTCATAAACGTGTTCTAAACTCGATAGTATGGCGGCGGACTTGGCGAAGTCCAACTGCGTGGATAGCTCTAAAAACCGAGCTATCCGTATCAACCTAAAAATAACATTTAAACTTAATTTAAACAACCAAACAGTTCCAGAATTTCTATAACGTTTAAATATCGGTTCTAAACCAAAACATTTTATAACGTTCTTCAAACAGTTTAAACCAAAACGTTTTACATACAATTACCAAAACGTTATCTAATCCCTATCCAGATCCAAACAACCTAAATATTCTATACAGTTATCAGATCACACATCCCAAAATAACCCCAGAGTCCATACATACATCCCCACGGGTCGTATCGCGCCTCGACTACTCAGCGCACTCCCACGAGCATCATCCATCAGCTGCTCCTACATCAGGAGGAGGAATATCATCCTCACCTGGGTCAACGTAACCTAGAACGTCACCTACACCATACAGACACATATGAGATATTGAAATCTCAGTAAGCTACGTAAATGCAGATGCATGCGTGCGTATGCCATTCAGAAATCATGCTCAGATTCAGATTACAGATACAGAATTACAGATTACAGATTCATTACGTCACAGACAGACAGAATCGTCACCGAAACCTCTACCCACTAAGCGGAGAGGGCCCATCCAGCGGTCGGACTACCCTTTCCACCTAGATAGGGGGGGTACACGCTTGCAACACGCACAGCCGTGCCTGAGCCCCATCCCGCGTGACCAGATACAGACAGATTATGTTTATTCATTCAGATTTCGTTACAGATTTCATTTCAGATATACGTTCCTTTTCTTAAAAACACGTGCAGAAATTCCTTTTCATGACTTTCGAAAACCGTGATGCATGAACAGTTCATATCAGCGGAAAGTAAGCAAACAACATACATATTAACCAGACAATACAACATAACCTAGCTACCCAACCTAAACAACGTAAAACAAGGAACCCTCAAGGATCCTTGATACGACGACGAAGTATGGTGTAGACCTTTCGGTCAAGCAAGTCACGAGAACTTACCTTGAGCGCGCAGAATCTCAAGCTTCGTCCACGGGAGTCGTGTGTCTGAAGAAAACACGATATTCGTCGTTAAAACCAATTTAAACTATCGAATGTCCAAACTAATAAAATCCTTAATTTAACAAATCGAAGTTCTTAAACAACGACATAACGCTCGATAAATCTAAAAATCCATATTACGAGTTATTTACGAAAACTCGAAATTTCACAAATTTATACTTTTTCACAAATTGATCGTTCTTCGTCCAACAACGTCCAATACGTTCAATATACACTTAATCACGGCTAACTTATTAATTACGAACCCTATATCGCGTTTTTAACGGAAAACTAATCGAAACCCTAACCCTAAATCGAACCGAAAACTCAAAATAAACGTTCAAAGACCGAAGCTACATACCTAGGGTAGCGAGAGGAGGAGAAACCGTGAAGGACGGAGGAGGAACGGAGGTCGGACGGAGCTCGGATTGAAGATCGGCGTCGGCGGCCGAGAGAGAAAAACACTCTCTGTTCGTGCGATCCAGAGAAGAGAATAAAGGAAGTGAGGAAAAAGAGAGATTTGTGATGTTTAAATAAAAATTGATTTGCAAATTACCATTTTGCCCTTCTCACTTAATTCTATTCGTTTCGTCGTTCGTTTCGTTAATCGTCCAACTATTCAGATTCTCGAAAGTTCCATATTTTGCCAATAACTTCTATTCATTGCCAGGGATTTATTAAAACTGTCCGTTCGCAATTTGGACCTCGTTCGCTATTTTTACGAGAACGTCTTTTACATTACGAAAAGTGTATTTACTCGGAATGTAGTGTTTGATCTCCGAAAATTCCCGTAATTTCCTTAAAATTCTTATTATTCGTTAGAATCGTAATGACGCTTTCTTTTTGTGAATCGGACCTGATTTGACATATTTACCAAAAATGCCATTAAATAAGGAAATGATAATATAACATAATATATCCAAAAATCCGTACAAGCCGGATATTACATTCTACCCTCCTTATTCAGAATTTTGTCCACAAAATTAAATTACACAAACAGATCAGGATACTTAGTCATCATATCCTGCTGTCGCTCCCAGGTAGCCTCTTCCACCTCGTGATTCCGCCATAGAACTTTGACTAGCGGAATTTCTTTATTGCGTAGCACCTTGATGGAATACTCCAAAATACGTACTGGCCTCACCTCATAGCTCAAGCTAGGCTGCACCTCGATCTCTGTAGCTTCCACGATATGCGACGGATCGCGCAAGCACTTCCGAAGCATAGATACATGAAATACGTCGTGGATACCCTCCATAGAAGCCGGAAGCTGCAATCTGTACGCCAACTTCCCGATCCTTTTCAGAATAGGAAAGGGCCCCACATATCGAGGGTTTAGCTTACCCCTCCTTCCAAATCTCGCAACGCCTTTGAACGGCGAAACTTTAAGATAGACCTCATCGCCTTCTTCAAACTCTAGCTCTCGCCGTCTCGTGTCAGCATAGCTCTTCTGTCTGCTCTGAGCTACCTCGATGCGCTGTCGAATAATGGCAATCTTCTCTGCCGTTTGCTGCAGAATCTCAGGTCCAACGACGCTGGCCTCGCCAACCTCGTCCCAATACAGCGGAGATCTGCACTTTCGACCATATAAGGCTTCATACGAAGCCATACCGATAGTAGCCTGGAAGCTGTTGTTGTACGAGAACTCGATCAGTGGCAAATACCTGCTCCACGATCCTTGAAACTCAAGCACACACGCTCTGAGCATATCCTCCAAAATCTGATTCGTCCTCTCTGTCTGGCCATCAGTCTGAGGATGAAACGCTGTGCTGAAGTTAAGCTGAGTCCCCATAGCTCTATGCAAACTCTTCCAGAACTTCGATGTAAACTTCGGATCTCGATCCGAGACAATAGAAACCGGCACTCCGTGCAACTTCACAATCTCCTGTACATAGAGCTCTGCGAGCTGATCCATAGAAGACGTCATCTTCACAGGCAAAAAGTGAGCCGACTTTGTCAATCGGTCCACAATAACCCAAATGCCGTCATGGCCTCGCGTAGTCCTCGGGAGCCCCACAATGAAATCCATGGAGATCTGCTCCCACTTCCACTCCGGAATCGGCAGTGGCAATAACGTTCCGGCAGGCCTCTGGTGCTCGGCCTTCACCTGTTGACAAACTAAACAGGTCTCGACATACTTGGCCACCTCTCTCTTCATGTTCGGCCACCAGAAGTGTTGTTTCAAATCCCGGTACATCTTGGTACTCCCCGGGTGCACAGAATATGCCGAGGAATGTGCCTCGGCCAATATCTCCTTCTTCAGATCCTCGTCGCTAGGCACGTACCACCTATGCCTGAACTTCAGAATACCATCCTCCGATAAATGGAAATCCGACGAGTCTCCCAATGTCATACTAGATCGAAGCTCCATACACTCCGAATCACTCTGCTGAGCCTCGCGTATACGATCAAGAATAGTTGGCCTGAGAGAAATGTTGGCAAGCATATAAGACAACTCTGCCACTATCTCCACGTCAAATCCCTCAATCTCAGACCGCAGCGTAACTGACATCGCTGCTAATGATGGCTGACTCGCAGGAGTCACTCTACTCAATGCATCGGCCACCTTGTTCGCCTTTCCTGGGTGGTACTTGATATCAAAATCGTAATCATTGACGAACTCAAGCCATCGCCTCTGTCGCATGTTCAGCTCCTTCTGCGTAAATAAGTACTTCAAACTTTTGTGGTCGGAGAATATCTCGCACTGCTGCCCATAGAAGTAATGTCTCCATATCTTCAGTGCGAAAACCACAGCTGCTAGCTCAAGGTCGTGAGTGGGGTAGTTCTGCTCATACGGCTTCAGCTGCCGAGATGCATAAGAAATAACCTTCCCCTCCTGCATCAATACACAACCGAGTCCCACTCCCGATGCATCACAATAAACACTGTATCTGACACCTTCATCAGGTAGCGCCAGTACTGGGGCAGTGGTCAATCTCTGCTTTAACTCCATAAAGCTGTCATCACAAGCAGACGACCATACAAACTTCTCGTTCTTCCGAGTCAATCACGTAAGAGGAAGTGCGATCTTTGAGAATCCCTCTATAAACTTCCGATAATAACCGGCCAATCCGAGAAATCCACGCACCTCACGTACGTTCTTCGGCTGTGGTCAATCTCTGACCACCTGAATCTTGCTCGGATCCATAGAAACTCCGTCCTGTGATATAATATGGCCCAGAAAACTCACTCTGTCAAGCCAGAATTCGCACTTAGAAAACTTCGGATATAGATGATGTTGACATAACGTGCTCAGAACTATCCTCAGATGGTCCTCGTGCTCTTCCTTCGTCTTAGAGTAAATCAAGATGTCGTCGATAAACACCACAACGAACTTATCCAGGTACTCTCTGAAGACACGGTTCATCAGATCCATAAACGCTGCAGGAGCATTAGTGAGTCCAAAAGACATGACAAGGAACTCATAATGCCCATACCTCGTTCGGAAGGCCGTCTTTGGTATATCATCCATCCGGACCTTCAGCTGATTGTAACCCGAGCGTAGATCAATCCTGGAAAATACTCGGGCACCCTGTAGCTGATCAAATAAGTCGTCAATCCGAGGCAGTGGGTACTTATTCTTCACCGTGAGCTTATTCAGCTCCCCGTAATCGATACACATCCTGAGGGTCCCGTCTTTTTTTTTTTTTTTTTTTTTTTTTTTTTTAACAAACATAACGGGCGCACCCCAGGGTGATACACTGGGTCGGATGAAACCCTTCTCTAACAATTCGTCGAGCTGAGTCCTCAACTCCATTGATTAAATCGAACTAATCTTACTAATGTATAATTATATTTCTGTATGGTGTTCATTGTTATATGTGTATCCTATTATCTTCTCTTCGAGGTTCGCCTAGTAATCCTTCTTACTCACCAATTATTCTCTTCCTTACTAATTTCAGATCTAAACATTTTATCTATCATATGCATATCGTTGCACAGGTAATTAAAATAATACCTGCAATTGTAGAAGGTTGGGCTCCATCGTCGGCGCTGTCAAGCTCGATGAATGCAAAGACTCTCGGTAAAACTTTTCTTTGATCTCTGCTATGTTGATCTCGACCCTGATTCGGACAGTCTTTAACAAAATGGCCTGGTTCTCCACACCAATAGCACACGTTCGTACCTACTCTGCACTGTCCCCTGTGCTCTCTCTGGCATTTAGGACAAAGAGGCAACTGAGAAGCCCCTTGTACCAGCTTGCCTTTCCCTCGATCGTTGCCTGGTTGATTTCGGTTCAATAATGGACAATTCATGATATAGTGGCCAGCTTCCCCACATCGATAACACCTATTGGTATGCGTCAGACAATCACCGTAGTGCTTCTTCTGGCATTCGGGACACAGAGGCTTCTGATAAGTTCCTTGTACGCGCTTGTGTCGGCTTTGTTTAGTTTCCTCCCTGCTCATCCTCTTCGTACCACGATTATTGGGAGTGACCACACCTTGGGTCCTTAGGCTTTCCTGGTTTGTCAATATCTCGATCTGATGAGATTGCCTAGCTATAAGTTGAGCTTGTAGATCTATATGCTGGGCCTGACGGTCCAGAAATTTCGTAAATCGATCTAGCGCGTCATCTCTCGGATCCCTTCCTCGAGTCATAATGTATAAAGCCTAAAACAAATTAAACAGATAATCCTAAGAAACAAAATCAAATAAAGCTATAAACAGACTTACAGTTGATGAAGGATGTCCGCGTAGTGGCTGTGCAGTCGAGCAGTCTACAGAATCGATTTTAAAACCCGGGGGCTTTGATACCATAAATGTAACACCCCTAATACCGTACCCATTTACCCGTATAAATTTTTCATTTCTATACTTTTTACCTTTTATGCTTTAAATAAAACTTTGTGGTAATAAATTTTTCATTTTAAACATTAAACTTATACTTAAGCGGAAACTCAATCAGAATTTAAAACGGAATTGAAATCGGACCTCTAAAACATTTAAAACAAAACGTTTAATAATTAAATAAAACTTAAAACATTTAATTATTAAACAATTAAAACCATTTCAGAAAAGTGGGAGGGCAGAATTGGGATTCTGCCCCTCGAAGCAATCGAAGGCAGTGATCGATCTCTGCTGAAGGCAGAGACCGATCGCCGCACCTTATTGGTAAGGCAGCGATCGATCTCTGCCTTCAGCAGAGACCGATCGCCGCACCCTTGCCTCTCCCAAGCAGCGATCGATCTTAGCTTTGGTTTAACACTTTGCTCTCTAGAATTCCAGAGAGCAAAACATATTTCAACTCGCTGGAATCCGGTTTCCAGAGAGCAAACATTCACACACACCTCTCTGGAATCCAATTCCAAGAGCAAATATAAACATTTAACATCCCATTCATTTTACTCATCAATATTCACAATCAATTCACGAATTCAATCCCTCATAAACGTGTTCTAAACTCGATAGTATGGCGGCAGACTTGGCGAAGTCCAACTGCGTGGATAGCTCTAAAAACCGAGCTATCCGAATCAACCCAAAAATAACATTTAAACTTAATTTAAACAACCAAACAGTTCCAGAATTTCTATAACGTTTAAATAGCGGTTCTAAAACCAAAACTATTGGTAAGGCAGCGATCGATCTCTGCCTTCAGCAGAGACCGATCGCCGCACCTTATTGGTAAGGCAGCGATCGATCTCTGCCTTCAGCAGAGACCGATCGCCGCACCTTATTGGTAAGGCAGCGATCGATCTCTGCCTTCAGCAGAGACCGATCGCCGCACCTTATTGGTAAGGCAGCGATCGATCTCTGCCTTCAGCAGAGACCGATCGCCGCACCTTATTGGTAAGGCAGCGATCGATCTCTGCCTTCAGCAGAGACCGATCGCCGCACCTTATTGGTAAGGCAGCGATCGATCTCTGCCTTCAGCAGAGACCGATCGCCGCACCTTATTGGTAAGGCAGCGATCGATCTCTGCCTTCAGCAGAGACCGATCGCCGCACCTTATTGGTAAGGCAGCGATCGATCTCTGCCTTCAGCAGAGACCGATCGCCGCACCTTATTGGTAAGGCAGCGATCGATCTCTGCCTTCAGCAGAGACCGATCGCCGCACCTTATTGATAACGTGTTCTAAACTCGATAGTATGGCGGCAGACTTGGCGAAGTCCAACTGCGTGGATAGCTCTAAAAACCGAGCTATCCGAATCAACCCAAAAATAACATTTAAACTTAATTTAAACAACCAAACAGTTCCAGAATTTCTATAACGTTTAAATAGCGGTTCTAAACCAAAACATTTTATAACGTTCTTCAAACAGTTTAAACCAAACGTTTTACATACAATTACCAAACGTATCTAATCCCTATCCAGATCCAAACAACCTAAATATTCTATACAGTTATCAGATCACACATCCCAAATAACCCCAGAGTCCATACATATATCCCCACGGGTCGTATCGCGCCTCGACTACTCAGCGCACTCCCACGAGCATCATCCATCAGCTGCTCCTACATCAGGAGGAGGAATATCATCCTCACCTGGGTCAACGTAACCTAGAACGTCACCTACACCATACAGACACATATGAGATATTGAAATCTCAGTAAGCTACGTAAATGCAGATGCATGCGTGCGTATGCCATTCAGAAATCATGCTCAGATTCAGATTACAGATACAGAATTACAGATTACAGATTCATTACGTCACAGACAGACAGAATCGTCACCGAAACCTCTACCCACTAAGCGGAGAGGGCCCATCCAGCGGTCGGACTACCCTTTCCACCTAGAGAGGGGGGGTACACGCTTGCAACATGCACAGCCGTGCCTGAGCCCCATCCCGCGTGACCAGATACAGACAGATTACGTTTATTCATTCAGATTTCGTTACAGATTTCATTTCAGATATACGTTCCTTTTCTTAAAAACACGTGCAGAAATTCCTTTTCATGACTTTCGAAAACCGTGATGCATGAACAGTTCATATCAGCGGAAAGTAAGCAAACAACATACATATTAACCAGACAATACAACATAACCTAGCTACCCAACCTAAACAACGTAAAACAAGGAACCCTCAAGGATCCTTGATACGACGACGAAGTATGGTGTAGACCTTTCGGTCAAGCAAGTCACGAGAACTTACCTTGAGCGCGCAGAATCTCAAGCTTCGTCCACGGGAGTCGTGTGTCTGAAGAAAACACGATATTCGTCGTTAAAACCAATTTAAACTATCGAATGTCCAAACTAATAAAATCCTTAATTTAACAAATCGAAGTTCTTAAACAACGACATAACGCTCGATAAATCTAAAAATCCATATTACGAGTTATTTACGAAAACTCGAAATTTCACAAATTTATACTTTTTCACAAATTGATCGTTCTTCGTCCAACAACGTCCAATACGTTCAATATACACTTAATCACGGCTAACCTATTAATTACGAACCCTATATCGCGTTTTTAACAGAAAACTAATCGAAACCCTAACCCTAAATCGAACCGAAAACTCAAAATAAACGTTCAAAGACCGAAGCTACATACCTAGGGTAGCGAGAGGAGGAGAAACCATGAAGGACGGAGGAGGAACGGAGGTCGGACGGAGCTCGGATTGAAGATCGGCGTCGGCGGCCGAGAGAGAAAAACACTCTCTGTTCGTGCGATCCAGAGAAGAGAAGAAAGGAAGTGAGGAAAAAGAGAGATTTGTGATGTTTAAATAAAAATTGATTTACAAATTACCATTTTGCCCTTCTCACTTAATTCTATTCGTTTCGTCGTTCGTTTCGTTAATCGTCCAACTATTCAGATTCTCGAAAGTTCCATATTTTGCCAATAACTTCTATTCATTGCCAGGGATTTATTAAAACTGTCCGTTTGCAATTTGGACCTCGTTCGCTATTTTTACGAGAACGTCTTTTACATTACGAAAAGTGTATTTACTAGGAATGTAGTGTTTGATCTCCGAAAATTCCCGTAATTTCCTTAAAATTCTTATTATTCGTTAGAATCGTAATGACGCTTTCTTTTTGTGAATTGGACCCGATTTGACATATTTACCAAAAATGCCATTAAATAAGGAAATGATAATATAACATAATATATCCAAAAATCCGTACAAGCCGGATATTACAGTTAGGTTGGGTTGGGCAGACACAATTGTGAAGGGAGAGAGTTTTTTTGTTTTGGGCTGGTGGAGGATCCGTTGTTCTTGAACTTGGCTTGCTTGGAGTGGTAGTGAATGGCTAGCAGAAGTCATCATCCAATCTTTGGAGAATTTAATTGGACCCTCAACAGAGAGACATGAGTTCAAAACATCCAACATTCTTCTGCTTGTCAGTTGGCAAAAGATGGCACCATGCATACCAAAGCCAGAGTCATTTACCCATATATCGTCAATCATTGTCAAATCGTTTGGGACACAGCAAAATGGAGGATAAGAATTTAAGAAGAGCTTATCGAAATTTCTACGCATGACTTTGAGGACAATGTCATTTTCGAATGGGGTACTGCTAATGTTAGAAAGTAAAGTAAGGAAATTTTTTGGTACAATTGTAATTAGACGGTGAATTCGTTAAGCATTAGTGTGGACAAACTTATGGTGTACAAGAATGAAAGTATTTGTGGTGAAAGAGACGTGTAATAGTGCAAGAGAGTGTATATGGTGGGTTAAAGGTAGTGCAAAGAACATTATCAGATTAACTTAACAATATTGTTATTTCTATTGAGAGTAGTTCCAAGTATAACTAGACTGGTGATATTTTCCTTCTTTTATTCTGAGTCTTGCGTGTTTCCTCTAGATTTGTGTTTGTTCTTATTACTATTTTCATTTTCTATATACTATTCTCCTTACCACGAATCACATGGATGTCAAACTATGATGTAACAAGAGTTGATGATTTTGAGGATCTAGTTACAGATTTTGCACTTTTTTCATACTGGGATTCTACAACTTTTGAGGTTGTTGTCAAATAACAAAAATGGAAGAAGGCTATAGAAGAAGAGAACTTAGCCATTGAAAAGAATAATACTTGGAAGCTAATCGAACTTCCACGTGGGCACAAGACTATAAGTGTTAAGCAGGTTTATAAAACAAGGATGAAAGAGGATGGCACAATTGATAAATACAAGAATTTGGTATGGATTACAAGGAAGTGGTTGCTATAGTTGCAAGATAAGACACAATTAGATTGATGATTGTGTTTGTAGCTCAACACTCTTGGCATAGATTCCAATTGGATGTAGATTCAATATTTTTACCTGGAGAATTGCAAGAAGAGGTATATGTAGATCAACCTTCTGTCGATGTGGAGTTGTGTAATGAGTTTAGTTTATAAACGTAAAAAAAAAAAACATTATATGGACTAAAACAAACTCCAAGAACTTGGTATACTCATATAAATGCTTCTTTTTTAAGGAAATGTTGTCCAAAGTGTCCATATGACCAGTAGAAAAGTTGTTGAACATGGAAGAAAAATGCTAATGATCTGTTTATACGTAGATGATTTGATCTATTTAAGAAATGACAAGACTATGTTTGAAAGTTTAAGCAATCCATCAAGTTGGAGTTTGATTGATTAATCTTGGGCTAATAATGCATTATTTTCTTGGCATAGACTGCTGCATGAATTTTTAGATAAGTTTGAAATGAAAAAGTGCAACTCTGTCACTACTCCAGCAAAAAAAGTTCCAAGCTTGTAAAAAATCCAGCAGGAAGGAAAGTTAATAGCAATCTTTACAAGCAAATAGTTGGAAGCTTGATGTACTTGACAGCAACCAGGCCTGATGTAATGCAAGCAGTAAGACTAATTAGAAGATGTATTGAGAGTCCAAAAGAAAAATTGTTGAAGAGCTTCAGGTTAATCAACTGGGTTCTGCTCAAACTTTTGGTGAAAATAGTTCAGCCATGGGAGATGCAAGCACATAGATGTGAGATGCCATTTCTCGCATGATCTTACAAAACATGGAATTATCGATCTTATTTATAGTAGAAGTTAAGATCACATCACTGATATTTGTCCCAAACCTCTCAAATTTGCAAGTTTTTTGAAGCGGAGGAAGATTCAATTTGAAGATTGATTATGCATTTGTTTAACTCAATATTTGCAAATGTGCAGTTTAAGGAAGGGTTTGTTGGTTATTTGATCCAATCATTTTGGAGTTTGATTTTCATTTATTATTCTCCATGATTTTTTCCTTTATTTCTAGCATGTAGTTGCTTCAAGTAGTTGTTAATTTGTTACTCATTAGTTTGTTATCATTTTGTGTGGAGTCATCCAGTGCTTTCAATATAATATTGTCTGTTTTGGTCCCGAGTCCGTACAGTTTTGTTATTAGGATTAGCCCACAAATGCGTTGTCTTAAGTAGGGAGGATAACTCTATTTATAAACCACTCAATTTACACTTTATCAAGCGATGTGAGATTGTGCACCCCAATGGTATGAACTGAGTCTTCAAAATCAACAAAATCTTGAATTATCATTGTCTTCACCTGATAACGGCTGCCACATTTTGCATCTTTGGAAGACTAGTTTTACTCTATTCATCCTGTCTAATTATGCAAGTCTCTTAAGTGGTGAACGAGAGTTTGAGACAGTCATAATACGAAAAGATATATGAGCAGGTCATTGCATAAAGTCCTGAAAATCTAATTTATCAGAGCATTGACGACAAAACACAAGCCTTAGTAAAAGTAGGGTGAGCTAGACGCGATCCACCGCCTTTGAATCTGCATGATTTTCCTCCTCATTTTCTGCTGCAGCTTCAACGCTCGGCTCCTTGCTTTTCGCCCACAGCACACTGTAAAGGCTCACCACCAACACAACTCCCCCTAAAACACTACATTCATTCAACAAATTTCAATTTACGACCAAACTCAGGTCCGTGTCTACTCATTCAACGCTTGTTTTGAAAGAAAATGCAGAATGATTGGTGAAGTGGAAAGAATGTAATCACCTTCCCAGGCTAATGCTCTCGTTCAAAAGGAGTAAAGAGCCAGCCAAGGTGACGACCAAATTCATTGGCGTTGACATAGCTAGGAAAACAGGGCCATTCTTTTTCATCACCCAGCTTTGCAACACATTTGAGAAGAATGTCACGAAACAGCCCTGCCAAAACCTATCAACTTGTCAGCATACTATTATTACTATATCTGTTAATTAATCTTAATTAGTTTTTTAATCAGTTTTTTCGACTTAGTATATATATGGGTAAGTTGTACATGTAATGAGATACTTTTCAACAGTAAAGAATACAGAATAAAATATTCAAAACTTCTCTCCTCTGCTTCTTCTTCTTCCTCATTCTCTCCTGCAGACCTCTCAACCCTCTCTCATATTTCTAAACTTGGCATCTCTCCTTCCCTCTGCCGCCTCTCTCCCACCATTCCCTCCGAAGCTAGACTTCACAAATTATTTAATCTGGAAAGCACAGATTCTCAACATCGTAATAGCAAATGGTATTGAAAACATACTTGACGGCTCTTTTCCTGCTCCCCCTCAATTCTTGGATTCCCTCTCCCTCCAGCTCAACCCTGATTTCATGCTTTGGCAACACTACAATCGGCCTTTTATGAGCTGGATCTTCAGCTTCCTCTCGGACACTATACTGTCACATATTATCAGCTTACACACAGCCAGCGAAATCTGGCTTGCTCTCGACCGAAGCTATGCGTCCTCTTCACTAGCTAGGATCACGGACCTCAGAAGTCAGCTTCATACTCTGTCAAAGGATGGCCTTTCAGCAAATATATATATCCAGAAACTATTAAACCAGCTACCTCAGAACAGGTTCACTAACTCGGTTTTCTTCAGCCGATCCAAATGTCTGTTATATTTTTGTAGATTCTTCTCTCTCTGTAATCTCCTCCTCCTCGTTCTTGTGTCGTCGTCGTATTCTGGTGTACACTTTATATAAACTCACTGTCTTGCTGCTGTAATTGATTGAGAGAGAATATACAGAATTTTCAGAACGTTTTTTTATTCTTTTATGGTATCAGAGCAACATTTTTTATTCTTTTATGGAATCAGAGCCATTAAAGGCTCCTACTCTTCTCAGTTTCTCTGCTCTTCATCCCTTTTCTTTCTTGAACAATGGCTTCTTCACAAAGTACTATAGATATCCCCTCGTCGTCTGCTTCTCACCCATCTTTCCTTCCTCATCTTCCTTCTGTCAATCAGCCCCTCACTATTAAACTTGATGAATCTAACTTTATGATTTGGAAAAATCAGATCCTTAGCATCGTTATTGCCAATGGTCTGGATGATATCCTCACTGGTACTCATTTCTGTCCTCCTCAATTTGAAGATTCTCATTCCTCTGTCATCAACCCAGATTTTATTTCCTAGCAACGATACAATCATCTTATCATGAGTTGGATCTATGCTTCCGTCCATGAACAGTTACTAGGGCAACTAATCGGGTATTCCTCAGCTTATGAAATCTGGGAAGCACTTGCGCAACTCTTCTCTGCCGCTTCTTTTGCTCGTATTGCTGAACTTCATAACAGTTTACAAGGATTTCACAAGGATGGTCTCAGTGCTATGATCTATGTCCAGAAATTTCGAGGTATCTGCAACACATTAGCAGCTATCGGAGAACCTGTAAATGCCAATGATCAGGTTATGTATTTTTTGAATGGCTTAGGTGCCGAGTACAATGCCTTCGTTACTTCTATTTTCACACTTCCTACTCAACCATCTATTGAAGAACTTAACAGTCTGCTCCTGAGCTATGAAGCTCGTCTCAATCGCCAGAATGCAGCTGCTGTGTTGAACCCTTTTAAAACTCACTACACCACTGCTTCGGGTAATAAATCCAGACCAAAGTTTCCCTCACCCCCTAGCCCTCATTCTAATTTTTCGGCCCAACCACGCGGTCCCCGTCCTCCTTCCTTGAACTCTCCGCTACTTCCCTCTCCTCCTTTTTGTCCCCCTCCTTCTTTCGTTTCCCAAAATCGCTCACAATCTCATCCCCCAAATTGCCCTCGCTGTCAAATTTGTCTCAAATCTGGTCATAGCGCTAATGTCTGCTATCATCGAACTAACCTCCAGTATCAGCCTCCCTCGTTTCAACCGCGAAACTTCTCTGCTATTATTCCCACTCCCAATCTTCATTCTGTCACCGATGCATAGTCTCTTGATGCTAACTGGTATTTGGACTCAGGAGCCTCGCATCATTTCACTCCTGACCTAAACTTGCTGGATTCTGCAACGCCATACTCCGGTGATGCTCAGATCACAGTCGGTAATGGTATGGTCTCTCCTATTTCTCATGTTAGTCGTGCTTTGCTTCCTGCTTCTTTGTCTCCTTTACTCTTACATTCTGTTTATCATTAACCTTCTATTCAGAAGAATCTTCTCAGTGTTTCCCAGTTATGTCTTGATAACAAAGCGTATATTGAATTTCATCCTTCTTTTTTTGTTGTCAAGGACCAACTAACTCATCTAATCCATCTCTGGGGAATCCTTGATAATGGGCTTTATCGGGTGTGTCCTCCTCCAGCTCCGTCCTCATCTACTCAGCTCCTCTTTGCTTCAGCAATCTATCCAATCTCTGGCATTACCGGTTAGGGCACCCTGCATCACCTGTTGTTCAATAAGTTTTATCTCGGTTTAATATTTCCTCTACATGTTTTGACTTTTGTTCTTCCTGTCAACTTGCTAAATCTCATAGACTTCCTTTTTCACTGTCTTTATCTAAGGCCTCTGCTATGTTTGACTTAATACATATGGATTTATGGGGACCTTCTCCTGTTACGTCTATTATGGGTGCTAAATACTTCATTATTTTCATTGATGATTTTTCACGTTTCACTTGGATTTATTTTTTAAATTCTAAAGATGAAGCCTATGCCACTTTTATTACTTTTCATAAACTAATTCTTACTCAATTCAACTGTCATATTAAACGCGTCCGGTCAGATTGGGGGGGCGGGGGGGGGGGGGGGGGGGGGGGAGGGGGAAGAATTTCAGTCTTTAACTAAATTCTTTTCCACCCATGGCATTATCCATGAGGTCTCTTGTCCATACACGCCTCAACAAAATGGCTGGGTTGAACGAAAGAATAGGCACATTGTTGAAATAGGCTTAACGCTTATGGCCCATTCATCTATGCCTTTCCATTTTTGGTCTTTTGCCTTTAGCACCACCGTCTATTTAATTAATCGTCTTCCCTCAAAAATTTTATCTAATGAAACTCCTTTTCACACTTTATATCAGAGACATCCATCTTATACTCATCTTCGTGTCTTTGGGTGTCAGTGTTTTCCTTTTTTACGTCCTTACAACTCTCATAAACTTGAGTATCGGGCTAGCCCATGCACTTTTCTCGGCTATAGTAGTAGCCACAAAGGGTATCTTTGTCTTCATCCACGTACTGGCCGTCTCTACATTTCACGTCATGTTGTATTTAATGAACTTGTTTTTCCATTTCAAACCCTTGCATCTCCAATTATCACCTCTCATTCCCCACCCGTAATCTCATCTCTACTCTTCTCTCCTGCCTTTTCTTTACAGACTCCTTCATGTGACCAATCTCTGTCATTACTCTCCCAGCCTTCTAGCAGCTCTTCTCCCTCCTCCTCTTCCCTCTCACTCCCCTCGGCTGCTTCACCTTCCGTCTGTCCCGAACGTTCTTTGCTCCTCTAACTGTGAATGAGCATCCGATGGTTACCCGGTCCAAATTTGGAATCTTTAAACCTAAGGTATTTTTCAGTATTGCCGGCGATATTCTCAGTGAACCCTCTTCTTACAGTGAGGCCTCTGTTTATCCTGAGTGGCGCACCGCCATGATTATGAAATTTCGGGCTCTTCACTCTCAAGGTACTTGGTCTATTGTTCCAAAACCTGCCAATTCTCGGGTTATTGGCTCCAAGTGGGTTTACAAGATTAAGCTTCATCCCGATGGCTCCATTGATCGTTTCAAAGCTCGCCTGGTCGCCAAGGGTTTTCAACAGACGATGGGTCTTGATTTTCATGAAACTTTCAGTCCCGTCATTAAACCGGCCACCATTCGTCTTCTTCTGAGCATCGTTGTTTCTCGACAGTGGCAAATTAAACAACTCGATGTTCATAATGCTTTTCTTCACGGCGATCTTCTCGAAGATGTCTACATGGCTCAATCTCAGGGCTTCACCTATCCTGCTTATCCTGATTACGTCTGCAAGCTTCATCGCTCGATTTATGGTCTTAAACAGTCTCCCCGCACTTGGTTTCTTAAACTGAGTATGGCACTGCTTAAATTGGGTTTCCAAGCTTCTAAAGTAGACACTTCTTTGTTCATTCTTCACTCTGCTTCAGATATTACGGTTGTTTTGGTTTATGTTGATGACATTATTGTCATGGACTCCTTTTCCAAGCTTATCTCTGCTTTAATCAGTCATCTATCTCAACATTTTTCAATCAAGGATCTTGGCTTGCTTCATTTTTTCTTAGGTATTGAGGTTCATCGTCATTCTACTGGGATTCACCTCAGCCAAACCAAGTATATCCGGGATCTTCTTTTAAAAAGAGGGATGCTGGATTCCAAAGCTCATACTACACCACTTGCTCTCTCCTCCTTGTCTCTTCATGACTGTAACTTGCTCTCTGATTTTACTGAGTATCGCAGCATTCTCGGTGCTCTTCAGTATTGCACCATCACCAAACCCGACATAGCATATGCTGTCAATAAACTGTGCCAGTTCATGCACGCTCCCACTGATCTTCACATGATAGCCGTAAAGCGTATACTTCGATATCTTCGTGGTACTGCTCATCTAGGTCTCTCTCTTCAGCCTAGTTCTGATCATTCTCTTTACTGTTATACCGATGCTGATTGGGTTTCTTGCCCTGACGATCGCCGCAGCGCAAGTGCTTATTGCGTCTTTCTCGGACACTATCTAGTTTCGTGGTCCTCATCTAAGCAGAAGGTTGTCTCTCGTTCTAGTACAAAGTCAGAGTATCGAGCCCTCGCTAATGGAGTTGCTGAGTTGATCTGGATTTAGTCTTTGCTTGCTGAGTTGTGCCTGTCTCCCCGCTCTCCTCCTATTCTTTACTGTGACAATCTTAGCACACTCAGCTTGGCTTCTAACCCTGCTCTTCATACTCGTACTAAACACGTTGAGATCGATTTACATTTTGTCTGGGAAAAGGTTGCTTCTGGTTCTCTGTTATTGGCCTATGCGCCCTCTTCCGATCAAGTTGCTAACTGTTTAACCAAGGCTTTGGTCGCTGCTCGCTTTCAAGAACTTCGAACCAAACTCACGGTTCTCCTAAGACCCGTGTGTTTGAGGAGGGATGTTAAACCAGCTTCAAACCGGGTTCACTAACTCGGTTTTCTTCAGCCGATCCAAATGTCTGTTATATTTTTGTAGATTCTTCTCTCTATAATCTCCTCCTCCTCGTTCTCATGTCGTCGTCGTATTCTGGTGTACACGTTATATAAACTCATTGTCTTGCTGCTGTAATTGATTGAGAGAGGAATATACAGAATTTCCAAAATGTTTTTTATTCTTTCAGAAACTTACCTCGCTGTGCAATACTATGTCGGTAGTCAACGAGCTTGTCTCTTACCGTGATCAGGTAATATATTTTCTCAACAGACTGGGGAGCGATTACAATCTGTTTGTGACTTCGATCATGAATCGTGCCGACCAACCCCCTCTCGACGAGATTTACAGCTTGGTCCAGAGCTATGATTTTCGACTGGAAAAGCATAACCCTACTGCTCTGTTCCCAACTCCGAGCTCCCTTCAAGCCAATGCCGCCGTCCAGAGCTTCCATCATCCTCCTCGGCCGTTCAGCCACACTCAATACAGACCTAGGTCTGCTCCCCTTTCAGCAAATTTCCAAGGCTCCTTCATGTCGGGTAATCCACAAGTCTGGCGGTCCAACCGGCCCAATTCCAACTCTAGGCCCAAGTGCCAAATCTGCAACAAGTTGGGTCATGTGGCTTCAATCTGCTACCATCGGATGAATGGATCCTACAGGTCAGCCCAAGTCCCTCATTCACACGCCTTTCAGTCACAAACCCATAACCCACCAGCCTTTCAGTCTCAACACAATCAGCAGCCCCTTCACCACTCCAACTCCAGCCAACCTCAAATCAACACAGCAGGAATTTTACCCCTACTGATGACTCTTATTTTAGAGTCATTTTATGCAAACTTTACATAAGAAAACTTGTATGAATTGAGTGATTGCAATAATAAAGTGGTATGAATTTAATACAATGGCTATTTAATCTTGCAGCATTAGTGTTTTGATTCAATTTAATATATTTATGTAGATTTCCCATTAAAAGTAGATTTTTCTCTTTAATTTGAATTTCACAGTTTCGTATTTGAATGTAATGTTATTAGAGGGAGAATAAAATTCAAAAGCTGAAGATCATGGAGAGAGAGGAATCAAATCACGTAAATTGAGGAAATTAGTTGCTGATTATGGAGAAGAGAATGTTGAATTCATGGAAGAATTAGATTTGGATTTAATTAAATAGGGCAGTGGATGATTTGAAGAATCTGCAGCTGGGCAGCGGAAGACTGAAGGGAATAAAGCAAGCTGGGCAGCGGAAGACGTGATGAGGGGCAGCATGACAAAAGTGGCGGAAGACGCTGAAATAAAAGAAATAAAAACTAGCGGAAGAGAGCACTGTTCAGCTGGGCAGCGGAAGACTAGAAGGGAAAGAAGGAAGCTGGGCAGCTGGGCAGCGGAAGAAGACCTACAAGGGCAGCACTAAAAGACAAAACAGAATGGAGAGAGAGAAGGTACACGCAGAACAAGAACAAAAGAAAAGGCAAAAATCAAGGAAAGAAAAAAAAAAAAAAGAAATAATAAAAGTGAATTTGGAGAGAGAGAAGGTACACGCAGAACAAGAACAAAAGAAAAGGCAAAAATCAAGGAAAGAAAAAAAAAAAAAAGAAATAAAAACTAGCGGAAGAGAGCACTGTTCAGCTGGGCAGCGGAAGACTAGAAGGGAAAGAAGGAAGCTGGGCAGCTGGGCAGCGGAAGAAGACCTACAAGGGCAGCACTAAAAGACAAAACAGAATGGAGAGAGAGAAGGTACACGCAGAACAAGAACAAAAGAAAAGGCAAAAATCAAGGAAAGAAAAAAAAAAAAGAAATAATAAAAGTGAATTTGGAGAGAGAAAGGTGAGATACACCTGGCAGGCAAAAGGAGAATCCAGGAATGAGAATAAAAAGAAGATTTTTGCTGGAAAGAAGTATTCTGGAGAGCTCCAACAGAGAATATATGCAACACGCTTCAGCAGATGAGAAGAAGACTGACGATTGTTGATATTTTCTTCTTTCCTTATTATTTTTTTTACTGTTCATCATTTTTATTAACAATTTTATTTTCGAGTTTTATTTAATTATGTCTAGTAGCTAAACTCTAATTCTTGGTTAGGAGAGAAAGTACTCATTACATGTTTTATGCCTGATCTATGAATGCTACGTATTTTTCAATGAATGATTTCTCATGATTTTAATTGCTTAATTCAATTTATGTCGATAGACAATTTTGATTTCACATATTCCTATTGTATCGATAGGTAAATAGGAATTAAAGATGCATGAGAAATTGAATAGATTAAAAGTGTTGTAAAATAGCTAACATTAATCTATTTGGCATTTAAGAATAGGTTCACAAGAAAATTCAGATTAAGTTTTTGTCTTTTCAAAATCGAAAAGAAAATTCTAAAACGAATTTATCTAGGCAATTCGACGGAACCCTAGAAATATAAAAATTCTTGCTGTTCTGTGATTAATACTGTAGCATTGCTAATGCATTTTTGTTTGGAACAATCTTTCGTGATATTCCTCATCTAATTCAATTCATATCGACAGATAGTTTGATGTTTCATGTTTATATTTTATCGACAGATAAATATAAATGTTAAGATGCACGATTGATTAATTGGATTAATATGTTACAAGGTAGTTAACGTTAATTCGATTGACGATAAGAATAGAGCACGTATCAAAAATTCAACATTAGTTACATTCTTTCAAGGTAGAAAGAAATTCTAATTTGAATTTACCTAGGCAATTCGACAGAATCCTAGAAATTATTTTTATTCTTGCTGTTTTTTAGATAATGCTGCAGAGCATTACCAGAGCATTAGTAGCAGAATCATCGTAACGAAGAAAATCGATCCTAGCCAAGGCCTCCTTTTATTGTTTTTATCTCGTTTAACTTGCTTTATTTTATTGCATCATTATTCATATTTTATTTCTAATTATTATCTAACAATTTAATATTTTTATAAGATTTTTATAGCGATTAATTACCAATTAACAATATCCTCGTGGGATCGATACTTTACTTACTCTATTACTTCGTTAGCGACACGTGCACTTGCGTGTAAAGGTGAAAAATCACTAACAAGTTTTTGGCGCCGTTGCCGGGGATATTGTTTAGTTGTGATTATTTTGCTATAATTATTTTATTTTATTTTACGTTATTTTATTTTATTTTGTTTCTGTATTTTCAGATATTCTTGATTTATGCCTGACGAAGAAGGCGCACAGGATCTTGTACCCATAGATCTTGAAATTGAAAGGACATTTAGAGCCAGAAGAAGACAACAGCAGCAACAGTTTATTGAAGGAGAAAATATGGCGAATGCACAGGAAGAAAGAATCAATGCCGAACGTGTTCGTGATGATAGAGATATACCTATTCAGGATTTTGCAATTCCTACACTGAACGATCTTAATCCTGGAATAGTCAGACCTGATCTTCGTGCCATTAGATTTGAGTTGAAACCTGTGATGTTTCAAATGCTCCAAACAGTCGGACAATTCACTGGAGCTATCACAGATAATCCTCATTGCCATTTGAAGGTTTTTGGAGAAGTAAGTGATTCATTTAACTTCCTTGGAGTATCTGCAGAAGCCCTGAGACTGAAGCTCTTCCCATATTCCTTGAGAGATCGCGCCAGAGATTGGTTGAACAGCATTCCTTCAGATACCATAACTACATGGGGGGATCTAGCTAAAAAGTTCATTATGAAATATCACCCACCAGTTAGGAATGCTAGGATGAGAAACGAGATCACCAGTTTTCAGCAAAGAGATGGAGAATCCCTCTACGAAGCATGGGATAGATTTAAAGAGTTGCTGAGACAGTGTCCAAATCATGGGATCCCTCATTGGATTCAACTGGAAACATTTTACAACGGGCTGAATGGACAGACCCGATCGATTATTGATGCAGCAGCGAATGGAACATTGCTTTCTAAATCTTTCAACGAAGCTTACGATCTACTGGAGATAATGGCAGTAAATAGTTATCAGTGGCCTTCAGACAGAATGCAATCTACAAGGAGAGCACCTGAAAGTTATGAGGTGAATGAAGTAGATGCCCTTAATGCAAAAATAGCTTCACTCGAAAATGCCATCAAAGCCATGAACAAACAGCAACAACCAGTAACCAGAGAGATTTCTTGCATTTTTTGTGGGGAGAACCATGATGATAGTTCATGCCCGACGAATCCTGAGTCGGCAAATTACGTAGGGTATAACCGAAACAATAATCCATATTCACAGATGTATAACCCGGGATGGAGACAACATCCGAACTTCCAATGGAGTTCGCAGCAACAAAATAATGCAATACCTACAAGATCTGCTAATAACTATGCTCAGAATTACAATCAGCAACTTCAAAAACCTGCAGCTCAAGAAAAACTAGACAACTTTGCAAGGGAGTATGCTGCAAGGACAGATATAATTTTGCAGAATTTATCAGCTTCGATAAAGAATATTGAAACCCAACTGGGGCAGCTAGCTCAATCTTCGAACTCAAGGAGCATGGGACAACTACCAAGCGACACTGAGATTCCACAAAGACCGGGAAAGGAACATTGCAAAGCAATTTTATTAAGGAATGGAAGGGAGGTTGAAATTCCAGAGAAGCCACAAAAGGTGGAGAAACCAAGGATTATTAACCAAGAAAGGGAAAGAGAAAAGCAACCTAGTGCTGAGGGTTCACAAGAACGAGAAGTGATGATTGAGGAAGAAAGTACTGAGGAGGCCGAAGAGAATAATCAGAAATCTGGAGAAATTAATATAAATGCCGCAGTTCTGCCCGCAGCATCGCAGCAGCATCGACCTACAGAGATGCAACTGCAGAGACCTCCTCCACCATTTCCACAGAGACTTCAAAAACACAACCAGGAAAAACAGTTTAAAAAGTTTCTGGATGTTCTAAAGCAACTCCACATCAACGTACCTCTGGTGGAAGCTCTTGAGCAGATGCCCAACTACACTAAATTCATGAAAGACATCCTATCAAAAAAGAGGAGGTTGGGAGAATATGAAATGGTGGCTATGACTGAGGAAACAAGCTATATTTTGCAGAATAAGATCCCACCAAAGTTGAAGGACCCTGGTAGCTTCACTATTCCTTGTACAATTGGCAATAATTATTTCAGAAAAGCTCTCTGTGATCTGGGAGCCAGCATAAATCTGATGCCCATGTCAATCTTTAAGAAGCTGGGAATTGGAGAAGCTCGGCCAACAACAGTAACCTTGCAGCTTGCTGACCGATCATTAACCCACCCCCAGGGAAAGATAGAAGATGTGTTGGTAAAGGTGGACAAATTCATTTTCCCTGCAGATTTCATTATACTTGACTATGAAGCCGATCGAGAAATACCGATAAATTTGGGTTGCCATTTTTGGCTACCGGAAGAACTCTTATTGATGTCCAGAGAGGAGAACTCACAATGAGAGTTAACGACCAGCAAGTTACTTTCAATGTCTTAAAAGCCATGAAATGTCCATATGATGAAGAAGAGTGTTTCAGCATTTCTGAAGAAATCAAAGCAGCAGAAATAAAACAATTTTCAGGCGGATATCGAAGGCAGTTTGAAGCATTAATCAGAAACGAAGATGACAAAAATGATTTGCAACATTCTAGCGACGTAGCACCCGCAGTGGAACTTAAACAATTGCCACCTCACCTGAAGTATGTATTTCTTGGACTCAAAGAGACATTTCCTGCTATTATTTCTGCCACTTTATCTAACATGTAGGAACACGAATTAGTGGAGGTTCTAAAGAAATATAAGCTAGCTTTAGCATGGACAGTGAAAGACATAAAAGGGATAAGTCCAAGTATCTGTATGCACAAGATAAGATTGGAAGAAGGAGTTACAGCAACCATAGATCAGCAGAGAAGATTAAACCCGATTATGAAAGAAGTGGTGAAGAAAGAAATACTCAAGTGGTTGGATGCGGGCATTATCTACCCCATTTCTGACAGCTCGTGGATTAGCCTAATTCATTGTGTTCCAAAGAAAGGAGGAACAACTGTAGTGGCTAATGATAAAAGTGAATTAATTCCTACAAGAACAGTAACAGGATGGAGGATATGCATGGACTACAGGAAACTGAATAAAGCAACCCGAAAGGACCACTTTCCTCTTCCCTTTATAGATCAAATGCTGGATTGATTAGCAGGAAAGAAATTCTACTGCTTCTTGGACGGATACTCAGGGTATAATCAAATTACTATAGCACCAGAGGATCAGGAGAAAACAACTTTCACCTGCCCATATGGAACTTTTGCCTTTAGGAGAATGCCTTTTGGTTTGTGCAACGCTCCTGCCACATTTTAGCGTTGTATGATGGCCATTTTCTCAGACATGATTGAAGAATGTTTGGAAATCTTTATGGATGATTTCTCCATTGTTGGAGATTCTTTCAAGAATTGCTTGGAAAATTTAGAGAAAGTGTTGAATAGATGCATGGAAACTAACCTAGTTTTAAACTGGGAAAAGTGCCACTTTATGGTTCCAGAAGGGATAGTTCTCGGACACAAGGTTTCAGACAAAGGGTTAGAGGTGGATAAAGCGAAGATCAAAATTATTGAGAAACTGCCTCCACCAAAAACAGTGAAGGGAATCAGAAGCTTTTTGGGGCATGCAGGATTTTACAGACGCTTCATCAAAGATTTTTCTAAAATATCAAAGCCCTTATGCAGTTTACTGGAGTAGAATATACCATTTAACTTCGATGAAAGCTGTCTGGAAGCTTTTAACTTGCTTAAACAGAAGCTGATTACGGCACCTGTGATAGCTGCACCCGATTGGAACTCACCTTTTATTCTTATGTGTGACGCGAGTGATTATGCAGTGGGAGTAGTTCTCGGACAGAAGAAAGACAAGTTGTTTCACTCTATTTATTACGCCAGCAAAACCTTGAATGAGGCTCAAAAAAATTACACAACCACTGAAAAGGAGCTTTTAGCTGTGGTGTTTGCATTCGACAAATTCAGAGCGTATTTAATAGGCACAAGAGTTATTGTGTACACGGACCATGCAGCAATCAAATATTTGGTTGCCAAGAAGGATGCTAAACCCAGGCTTATTCGATGGGTGTTGTTACTCCAAGAGTTTGATATGGAGATTCGCGATAGAAAGAGATGTGAAAATCAGGTAGCGGATCATTTATCTCGTCTGGAGAATGTGGGGGAGCAACAAGCCGAAGGAATGATTAAAGAATCCTTCCCTGATGAACAAATACTGAAACTAGAAGTTTCTTCAACTCCCTGGTACGCTGATTTTGTGAATTTTATTGTGAGTGATATAATTCCTTTCGATTTAGATTATCAACAGAGAAGGAAGTTCATGAAAGATGTTAAGCAATACTTTTGGGACGAGCCATTTCTTTTCAAACAGTGTGCTGATCAGCTGTTGAGGAGATGTGTTCCAGAAGAGGAAATGCAGTCAGTGCTGCAACAATGCCATGCAGCATCATATGGCGGTCATTATGGAGGAACCAGAACAGCTGCAAAAGTCTTGCAATCAGGTTTGTACTGGCCTTCTCTTTTTAAGGATGCTAATGAGTTTGTTCAAAAATGTGACAGATGTCAAAGAACAGGAAATATATCAAGAAAACACGAGTTGCCCTTGACCAACATCATAGAGATTGAAGTCTTTGACGTCTGGGGAATTGACTTTATGGGACCTTTTCCAGTATCTAATGGAAACCAGTACATATTGTTAGCTGTTGATTATGGTTCTAAATGGGTAGAAGCTGCAGCCTTGCCAAACAACGAAGGGAAGAGTGTACTGAGATTTTTACAGAAAAATATTTTCACGAGGTTTGGTACGCCCAGAGCTATTATCAGTGATGGAGGATCTCATTTTTGTAACAGAGCGTTCGCTACATTACTCAGTAAATATGGAGTTAAACATAAGGTAACTACAGCATACCATCCTCAAAGTAATGGACAAGCAGAGGTATCTAACAGGGAAGTAAAATGGATTCTGGAAAAGGTGGTAAATCCGAACAGGAAGGATTGGTCATTAAAATTAGACGATGCTTTATGGGCATACAGAACATCATTTAAGACTCCTGTGGGCACTACTCCATTCAACATGATTTATGGCAAAGCTTGCCATCTCCCTGTAGAATTAGAACACAAGGCCTTCTGGGCAATAAAAAATGTCAATTTGGATTTACAGCAAGCAGGAAGAAGCAGGCTGGTACAATTACAGGAGTTGGAAGAGTTGAGATTAAGAGCGTATGAAAATACAAAGATTTATAAGGAAAAAGTGAAGAAATGGCATGATAGAAAGTTACAGGCAAGAACATTTTTAAAAGGTGAAAAAGTCTTGCTATTTAATTCTAGGATGAAACTTTTTCCAGGAAAGTTGAAATCGAGGTGGTCTGGGCCATTTGAAATAATAGAGGTATTTCCTTACGGAGCAGTAGAGTTGCATGATGAAAAAAGTAGAAGGAATTTTAAAGTAAATGGTCAAAGGATAAAACATTATTTTGGAGAGAAATTAACAAAAATTATGTCAATTTCTCTACAAAATTTGGAAGAATGATAAGCGCACATGGAAGTCTGGCTGAAGACTTATACAAAAACTTAGCGCTCTAGGGAGGCAACCCTCAAAAATATCCTTTTATGCATTAATTTTAGTTGCAATTTTTATCTATTATTTTTGTTTTATAATTTTGCTTGTTTAAATAAGTTATTTTTGAATTTCACTCTTACTTCTTTATTTATCTTCACCCAATTTCTCTCAAAGCGATTTTAGGGTTAATTTCTGCTTGTAACCAGCCGTCGACATTTAGTGAGATTTTTCTTTCGAGTCTCCGAGCAAAAATTTTCGACCATTTTTCCTCTGCTCTACGCCGCTGCGACTAACGCTACAGCAGCACGCACTATTCTGTCTGTAACAATGAGGCCAAAACAGAAGGGTCGGAAAAACGCCAAGAAAGTAAACAGAATGGCGTTTATTTCTGAGGAAGCCAAGCTGCGATACGAGCAAGCTCTACAACAACGGTCTTTTGCTCAAGAAAAAGGTTTCCTGGCTGAGGCCGAGCAATTATCCAGGTACCCAAGCTATATTGGCTCTATTATTCAAGAACGAAAGTGGGAAAAATTTTGTGCTGCTCCGAATGCAGCGATAAAGAATCTTGTGCGGGAGTTTTATGCCAATTTTGAGGGAGATTTGCCTGAAAGCATTCGGGTTCGAGAATGTGAGGTGAAAATCGGGCCATCTGAAATCAATAAATTTTATGAGTTGGAGGAAGTTGAGGATGAATTTTATAAATACGAGGATTATGGATCACAAGGATTTTTAAAATCAGTATTGACAGAAATAGCAGTGCCCGACACATAATGGGTAAGGTCAAAAACTGGCTGTGTCTCTATTCCAAGGCTCGCTCTACTGCCGAAGGCTAAGGTTTGGTATCATTTTTTAAAACTCAGATTATTTCCTTCGTCTCATGGTCAGCATTTGACAAGAGAACGAGCTATCTTACTCTATTGCATTTTGACAAACAAGACAATTAATGTGGGTCTGGTGATATATCGGAACTTGTGTGCAAATGCTTTAAAACCGAAAGGGCAGCTGTTATTTCCTTCTTTGATCTCTGGATTATGTGAACTGGCTGGCGTAATGTATGATGCTGATGAAGAAGAACTCTCCCCCGGTCCTGTAATGACACCACCTATTATAAGGAGAATTGCTTCGGAGGGGTTGGGAGCAGGAGCACCAGAATCTGAGGAGAATGCTGCAAGTGGAGCTGCAGCATCATCCAGCACCAACAATATCCATCAGCAAATACTTGACGGTCTGGAGTCATTGCGTAACAAGCTCGATTTGCACAGAAATGATCTTTCGACTTTGAAAGAGGAACTTCAACTTCAGAAGCAATTACAATACAAGGTGATAAGGACTTTGACTAGTTTAAAACGCAAAAATAGAACATTTTGGCAGTACAACAAGCTGCGTGATACAGCATTGGCAGCTAGCTTTGCCAAGAAACCAAAGGATCCATCTCCTGTTTTCCCACATTTCCCAACCACACTTTAACTAGACTCGGATGATGAACCAGAACCTGAAGCATAAATACCAGGGAAGTCCTAACCCCCTAGTTTATTTTGCTTTAAATTATTTTTGTTGAACTTCATTCTGTTTGGCAGTGGGGACACTGCCAATGTTTAAGTGTGGGGGTGTTGCTATTTGGTATGCTGTTTAGTTTGTTTGTTTAATGTGAATGTTTATCTAATTTGGATGATTAATATTTACTGTTTCTCTGAATAGGGTTGTTTTAATTTTCTCTGGATGTTGATTGAATTTTGGTTGTTTAAATTTTATTTTAGGGAAATTAGTATCTGTTGACTGGTGTTTTGGTGCTTGTTGTTTTTCTTTTGGTTTGTTACCTTTGTCCTGTTTATGTATAAAAAAAAATGAAATGCAATGATGATGAAATGAAACACAATGCAATTTAATTTCCTAATATCTTCTACTTTTGTAAGTCATTGAATAATGTTATTGTCACATCTTATTAGAAATCAATTAAGATTTATTCCCATAAGCTTAGTTGTTCTTAACACACAAATTCCTTTTGGTTGTTTAGGAATATTATCCTTTCTAGACATTACAATTATATCTAGGTATCAATAATTTAGTGTTTGATTGAAGAAATTAGCAATTAGAGAATTCCTCTTAAAAAAAAAAATATAATAAATAATAAGTTTGGGGGTTATAAAAAAAAAAATAATAATAATAATAAAAAAAAAAATGCAACTTCCTAATCTACTTTCAATTTCGAGTGAGCCTTTTGGATACTCAATGGGTAGAAATAAATTAGAGGAACGTTGGAAGGAACTCCGTTGCATGTTTATTGACTATACTCCTCTATCTTTTATATGAGTATATTTATCTTGAGGTGACACTATTGAGTAACGGGAGGACTTCATCATCAATGTTGTCAATCGCGTCAATAGGTAGTGTGACTGATAGATAAAGTCAATGTAAAAAAAAAAAAAAAAAAAAAACTTAATCTCCTCACTTATTTAAAAATAAAATAAAATAAAGAAGAAGAATCTTTGAATGCTAATGGATTTATGAAGGATATTAGAGAGTTGACATTCGATGATATGTATTGTGATTTCTGGTTTTGATGATTGAACTTAGCAATTCAATTGGAGTTTGAGCACACACACATCTTGACTAGTTTATTGGGAACTGAATCTATATTGATTGCTTTTAATTGTGATAGTGAAATTTTTCAATAATTTACAAGTTAGTAGATATTTTGAAATTATATCAATTTTGTCAATGTTACCTTGGAAAGTCATTTTTGTTTGCATCACTCGAGGACGAGTAATGGTTTAAGTTGGGGGTATTAAACTTTACATAAGAAAACTTGTATGAATTGAGTGATTGCAATAATAAAGTGGTATGAATTTAATACAATGGCTATTTAATCATGCAGCATTAGTGTTTTGATTCAATTTAATATATTTATATAGATTTCTCATTAAAAGTAGATTTTTCTCTTTAATTTGAATTTCACAGTTTCGTATTTGAATGTAATGTTATTAGAGGGAGAATAAAATTCAAAAGCTGAAGATCATGGAGAGAGAGGAATCAAATCACGTAAATTGAGGAAATTAGTTGCTGATTATGGAGAAGAGAATGTTGAATTCATGGAAGAATTAGATTTGAATTCAATTAAATAGGGCAGCGGATGATTTGAAGAATGGGCAGCTGGGCAGCGGAAGACTGAAGGGAATAAAGCAAGCTGGGCAGCGGAAGACGTGATGAGGGGCAGCATTAGATGACAAAAGTGGCGGAAGACGCTGAAATAAAAGAAATAAAAACTAGCGGAAGAGAGCACTGTTCAGCTGGGCAGCGGAAGACTAGAAGGGAAAGAAGGAAGCTGGGCAGCGGAAGAAGACCTACAAGGGCAGCACTAAAAGACAAAACAGAATGGAGAGAGAGAAGGTACACGCAGAACAAGAACAAAAGAAAAGGCAAAAATCAAGGAAAGAAAAAAAAAAAGAAATAATAAAAGTGAATTTGGAGAGAGAAAGGTGAGATACACCTGGCAGGCAAAAGGAGAATCCAGGAATGAGAATAAAAAGGAGATTTTTGCTGGAAAGAAGTATTCTGGAGAGCTCCAACAGAGAATATATGCAACACGCTTCAGCAGATGAGAAGAAGCCTGACGATTGTTGATATTTTCTTCTTTCCTTATTATTTTTTTTACTGTTCATCATTTTTATTAACAATTTTATTTTCGAGTTTTATTTAATTATGTCTATTAGCTAAACTCTAATACTTGGTTAGGAGAGAAAGTACTCATTACATGTTTTATGCCTGATCTATGAATGCTACGTATTTTTCATTGAATGATTTCTCATGATTTTAATTGCTTAATTCAATTTATGTCGATAGACAATTTTGATTTCACATATTCCTATTGTATCGATAGGTAAATAGGAAATAAAGATGCATGAGAAATTGAATAGATTAAAAGTGTTGCAAAATAGCTAACATTAATCTATTTGGCATTTAAGAATAGGTTCACAAGAAAATTCAGATTAAGTTTTTGTCTTTTCAAAATCGAAAAGAAAATTCTAAAACGAATTTATCTAGGCAATTCGACGGAACCCTAGAAATATAAAAATTCTTGCTGTTCTGTGATTAATACTGTAGCATTGCTAATGCATTTTTGTTTGGAACAATCTTTCGTGATATTCCTCATCTAATTCAATTCATATCGACAGATAGTTTGATGTTTCATGTTTATATTTTATCGACAGGTAAATATAAATGTTAAGATGCACGATTGATTAATTGGATTAATATGTTACAAGGTAGTTAACGTTAATTCGATTGGCGATAAGAATAGAGCACGTATCGAAAATTCAATATTAGTTACATTCTTTCAAGGTAGGAAGAAATTTTAATTTGAATTTACCTAGGCAATTCGACAGAATCCTAGAAAATATTTTTATTCTTGCTATTTTTTAGACAATGCTGCAGAGCATTACCAGAGCATTAGTAGCAGAATCATCGTAACGAAGAAAATCGATCCTAGCCAAGACCTCCTTTTATTGTTTTTATCTCGTTTAACTTGTTTTATTTTATTGCATCATTATTCATATTTTATTTCTAATTATTATCTAACAATTTAATATTTTTATAAGATTTTTATAGCGATTAATTACCAATTAACAATATCCTCGTGGGATCGATACTTTACTTACTCTATTACTTCGTTAGCGACACGTGCACTTGCGTGTAAAGGTGAAAAATCACTAACACCTACCATCCCCGTCCACCGCGAACACTGCTGCTCCGTGGATGCTGGATTCTGACTTTCTCAACTTAACTTAGCAAAACCTTTTCTTCTTTTCTCTCTAGGGAATATTAACAAACAGTTGGTGATCAAAATCAAAGTAAAAAAGTAAAAGTATCAGATTGCTTACACAGTAAACCACAGCAAGTAATCTAACATCGAAACCCAGTTTCCACTGAGCTGGGTCTCTTTCGATGGCAATGGCGACGAAAAATGTTTGAACTGCACTTGACAAAGTTTGGAAAGAGGTGAATGCAAGCGGAAATGGATATGTTTTCAGAAACCGCGCCTGTTTTCATGGTACAATAAACCCTGATTAGGTCTTCTGAAAGCTATAGTAGATAAACAAATAGTAAATCGTGACAGAAGAAGTCGTTAAAAAATAAGACCAATATTGTGGTGGTATCTTCATTGTACGTTTTGCCAAGACATTGTCAAGGTTTGATAAAAAAAAAAACTATGACATATTGAGATGAAATAAACAAATTTAACGAGGCTTTAAATATAAATACTGGTTGATATTGTGGTTAAAGTTGAGATAAATATGAGTTGAACCTGAAAAACAAGCCAGAGACCCCAAGAAATGCTGGAGAGGAAGAGAAGGAAACAACCAAGGATCCATCTTTGGAAAGAAGATGGAGGTCGATGATGAAGTTGTCGAGCAGAGAGGTTGCCGAATTGGAGAAAGTTAGAATGGAAGAATGGCTTCAAATGTGGGCCCCTGTAAAAAGTGAGTATCACTACTCCTGCTAAGCACAGAACAATGCCTGCCACCTTTGCCACTCCAGGAAGAGCTTTTAGATTAACCTTCTCCAATCTGCATCAAATTAATCAACAATTCAAATCATCTTTCATATCATTGTGTTCTATCTACACTGTTTATTCCATGGGCCCAAGTGTTGGCCTCTTCCAATAGTCGGACCGACCCCAACAGGGTCCAACAAGACCTTAATCAGAGATTGACCGACCTTGGTAGCTTCATGTTGGGCCCGTTGCTCATGGACCTCAAGGGTCCTTAAAAAAAACAACTTGTATGTCGGTTTAGTAAACACATGCACGGTTAAATGAACTGTTTTTGTGTGAATTTCAAACATTGATTTAGCTTTTTTGATCATAGATCGTAATGATGAGACTTGGAAATACCCAAATAAAAAGGCAAAGAAGAAGGTGGTAACAGGAATGCAATTAAAGAAAGCAGCCCCCAAAGTTGCGGACGTAAAATCGATTGCAGCCCCGCAAGCATTTAGTGCAAAAGTATGCCTGCAGCATCGGCAAAAAACAAGTAAGAACCCTAATTACAAATGGTCATACGATCTTGCAAAGCAGTTGGCATTTTTCTGCTTACCCAATAAAGGAAAACATTGAAATCTTGCAAAAGAACACAAAAGTAAGAGGAGATAGTCCTTTTCTGCAAACGCAAACCAAAGGACATGATCAAAGAAGTCAGAAAACTAAGAGAATCCAACTACATTACACGAAAAAACAGCATAATTATTACCTTTCATAATACAGGGTGAGTGGGATTAAGCTAATGATTCCAGAAGCTTGTCTGTAGAAGACGAACACGTAAGGGTTTATGCCTCCTGCAAAAGCAGCTTTGGAGAGCAGGATCATTCCAGCTACTTAAACTTGTATCAAGATCAATGCCCAGTAAGGGTTTTTTGAATTCATTGTTTCTGCTCTAGTTCTCGCTTTTTTGATCACTAAAAAACTGAGAGAAACCCCTCTAAATTATTTCAATAACTGGAGGAAAGATGAAGACATTGTTGTGCTTAAGAAGATCTTGTAACGTAGGCAGGAGGCATTTTAGCTGTTTTAAATGAGCATATTCGAGTAACAAGTTGGTTTTTTTAATATATTGGACTTGGTTTTGTCATCTTTACCTTTTTCATTTACTTACTTTAGTGAATTTTATCATAGTTTAAGCTTTCCAGAATATTTTATGGTCCGTGCGGTTCTTACAACCATTTCCATTATTAAATCTAGGCAGGGTTTTCAATGACCTGAGCTTAGAGTTTGACTCTTAGCTGGTGTTCTTTCAAATCTGGGAAGTTATGTTTGAGCTTTAAACTCTAAATCAATAAAAATGGAGTTTCTCCCCTTGATTCTGTAGATTACTTGATATTTATTTCTACCTGAAATTGCTCGAAGAAGATGACAGGCAACGTTACCCACAGTAGCATTTTTATTTTCAAGGGAGAGCAGCATTGGTTTCATAGGAAGGATTATTTTTTTCGGATCGATTTAAGAGTCCAATTAGTTTATGTTATGAGAATCCGTGATGACTATTTGAAAGCGGTTGACTTGTTATATGATAACTTCAAAAACATTTGTATTTGGACGACGTGAAGACAAGTTTTTCAACAACTTCCGGTCTCTTGTTGGTCATGCGACCATTTTTTTTTATGGAACCACTAAAATAATTAGTTAGTTGTAACAACCACAAATAAATTAACCTCTCACTCTCTCTCTCTCTCTACTAAGCTCGTGAACTAGTTTTCAGCTTCTCCCTCAATCTGCCATTTTCAACAGATTTTCACCCAGGAAAGAACTTCTAACCCCTTCACAGGATCTACGGACCTTTCCCAGAGAGAGAGAGAGTCCGGACATTGTACAAAATAAGTCAATTTTATAGCGAGTAATAATCAATTTAAACCCGAAATTATAAGATTTTTTTAAAACATCCCCTAAAGTATCAAATTGAACCAGCTAAATCTCAAAATATCCAACATCTAACAAATCAAACCCTTTCGAGCCCTCGATTTTCAAAAACGGGAGGACTTTTTCATTTTTTGCCTAAAACGGGGGGCCGATTTAAATTTACCGGGCCCCTGTTTTGCCACGTAAGAAACGGGGGTTGATGTGGGGGTGGAAACCCCCCCTTACACGTGTGGTGCACGAGCATTTAAAATGGTGGTCCGTTTCCAGAATTGGACCCATTTTTTTGGTTATTGGTCACGGGCCAATAGTAATGGAAAAAATAGGGGACCGTTTTTACGGAGACGGTCCACTGTTTTACAGTTACTCTTGAAAAAAGGTGGACCGTTTTTCAAAAACGGCCCAATTTTCAAAAATACGGCTCAAAATGGGGGACCGATTTCCCGAATGCAACCCCCCCCCCCCCCCCCCCCCCCTTTTCCAAAAAAAAAAAAAAAAAAAGAAATTGTCTTCAAACAAAAAATTGCCCCATCAGAAGTAGGTCCATCACAGGCGCCGCGAGCGGTAACTGGGTATTTGTCGAATGAATTTTGAAACTAGTTGTGTCAAGAGCGGTTTGAACAGAGTATGTCGAGCCGATCGATGATTTATGGGAAGACCGTCAATTTTAAAGGTTATGATTCGTTGGAGATCTAGGAGATGTTCGACAGAATCGCCGTACACGAAGTGTACGGATTGAAGGGCAATAGCTGCGAGAGAGTTGTTCATTTGTTTTATGCGAACTTGAACGCTACTGAGAGGTCTGAGACGTTGAAGACGTACATAATTGATACAGAGATGGTCACCACTGCAGACGCAATTAATGAAATTATCGGGTTTTCTGCAAGAGGAATGGATGTGGACAGTGTAGGATCGAGATTGTCTAAGAGGGGGGTGAATTAGACCTTTTTAAATTTCTTAATATCTCTTAAACTAACAGCAAGCAAACAATTAGTAAAAGTAAAAAGAGAGAGAAAGAAAAACCAACACAGAAGTTTTTACGTGGTTCGGCTCAACCTAGCCTACATCCACGCTTCAAGGTTCACCCCTTGAAGATCCTTAACCTTCTCCTCTCGAGAATGAACAGATCGGAATTCCGGGCTCCGATCAATTGCCTTTTACAGATTTAGATTGAACTTCACGGGCGTCAATCCACTGCCTTTCTGATTTTACAAGTTTGAGTAAATGAATACAACAAACTACAAACTCTCAAATCAAATTCTCAAGTTTAAGAATCGAGAGATGTAGATGAAAATACAGAGTATGATAGATCACAAGTTAGGACTCAGGAATTCAAATTCGCAAAAGTTGTATCTTAGTGCTCTAACCTCGGCTTAAATACTCTGTCTTCATAATCGGCTTGACTTCAATGCTCCTTATCCAATAATGGAAACTTTGTTACCGTTGGAGCAGCTTTCATACAAAAACAGGTAGCCGTTGCCGTCTGTAGTTGCAAATCATCGTCGCCTTAAATGTTCTGTAGTTAAGGCTTGAAAACAACGTCACTGTAGCTTCGCGGCATATTTGAATTCTGGCGGAAGACTCAGCTTATTTTAGTGAGCTGGCATCGGAAGATTATGTCTCTAAAAATGTTGAATTGCAATCGGTGGATGCGGCAATAAAAACTTGGGCCGCAATCGGAAGATGTAGTTATGAAGTCTTCTTCTTTTGTCGTTTAGTGACCGGATGACTTCGTCTTTCGAGCGGAGGATGTAGATCTTGAGCGGATACTATATGAGAATTTCTTCTTTTGTCTTCTAGCGATCGGAGGGCGTAGTCATTAAAAGCTTCGCCTTTTGTCGTTTTCCTATCGGTAGACTTCATCTTTAAACGGCTTCGCCTTTTGTCGTTTTCCTATCGGTAGACTTCATCTTTAAACGACTTCGCCTTTTGTCATTTTTCCCATTGGTAGACTTCATCTTTAAACGCCATCGGATGAAGCAGCTTTAATAGCCAACGGATGATGCAGTCCTTAAACCCATCGGATGACTTAATCTTCGAAGTCATCCGCCTTTGTCGTCTAGCGAGCGGTGGACTTCGACTTTGAATAACTTCTTCTTTTATTATTTAGTGATCGGTGGACTTCATCTTTTATTTTCATTCACCGGTGGACTTTTTTTCTTTTAATATTTTAAATCACCGGTGGACTTCTTGGCAACTTGACCACTGAATGTGCATTCACAGCCCTGTTTTACTAATATACCTAGAACACTCAACCAAATACATCAGTCAACTAAAATACCCTTTGCAAGGGTATTTCCAACAAATAATTCTTATATACATAAATCATTAGATTCAAACATAATACACATAATCAAATTACTTCATCATATAAACACATCATCAAAAACATATTTAAACTTAAACACCATTTAAGTCAACAATCTCCCCCTTTTTGATGATGACAATCTATGAATATGAATTTGATTAAATATTACTCCCCCATAATCTTAGCTCCCCATAGCAAATGTATATAATCCAAAAACAGACACGGAGCATACCAGAGTGTCAACAACATGCATATATCCAAATTTTTAGAAATATGCAAGCACAGAGCATAATAACAAACGCAAAACATAATAACTGATTCCACATACATAACTTGCAGAGTGAGTGCAAAATCAAATCAAATATTAAGTCTCCCCCATTGTCATTAACAAAAAGAAACACAGAGAAGAATAAAATAAAAAAAATAAGGCTGCAACCAGTAACACAAAATAGAGGAACAGCCAAACTAAGCTAAGTCCCTAATATGCTGCCACACAGTTTGAAGAAAGGAAGAAAGCACTGCTAAGTCCAGAGTAGGTTGACCAGCGACAGGAGCAGGAGCAGGAAGAGCAGGGATAGGAATATAAGGCTGAAAAACGGCTTGAATGAGGGCTAGAAGCTCTACCAAGTCCATAGTAGGTGGAGGCACTGGTGGAGAGACAACCGCGGAGGAACCTTGATATAGCACCATGTCCATACAAGGTGAGGATGTGGAGAAGGACTCATGAGCAGGAGAAGCAACTGGATTGTTGAACTGTAGTTCAGCTTCAGAAAGATCCAGAGACCGGGAAGGCACATCTGCCGCTGCATACGGGAAAATAGGAAGGAGAAAGTCTGCAGAACATGGCTCAGAGGGAAATGAAGGTGGTTGAGACTGTGCAGGTTGAAGAGCTTCAATTTGAGACTGAAGAGACTGGAGGGTCCGAGTAAAAAGTGTATGGTTTAGAGTCATGGTTTGACCCAGTTTAGCTAATTCAACATCAATATCCAGTTTGAGCTGTTTGATCTTCGCATCCATCTTGGTGCTCAAGTCCAATGCATGCTGGGGTAGCTTAGTATCTATAGAAGTTTCAATCTGACTTTGAAGTGAGCTAAAGGCTGTCCCAAGACTGTCAATGCTGGACTGCAATGAATTGAACTGCTCTTCACTCATAGTGAAGCGTCTCTGAAAATTTTTTGGTGTGGCAGGAGTGGTTGGGAGAATTGTGGCAGATGTTTGGACTGGAGGAGGCAGGGAAGGAATCAAAATGGATGGTGGAGGAGAGGATTGTACAACAGGAGATAGAGGGGCAGGAGTAGGCAGAGTGGACAGCAGCAAGGAAGGTGAAGGGGCTGAAATGGTGGCAACAATGGCTGTTGGAGAGGGAGGAGGAAGGTGGAGGCGAGAGACGGGAGATTGAGGAGGGGAATCAAAAAGAGCATGGATCTCTGAATCACCAACGCCCTCTTGAGTTGATGACTCATCAGCCAATTCAAGCTTTCTTTTCCTTTTTCTGACAACAGCAACCTGAACGGCCCTTTGTTTAGACGGATCCAAATAAAATTCTCCTTTCCTATTATTCTTAATGCCCAGTCTGTTCAGAGTAGATTTGGAGTAGTAGTTGCTAGGTTTAAGACAAGTGATCTCAGCATCCTCAGGAAAACTGATGTCATGCTGCTGAAAAACCCTCATCAGAAGCAGATTGTAGGGAAGTGAAGGAGCTCTGGAGGTGATAGCCTGAATCATCCTTCTCAAGACTATGTATCCCATATCGAAAGGGGTCTTTTGGTAGATACCAAGAAGGATAAAGATCTCCATACAGCTAACCTCATCATAATGGCCACCTTTTGGACAGATGTTATATCCGATCATTTGATGGAAAAGTTTAGCCCTTATATTCAAATGCCGGCTCTTTAAAACAGAAGGAGTGTTGTTCGGGTCAAGAGCTATGGATTGTAACAAAAGACGACCTTCTTCTGTATCAAAGGAGGGTGACTCTTGCTCTGTGGTATACTATTTTGGGCATCCATCTAAATGTGGGCTTTCCAGAAGCTCATTTATTGAGGAGGAGGTAATAGTTATGTGCTTTCCATACACATAACTCTTGATCATAGAGAAATCTGGAGAAAAGCTCATATTGATATAGAACATCCTAACCGCATCTGAGTAATAGAAAGTTTCAACATCGAATAAGCCAAGCAACCCAATGTCCTTCAAGGGGGCAACTAAGTTTAAACTAACTATCTCATCAGCTGTAATGCCTCGACTAGGAATCAATTTCCTTAATTTAAACCCTTCATGGTACCTTATTTCAGCAGCCTCAGTAAGGAAGTAATAAGATGGCCAGCTTTGTGAACGAGGAAGTTCTCGGGACTGTCGGGCGGTGGTCTTGGACTTCTTAGCAGTGGGTTCCTTACCAGCTCTAGATGAAGATTCCATAATAACGATTGAAGAACAAACAGAGCGAAGACGCGAAGGATATAAGGGTTTGGGAAAAGGGAAAAACACGACTGTCAGAGGAGAAGCAAGTGAAAGAGCGCGAAAGATGAAGCGTCTTTGTAAGAAGAGGAATTTAGATAAGTTAGGGCATCGCCCGATTAGAAAAAGACAAACGTGGAAGTCAGATAGAACCCGATAGAGCACACGTGTCAGCGGATAAGAAAATACATCATCCGATAAGTGGATGATGCACATCTTCCGGTGAATAGTAAATGGACCGGAGGATGTGAGTATCAAAGACAGAAAAAAGAGAGAAGAAACTTAACTTTTCTCATTCCTGAGAAGACCTAATCTTATTCTAATACCACAGAAGGTTTTCTCATCCAAAGGTTTTGTAAAAATATCTGCCAATTGATCTACAGAATTAACAAATTCCAAAGAAATATCACCTCTTTGAACATGATCTCAGATGAAATGATACCTTACATCAATATGCTTGGTTCTAGAATGCTGTATAGGATTTTTGGAAATGTTGATAGCACTGGTGTTATCACACCGAATAGGAATCCTATTATAAAACAGATTATAGTCTTCCAAAGTCTGTTTCATCCACAACATTTGTGCACAACAACTGTCAGCAGCAATATATTCACTTTCTGCAGTTGACAATGCAACAGAATTCTGTTTCTTAGAATACCAGGAGACAAGAGATTCACCAAGAAACTGACATGTTCCATTGGTACTTTTCCTATCAACTAAACTTCCTGCATAATCGGAATCAGAATATCCTATCAGATCAAAGGAGGTGCCCTTCGGATACCATAATCCTAAATCATGAGTCCCACTTAAATATTTGAAAATTCTTTTGACAACTGATAAGTGAGATTCCTTAGGGGCAGCCTGGAATCTAGCACATAGACACACACTAAAGAGTATATCTGGCCTACTTGCAGTCAGATATAACAGTGATCCAATCATACCACGATATTTCTTAATGTCCACACTTATACCATTTTCATCCTTGTCCAATTTAGTAGTGGTACTCATGGGAGTTCTAGAGGATTTGACAGATTCTAAACCAAATTTCTTAAGGAGTTCCTTAATGTATTTTTCTTGACAGAAGAAAATTCCATCAGAAAATTGACTAATCTGGAAACCTAAGAAGAATTTTAGCTCCCCCATCATACTCATCTCAAATTCACTTTGCATGAGGGAGGAAAACTCATTACACATGTTGACATTAGTTGATCAAAAAATAATGTCATCAACATAGATTTGAACTAACAGAATGTCTTTATCCTTTTGCATGGTAAATAGAGTTGAATCAGAATTTCCTTTCTTGAAATTCCTTTCCTCAAGAAAATTCTTCAATCTATCATACCAAGCCCTGGGAGCCTGCTTAAGACCATAAAGAGCTTTCCTTAATTTAAAGACATGGTTGGGTTTATCAAAGGCTTCGAAACCTAAAGGTTGCTCTACATAAACTTCTTCAGTTATATAACCATTTAAAAATGCACTCTTTACATCCATTTGAAAGAGTGTGAAATTTTTGTAGCAAGCAAAAGCTAGGAGCATTCTAATTGACTCTAATCTAGCTACAGGGGCAAATGATTCTTCAAAATCAATACCCTCTTCTTGAGAGTATCCCTTAGCAACAAGTCTAGCTTTATTTCTAACAACAATCCCATTTTCATCTAATTTATTCTTGAAAACCCATTTAGTTCCAATAATGGGATGATCCTTAGGCCTTGGAACAAGTTCTCATACCTTACTCCTTTCAAATTGATTTAGCTCCTCTTGCATAGCTAAAATCCAGTACTCATCATTCTCGGCCTCTTCGAATTTCTTAGGCTCTACTTGAGAAATAAATGCCACATTGGCACAGAGATTCCTAAGAGAGGATCTAGTCTTAACTCCTAAAGAAGGATCACCTAAAATTTCATCTATTGGATGGTTTCGGACATATTTCCAATCTCTAGGGAGAGTAGGATTTTCATCCTTGACAGGAATAATATCTAGAGAAGTAGAAGAGGGTTCTAAAGATTTTTCTACTTGAATGGGATCAGTAGGCTTTTCTAAGGAAAGGGAATCCAGTTGTTTTTCCAATGTATCATCCTCATCCACATTGATTAATGGCTGAGGAGTCTCATCAAAGTTTACATGTACTGATTCTTCTACAACTAGAGTTCTCTTATTGAATACCCTATATGCTTTACTGGTAAGAGAATATCCTAGAAAAATTCCAAGATCGGATTTGGAATCGAATTTTCCTAAAATTATCCTTAGTTGTTGAGAATAAAGCATTTACTACCAAAGGCTCTAAAGTATTTCACATAAGGAGTTTTTCCACTCCAGAGTTCGTATGGAGTTTTCTCAAGAATAAGTCTTATGGAGACCCGATTAAGCACATAACAGGCTGTTGCAACAGCTTCAGCCCAGAAATACTTAGGAAGTGAATTCTCATTAAGCATAGTCCTAGCAAGCTCTTGGAGAGACCTATTTTTCCTCTCAACAACACCATTTTGCTGAGGGGTCCTATGAGAAGAGAAGTTGTGCTCAATTCCATACTGGAGACACAAGAGTTCAAATTTCTCATTTTCAAATTCTCCACCATGATCACTACGAATAGCAACAATGGTGAGCTCCTTTTCATTTTGAACTCTTTTCCTAAAACTAGAAAATGTGTCAAAAGTCTCATCCTTAGACTTTAGAAAGTAAACCCAAGTAAATCTAGAAAAATCATCAACGATGACAAATGCATAGAATTTTCCTCTTAAGCTGGCTATATTTGAAGGACCGAAGAGGTCCATGTGAAGGAGTTGGAGAGGCTTAGAAGTAGAAATTGCATTCTTCGATGCAAAGGAACTTTTGATCTGCTTGCCCATTTGGCAGGCTTCACAAACCTTATCCTTTTCAAAGGATATCTTAGGGATTCCTCTAACTAAGTTTTCCTTAGTAATCTTAGCTAAGGTATCCATCCCTACATGTCCTAATCTCCTATGCCAGATCCAAGAATCATGGGAAGAATTCACAGCAAAACATTTTTCATCAGACACAGCAATATCATCTAAGTCAATAATATAAATATTATCTTTCCTATACCCAGAAAATAGAATTTTGCCAATTGAAGCATCTTTAATTATGCAAGAGTCTGATTTAAAAATCACTTTATATCCTTTATCACTTAGCTGGCTAATACTGAGTAAATTATGCTTTAATCCATCAACTAATAAAACATTTTCAATAATAGGATTAATGCTGTTACCTATGTTACCAATGCCAACAATTTTGCCTTTTTGGTTTCCACCAAAAGTGACACTTCCTTTCTTATTGTTGACAGCTACAAACTTGGTTGAGTCTCCTGTCATATGTCTCGAACATCCACTGTCGAGATACCATTGATTTTTTCCAGGAGAACAGTCAACCTGCAAAACAGAGATCAGGTTGTCTTCTTAGGTACCCAAATCTTTTGGGTCCTAAAGTTAGGCCTGGTCCCCTTTGGAACCCATTGCAGTTTACTGCCAGATTTTTTATTGTTTGATTTTAAGGGACACTCAAAAGATTTATGTCCTACTTCGTTACATGCATGACAAGTGGATGGTTTAACAAAAAAATTCTTAAAAACTTTTCTCTTATTAAACTTATCATAGCCTAAATCTGCCTTATCATGGGTAGCTCTATGATTTCCTATTAGTAGAGTTAGGTTTTTGCTACCATTTTAGAACCAAAGAACAAGTTTATTCAAAGACTCATTTTTCTTCTTAAGTTCTGTAATTTCTTTTTCATGCAAGTCCACTTCTTTAGCATGCTTTTCTAATAACCCTGCATTTTCCTTTTTCAACATGTTATATTTAGTCTTAAGTATGCCAAATTGTTTAGCCAAGTCATTAAAGGCGTCAATTAGGTCACCTTCTTCATTATCACTATCGTTATCACTTAAAATACTTGAGGAAGAAGTACTAACCTTTTCCTCGTGTGCCATGAAGCAAAGATTTGCAACTTCCTCATCTTCTGAAGAGGAGGTGTCATCTTCACTGTCATCCCAAGTGGCCTTCATAGCCTTCTTCTTAGACTTCTTGGGATACTTATTTGTCTGTGGACAATCTGCCTTCATGTGGCCAGGCTTTCCACATCCAAAGCAAGTGATTTCCTTCTCCTTGTGAGATTTCTCACCCTTTGGAAATCTCCTTCCTTGCATTCTTTTTCTTTGGAGGAATTTGCTGAACCTCCCTATAATGAGGGCTATATCCTCATCATCATCTTCTTCTTCTTCTTCTTCAGACACATCTTGTTTGCTGGAAGAGGCTTTCATAGCAATGTCTTTTCTTTTTGTAGCCTCTTTCTCCTTGAGGTCTTCCTTCTCGTTTGACCTCATTGTGATCTCATGTGTCATAAGAGATCCAATGAGTTCCTCAAGTTTCAGAGCCTTGAGATCCTTTGCTTCCTGTATGGCAGTCACCTTTGGCTGCCAGCTTCTTGGAAGACATCTGAGGATCTTCCTGACCTGTTCTTCACTAGAAGAAGATTTACTAAGAGCTTTCAAACCATTAGTAATGTTAGTAAATCTTGTAAATATGGAAGAAACAGACTCATCCTTAGGCATAGAGAATAGTTCATACTCGTGTATGAGCATATTTAATTTACTCTCTTTCACTTGATTTGTGCCCTCGTGAGTGACCTCTAATAAGTGCCAAATTTCCTGAGCACTCTCACACCCTTGTACTCTATTAAATTCGTCTCGATTTAGAGCACAGTACAAGGTGTTTACTGCCTTGGCATTAAGGCTCAGATTTCTCTTATCGGACTCAGTCAATTCAGAAGAGTCCTTAGGGATACTTTTCCCATCTACAGTTTTCATGGCCTTAAAAGGACCATTCTCTATAATACACCAAGTCTCATAGTCTATGGCTTGAATGAATATTTTCATTCTAGCCTTCCAATAGACATAATCACTACCATCAAAGAATGGAGGTCTATTTGTTGCTTGACCTTCTATTTGTGTGGTGTTAATGTTGAATGTCATTGTGAACAAATATAACACAGAGTGTTTAGATGGAGCTTAGACAATGATAAACCAGTCTCTGATACCAATTGTAGGATCGAGATTATCTAAGAGCGGGGTGAATTAGACCTTTTTAAATTTCTTAATATCTCTTAAACTAACAGCAAGCAAACAATTAGTAAAAGTAAAAAGAGAGAGAAAGAAAAACCAACACAGAAGTTTTTACGTGGTTCGGCTCAACCTAGCCTACATCCACGCTTCAAGGTTCACCCCTTGAAGATCCTTAACCTTCTCCTCTCGAGAATGAACAGATCGAAATTCCGGGCTCCGATCAACTGCCTTTTACAGATTTAGATTGAACTTTACGGGCGTCAATCCACTGCCTTTCAGATTTTACAAGTTTGAGTAAATGAATACAACAAACTACAAACTCTCAAATCAAATTCTCAAGTTTAGGAATCGAGAGATGTAGATGAAAATACAGAGTATGATAGATCACAAGTTAGGGCTCAGGAATTCAAATTCGCAAAAGTTGTATCTTAGTGCTCTAACCTCGGCTTAAATACTCTGTATTCAGAATCGGCTTGACTTCAATGCTCCTTATCCAATAATGGAAACTTTGTTACCGTTGGAGCAGCTTTCGTACAAAAACAGGTAGTTGTTGCCGTCTGTAGTTGCAAATCGTCCTCGCCTTAAATGTTCTATAGTTAAGGCTTGAAAACGACGTCACTGTAGCTTCGCGACATATTTGAATTCTGGCGGAAGACTCAGCTTTTTTTAGTGAGCTGGCATCGGATGATTATGTCTCTAAAAATGTTGAATTGCAATCGGTGGATGCAGCAATAAAAACTTGGGCCGCAATCGGAAGATGTAGTTATGAAGTCTTCTTCCTTTGTCGTTTAGTGACCAGATGACTTCGTCTTTCGAGCGGAGGATGTAGATCTTGAGCGGATACTATATGAGAATTTCTTTTTTTGTCTTCTAGCGATCGGAGGACGTAGTCATTAAAAGCTTCGCCTTTTGTCGTTTTCCTATCGGTAGACTTCATCTTTAAACGGCTTCGCCTTTTGTCGTTTTCCTATCGGTAGACTTCATCTTTAAACAACTTCGCCTTTTGTCATTTTTCCCATTGGTAGACTTCATCTTTAAACGCCATCGGATGAAGCAGCGTTAATAGCCAACGGATGATGCAGTCCTTAAACCCATCGGATGACTTAATCTTCGAAGTCATCCGCCTTTGTCGTCTAGCGAGCGGTGGACTTCGACTTTGAATAACTTATTCTTTTATTATTTAGTGATCGGTGGACTTCATCTTTTATTTTCATTCACCGGTGGACTTCTTTTCTTTTAATATTTTAAATCACCGGTGGACTTCTTGGCAACTTGACCACTGAATGTGCATTCACAGCCCTGTTTTACTAATATACCTAGAACAATCAACCAAATACATCAGTCAACTAAAATACCCTTTTCAAGGGTATTTCCAACAAATAATTCTTATATACATAAATCATTAGATTCAAACATAATACACATAATCAAATTACTTCATCATATAAACACATCATCAAAAACATATTTAAACTTAAACACCATTTAAGTCAACAGACAGATCCTACTACGTCCATCAAGACTGTTTATTTTTCCCATCGGTAGAGGGACTCGAGTTCCTCAGGACAATTCATCGCAATTCCAACATCATCAGGCCCGTGAAGCCAAGATCGAAGGACTTGAACCTCAAAACTCGGGTTATTCACAATATGATAACCCACACAATTTTACCTCGTGATGGACATATAGATCTGGTCAGCTGTATAGATCTGTATGTGATGGAGAAACTATACAGCGGCAGGAGGTTCAACCCTGGGTACCTGATCTTATGTCACACGTTCGAGATAGGTCGGACATCCAACAAGGATTTGGCATTCAATACATTAAGTCAGAAGATCATCGAGCAAGCTGGGATTCAGCTACTGCCGAGAGAGCCGAGGAGAGCACTAAGATTCGTCGATGTATTTGATAGACTTCATTTGACTCGAATGAGCCTAGTCGAAGTCGATGAGACTTAGGTGTTCAAGTTCGATCAGGGGGCCTCCTCAACCGGCGATGTTCCTATAGAGGATGTCATGGCACGACCATTGTCCCCTCAAGAGGGCCCCCAGGAGGCTACTGAGTGGGAGAGGATGGACTAGAGATTGGTCCTTATGGAGCAGAGTATGGAGGAAAGGTGGGGTAGGATGGACCAAAGGTTGGCCATGTTGGAGCAGAGGATGGAGGAGAGATGGGTTATGAGGGACCAGAGAATGGAGTTTCTCACGAATAGAATGGATGAGGTCAGGCTGGCATAGATGGAGCTGAGTGTCAATGTCTCGCATTGGATGGCTGACACTGATGACAATGTCCTACCACCCTAGTGTAGTTTATGTTTTGTTTTTAATTTTCTGTACTATACTTTCTGTTTGTACCATACTTTCTGTATAGTTGTAGTTTACTAAACGCTTTTACTAGATGGTTGGACATAATAATTATCTGGATCTGGTTGTTGGGTATACAATTGTCATTTACATATGTATGAATTGTTTAAAGATAATGATGGAAGAGTCATAAAACAAACGAAACTCTCCATATTTTTTCAATTTTATCTCACTAAATTACACATTATAATATAGAGTAATAACCAATTTAAATCTCATAGGATGTACTTGAAAATTTTACCAAATGTTTACCACATCACGGGAAGATAATCTTGAAATTTTTGTGATTTTCTAATACTTGTACAATTTATTGTAATTTTAGTTAATTATTTTATAAAATAGAAGTAAAATAATTATAATAAATCATACAAGTGGTAGAAAATCACAAAAATTTTCAGATTATCTTTCATGACGTGGTAAACATGTGACAAAATTTTCAAATAAATCTAATATTATTTGGTATTTTTTTAAAGGGTTAAAATCACTTTAACCTTCGAAATATGGGTTTTTAAAAAAAAAACTCTCAAAGTATGTTATGCTAAACAAAAACCTTAACCTATAAAAAATTTATAAAAAAAATCTCTGGCAGTTGATGCAACGCACGTGCACGTATGATGAATGTTCGTAGAACGGTTTGTCATGTTCTTAGAACGGTTCCCCATTCTAAGAACACACGGGGGTGTTCACCCTCAAATGGTCTCTCGTTCTGCGTTAATATATAAGCAGACAGCCCCGTTTTCTTCAGAAAATCCGACCTTCTCTTGTCCAAAACCTCAGATTTGTGCGTTTTACAGCCAAAATCATTAGATCTGACCATTTTTTTTGCCAAAATCTATGAAAAGCCTTCGAGGAAATCCCAAAATCGAGCCAAAAACCTAAGCCCGAGCTGAAAATAGCATAAAATTGATGGTTTTTAACAAAAATCCCTAAACCGATGGTTTTTTCGCGTTGAAAATCCTCAAATTCGCTCTGTTTTCTGTCCGAAAATCCAAAAAAAATCTGAAAAACTAAAAGAAAAAAAAAAAAACCCTCGAGCCCAAAAATGCACCCCTAAGAATCTTTATTGGTCGAAAGGTTCCCCGAATGTCAAAAGGTGGCCCATCAAACCGTGCGCCTGATCAAGTGTCTCAACCGCCCCCTGATTATTTGTCAATGGATTTTCGTAACCTTGGATGTAAGGAGTAGTTCGAGCGGGATACGGCAATCTGCTCGATCATTTATGGGAAGACTGCCAATTTTAGCAATTGGGAGTCTTTGGAGATCAAAGAGATGTTTGACCACATCTCCTTGCACGAGGTGTACAACGTGAGAGACGATAGCTACGATAGAATTGTTCGCCTATTTTATGCGAACATGGTTAGTACCGGGAGGTCAGGGCGGTTGAGGACGTACCTATTCAGTACAAAAATTGTCGTCTCTCCAGCTGTTATCAACGAATTGCTGGGATTTGAGAATGAGAACGCAAAAATATACTATCACAGTTCCCGAGAGTGTGATTTTGCTATAACAATACAGGGACTAGAGTTCCTTAGGCGAATCCACTGCAATTCGGGCATTGTAGGGTTCGTGAAGCCGAGATCGTAGGCTCTAAACGTCAAAGCTAGGGTGGTACAAAACCTGATCAAATACACCATCCGGCCGAGGGATGGTCATAGAGATCTCGTCAGCTAGATGGATTTATACATCACAGAGAAGTTCTACAGCGACACGATGTTCGACCCAGGATACAAGGTTATAGGTCATATGCTTGAGATAGGGCGAACCAAGAATAAGAATATGTCATTTGGGACTTTGATTTGGAAGATCGTCCAGCGATGTCAGCTTCAGGTTCCCAGTTGAGAGCAGATGAGATCACAAAGATCTGTCGATGTATTTGAAATGACCCATTTAACTGGGATGAGCCTAGTCAAAGTTGACTGGTCGTGGATGCTCAAGTGCACGTGTCGCTAACGAAGTAATAGAGTAAATACAAGTCGATCCCACGAGAATATTTTTAATCAAATTAATTTTGCTATAAAATTCTATAAAAATAAAACTGAAAATATTGAAAATAGATGAAAGTATTTAAATTAAATAAATAGTACGGAATGATGAAGTAAAATTACTCCAAATTAATAAGACTAAAAATAGAGATGAATTAAAAAGGTAAATATGGTAAAAGCCTTAGTTATGGTTGATTTCCTCATTACATGCATTTACTACTGATACTACAGCATTAGTTACAGAACAGCAAGAATTCATAATATTTCTAGGGTTCCGTCGAATTGCCTAGATAAATTCGTTTCAGAATTTTCTTTTCGACTTTGAAAAGATAAAAACTTAATCCGAATTTTCGTGTAAACCTATTCTTAACGCCAAATAAATTAATGTTGGCTACTTTGCAATAATTTTAATTTATTCAATTACTCATGCATCTTCAATTCCTATTTACCTATCGATACAATAGGAATATGTGAAATCAAAATTGTCTATCAACACAATTTGAATTATGCAATCAAAATTATGAGAAATCGTGCAATAAAAAATATGTAGCATTCATAGATCAGATTAAAAACGTGTAAAGAGTACTCTCTTGCCTAACCAAGATAAAAAGTTTAGCCTAAAATCGTCATAATAAAATTAAAAGCAATAATATTCATAAAAACTTTAACAGTAGAAGATAAGAAGAAGAAGAAGTGAAGTCTCTGGTCTCTAGCCGCAGACCACTTTTTCCTCTGTTCCACGATTGCTTCTTTCTTCGTCAGGAAATTGTTCCCTCCAGATCTCCCCTGGTCTGTCTGCGTAAGTTAGTCGTTCCCTCCAGATCTCCCCCTCTTTGTTCTACGTGCCTGCTCTTCTTTTCTCTCTCCCCCTCCAGATTTTCTTTAATTTGTTTGCTTGATTGTCGCCTCCTCTCTCTCTTCTTAATATTCTCAATCATTTTACAGCCACGTTTCCTTGATTTAAGTCCTTTATTTTTTGTAACAATTATCTTCTTGATTTGCTATCTCTCTCTTCATAATCTTCAATCTTCGATTTTCCCGCTATTAACTTTGTATTCAAATAAGAAAATATAAAATTCGAATTAATGTTAGAAATCTGCTTTTAATAGAGAATATACATGGAATATATTAAATTTAATCAAGGCATTGATGCTGCAGCATTATGTAGCAATTATAGTAAATCCTACAAATTTCTTCTTACATTCACTTAATTCATATAAGTTCTATCAATTAATTACCGTATAAAATAACTCTAATTTAAGAGTTATCAGTTAGTTCGAATCTAACCTCAATTTTTGTTACTTTTTTGTTTAGTTTCCATTGCTTTTGTTGGAATAGGATTTCCAGTTGAAACTTAATCTTTGGTTGTTTCTAGTTTACGCAAGTCGGTCTTTGATTTACATTAGGTTTTAAATTGATTGATGGAAAAACTTGATAGAAATGTCAATTCCAATGGTGAAAATGATTTGGATGGGCGCTTTGATGTCCCTATGATCAACTATATGGCCTTTCTAGAGGTCGATCGTGTCTCAGATGGGTCGGCCAACTCATGGGTCTAATCTACTGCTCGAAGAGTTCAGTCGATCGAACCTTATTATTAGGTGGTCGACCATATGTCGTCAGCAAGTTGACCATATGACATCATCAGTTTACCATGTGATTGGCGTCAGGCCAACCGCTATCTTGGTGTTCGCTCAATCACACCTAATTTTTGTAACACCCGGTTCCATCGAACCGATTTTACCTTGTCAACTAATAGTGTACACTTTATGGATGAAATTGGGAGAATTATTGATTAGGTTAATGAGTGACTAAGTAAGGGTATAATGGTAAATAGAGATCTATAGTGGAAAACGTATTTAAGGGAGGGTTTAATGAGGTTTAGCTGCCACTGTTTTCTCATTTTCCTTTCTCGGCATTCAGCTCAGCTAAGCAGAGTTTCTTTCGGCGATTTTCCCTCCCATTCTCTCCAAGCTAGGTGAGTTCTACTTCAATTTCTTTCTACATTGTAGCTATCGATGATAGAGGGGATTTTAAATGTGAGTTTGAGAATGCTGTAAGTGAGAGTTAGTTCGGGTTTGGGGCGTATCAGGAATGCTTGATGATCTGAGTTCCCAAACTAGTTTCCTTATGAGTTCTGGTATATTTGAGGATAGTTTAGAATAAAGCTTAACTAATACTCTGTCTACGGCTATAGGATTGAACAAAACCCGAAGTAGTTTGCAACCAAGCTTTTCCAGGAAACCAGGTAAGTAAAGTATGTGTGTGCCTTTGGGTCTACATCATAAAACAATAGTTTTATGCTTGTTTGAATGTTTTCTTTATGTCATGTATCATGTTTTTGGAAAGAACACGAAAATGAATTTACATGTAATGGCATGAAAAGGTATGAACAGAATGTAACAGATCAGCTGTTAAGGGAACTAATCTGCCCCTTAATTTATGAAGAGGATGTATGACTTTGGAAAAATTGATCCGCTTCCCAATGAAATTTAGGATCAGATCAGTTGTTAAGGGAACTAATCTGTCCCTTAATTTATGAAGAGGATGTATGACTTTGGGAAAATTGATCTTCTTCCCAATGGAATTTAGGATCAGATCAGCTGTTAAGGGAACTAATTCGCCCCTTAATTTATGAAGAGAATGTATGACTTTGGGAAAAATGATCAAACTCCCAATGGAACCGAGAGATCAGATCAGAGAAAGAACGTGAATGCAACTGAGATGTGAAAGTAGAAACTGCATGACTAGGATTTATGTTTCAGCATATCATTTCATTATTGCTTTACTTACTTAGCATTAGGCTAATAGATGAGTTTTGTGATGTAGGTGAAGAAATTTCAGCAGGTGTGTTCTCTGAGTATGTTGAAGACTAGGCTGGTTGGAGGAGTACATTCACGCATCGACTTGACAATCTGATGGGGCGGTTTAACTAATATCAGTAGGTGTGAAAGTTTAGTTGACAATGGTTCAGTTTAAGTATGCTGAGAATGTTAATGACAGCGAGAGTTAATGTTTTTAATAATTTTGGAGCTTTTCTGATTATGAAAACACGATTTGGTTTTAGTTGTAGATTGCCATTCTGGATTTATAAAGTTGTGGATCTATGTTGTTTTGAATAGCTGCTGTTAGAATTTACAAGTTCTTTTAGTAGGCAGAGTTGTCTGTTTGTTTAGAGTGCTACTGTTCACCGGTGGATGTCGTCTATCGGTGGATGTTGTCTATCGATGGATGTTGTCTAACGGTGAATGTTGTCTATCGGTGGATGTAGTCTATCAGTGGATGTTGAGTGTCACTGTTCACCGGTGGATGTTGTCTATCGGTGGATGTGAGCGTAGAAGTGAGTAATAGATTTTGTCGTTTTGTGACCGGTGGATGTGAGCATAGATGTGAGTAATAGATTTTGTCGTTTTGTGACCAGTGGATGTGTGTAGTCGACGCGTCGTTCGACTGATGTGAGCAGTGGGTGTTCGATAGTAGAAGACATTCTGTCTCTACGTCCACCGCTGAGACTATTTTGTTTCTGCTTCTGCCGCTGACTGTGTTTAGCGGTGGATGTCTTTTGTTTCTATTTCTATCGCTGGAACTGTTCAGCGGTGGACGTGTTCTGATTTGTTTTGTTTTCTTTCAACCAATTGTCTTTAATATTTTAATTAATTAATAAATGTCGTTTTATACAAATGAATTTCTGCTGCAAGTTTTAACATTTTAAGGGTCAAACTTTGACCGTTGAGTGAAATTTTGAAATTTTCTCTGAATGTCATAGTGTGGTTAAGTATTAGGAGTAGCGAACCGGGTTTATATAATTCGGGACGTTATAGTATGGTATCAGAGACATTAAGTTAAACTGTTCAAAAGATTACTCATCAGTGCCAATCGTTGCATGGAAGTACTTCAACAACTGTAAGTGTTTATGCTAACCTTAGCTATTAGATATTTATGAGAGTAATTAACCTTGTCCAGGAATATAGCAAAATGGCTAGACGACTAGGAAGACCAAGAGTACCAAGAGAGATGCCAAATCTAAGAAGTAAGGAGGACCCTAGTGTAATTAGGCAGCTGACAGACTTGGTGCGCCAACAGACAGATTTGGTGCGTCAGCAATCCGATCAGTTAGGTGTACTGTTGAACCGAGAAGTACAAGGAAGTGCCAACTTGGGTTCCAGCAATGAGCATTCAGGATATCGATTCCGGAGGCTACAGACACCTACATTTGATGAAAATTCGTCCAATCCGATTGTTGCTGAGGAATGACTTAGGAAAATTGAGAGCATGTTCAAGTATGCCAATGTTGGGGAGGGAGACAAGATCACCTTGGCAACATTCCATCTAGCAAGTGATGCTCAGCTTTGGTGGGAGTCGATGGAAACCACCACTTATGCCCTAGCAATGTCTTGGGCGCAATTCAAGGAAGTCTTCTACGAGAAGTATTTCAGTAGTGCTGTCCAAACTTCGAAGAAAGTGGAGTTCTTACAATTGAAGCAAACAGGATCTGTGGCTGAGTTTAGTAGACAATTCGAGTCCCTGTCAAGGTTTGCTAGACACCTTGTTCACAGGAACGAAGATAAAGTGTTTCAATTTATGCAAGGACTGAAACCAGGGATTTACAGAGGAGTCAAGTTTACTAGTATTAAAGGCTTGTCCTTCAGTGAGGTTGCATCCACGGCGTTGGAGGTGGAAGAAGCGGAGATGAAGTGTGCTGAGCCAAAGGAAGCCCCACGAAAGTTCATCCAGCCACACCAGCAGAAAGGAATGAAGAGGCCTAGTGAAGGCCAGAGTAACCAAGGAACAGGAAAGAAGGTGCAGGACACCAGGAAGTTTCCCCAGTGCCCGAAGTGTTTGAAAAGTCACCTGGACGAGTGCAGATTTGGGACGGGAAAGTGTTTCAACTGTGAGGAAGTTGGACACACATACAGGGATTGCCCGAATCCCAGAATCACCCGATACTTCAATTGTACAAAGTCGGCCATATTAACAGAGACTGTCCAGCTTTGAAGAGTGGCCCTGCTAAGATAAAGCCGAGGATATTCTCCATGATAGAGTTGGGTGATGAAGAACAACCCACTGTAGTGTCAGTTACCATATTGATCAACTCTATACCTGCTTTTACTTTAATAGATTCTCGTACAACACATTCATTTATAGCATCTGCGTTTGCTGTCAAGTTAGATGTATAGTTTACCCTTACTGAGCACGTGTTTAACGTCGCGTTACCCTCTGGTGAACGCATGCACTCTAACCAAGTGATGTTTGATAGTGTTGTGTTGGTAGGAAACAAGAATTTACCTGCTGATCGCATTATTATGGATATAATGGGATTTGATGTAATCTTAGGAATGGATTGGTTGTTCAAACATTATGCCCCAATCGATTGTAGGACTGGAGTAGTTAGTTTTCAACCCCCTGATGGTTTGAAACATACCTTTCAAGCTTTGAAGAAAAGTAAGGGAATGTCTGTTATGACTTCTATGAATTATAGACCCTCTTCATGCAGAGAGTATTTATGCTTCTTGGCCAGTGTTCTAGACACGCAGCTAGTAGGAAAACCGAGCCCACAAAATGTCTTAGTTGTTCAAGACTTCCCAGAAGTATTCCTAGATGACCTTCCTGGCTTGCCGCTAGATAGGGACATTGAGTTTGTTGTAGATGTTTACCCAGGCGCTGAGCCTATATCTAAGAATCCCTATAGGTTAGCACCTACGGAGTTTAAGGAATTAAAGAAACAGTTGGAGGAACTATTGGATAAAGGGTTTATACGCCCAAGCTTTTCACCGTGGGGTGCACCAGTTCTTTTTGTTAAGAAGAAGGATGGATCAATACGTATGTGCGTTGATTATCGGGAATTGAATAAGTTAAATATCAAAAACAAGTATCCATTGCCAAGGATTGATGATCTATTCGACCAGTTTAATGGTGCACGTGTTTTCTCTAAGATTGACCTAAAGTCCGGTTATTACCAATTGAAAGTCCAATCAGAAGATATTCCTAAGACTGCCTTTCGCACAAGGTATGGACATTATGAGTTCTTGGTAATGTCCTTTGGATTGACAAATGCACCAGCAACATTTATGGATCTTATGAATAGAGTGTTTCACGAGTATTTAGATAAATTTATCATAGTGTTTATTGATGATATCTTAATTTATTCACGTACTAAGGAGGAGCATACAAGGCATTTGAACCTGGTATTGGGAGTACTTAAGCAACATCAACTTTATGCTAAGTTTTCCAAGTGTGAGTTTTGGTTGGACAGAGTTCACTTTCTTGGTCATGTGATCTCGGGTGATGGAATATCTGTCGATTCAGCAAAGATTCAAGCAGTTAAGGAGTGGCCCCAACCGAAGAATCCTACTGATATTCGGAGTTTCCTTCGATTAGTAGGATATTACAGGAAATTTATTGAAGGATTCTCGAAGATTGCAACACCCCTCACTCGGTTAACAAGGAAAAACAATAAATATGCGTGGACAGAGGAATGTGAATCCAGTTTTCAGAATTTGAAACAGAAGTTGACCAATGTTCCAATATTAACACTCCCTGTTGAAAATAGAAAGTTCAGCATTTATTGTGACGCTTCCAAAGTTGGACTCGGTTGTGTGTTGATGCAAGATGGAAAAGTAATAGCCTATGCTTCTAGACAGTTGAAAACACACGAGAAGAATTACCCTACACACGACTTAGAATTAGCTGCAGTGATTTTTGCACTAAAGATTTGGAGGCATTACTTGTATGGACAGTCTTGTGAGATATTTTTGGACCATAAAAGTTTGAAGTATATTTTCACACAGAAAGGGCTAAACATGAGGCAACGTCGGTGGTTGGAGTTTGTCAAGGATTACGATTTTGAGATCAAATACCACCCCGGCAAGGCGAATGTAGTAGCTGATGCTTTGAGTAGAGTGTTAACATCAATCTCAGCATTGATTCTTGACATACCGATAGCCTTAGAGGTAGAGTTTCAAAGATTTAATTTGGAAGCTGTGTCCAGTGTGTCAGCTATGCTTTCTGCCATAACCTTGAAGCCTTCTATTTTGGAAAGAATAAAGGAAGCTTAGATGATTGATGCTGAGTGTAACAAGTATAAGTCATGCATGGATTCTACCGATAGATCGGATTTAACTGTTCTGTTGATGGAATTCTCAAGTTTCGGAATAGATGGTTTGTTCCATCAAATGAAGAACTTCGAAAGGAGATCCTTTTGGAAGCTCATTCCTCTAGATTTTCTGTTCATCCTGGAAGTACAAAAATATATAGAGACCTTAAACAACATTATTAGTGGCCAAATATGAAAAGAAGCGTGGCCGTGTATGTAGGATTGTGTCTAGTTTGCCTACAAGTTAAGGCTGAACATCAGAGACCTGCAGGAGCATTGCAACCATTATCAATTCCCGAATGAAAATGGGAACAAATAACGATAGACTTTGTGGTAGGATTGCCTAGAACAGCAAAGGGACATGATGCGATTTGGGTGATAGTTGATCGTCTAACCAAATCCGCTCATTTTCTGCCCATAAAGATGACCTACTCGATGAACCAACTAGCTAAATTGTATGTGCATGAGATTGTTAGACTGCATGGAGTTCCAAGCACTATAGTTTCTGACCGAGACTCTAGATTTACGTCGAAGTTTTGGAAGAGTCTGCATAAGGCTATGGGTACACAGCTCAACTTTAGCACAGTCTTTCACCCTCAAACAGATGGACAATCTGAAAGGACTATCCAAACGTTGGAGGATATGCTTCGTGCATGCATATTAGATTTTCAAGGATCTTGGAGTAAGTATTTTTTCGTTGGTGGAATTCTCTTATAACAACAATTTTCAGGCAACCATAGGTATGGCACCGTATGAAGCATTGTATGGACGAAAATGCAGATCTCCTTTGTATTGGGACGAAGTTGGTGAAGCGCGATTGATTGGTCCTGATTTTGTGCAGCAAACAATGGAGAAGATTGCCCTCATCCGACAGAGAATCTTAACAGCTCAAAGCCGACAGAAAAGCTATGCCGATAGGAGACGTAGAGAATTAGAGTTTGAAGTTGGTGATGAAGTTTTTCTTAAAGTATCACCATTCAAGGGAGTTGTGAGATTTAGAAAGAGAGGCAAGTTGAACCCCAGATATATTGGACCATTCTCGATTTTGAAGAGGATTGGGAAGACAGCTTACCAATTACAGCTACCAACCTCTATGGAAGGGATTCACAATGTGTTTTATGTTTCTATGCTAAAGAAGTGTATGCGGGATCCAACTCGGGTTGTGGAACAGCAGAACATTGAAATTCATCCTACTCTTGCTTATGAGGAGAAACCAGTAAAGATCCTTGACTATGCTGTGAAAGTGTTGCGCAACAAAGAGGTCCCACTAGTGAAAGTTTTATGGCATAACCAAAGCATAGAGGAGACAACTTGGGAGCGCTAGCAGGACATGATGAACCAACATCCAGAATTATTCCGGTATTGAATTTTGAGGACAAAATTCTTTTAAGGAGGGTAGATTGTAACACCCGGTTCCATCGAACCGATTTTACCTTGTCAACTAATAGTGTACACTTTATGGATGAAATTGGGAGAATTATTGAATAGGTTAATGAGTGACTAAATAAGGGTATAATGGTAAATAGAGATCTATAGTGGATAACGTATTTAAGGGAGGGTTTAATGAAGTTTAGCCGCTACTGTTTTCTCATTTTCCTTTCTCGGCATTCAGCTCAGCTAAGCAGAGTTTCTCTCGGCGATTTTTCCTCCCATTTTCTCCAAGCTAGGTGAGTTCTACTTCGATTTCTTGCTACATTGTAGCTATAAATGATAGAGGGGATTTTAAATGTGAGTTTTGAGAATGCTGTAAGTGAGAGTTAGTATGGGTTTGGAGCGTATCAGGAATGCTTGATGATCTGAGTTCCCAAACTAGTTTCCTTATGAGTTCTGGTAGATTTGAGGATAGTTTAGAATGAAGCTTAACTAATACTCTGTCTACGGCTATAGGATTGAGAAAAACCCGAAGTAGTTTGCAACTAAGCTTTTCTAGGAAACCAGGTAAGTAGAGTATTTGTGTGCCTCAGGGTTTACATCACAAAACAGTAGGTTTATACTTGTTTGAATGTTTTCTGTATGTCATGTATCATATTTTTAGAAAGAACACGAAAATGAATTTACATGTAATGGCATGAAAAGCTATGAACAGAATGTAACAGATCAGCTGTTAAGGGAACTAATCTGCCCCTTAATTTATGAAGAGGATGTATGACTTTGAAAAAATTGATCCGCTTCCCAATGAAATTTAGGATCAGATCAGCTGTTAAGGGAACTAATCTGTCCCTTAATTTATGAAGAGGATGTATGACTTTGGGAAAATTGATCTTCTTCCCAATGGAATTTAGGATCAGATCAGCTGTTAAGGGAACTAATTCGCTTCCCAATGGAATTTAGGATCAGATCAGCTGTTAAGGGAACTAATCTGCCCCTTAATTTATGAAGAGGATGTATGACTTTGGGAAAATTGATCTTCTTCCCAATGGAATTTAGGATCAGATCAGCTGTTAAGGGAACTAATCTGCCCCTTAATTTATGAAGAGGATGTATGACTTTGGGAAAATTGATCTTCTTCCCAATGGAATTTAGGATCAGATCAGCTGTTAAGGGAACTAATCTGCCCCTTAATTTATGAAGAGGATGTATGACTTTGGGAAAATTGATCTTCTTCCCAATGGAATTTAGGATCAGATCAGCTGTTAAGGGAACTAATCTGCCCCTTAATTTATGAAGAGGATGTATGACTTTGGGAAAATTGATCTTCTTCCCAATGGAATTTAGGATCAGATCAGCTGTTAAGGGAACTAATCTGCCCCTTAATTTATGAAGAGGATGTATGACTTTGGGAAAATTGATCTTCTTCCCAATGGAATTTAGGACCCCTTAATTTATGAAGAGGATGTATGACTTTGGGAAAAATGATCAAACTCCCAATGGAACCGAGGGATCAGATCAGAGAAAGAACGTGAATGCAACTGAGATGTGAAAGTAGAAACTGCATGACTAGGATTTATGTTTCAGCATATCATTTCATTATTGCTTTACTTACTTGGCATTAGGCTAATAGATGAGTTTTGTGATGTAGGTGAAGAAATTTCAGCAGGTGTGTTCTCTGAGTATGTTGAAGACTAGGCTGGTTGGAAGAGTACATTCACGCATCGAATTGACAATCTGATGGGGCGGTTTAACTAATGTCAGTAGGTGTGAAAGTTTAGTTGACAATGGTTCAGTTTAAGTATGCTGAGAATGTTAATGACAGCGAGAGTTAATGTTTTTAATAATTTTGGAGCTTTTCTGATTATGAAAACACGATTTGGTTTTAGTTGTAGATTGTCATTCTGGATTTATAAAGTTGTGGATCTATGTTATTTTGAATAGCTGCTGTTAGAATTTACAAGTTCTTTTAGTAGGCATAGTTGTCTATTTGTTTAGAGTGCTACTGTTCACCAGTGGATGTCGTCTATCGGTGGATGTTGTCTATCGATGGATGTTGTCTAACGGTGGATGTTGTCTATCGGTGGATGTAGTCTATCGGTGGATGTTGAGTGTCACTGTTCACCGGTGGATGTTGTCTATCGGTGGATGTGAGCGTAGAAGTGAGTAATAGATTTTGTCGTTTTGTGACCGGTGGATGTAAGCATAGATGTGAGTAATAGATTTTGTTATTTTGTGACCGGTGGATGTGTGGCGGTGGGTGTTCGATAGTAGAAGACGTATTCTGTTTCTACGTCCACCGCTGAGACTATTTTGTTTCTGCTCCTGCCACTGACTGTGTTTAGCGGTGGATGCCTTTTGTTTCTATTTCTATCGCTGGAACTGTTCAGCGGTGGACGTGTTCTGATTTGTTTTGTTTTCTTTTAACCAATTGTCTTTAATATTTTAATTAATTAATAAATGTCGTTTTATACAAATGAATTTCTACTACAAGTTTTAACGTTTTAAGGGTCAAACTTTGACCGTTGAGTGAAATTTTGAAATTTTCTCTGAATGTCATAGTGTGATTTAGTATTATGAGTAGCGAACCGGATTTATATAATTCGGGGCGTTATATTTTTTATGGGATTTCAATGTTGGTATTGTAGTATGTTTAGAAGAGTTTTTAGAGTTTCCATGTGATTGGCATCAGGACAACCACTATATTCTCATGCATCTTGTTCTAATAGTAGAAAGACCCCGTGGAGATAGAGGTTTCTTTAATTATATGCATACATTCATCATGGTTTTCAAAATTCATTATTTGTGATAAATTAGATAGAAAAACTTCAGTTCTTATACTATATCTACACTAGTTTGACACGTTTACTTTCAACATGTATAATATTTCGTTTGATGTTCTGAACGTAGTTTCAAACTGTATTGGGCCCGTGATTTAGGCCATTTATTTGATATGTACCTTCTATTGAGCTAGAAGGTGCTTGTTTGTTATGCGCTTTACATATTGAGCAGCTTTCAATATTGTGTCATTGTGAAAAATCCTACATCTAGCTAGGATGTTCATTTACGTTACAGTTTGTCTCCTGATAGTTGTTTTTTATACGGGCATTGCACCACAATTGGATACAGAAATCTCCAGTTGTAAGCTATTGCCAACTTTGGAGGAGCTCAAGTGCAAGAGTGACCTAGCAAGGCCTCATCTAACTCCAAGGGAGCTGCTCCTTAATATATTCCTCCCCTTCATAGTCTGCTGAAGGAGGAGTTGTTTCCCCGACCAGAAAATTCCTACATTAACATCATCGAGTTACAGGGTCAGATTGATACATAAAGGGTGACTGTTTTGGTTGTGAAGAACAGTCTCCACCTCAAGATAATGTTTTCATCCCTACATTGGAGGCTATCGTATTACCAGATCAACTATTGTGATGTCCCTCCTTTATGACGAGGGACCTCCTCATTTAATTTTTCATTAAAAAACTGGAGAATGAGAAGAAGACCACCTTCTTTCGATGCCTACAATAAACATCTCATTTAATGAGATGTTGAAAATGAAATAGAAGAAGGACCACCTTCTTTCGGTGCCTATAACAAACATCTCATTTAATGAGATGTTGAAAATGAAAAAGAAGAAGGTTTCGGCGCCTTCAATTGTGGCAGTTCACATTCCTTATTTTAAGGAATGTGTTCTTTCAGACACTATAAATAGAGCCCGAAGGAACTTCGAAGAGTATCCAAAGAAAAGTGAAATCTTCTATTCAACGGAGTGAAGAGGAAGAGAAACATAGTGATGATTATTTTTTAGGGAGAGAAAAGAAAGAGTCTGAGAGAAAAATAGATGTGGTGCTTTTGTGCACATTGAGAGTTCTAAGAGTGGTGATTTCTCTTAGTAAATATTTTCTAAAATATTCGATATCTAGAAAAATATTGTAAATCTTATTTTTCATAGTGTGATATTTCTAGACTCTGTCCTTGTGGTTTTTTTTTCCGATTTGGGTTTCCATGTAAAATTCTCGGTGTTCATTTTAGTCATTATTTCTCTTACTTCTTAGCCGTTATAATTTTACGGCGTAGGAAAATATTCCTGGTATTCTTTGGATCGCATCTGCTATCGTTTCTCGTACCGCTTGGTTAGTGGTGTAATTGTATTGTATAAGTAAGTTTTGTTTAGGAGACTGAAATTTAAGTAGACTGTTTGTGACCCTCCAGTCTTTCTTGGAAACTTACTTTGAAAGGTAATTCTGTCTAAGGAGATTACAAAGAGCATTGTTTCCTAGAAATTATCTCGATCAGTACTTTTCGCATTTTACAGCGTTGACATTATTATCTTTGTTTCAGTCAAAATTTCATTGTTTTTCCTAACAACTATCTCCTAAAAGAATTCTAGATACTGGAGGTGAATTAGGGTTGCGTTTTTCACCTCTTTAGAGACTATTCCATGTGGCTGGAGTTTTTCAAAGTTGGCGGCGCTGCACAAATTTCGGTCAACGACAAAAGGCAGAGAATGCTGCCCTTTGGTGGATTGTCGGAGTTACGGGAAAGGGGGGCGACAATGTTCTTCTTTTATTTTCTATCCGGCTAAGTTTCCCCTACCCTAATATGCATCTTGTGTTAGGTTGGGTTGGGTAGACACTGTAACACCCGGTATTTTTGCCATGTAATAGTTTTCTCGGATCATTTAAACGGGATTTATATTATATTAATACAAGGGTGTGTTTTGGTGGAATTGTTGGAATAATTAGTGGAGAACTAAACTAATTGTGTAACTAAACCAAAACACTAAGTTGAAATGCATGGAAAGGCAAATCGGGGAGAAAGTAAGGTTGGTGGGCGATAGCCAATGGTTGAGTGGCATCTGGCAACTTGTTGGAGAAGCCATGTTCTTTCTCTCCCCTCCTACGTGAAAACCCTCACTTTCTCTTCTCTGCTCATTCCATTTCCCTTTCTGTTTCCTCTCTTTCTGGCGATTCAAACCTTTCTAAAAGACTTCACCTCTCCTCTTTTCTTCTGTTTCCTTCCACAAAAAGGTAAGCATCTACTCATGCTAGCAAGTTTGGACAAGTTTAAAGTGAGTTTTTACCGGAGTTTAGGGTTATGGTTTTAGAGAAAAACTCACTGCCTTTAGATGAAAGCACGTTGGTGTGTTTCCTAAAGATTTGAAACGTGTTGCTGGCTGATTCTTCTAACTTATTAGTTAGCATTTGCAGCTGTTTAATACCTCTTTATGCATGCTACAGATCAGAGCGTTCCAGAGACATTCGAGCAATTGACACCGCAGCAAACAGGTAAGTTCATAACCGTAGGTTGGCCCTTAAGGCCCTACATCACAGAGGTACTAGGGTTCCTGTTCTGTCGGGTAGTTTTGGGTAGAAATGTTATAGCTTCTGTTCAGTTTGTGTTCTGTGTTGTCTGTTCAGTTCACGTTCTGAGTTGTCTGTTTTCTGTCTCACAATATGCCCTGTTATTTCTGATGTCTGCTGTTATAGGTTCAGGCACTGAGAATGTCATGCATACACGTTTTACTGAAAATCCATGCAAAAATGATTTCTGTACACCGTTTGAAACTAATAAGATAAAATCCGACTGAAATGTACTAGGTTAAGTGCGAGACGGGGACTGGCCCCAGAACTGTTTACTGTTACTGTTTACTGTACTGTATCCCTGAATGTGCCTGATAGTGCACCCTCCCCCTCCCCCACTGTTTGCCAGTTCCCCTATAAGCTCCACTTAATTCTACTGCCACTGTAACTTAATGCTCTGTACTGTCACCGTATTTCTGAAAAACTGCATGCATAGCATTTGCATCACTGCATTCTGATTATGTCCTTACTGAGTTTTAGACTCATAGGTGAACTCTCTGATGTAGGTACTGAACTTGAAACCGAGGACTTTGTTCCTCAAAATGATGATCTGATGTAACTGGTGGATCGAGCTCACAGGGTGGTTGCTGCAGTTAGACATGATTCTGTTCTGAGGTTCAAGTTTTTAAAATAATGTCAATATCTGTAAAGTTTTCTGGGAAATTCTAGTTTTTGTGGTAAAACTCTGTAAAAACTTCTCTTTTGGTAGATTCTGCAAATATATGTTAGGTTCTGTACTGGTCTTCAGCTTTTAAAACAATGTACAAGTCCTGACTTCTCAGTTTTAGAAACCACTGTATTTGACAGTTAAGTTTATATTATGAATGTTTCTGAGATTGTTTGGGGACACTTCTGTTAGTTTGTTTGTGCATGGATGACTTCTGGTTTTGGAACTATCCATGCAGTCTGTTTCATTGAATCTGTAAATTGTAGAGTACGTTGTACAACCTTGTTTTGAATTCGGGTATTGAAAGTCTACAAATTTCATACCTTCTGTTTGCACTGTAGTTGACAGTTAATAGTTGTCTCCTGAAATATTCTGTATTACTGCCTTGTAATGTTTTGAAAACATTCTGGAACTGTTTGAGTTTTCCCTTTTCAGGTCATGCATGGATGGTCTCGAATTTTAGAGCTATCCATGCAGTTTGTTTTCTTGAAATCTGTCAGTTGTAGTGAGGATGTCTAGGTCTTTTGTTTTATGCCCTCTGTCTGTGTGTGATTCTGTTAACGGTTGTAAATTTCTGCCTTTAAGACTATGTCTTCCAATTACATCTACCAGTAGATATTTTGCTTACATCTACCGCAGAGTATTCTGTCTTTATCTACCGCCAAGTAGTGTTTTTCCTTATGTTTCGCTTCTACCGCTGCCCGTTGCCCGTATTTGAAAATTTCACCTACCGCTAAGTGTAAAATTCCAAATCCACCGCTGCCCGCTGCCTCTTTTAAATTACTTCTACCGTCTGACGTCAGCTGCATCTTCCGCCTGACGTCATCACACTTCTACCGCCAAGTTTTATTAACTTCTACCGTCTGACGTCAGCTGCATCTTCCGCCTGACGTTAGCACACTTTTACCGTCTGACGTCAGCTGCATCTTCTGCCTGATGTCAGCACACTTCTACCGCCAAGTTTTATTAACTTCTACCACCTGACGTCATCTCCGCTCTTGCCTTTGAAATTCTATCATCTGCCTGACGTCATCCAACTAAATCTTTCGCCAGTTTCCTGCCTACAACTTCTGCCGGTATCCACGACTTCCGCTCGGTGTTAAATTACTCCTTCCGCCCCATTTTATTGTAATTCTTTCTGTTTTTCCTGTTTTATCCTGTTTCTTCATTTCAGTCAACCATTTCTGTATCTGATCTTCTCTAGCTAATTCTGTCACTGACTCTTGTAACTTAGTTCTAAATTAGCTCCTGTACTATCTTTCTGTGATTCTGAAATTTGTTACTCACTGTAGTTTTGCCCTCTCTGTAAATTATATGTCTAGGGTTTGCATTGACAGTGCATGTCTTCCTGTCATTCGATTCCGTTTCTCTGTAAATATTTTAAAAGTATAATGTCCACTGTCTTGACCAATCTGTTCAAAAAAAAAAAAAAATAGTCACTGTTTTCTGTTATCTGTCCCGGAGTGACGGCTCTGATCCCAGACTCCGATCGGGATTCAGTTTCGGGCCGTCACAGACACAGTTGTGAAGGGAGAGAGTTCTTTTGTTTTGGGCTGGTGGAGGATCCGTTGTTCTTGAACTTGGCTTGCTTGCAGTGGTAGTGAATGGCTAGCAGAAGTCATCATCCAATCTTTGGAGAATTTAATTGGACCCTCAATGAAGCAGAGAGAGACATGAGTTCAAAACATCCAACATTCTTCTGCTTGTCAATTGGCAAAAGATGGCACCATGCATACCAAAGCCAGAGTCATTTACCCATATATCGTCAACCATTGTCAAATCGTTTGGGACACAGCAAAATGGAGGATAAGAATTTAAGAAGAGCTTATCGAAATTTCTACGCATGACTTTGAGGACAAGGTCATTTTCGAATGGGCTACTGCTAATGTTAGAAAGTAAAGTAAGGAAATTTTTTGGTACAATTGTAATTAGACGGTGAATTCGTTAAGCATTAGTGTGGACAAACTTATGGTGTACAAGAATGAAAGTATTTGTGGTGAAAGAGATGTGTAACAGTGCAAAAGAGTGTATATAGTGGGTTAAAGGCAGTGAAGTGAACATTATCAGATTAACTTAACAATATTGTTATTTCTATTGAGAGTAGTTCCGAGTATAACTAGACTGGTGATATTTTCCTTCTTTTATTCTGAGTCTTGCTTGTTTCGTCTAGATTTGTGTTTGTTCTTATTACTATTTTCATTTTCTATATACTATTCTCCTTACCACGCATCACATGGATGTCAAACTATGAGGTAACAAGAGTTGATGATTTTGAGGATCTAGTTACAGATTTTGCTCTCTTTCCAGACTGGGATTTTACAACTTTTGAGGTTGTTGTCAAATAACAAAAATGTAAGAAGGCTATAGAAGAAGAGAATTTAGCCATTAAAAAGAATAATACTTGGAAGCTAATCAAACTTCCACGTGGGCACAAGACTATCAGTGTTAAGCAGGTTTATAAAACAAAGATGAAAGAGGATGGCACAACTGATAAGTACAAGAATTTGGTATGGATTACAAGTGGTTGCTCTAGTTGCAATTAGATTGATGTTTGTGTTTGTAGCTCAACACTCTTGACACATATTCCAATTGGATGTAGATTCAATATTTTTACCTTGAGAATTGCAAGAAGAGCTATATGTAGATCAACCTTCTATCGATGTGAAGTTGTATAATGAGTTTAGTTTATAAACGTAAAAAAAAAAAAACATTATATGGACTAAAACAAGCTCCATGAACTTTGTATACTCATATAAATGCTTCTTTTTCAAGGAAATGTTGTCAAAAGTGAAGGATCGGAATTGTCTAAAAGGGGGGTGAATTAGACTTTTAAAAAATTAATTTAATAATCAATTAGTGTTACTCTCTTAATTAGTTTAATAGCAAATAAGGTAATATCAAAAATAAAGAGAGAGTAAGAGAGATTCAACACCAGTACTTTTTACGTGGTTCGGCCAAACTGCCTACGTCCACGCTCCAAGGCTCACCCCTTGAAGATCCTTACCCTTCTCCTCACGAGAAATAACAGATCGGGATTCCGGGCTCCGATCAACTGCCTTTACAGATTTGGATTGAACTTCACGGGCGTCAATCCACTGCCGTTACAAGTTTGAGTTTCTAAAATATTAAGCTCATACTACAATCTCACAAAAATGAATCTCAAGTTAGGATTGAGAGATGTAGAGAAAATACAGAGTGTGAAAATTAACTTTCGCAGTTAGGCTCAAAAAAAAAAAAAATAGTCACTGTTTTCTGTTATCTGTCCCGGAGTGACGGCTCTGATCCCAGACTCCGATCGGGATTCAGTTTCGGGCCGTCACAGACACAGTTGTGAAGGGAGAGAGTTCTTTTGTTTTGGGCTGGTGGAGGATCCGTTGTTCTTGAACTTGGCTTGCTTGCAGTGGTAGTGAATGGCTAGCAGAAGTCATCATCCAATCTTTGGAGAATTTAATTGGACCCTCAATGAAGCAGAGAGAGACATGAGTTCAAAACATCCAACATTCTTCTGCTTGTCAATTGGCAAAAGATGGCACCATGCATACCAAAGCCAGAGTCATTTACCCATATATCGTCAACCATTGTCAAATCGTTTGGGACACAGCAAAATGGAGGATAAGAATTTAAGAAGAGCTTATCGAAATTTCTACGCATGACTTTGAGGACAAGGTCATTTTCGAATGGGCTACTGCTAATGTTAGAAAGTAAAGTAAGGAAATTTTTTTGGTACAATTGTAATTAGACGGTGAATTCGTTAAGCATTAGTGTGGACAAACTTATGGTGTACAAGAATGAAAGTATTTGTGGTGAAAGAGATGTGTAACAGTGCAAAAGAGTGTATATAGTGGGTTAAAGGCAGTGAAGTGAACATTATCAGATTAACTTAACAATATTGTTATTTCTATTGAGAGTAGTTCCGAGTATAACTAGACTGGTGATATTTTCCTTCTTTTATTCTGAGTCTTGCTTGTTTCGTCTAGATTTGTGTTTGTTCTTATTACTATTTTCATTTTCTATATACTATTCTCCTACCACGCATCACATGGATGTCAAACTATGAGGTAACAAGAGTTGATGATTTTGAGGATCTAGTTACAGATTTTTGCTCTCTTTCCAGACTGGGATTTCCACTTTTGAGGTTGTTGTCAAATAACAAAATGTAAGAAGGCTATAGAAGAAGAGAATTTAGCCATTAAAAAGAATAATACTTGGAAGCTAATCAAACTTCCACGTGGGCACAAGACTATCAGTGTTAAGCAGGTTTATAAAACAAAGATGAAAGAGGATGCACAACTGATAAGTACAAGAATTTGGTATGGATTACAAGTGGTTGCTTCTAGTTGCAATTAGATTGATGTTTGTGTTTGTAGCTCAACACTCTTGACACATATTCCAATTGGATGTAGATTCAATATTTTTACCTTGAGAATTGCAAGAAGAGCTATATGTAGATCAACCTTCTATCGATTGTGAAGTTGTATAATGAGTTTAGTTTATAAACGTAAAAAAAAAAACATATATGGACTAAAACAAGCTCCATGAACTTTGTATACTCATATAAATGCTTCTTTTTCAAGGAATGTTGTCAAAAGTGAAGGATCGGAATTGTCTAAAAGGGGGGTGAATTAGACTTTTAAAAATTAATTAATAATCAATTAGTGTACTCTCTTAATTAGTTTAATAGCAAATAAGGTAATATCAAAAATAAAGAGAGACGTAAGAGAGATTCAACACCAGTACTTTTTACGTGGTTCGGCCAAACTGCCTACGTCCACGCTCCAAGGCCTCAACCCTGAAGATCCTTACCCTTCTCCTCACGAGAATAACAGATCGGGATTCCGGGCCTCCGATCAACTGCCTTTACAGATTTGGATTGAACTTCACGGGCGTCAATCCACTGCGTTACAAGTTTGAGTTTCTAAATATTAAGCTCAGACTACAATCTCACAAAAATGAATTCTCAAGTAGGATTGAGAGATGTAGAGAAGAATACAGAGTGTGAAAATTAACTTTCGCAGTTAGGGCTCAGAATTCAAATTGGCAAAAGTTGGGACTTCGTGCTCTAAGCTCGGCTTATATACTCTGTCTTCAAAAATGCTTGGCTTAAATGCTCCTTATCCAATAATAGAAGTTTAGTTACCGTTGGAGCAGTTTCCGTACAAGTTCAGGTAGCCGTTGCCGTTTGTAGTTGTAAATCGTCGTCGCCATTAATGTTCTGGAGTTATGGCTGAAAACGACGTCACTGTAGCTTCGCGGCTAATTTGAATTCTGGCGAAAGTTCACCGGCAGATGCAACTTATGAGCAGAGACATGTCATCGGTGGATGCAGCTTGAAATGCCATCGGCAGATGTAGCCTAAAGATCCATCGGCAGGTGTATACTTGAATTCCATCGGCAGAAGCATCTCCAACTTTTATCGGCAGAAGCACCTTAAACTTTTATCGGCAGAAGCACCTTTAAACTTTTATCGGCAGAAGCACCTTTAAACTTTTATCGGCAGAAGCACCTTAAACTTTTATCGGCAGAAGCACCTTTAAACTTTTATCGGCAGAAGCACCTTAAACTTTTATCGGCAGAAGCACCTTAAACTTTTATCGGCAGAAGCACCTTAAACTTTTATCGGCAGAAGCATCTCCAACTTTTATCGGCAGAAGCACCTTTAAACTTTTATCGGCAGAAGCACCTTTAAACTTTTATCGGCAGAAGCACCTTTAAACTTTTATCGGCAGAAGCACCTTTAAACTTTTATCGGCAGAAGCACCTTAAACTTTTATCGGCAGAAGCACCTTTAAACTTTTATCGGCAGAAGCACCTTAAACTTTTATCGGCAGAAGCACCTTAAACTTTTATCGGCAGAAGCACCTTAAACTTTTATCGGCAGAAGCACCTTTAAACTTTTATCGGCAGAAGCACCTTTAAACTTTTATCGGCAGAAGCACCTTTAAACTTTTATCGGCAGAAGCACCTTTAAACTTTTATCGGCAGAAGCACCTTAAACTTTTATCGGCAGAAGCACCTTAAACTTTTATCGGCAGAAGCACCTTAAACTTTTATCGGCAGAAGCACCTTTAAACTTTTATCGGCAGAAGCACCTTAAACTTTTATCGGCAGAAGCACCTTAAACTTTTATCGGCAGAAGCACCTTAAACTTTTATCGGCAGAAGCACCTTAAACTTTTATCGGCAGAAGCACCTTTAAACTTTTATCGGCAGAAGCACCTTAAACTTTTATCGGCAGAAGCACCTTTAAACTTTTATCGGCAGAAGCACCTTTAAACTTTTATCGGCAGAAGCACCTTAAACTTTTATCGGCAGAAGCACCTTAAACTTTTATCGGCAGAAGCACCTTAAACTTTTATCGGCAGAAGCACCTTAAACTTTTATCGGCAGAAGCACCTTTAAACTTTTATCGGCAGAAGCACCTTTAAACTTTTATCGGCAGAAGCACCTTAAACTTTTATCGGCAGAAGCACCTTAAACTTTTATCGGCAGAAGCACCTTAAACTTTTATCGGCAGAAGCACCTTAAACTTTTATCGGCAGAAGCACCTTAAACTTTTATCGGCAGAAGCACCTTAAACTTTTATCGGCAGAAGCACCTTAAACTTTTATCGGCAGAAGCACCTTAAACTTTTATCGGCAGAAGCACCTTTAAACTTTTATCGGCAGAAGCACCTTAAACTTTTATCGGCAGAAGCACCTTAAACTTTTATCGGCAGAAGCACCTTAAACTTTTATCGGCAGAAGCACCTTAAACTTTTATCGGCAGAAGCACCTTAAACTTTTATCGGCAGAAGCACCTTAAACTTTTATCGGCAGAAGCACCTTAAACTTTTATCGGCAGAAGCACCTTAAACTTTTATCGGCAGAAGCACCTTAAACTTTTATCGGCAGAAGCACCTTAAACTTTTATCGGCAGAAGCACCTTAAACTTTTATCGGCAGAAGCACCTTAAACTTTTATCGGCAGAAGCACCTTAAACTTTTATCGGCAGAAGCACCTTAAACTTTTATCGGCAGAAGCACCTTAAACTTTTATCGGCAGAAGCACCTTAAACTTTTATCGGCAGAAGCACCTTAAACTTTTATCGGCAGAAGCACCTTAAACTTTTATCGGCAGAAGCACCTTAAACTTTTATCGGCAGAAGCACCTTAAACTTTTATCGGCAGAAGCACCTTAAACTTTTATCGGCAGAAGCACCTTAAACTTTTATCGGCAGAAGCACCTTAAACTTTTATCGGCAGAAGCACCTTAAACTTTTATCGGCAGAAGCACCTTAAACTTTTATCGGCAGAAGCACCTTAAACTTTTATCGGCAGAAGCACCTTAAACTTTTATCGGCAGAAGCACCTTAAACTTTTATCGGCAGAAGCACCTTAAACTTTTATCGGCAGAAGCACCTTAAACTTTTATCGGCAGAAGCACCTTAAACTTTTATCGGCAGAAGCACCTTAAACTTTTATCGGCAGAAGCACCTTAAACTTTTATCGGCAGAAGCACCTTAAACTTTTATCGGCAGAAGCACCTTAAACTTTTATCGGCAGAAGCACCTTAAACTTTTATCGGCAGAAGCACCTTAAACTTTTATCGGCAGAAGCACCTTAAACTTTTATCGGCAGAAGCACCTTAAACTTTTATCGGCAGAAGCACCTTAAACTTTTATCGGCAGAAGCACCTTAAACTTTTATCGGCAGAAGCACCTTAAACTTTTATCGGCAGAAGCACCTTAAACTTTTATCGGCAGAAGCACCTTAAACTTTTATCGGCAGAAGCACCTTAAACTTTTATCGGCAGAAGCACCTTAAACTTTTATCGGCAGAAGCACCTTAAACTTTTATCGGCAGAAGCACCTTAAACTTTTATCGGCAGAAGCACCTTAAACTTTTATCGGCAGAAGCACCTTAAACTTTTATCGGCAGAAGCACCTTAAACTTTTATCGGCAGAAGCACCTTAAACTTTTATCGGCAGAAGCACCTTAAACTTTTATCGGCAGAAGCACCTTAAACTTTTATCGGCAGAAGCACCTTAAACTTTTATCGGCAGAAGCACCTTAAACTTTTATCGGCAGAAGCACCTTAAACTTTTATCGGCAGAAGCACCTTAAACTTTTATCGGCAGAAGCACCTTAAACTTTTATCGGCAGAAGCACCTTAAACTTTTATCGGCAGAAGCACCTTAAACTTTTATCGGCAGAAGCACCTTAAACTTTTATCGGCAGAAGCACCTTAAACTTTTATCGGCAGAAGCACCTTAAACTTTTATCGGCAGAAGCACCTTAAACTTTTATCGGCAGAAGCACCTTAAACTTTTATCGGCAGAAGCACCTTAAACTTTTATCGGCAGAAGCACCTTAAACTTTTATCGGCAGAAGCACCTTAAACTTTTATCGGCAGAAGCACCTTAAACTTTTATCGGCAGAAGCACCTTAAACTTTTATCGGCAGAAGCACCTTAAACTTTTATCGGCAGAAGCACCTTAAACTTTTATCGGCAGAAGCACCTTAAACTTTTATCGGCAGAAGCACCTTAAACTTTTATCGGCAGAAGCACCTTTAAACTTTTATCGGCAGAAGCACCTTAAACTTTTATCGGCAGAAGCACCTTAAACTTTTATCGGCAGAAGCACCTTAAACTTTTATCGGCAGAAGCACCTTAAACTTTTATCGGCAGAAGCACCTTAAACTTTTATCGGCAGAAGCACCTTAAACTTTTATCGGCAGAAGCATCTGGGAAAAAAATAATCATTAAAAAGAACACTAAACAAAAAAAAATGTATATAACTAAAAATCACTATTTGAAAAGATCTAAATGACGATTCCAAAAAGCTCTTTGAACATAAGAGGGCACGTCACGGTGGGGATTGAAAGATGCATCCACCAGAGCTTGAAGAAATGCAAGATCTCGAGGGAGAGGTGATTGATAGACCACCATTGCCAAACAAGAAGCAGGAGGTGGAGAAGGCTCTCGGGACACTTCCACGTCCAAGCAAGGAGGAGACTCGACAGAAGGACCAGAACACACGTCCATACATGGTGGAGGAGAAGCTTCCAATGGACATGCTGGAGGAGAGGAAGAGGCAGGAGCAGAGGAAGATGTAGGAAGTGTGAACTTGAGCTCAGCCTCATGAATATCTAGGGGAATGAAGCGCACATCTTCAATAACAGCAGGCCTGGAGAGGGGAAGAAACAAATCTTCATAGCGAGCCTCGGGAACATTGAGACCAGAACTAGATGGTTCGGGTTCAGGGTCAAGTTCAGGTGTCAAAGCGGCAATGGAAGATTGAAGTTTCTCAAGTTCCCGGACAACCATTCGCCTATCACCATCAACTTTTGTAGACAGCAGGCCAAGACCTGTATCCAAAGCAATGCCCATGTCCTGATGATTCTTATCAATTTTACTTTGGAGGGTACTGAGGGCAGTGCCAAGGTTGGTAATAGAGGCTTGCATCTCATTATACTGAGCCTCAGTGAAGGAAAATCTCCTGTGATATGTCAGGGGAGTTGCAGGAGTATTGGAGAGAAGGGGTTGGACTTGCAGAGCGATTAGAGCAGGTTGAACTGGTGATGGAGGGAGCACCTCTTGCTGATCGGGAGATGGAGGAGCTGAAGGTTCATGGAGTGGAGATGTAGGAGCTGAAGGTTCATGGTTTGGAGATGGAGGAGCTGAAGATGGTAAGGAAGTGTAGGTGGAGAGGGAGGAGCTGAAGGTTCATGGTTTGGAGATGGAGGAGCTGAAGGTTCATGGTTTGGAGATGGAGGAGCTGAAGGTTCATGGTTTGGAGATGGAGGAGCTGAAGGTTCATGGAGTGGAGATGTAGGAGCTGAAGGTTCATGGTTTGGAGATGGAGGAGCTGAAGGTTCATGGTTTGGAGATGGAGGAGCTGAAGGTTCATGGTTTGGAGATGGAGGAGCTGAAGGTTCATGGTTTGGAGATGGAGGAGCTGAAGGTTCATGGTTTGGAGATGGAGGAGCTGAAGGTTCATGGTTTGGAGATGGAGGAGCTGAAGGTTCATGGTTTGGAGATGGAGGAGCTGAAGGTTCATGGTTTGGAGATGGAGGAGCTGAAGGTTCATGGTTTGGAGATGGAGGAGCTGAAGGTTCATGGTTTGGAGATGGAGGAGCTGAAGGTTCATGGTTTGGAGATGGAGGAGCTGAAGGTTCATGGTTTGGAGATGGAGGAGCTGAAGGTTCATGGTTTGGAGATGGAGGAGCTGAAGGTTCATGGTTTGGAGATGGAGGAGCTGAAGGTTCATGGTTTGGAGATGGAGGAGCTGAAGGTTCATGGTTTGGAGATGGAGGAGCTGAAGGTTCATGGTTTGGAGATGGAGGAGCTGAAGGTTCATGGTTTGGAGATGGAGGAGCTGAAGGTTCATGGTTTGGAGATGGAGGAGCTGAAGGTTCATGGTTTGGAGATGGAGGAGCTGAAGGTTCATGGTTTGGAGATGGAGGAGCTGAAGGTTCATGGTTTGGAGATGGAGGAGCTGAAGGTTCATGGTTTGGAGATGGAGGAGCTGAAGGTTCATGGTTTGGAGATGGAGGAGCTGAAGGTTCATGGTTTGGAGATGGAGGAGCTGAAGGTTCATGGTTTGGAGATGGAGGAGCTGAAGGTTCATGGTTTGGAGATGGAGGAGCTGAAGGTTCATGGTTTGGAGATGGAGGAGCTGAAGGTTCATGGTTTGGAGATGGAGGAGCTGAAGGTTCATGGTTTGGAGATGGAGGAGCTGAAGGTTCATGGTTTGGAGATGGAGGAGCTGAAGGTTCATGGTTTGGAGATGGAGGAGCTGAAGGTTCATGGTTTGGAGATGGAGGAGCTGAAGGTTCATGGTTTGGAGATGGAGGAGCTGAAGGTTCATGGTTTGGAGATGGAGGAGCTGAAGGTTCATGGTTTGGAGATGGAGGAGCTGAAGGTTCATGGTTTGGAGATGGAGGAGCTGAAGGTTCATGGAGTGGAGATGTAGGAGCTGAAGGTTCATGGTTTGGAGATGGAGGAGCTGAAGGTTCATGGTTTGGAGATGGAGGAGCTGAAGGTTCATGGTTTGGAGGAAGGAGCAATCCTGCGCCTACGCACTAGAGGAGAAGGTGAGGGGCTTGAGTCCTGAGATTGAGAAATACCACGGTCTGGGCATACTGTTTCATCTCCCCCTTCAGCAGTAGATCCATCTGGCAGGATAAGTTTTCTTTTTCCACGCCTGACAGGTGCTGCCAAAGGAACCTTTTTCTTAGCCTTATCCACAGCAGGTTTTCCTTTTACTATTTGTTTGAATCTCATCCTGTTGAGAGTGGAATAGGAATAGAAATTGGAGGGCATAAGTCTCACAGGCTCCTCCTCCTCCGGAAGGACAACCTCAAGACGAGCAAATAACCGCATGAGAAGCAGATTATACGGTAGAGAAGTAGCCCTGGAGGATACAGCTAGAATCATCCTTCGAACAACTATATAGCCCATGTTGAAGGGTGTCTTGAAATAGATTGCAAACAGAACAAACAGTTCCATTGCGCTCACCTCGTCATAATGTCCACCCTTGGGAACAATATTGAAATCAATCATATGACGAAAAACTCTGGCTCTAGGGGTTAGAAGTTTGCACTTTAACTGATCAGGGGATGAATTGGGGTCCACAACAATTTCCCTTAGAAACTGTAATCCATCAGGCGTTCCAAAGAAAGGTAGCTCAGGGCCAGTCACATACTTGTGAGGGCAGTTATCCAAATGAGGAGCTCCCAGAAGGGCATTTATGGACTTAGGAGTAATTTCTATGTGAGTGTTGTAAACATAGCTCTTAATGGAAGGGTAATCAGTGGTAAAGCTAAGGTTTGCATAAAACATCCTAATCGCTTCCGGGTAGTAGAATGATTCGGTCTCAAAGAGACCTATTAACCCGAGTTCCGTCAAGGGTTCAATAAAGTCCATTCCGGCTAACTCTTCAAAAGAAATACCCTTACTAGGAATTAACGATTTGAACCAATAGTCATTGTGGTACTTTACCTCAGCAGCTTGAGTAAGAAAGTAGAAGGTTGGCCACTCCGTTCCACAAGGAATCTCTCGGGAAGGACGATCAGAAACTTTGGCCATCTTCTTGGTCGGTTTGGAAACGGCGCGAGATGATTGACCTTGAAATTCCATTTCTAGAAGAGGATTCGACAGAGAAGATTTGGTAGGGCAGGGGTTTTCAGAAAGAGCGCGAAAAGTAAAGTGTCTGGGCGAAGAAGAATGAATTTAAAAGAAATAGCTCATCGCCAGACGAAGAAGACATACGTGTCGGCAGATTGGGGAATACATCTTCCGATGGATTACACGTGTCGGCAGATTGAGCAGTACAACTTCCGATGGGATAGAAATCACTGCATCTGCTGATAGAGATGTAACTACCGATGACTAGAGAAATACACAGTATCTACCGGTGCTTCACAACACAGAAACACACAATTACATAGGATCTAATAACAGAGAAATACCCTTAGTTTTTCTCAACCCGAATGAGTCCTAGCCTGATTCTAATATTATTGAAGGTCTTCTCATCCAAAGGCTTGGTAAATATGTCTGCAAGTTGATCTACAGAATTAACAAACTCTAGAGTGATATCTCCTATTTGAACATGATCTCTAATGAAATGATACCTAACATCAATATGTTTGGTTCTAGAGTGCTGAATTGGATTCTTAGAAATGTTGATGGCACTGGTGTTATCACACCGAATAGGAATCTTATCATAAAACAGATTATAGTCTTCTAGTGTTTGTTTCATCCATAACATTTGTGCACAACAACTGCCTGCAGCAATATATTCACTTTCTGCAGTTGAGAGTGCAACAGAATTCTGTTTCTTAGAATACCAAGACACTAGGGATTCTCCTAAGAATTGACAAGTGCCACTGGTGCTCTTCCTATCAACTAGACTACCAGCATAGTCAGAATCTGAATATCCTATCAGATCAAAGGAAGTTCCCTTAGGATACCATAAACCTAAGTCATAAGTCCCACTCAAATATTTGAAAATCCTTTTTACTGCAGATAAATGAGATTCCTTAGGGGTAGCCTGAAACCTAGTACATAGGCACACACTAAAGAGTATATCTGACCTACTTGCAGTCAGATATAACAGTGAACCAATCATACCACGATATTTCTTGATATCCACACTTATACCATTTTCATCCTTGTCCAATTTAGTAGTGGTACTCATGGAAGTTCTTGAGGATTTGACAGATTCTAAACCATACTTCTTAAGGAGTTCCTTAATATACTTTTCTTGACAGAAGAAAATTCCATCAGGAGATTGACTAATCTAGAATCCTAAGAAAAACTTTAACTCACCCATCATACTCATTTCAAACTCAGTTTGCATGAGGGAGGAAAACTCATTGCACAAACTGACATTTGTAGATCCAAAAATAATGTCATCGACATATATTTGAACTAACAGGATATCTGCATCCTTTTGCATGGTAAATAGAGTTGAATCAGAATTACCCTTTTTGAAATTTCTTTCTTCAAGGAAATTCTTCAACCTATCATACCAAGCCCTAGGAGCCTGCTTAAGACCATAGAGAGCTTTCCTAACTTTAAATACATGATCAGGTTTATCAAAGGATTCAAATCCTAAGGGCTGCTCTACATAAACTTCTTCCAAGATATATCCATTTAAAAAGGCACTCTTTACATCTATTTGAAAGAGTGTGAAGTTCATGTAGTAGGCAAAAGCTAAAAGCATTCTAATAGATTCCAAACGAGCTACAGGGGCAAAAGATTCTTCAAAATCAATACGCTCTTCCTGAGAGTATCCCTTAGCTACTAGTCTAGCCTTATTTCTGACAACAATCCCATTCTCATCCAATTTATTCTTAAAGACCCACTTAGTTCCAATAATGGGATAATCCTTTGGCCGTGAAACAAGTTCCCATACTTTGCTCCTTTCAAATTGATTTAGCTCCTCTTGCATAGCTAGAATCCAATTTTCATCATTCTCGGCCTCCTCAAACTTCTTAGGTTCTACTTGAGATATAAATGCCACATTGGCACAGAGATTTCTAAGAGAGGCTCTAGTCTTAACCCCTAAAGAAGGATCACCTAAGACTTCATCTAATGGATGGTCTTTGATGAATTTCCAATCTCTAGGAAGAGCAGGATTTTCATCCTTGACAGAAACTATATCATGAGGAATAGGAGAAGGTTCTAAAGATTTTTCTTCTTGAATGGGATCTGTAGGTTTTTCTAAAGAAAGGGAATCCAGTTGTTTTTCCAAGGGATCATCCTCAACCACATTGATTAATGGGTGAGGAGTCTCATCAAAATTGACATGAACAGATTCCTCTACAACAAGAGTTCTTCTATTGAAAACTCTGTATGCTTTACTGGTCAAAGAATATCCTAGAAAAATTCCAAGATCGGATTTGGAATCGAATTTTTCTAAGTTATCCTTAGTATTAAGAATGAAACATTTGCAACCGAAAGCTCTAAAATACTTAACAGTAGGAGTCTTGCCATTCCAAAGTTCATAGGGAGTTTTCTCTAGAATAGGTCTTATGGAGACCCGATTAAGCACATAACAGGCTGTTGCTACAGCTTCAGCCCAGAAATACTTTGGAAGGGTGTTTTCATTTAGCATAGTCCTAGCAAGCTCTTGAAGGGACCTATTCTTCCTCTCAACAACACCATTTTGCTGAGGGGTCCTAGGAGAAGAGAAATTGTGCTCAATTCCATATTTGAGACACAAGAGTTCAAATTTCTCATTTTCAAACTCTCCACCATGATCACTACAAATAGCAACAATGGTGAGCTCCTTTTCATTTTGTACTCTTTTCCTAAAGCTAGAGAAAGTATCAAAAGTCTCATCCTTAGACTTCAGAAAATAAACCCAAGTAAATCTAGAGAAATCATCTACAATAACAAAGGCATAGAATTTGCCGCCTAGGCTTGCTATATTGGAAGGACCGAAGAGGTCCATGTGAAGAAGTTGGAGAGGCTTAGAAGTGGAGATTGCATTCTTTGATGCAAAAGAGCTTTTGATCTGCTTGCCCATTTGACAAGCTTCACAGACTTTATCCTTCTCGAAGGATATCTTAGGGATTCCTCTAACTAAATTCTCCTTAGTAATCTTAGCTAAGGTATCCATCCCTACGTGTCCTAATCTTCTATGCCAAGACCAACAATCATTAAGAGAATTAACAACAAAACATTTCTCATCAACATGCTCAAAAACATTCAGATCAACAATATAGACATTTTCTTTTCTAAATCCTTTAAACAAAATATGATTAGTTGAAATGTCTTTGATCACACAAGCATTTGATTTGAAAGTTACTTTATAGCCCTTGTCACACAACTGACTTATGCTAAGCAGGTTATGTTTTAATCCTTCTACAAGTAAAACATTTTCAATAGTAGGATGAGAAGGATTACCTATGTTGCCGATGCCAACGATTTTGCCCTTTTGGTTTCCACCAAAAGTGACACTACCTTTCTTCTTGTTGACAACAACAAACTTGGTTGAGTCTCCCGTCATATGCCTTGAGCAACCACTGTCAAGGTACCACAGATTTGTTCCGGGAGAGCAGTCAACCTGCAAAACAGAAATCAGGTTGTCTTCTTAGGTACCCAAATCTTTTGGGTCCTAGTGTTAGGTCTGGTTCCCTTAGGAACCCATTGGAATTTACCAGTTGATTTCATATAGTTTGCTTTTAGCGGACATACAAAAGATTTATGTCCAGCTTCATTACATGCATGACAGACAGAGGGTTTAACAAAGAAGTTTTTAAAGGCTTTTCTTTTATTAGACTTGTCATACCCTAATCCGGTCTTGTCAAAATTTGCTCTCTGACCTGCTATTACCATCTTAAATAATTTTTCACCCTTAGTGAAGTTCAGAATAATATTATTCAAATCTTCATTTTTGCTTTTAAGATCATCAATTTCTTTGACATGCAAATTAGTTTTCTTGGCATGTATTTCTACCATGTTTGCGTTTTCCTTTTTCAAAGTATTGTATTTAGTTTTTAACATTCCAAACTGTTTAACTAAATCATTGAAAGCATCAATTAGATTATCTTCATCGTCATCAATATCACTGTCACTAATAATACTAGAGGAAGAAGAACTAACCTTGTCCTCGTGTGCCATAAAGCACAGGTTTGCTACTTCCTCATCCTCTGATGAAGAGGTATCTTCTTCACTATCGTCCCAAGTGGCCTTCATTGCCCTTTTCTTGAACTTCTTGGGACCCTTCTTTGCTTGTGGACAATCTGCCTTCATATGTCCAGACTTTCCACACCCAAAACACGTGATCTCATTGTCCTTTTGAGACTTTTCACCCTTTGGAAACCTTTTTCCCTGCATCCTCTTTCGTTGCAGGAATTTGCTGAATCTCCTGGTAATGAGGGCAATGTCCTCATCTTCTTCTTCCTCATCAGATTCATCAAGCTTGCTCGATGAGGCCTTGAGAGCTATGTCCTTTCTCTTGGAGATCTCTTTTTCTTTGAGATCCTCCTTGTCATTGGCCCTCATGGTTATCTCATGAGTCATTAGAGAACCAATGAGTTCCTCAAGCTTGAGAACCTTGAGATCCCGTGCCTCTTGTATTGCCGTCACCTTTGGTTGCCAAGCTCTTGGTAAACATCTCAAAATTTTCCTAATTAACTCTTCACCTGAATATATCTTACCAAGTACTTTTAACCCATTAGTAATGTTAGTGAAACGAGTAAACATTGAAGAAATAGACTCATCCTTTTCCATGGTAAACAATTCATATTCGTGAACTAACATGCTCAATTTACTCTCCTTTACTTGGTTAGTTCCCTCATGTGTGACTTCTAATAAGTGCCAAATTTCTTGAGCACTTTCACACCCTTGCACTCTATTGAATTCATCTCTATTTAGAGCACAGTACAAGGTGTTTACTGCCTTAGCATTAAGGCTCAGATTTCTCTTATCGGACTCTGTTAACTCAGAAGAGTCCTTAGGGATACTTTTCCCATCAACAGTTTTCATAGCCTTAAAAGGACCATTCTCTATAATACACCACGTTTCATAGTCTATGGCTTGAATGAATATTTTCATTCTAGCCTTCCAATAGACATAATCACTACCATCAAAGAATGGAGGTCTATTGGTTGCTTGACCTTCTATTTGTGATGTGTTAGTGTTGATGCCATTGTAATAGCAGAATATAACGCAGAGCGTTTAACTACAGCTTAGACAAAGATAACCTTTCTTTGATACCAATTGAAGGATCGGAATTGTCTAAGAGGGGGGTGAATTAGACTTTTAAAAAATTAATCTAATAATCAATTAGTGTTACTCTCTTAATTAATTTAATAGCAAATAAGGTAATATCAAAAATAAAGAGAGAGTAAGAGAGATTCAACACCAGTACTTTTTACGTGGTTCGGCCAAACTGCCTTACGTCCACGCTCCAAGGCTCACCCCTTGAAGATCCTTACCCTTCTCCTCACGAGAAATAACAGATCGGGATTCCGGGCTCCGATCAACTGCCTTTACAGATTTGGATTGAACTTCACGGGCGTCAATCCACTGCCGTTACAAGTTTGAGTTTCTAAAATATTAAGCTCAGACTACAATCTCACAAAAATGAATCTCAAGTTAGGATTGAGAGATGTAGAGAAGAATACAGAGTGTGAAAATTAACTTTCGCAGTTAGGGCTCAGAATTCAAATTGGCAAAAGTTGGGACTTCGTGCTCTAAGCTCGGCTTATATACTCTGTCTTCAAAAATGCTTGGCTTAAATGCTCCTTATCCAATAATAGAAGTTTAGTTACCGTTGGAGCAGTTTCCGTACAAGTTCAGGTAGCCGTTGCCGTTTGTAGTTGTAAATCGTCGTCGCCATTAATGTTCTGGAGTTATGGCTGAAAACGACGTCACTGTAGCTTCGCGGCTAATTTGAATTCTGGCGGAAGTTCACCGGCAGATGCAACTTATGAGCAGAGACACGTCATCGGTGGATGCAGCTTGAAATGCCATCGGCAGATGTAGCCTAAAGATCCATCGGCAGGTGTATACTTGAATTCCATCGGCAGAAGCACCTTAAACTTTTATCGGCAGAAGCACCTTAAACTTTTATCGGCAGAAGCACCTTTAAACTTTTATCGGCAGAAGCACCTTTAAACTTTTATCGGCAGAAGCACCTTTAAACTTTTATCGGCAGAAGCACCTTTAAACTTTTATCGGCAGAAGCACCTTTAAACTTTTATCGGCAGAAGCACCTTAAACTTTTATCGGCAGAAGCACCTTTAAACTTTTATCGGCAGAAGCACCTTAAACTTTTATCGGCAGAAGCACCTTAAACTTTTATCGGCAGAAGCACCTTAAACTTTTATCGGCAGAAGCACCTTTAAACTTTTATCGGCAGAAGCACCTTTAAACTTTTATCGGCAGAAGCACCTTTAAACTTTTATCGGCAGAAGCACCTTAAACTTTTATCGGCAGAAGCACCTTTAAACTTTTATCGGCAGAAGCACCTTAAACTTTTATCGGCAGAAGCACCTTTAAACTTTTATCGGCAGAAGCACCTTTAAACTTTTATCGGCAGAAGCACCTTTAAACTTTTATCGGCAGAAGCACCTTTAAACTTTTATCGGCAGAAGCACCTTTAAACTTTTATCGGCAGAAGCACCTTTAAACTTTTATCGGCAGAAGCACCTTAAACTTTTATCGGCAGAAGCACCTTTAAACTTTTATCGGCAGAAGCACCTTTAAACTTTTATCGGCAGAAGCACCTTAAACTTTTATCGGCAGAAGCACCTTTAAACTTTTATCGGCAGAAGCACCTTAAACTTTTATCGGCAGAAGCACCTTAAACTTTTATCGGCAGAAGCACCTTAAACTTTTATCGGCAGAAGCACCTTTAAACTTTTATCGGCAGAAGCACCTTAAACTTTTATCGGCAGAAGCACCTTAAACTTTTATCGGCAGAAGCACCTTTAAACTTTTATCGGCAGAAGCACCTTAAACTTTTATCGGCAGAAGCACCTTAAACTTTTATCGGCAGAAGCACCTTTAAACTTTTATCGGCAGAAGCACCTTTAAACTTTTATCGGCAGAAGCACCTTTAAACTTTTATCGGCAGAAGCACCTTTAAACTTTTATCGGCAGAAGCACCTTTAAACTTTTATCGGCAGAAGCACCTTAAACTTTTATCGGCAGAAGCACCTTAAACTTTTATCGGCAGAAGCACCTTAAACTTTTATCGGCAGAAGCACCTTAAACTTTTATCGGCAGAAGCACCTTAAACTTTTATCGGCAGAAGCACCTTTAAACTTTTATCGGCAGAAGCACCTTTAAACTTTTATCGGCAGAAGCACCTTTAAACTTTTATCGGCAGAAGCACCTTTAAACTTTTATCGGCAGAAGCACCTTTAAACTTTTATCGGCAGAAGCACCTTAAACTTTTATCGGCAGAAGCACCTTAAACTTTTATCGGCAGAAGCACCTTTAAACTTTTATCGGCAGAAGCACCTTTAAACTTTTATCGGCAGAAGCACCTTTAAACTTTTATCGGCAGAAGCACCTTAAACTTTTATCGGCAGAAGCACCTTAAACTTTTATCGGCAGAAGCACCTTTAAACTTTTATCGGCAGAAGCACCTTTAAACTTTTATCGGCAGAAGCACCTTTAAACTTTTATCGGCAGAAGCACCTTTAAACTTTTATCGGCAGAAGCACCTTTAAACTTTTATCGGCAGAAGCACCTTTAAACTTTTATCGGCAGAAGCACCTTAAACTTTTATCGGCAGAAGCACCTTAAACTTTTATCGGCAGAAGCACCTTAAACTTTTATCGGCAGAAGCACCTTAAACTTTTATCGGCAGAAGCACCTTAAACTTTTATCGGCAGAAGCACCTTTAAACTTTTATCGGCAGAAGCACCTTTAAACTTTTATCGGCAGAAGCACCTTTAAACTTTTATCGGCAGAAGCACCTTTAAACTTTTATCGGCAGAAGCACCTTTAAACTTTTATCGGCAGAAGCACCTTAAACTTTTATCGGCAGAAGCACCTTAAACTTTTATCGGCAGAAGCACCTTTAAACTTTTATCGGCAGAAGCACCTTTAAACTTTTATCGGCAGAAGCACCTTTAAACTTTTATCGGCAGAAGCACCTTAAACTTTTATCGGCAGAAGCACCTTAAACTTTTATCGGCAGAAGCACCTTAAACTTTTATCGGCAGAAGCACCTTTAAACTTTTATCGGCAGAAGCACCTTTAAACTTTTATCGGCAGAAGCACCTTTAAACTTTTATCGGCAGAAGCACCTTAAACTTTTATCGGCAGAAGCACCTTAAACTTTTATCGGCAGAAGCACCTTTAAACTTTTATCGGCAGAAGCACCTTAAACTTTTATCGGCAGAAGCACCTTAAACTTTTATCGGCAGAAGCACCTTTAAACTTTTATCGGCAGAAGCACCTTTAAACTTTTATCGGCAGAAGCACCTTAAACTTTTATCGGCAGAAGCACCTTTAAACTTTTATCGGCAGAAGCACCTTTAAACTTTTATCGGCAGAAGCACCTTTAAACTTTTATCGGCAGATGCATTTCTCGCATGATCTTACAAAACATGGAATTACGATCTTATTCTATCGTAGAAGTTAAGATCACGTCACCGATATTTGCTCCAAACCTCTCAAATTTGCAAGTTTTTTGAAGCTGAGGAAGATTCAATTTGAAGAATGATTATGCATTTGTTTAACTCAATATTTGCAAATGTTCAGTTTAAGAAAGGGTTTGTTGGTTATTTGATCCAATCATTTAGGGGTTTGATTTTCATTTATTATTCTCCATGATTTTTTCCTTTATTTTTAGCGTGTAGTTGCTTCAAGTAGTTGTTAATTTGTTACTCATTAGTTTGTTATCATTTTGTGTGGAGTCATCCAGTACTTTCAATACAATATTGTCTGTTTTGGGTCGAAGTCCGTACAGTTTTGCAATTAGAATTAGCTCAAAACATGTTATCTTAAATAGGGAGGAGAACTCTACTTATAAATCACTCAATTTACACTTTATCAAGTGATGTGAGATTGTGCACCCCACTAGTATGAATTGACCCTTCAAAATCAACAAAATCTTGAGTCATCGTTGTCTTCACAAGGCGACGGCTGCCACATTTTGCATCTTTGGAAGGCTAGTTTTACTCTATTCATCTTGTCTAATTATGCAAGTCTCTTAAGTGGTGAACGAGAGTTTGAGACGTCATAATAGGAAGGGATATATGAGCAGGTCATTGCATAAAGTCCAGAAAATCTACTTTATCTGAGCATTGACGACAAAAAACAAGCCTTAGTAAAAGTAGGGTGAGCTAGACGCGATCCACCGCCTTTGATTCTGCATGATTATCCTCCTCATTTTCTGCTGCAGCTTCAACGCTCGGCTCCTTGCTTTTCGCCCACAACACACTGTAAAGGCTCACCACCAACACAACTCCCCCTAAAACACTGCATTCATTCAACAAATTTCAATTTACGACCAAACCCAGGTCCATGTCTACTCATTCAACGCTTGTTTTGAAAGAAAATGCAGAATGATTGGTGAAGTGGAAATAATGTAATCACCTTCCCAGGCTAATGCTCTCGTTCAAAAGGAGTAAAGAGCCAGCCGTGGTGACGACCAAATTCATTGGCGTTGACATAGCTAGGAAAACAGGGCCATTCTTTTTCATCACCCAGCTTTGCAACACATTTGCGAAGAATGTCACGAAACAGCCCTGCCAAAACCTATCAACTTAGCAAAACCGTTTCTTCTCTTCTCTCTTGGGAATATTAACAAACAGTTGGTGATCAAAATCAAAGTAAAAGAAGTATCAGATTGCTTACACAGTAAACCACAGCAAGTAATCTAACATCGAAACCCAGTTTCCACTGAGCTGGGTCTCTTTCGATGGCAATGGCGACAAAAAATGTTTGAACTGCACTTGACAAAGTTTGGAAAGAGGTGAATGCAAGCGGAAATGGATATGTTTTCAGAAACCGCGCCTGTTTTCATGGTACAATAAACCCTCATTAGGCCTTCTGAAGGCTATAGTAGATAAACAAATAGTAAATCGTGACAGAAGAAGTCGTTAAAAAATAAGACCAAAACTTTAACGAGGCTTTGAATATCAATACTGGTTGATAGTGTGGTTAAAGTTGAGATAAATATGAGTTGAACCTGAAGAACAAGCCAGAGACCCCAAGAAATGCTGGAGAGGAACAGAAGGAAACAACCAAGGATCCATCTTTGGGAAGAAGATGGAGGTCGATGATGAAGTTGTTGAGCAGAGGGGTTGCCGAATTGGAGAAAGTTAGAATGGAAGAATGGTTTCAAATGTGGGCCCCTGTAAAAAGTGAGTATCACTACTCCTGCTAAGCACAGAACAATGCCTGCCACCTTTGCCACTCCAGGAAGAGCTTTTAGATTAACTTTCTCCAATCTGCATCAAATTAATCAACAATCCAAATCATCTTTCATATAATTATGTTATATCTAATCTACAACTATTTATTCCATGGGCCCAAGTGTTGGCCTCTTCCAATAGTCGGACCCACCCGAACAGGGTCCAACAAGCAAGACCTTAATCAGAGATTGACCGACCTTGGTAGCTTGATGTCGGGCCCGTTGCTCATGGACCTTAAGGGGGCCGTGGTGGGCAGGGACGACTTGTATGTGGGTTTAGTAAACACATGCACGGTTTAATGAAGTGTTTTTGTGTGAATTTGAAACATTGATTTAGCTTTGTTGATGATAGATCGTAATGAAGAGAGTAGGAAATAAAAATACCCAAATAAAAAGGCAAAGAAGAAGGTGGTAACAGGAATGCAATTAAAGAAAGCAGCCCCCAAAGTTGCGGACGTAAAATCGATTGCAGCCCCGTAAGCATTTAGTGCAAAAGTATGCCTGCAGCATCAACAAAAAAGTAGTAAGAACCCTAATTACAAATGGTTATACGATCTTGCAAAGCAGTTGGCTCTTTTCTGCTTACCCAATAAAGGAAAACATTGAAATCTTGCAAAAGAACACAAAAGTAAGAGGAGATAGTCCTTTTCTGCAAACCCAAACGAAAGGACATGATCAAAGAAGTCAGAAAACTAAGAGAATCCAACTACATTACACGAAAAAACAGCATAATTATTACCTTTCATAATACAGGGTGAGTGGGATTAAGATAATGATTCCAGCAGCTTGTCTGTAGAAGACGAACACGTAAGGACTCATGCCTCCTGCAAAAGCAGCTTTGGAGAGCAGGATCATTCCAGCAAATGAAACTTGTATCAAGATCAATGCCCAGTAAGGGTTTTTTGAATTCATTGTTTCTGCTTTAGTTCTCGCTCTTTTGATCACTGAAAAACTCAGAGAAAACCCTCTAAATTATTTCAATAACTGGAGGAAAGATGTTGTGCTTAAAAAGACCTTGTAACGTAGGCAGGAGGCATTCTAGCTGTTTTAAATGAGCATATTCGAGTGACAAGTTAGTTTTTTTAATATATTGTACTTGTTTTTCTTAGAATAACAAAGGACTAAAGAATAGAACATCGTAACAACTAATAAGATAAGATAAAAACTAATTTGAACCTTAAACTATGAGTTATTTTTAAAACCTCTAAGTTAAAAACTCTAACCATCTAAACCTTAGACTAACAAATCAAATCCTTATAGTACATTCAAGTCTTGCCTCAAAAGGCAGGTTGTCAATTTATGAAAGATAATTCTATTTAAATAGGCTTGCGGCAACTCTTGTACTCGCAAGACAGGTTGCCCCATAAACTAAATACCATTTTTTTTTACACTTATGGGTAGGAGTGAGGTTCTTGGAAACTGTATAGTTCAGATTTGTAGATGGAAATGGACCTAACTACTAGTTGTGAAAAAGAGTTTTTTGCTTGATGTTTTTGATCAACTTGTTAGTTAACTATAAAAATTATCTGAACGTAGAGGGAATGGATAAACATCCAAAATTTGTGGGTTGAAATGTGTCGGTCCGTCGAGTGAAAGCAAAGACAATTTAAGATTTTATTGATTGTGAGAGTCAGTCCATTCTAGTGATGATACATAATCTCACATTACTTCGAAATAGAAATTGAATGTTATATAAGTAGAGTTATATTTCCTGTATAGTATAAATTTCTACAAGTTCTGACCAAAAACGAACAATATTGTACCCAAAGCATTAGAAGACTCCACATTAAAAATGCTTTTTGCAAATTCTTCTGTTGTTTTACTAAGTCTTTACATTTTTCATTTACTTACTTTAGTGAGTTTTAGCATGGTTTAAGCTTTCCAGAATATTTTATGGTTCGTGCGGTTCTTACAACCATTTCCATTATTACATCTAGGCAGGGTTTTCAATGACCTGAATTTAGAGTTTGACTCTTCGCTGGTGTTCTTTCAAATCCGGGAAGTTCTGTTTGAGCTTTAAACTCTAAATCAATAAAAATGGAGTTTCTCCCCTTGATTCTGTATATTACTTGATATTTATTTCGACCTAAAATTGCTGAAGAAGACGACAGGCAACGTTACCCACAGTAGCATTTTATTTTCAAGGGAGAGCATGTAGGAAGGATTATTTTTTTCGGATCGATGTAAGAGTCCAATTAGTTTATGTTATGAGAATCCGTGATGACTGTTTGACAGCGGTTGACTTCTTATATGATAACTTCAAAAACATTTGTATTTGGACGACATGAAGACAAGTTTTTCAACAACTTCCGGTCTCTTATTGGTCAAGCGACCAATTTTTTTTTTTTTTTTTTGGAACCACTAAAATAATTAGTTAGTTGTAACAACCACAGATAAATTAACCTCTCACTCTCTCTCTCTCTACCAAGCTCGTGAACTAGTTTTCAGCTTCTACCTCAATCTGCCATTTTCAACTGATTTTCGCCCGGGAAAGAACTTCTAACCCCTTCACAGGATCTACGGACCTTTCCGAGAGAGAGAGAGAGAGAGAGAGAGAGAGAGAGAGAGATAGAGAGAGAGAGTCCGGACATTGTACAAAATAAGTCAATTTTATACAGGGTAATAATCAATTTAAACCTGAAATTATAGGATTTTTTAAAAATATCTCCTAAAGTATCAAATTGAACCAGCTAAATCTCAAAATATCTAACACCTAACAAATCAAACTCTATTGAGCCCTCAATTTTCAAAAACGGGAGGACATTTTCATTTTTTGCCTAAAATGGGGGGCCGATTTAAATTTGCCAGGCCCCCATTTTGCCACGTAAGAAACGGGGGTTGTTGTGGGGGTAGAAACCCCCTTACAAGTGTGGTGCACGTGCATTTAAAACGTGGTCTGTTTCTAGAATCGGACCCCTTTTTTTGGTTATTGGTCACGGGCCAATAGTAATGGATAAAACAGGAGACCGTTTTTACGGAGACAGTCCGCCATTTTAGAGTTGTTCTTGAAAAACGGCCCTATTTTAAAAAATAGGGCTCAAAATGGGGGACCGATTTCCCGAATGCCCCCCCCCCCCCCCCCCCCCCCCCCGCCCCCCCCCCAAAAAAAAAAGAAATTGTCATCAAACGAAAAGTTGCCCCATCATAAGCAGGTCCATCACAAGCACCACGAGCGGCAACTGGGTATTTGTCGAATGAATTTTGAAAGTAGTTGTGTCAAGAGCGGTTTGAGCAGGGTATGTCGAGCCGATCGATGATTTATGGGAAGACCATCAATTTTAAAGGTTAGGATTCGTTGGAGATCCATGAGATGTTCGACAGAATCGCCCTGCACGAAGTGTACGGATTGAAGGGCAATAGCTGCGAGAGAATTGTTCACTTGTTTTATGAAAACTTGAATGCTACTGAGAGGTCTGGGACGTTGAAGACGTACATAATTGGTACAGAGATGGTCACCACTATAATTATCGGGTTTTCTGCAAGAGGAATGGATGTGGACAGATACTACTACGTCCATCAAGACTGTGAATTTTTCCGATCGGTAGAGGGACTCGAGTTCCTCAGGACAATTCACCGCAATTCCAACATCATCAGGTTCGTGAAGCCAAGATTGAAGGACTTGAACCTCAAAGCTCGGGTTATTCACAATATGATAACCCACACAATTTTACCTCGCGATGGACATATTGTAACACCCGGCATTTTTGCCTATGTAATAATTCCCCGAATATGTAAGCGGAATTTCTCCGATATTAATGCAATGATTGTTTTTAATAATATTGTCGATGTGTTTAACCGAACGAGGGTGATTCGTGAGACCGAATCGATTAACTAAATAATGTTTTAGTTAAAAACCAATGGAAGGGCAAATTAGGAAGAAATTAAGGTTGGTGGGAGAAATCAAATGGATGATTGACACTTGGCAAACTTGTGGAAGAAGACAAGTCATGTATCCCATTTCCTTCTCTTCCTCCTACGTGAGACATTTCCCTCTCTGCTCTCTTTCATTTTTCCTCTCTGCTTCTCTCTTTCGATTGAAGAAAACCAACGCAAGGAGTTTCTTCCTTCTCTGATTTTCCTCCTGCTTTTCGGTCTAAGGTAATCATCTTAGATAGAAAACGATTTTAGTTTATTTATTTGCTAGTTTCGTGAGGTATAGGGTTAATGTCCATTTATGCATGCTATAGGTTCGTGAACCACGGTGCTCGTGCGTTCAAGCTTGCTGCATTTCGGACCACAGGTAAGTTCATGCATCTATGTTGGCCCTTAAGGCCCTACAACTTGGAGGTACTAAGTCTGGTTCGGGTAGATAGGTTTTAGGTTATGTTCTATGTTAAACCTATTCCTGTTACATTTATTCTGTCATTATTAATGTCAAGTTGAGCATCATACTTATTCATGCATACACGATTTCTGTAAAATCATGCAAATGTTTTCTGCACCGGTTTTGAAGAAAGAAAGATAAAATCCTGTAAAGAAAATGTATGGTTAAGTGTGGACGAGGACTGGCATCCTGTCAAGTACTCCTGTTATGTCCTGAAAGTGGCATGTACATCCCGTTGCGCCAGCTCCTCCTCCCACTTATACCTTCCTGTCCAGTGAAACGTAATGTAATGTAATGTTCATGTATTTGAAAAAGATTCATGCATAGCACGTTCATCATTCTGCATTGTATGTTCTTACTGCATTCTAGTATGTTCTTACTGAGCTCTAGGCTCATAGATGAACTCCCTGTTGTAGGTACGGATCCCGTGGATGAGGACTAGGTGCCTCAGGCCGATGTGTAGGTTGCTGTTGGCGGATCGAGCTCTCGGGGGTGGTTGCTGCAGCCAGACAAATCCTGTCCCGAGGTTTAAGTATTTAAAGTAAAGTCTATGTCTGTAAACCCTACTGGAATTCTGTGTTTGGTTTTTAAACTATGTTAGGATTCTGTGTTTTTGGTTGTTGAAAACTATGTAGGAAATTCTGTTGGATATAGATAATGTAAGGTATTCTGTTGGTTAAGCTTTCTCTTGTTAAAACCTCTGTATTCGACAGTTGAACTATGTTTTGAAGTATTCTGGAATTCGTTTGGAATATTTTCTGTTAGTCTGTGCATGGACAGCTTCTGGTTTTAGAGCTATCCATGTAGTGTGATTTTTCTTAAGTTTCTGTCATGTTAGAGCCATCCATGTAATTTGTTTTCCTTAAAATTCCGTCGTGTTTTTCCCGATATGTTCAAAAATCATGTTTTTGAATCGTTTTCTGAAGTTTTGAAGTTTTCATACATTCTGTTCCACAACTTTTGTTTTTATGTATCATGTTAAAAGTTGCCAGTTTTGTCTTTCACATTTTTCATCTTCCGGTCACTGTTCACAAATTTCATCTTCCGGTCATCTGTTCCACAAATTTATCTTCCGGTACTGTTCACAAATTTCATCTTCCGGTCACTGTTCACAAATTTCATCTTCCGGTCACTGTTCACAATTTTCATCTTCCGGTCACTGTTCACAATTTCATCTTCCGGTCACTGTACACATCTTCCGTTACTGTTCACAAATTTCATCTTCCGGTCACTGTTCACAAATTTCATCTTCCGTCACTGTTCACAAATTTCATCTTCCGGTTACTGTTCACAAATTTCATCTTCCGTCACTGTTCACAATTTCATCTTCCGGTTACTGTTCACAAATTCATCTTCCGGTTACTGTTCACAAATTTCATCTTCCGTCACTGTTCACATTTTTCATCTTCCGTCACTGTTCACATTTTTCATCTTCCGTCACTGTTCACAAATTCATCTTCCGGTCACTGTTCACAAATTTCATCTTCCGTCACTGTTCACATTTTTCATCTTCCGGTTACTGTTCACAAATTTCATCTTCCGGTCACTGTTCACAATTTCATCTTCCGGTCACTGTTCACAATTTCATCTTCCGGTTACTGTTCACAAATTCATCTTCCGGTTACTGTTCACAAATTTCATCTTCCGTCACTGTTCACAAATTTCATCTTCCGTCACTGTTCACAAATTCATGGTCACTGTTCAAAAATTTCATCTTCCGGTTACTGTTCACACTTTGCATCTTCCGGTCACTGTTCACGTTTTTATTCATTTCCAGTTATGTTTATTATTTTACTTTGATTTATTTTATGTTATCCATTTTAAATGTCCATGAGTTTTAAAAAGTCGAAAAAAAAAAATAGTTGTCCCCGTTTTCTGCAAATGTCCCGGAGTGACGGCTCGGTTCTTGGATCCCGATTGGGTCCGATTTTCGGGTCGTCACACATATAGATTTAGTCAGCTGCATAGATCTGCATGTAATGGAGAAACTATACAGCGGCAGGAGGTTCAACCCTGAGTGCCTGATCTTATGTCACATGTTCGAGATAGGTCGGACATCCGCCAAGAATTTGGCATTCAATATATTAATTCAGAAGATCGTCGAGCGAGCTGGGATTCAGCTACCACTGAGAGAGCCGAGGAGAGAACTGAGATCTGCCGATGTATTTGATAGGTTTCATTTGACTCGGATGAGCCTAGTCGAAGTCGATGAGACTTGGGTGTTCAAGTTTGATCAGGGGGCCTCCACATCAGCCGGCGATGTTCCTATAGAAGATGTCATGGCACTGCCATTGTTCCCTCAGGAGGCCCCCCAAGAGGCTACTGGGTGGGAGAGGATGGACCAGAGATTGGCCATTATGGAGCAGAGGATGGAGGAAAGGTGGGATAAGATGGACCAAAGGTTGGCCATGATGGAGCAGAGGATGGAGTTTCGATGGGTTATGAGAGACAAGAGAATGGAGTTTCTCGCGAATAGAGTGGATGATATCAGGTTGGCATAGATGGAGATGAATGTCAATGTCTCGCATTGGATGGCTGACACTGATGACAATGTCCCACCATCGTAGTGTAGTTTATGTTTTGTTTTTAATTTTATGTACTATACTTTCTGTTTGTACCATACTTTCTGTATAGTTGTATTTTACTAAACGCTTTTACTAGATTGTTGGACATAATAATTATCTAGATCTGGCTGTTGGGTATACAATTGTTATTTAAATATGCATGAATTGTTTGAAGATAATAATGGAAAAGTCATAAAACAAACGAAACTCTTTATATTTTTTCAATTTTATCTCACTAAATTATACATTATAATATAGAGTAATAACCAATTTAAATCTCATAGGATGTACTTGAAAATTTTACCAAATGTTCACAACATCACGAGAAGATAATCTTGAAATTTTTGTAATTTTCTAACACTTGTACAATTTATTGTAACTTTAGTTAATTATTTTATAAAATAGACGTAAAATAATTATAATAAATCATACAAGTGGTAGAAAATCAGGAAATTTCTAGATTATCTTTTATGATGCGGTAAAAATGTGGCAAAATTTTCAAATAAATCTAATATTTTTTGGTATTTTTTTAAAGGGTTAAAAACATTTTAACCCTCGAAGTATGGGTTAAAAAAAAAAAAACTCTCAAAGTATGTTTATGCTAAACAAAAACCTTAAACTATAAAAAATCTATAAAAAAAAAATCTATGGCGGTTGATGCAACGCACGTGCGCGTATGATAAATGTTTGTAGAACGGTTTGTCGTGTTCTTAGAACGGTCCCCCATTCTAAGAACACACGGGGGTGTTCACCCTCAAACGGTCCCTCGTTCTGCGTTAATATATAAGCAGACAGCCCTGCTTTCTTTAGAAAATCCGACCTTTCTCTTGTCCAAACCCGCAGATTTGTGCGTTTTACAGCCAAAATCATCAGATCCGACCATTTTTTGCTAAAATCTATGAAAAATCTTCGAGAAAATCCCAAAACGTAGCCAAAAACCTAAGCCCGAGTTGAAAATCTCGAACAACTGAGGGTTTTTAGCGAAAATCCCTAAACCGAGGGTTTTTTCGTGTTGAAAATCCTTAAATTTGCTCTGTTTTCTAGCCGAAAATCCAAAAAAATCTGAAAAACTAAAATAAAAAAAAAACCCTCGAACCCAAAAATGCACCCCAAAGAACCTTTATTGGTCGAAAGGTTTCCCGGATGTCAAAAGGTGGCCCATCAAACCGTGTGCCAGATCAAGTGTCTCAACCGCCCCGTGATTATTTGTCAATGGATTTTCGTAATCAGGGGTGTAAGGAGCAGTTCGAGCGGGATACGGGAATCCGCTTGATCATTTATGGGAAGACTGCCAACTTTAACAATTGGGAGTCTTTGGAGATCAAAGAGATGTTTGACGACATCTCCTTTCACGGGATGTACAACATGAGGAGCGATAGCTGCGACAAAATTGTTTGCCTATTTTATATGAACATGGTTAGTACCGGGAGGTCAGGGCGATTGAGGACGTACCTATTCGGTACAAAAATTGTCGTCTCTCCAGCTGTTATCAACGAATTGCTGGGATTTGAGGATGAGAATGAAAAAAGATACTATCACAGTTCCCGAGAATGCGATTTTTCCAGAACAGTAGAGGGACTAGAGTTCCTTAGGCAAATCCACTGCAATTCAGACATTGCAGGGTTCGTGAAGCCGAGATCGTAGGCTCTGAACGTCAAAGCTCAGGAGGTACAAAACCTAATCAGACACACCATTCTGCCGAGGGATGGTCATAGAGATCTCGTCAACTAGATGGATCTATATGTCATGGAGAAGCTCTACAACGGCACGATGTTCGACCCAGGATACATGGTTATAGGTCACATGCTTGAGATCGGGCGAACCATGTAACGCCCCCGAACCATGTAACGCCCCCGTTCAGTACGCTACTTTGCTAAGCTATCCCGACACTCTAAACTCCGTGTCCCGTAAAAATTTTGAGAAAACGACTTAAAATGGATAACGAAAATATATAGCAAAACAAACCCGACATTATAGACACTTTTAACAAAAAATCGACAATATAACGGCTAAAAGTTTCTAAATCTGAAAACATGAATTTAAAAACACAATTCAAACCCAATTCACACCAATATCAATCCACAAGTATTTACATGAAATAAATCTCACAAAATCAACCACAAAATATCAGTCCCAACTACACACCACAATCCCCGAGAATCAGGTTGAAGCGCCCCGACAATGGCCTGCAACGGCGAGCTCCATGGATCCCCGACTGCTCCTAGTCCTGATCCTTGCTATCAAACTCACCTGTGAACACTCCATCACCTACACCACAGAACACAAAACGTAAGCCAATGCTTAGCAAGTAGGGATTTATGAATGCAAACACACAATGCTCAACATCCTAACACATGCAGTTTTCTACCACTCAGTTTGCCTGCATCGCTCACGATGCTTAAAGATTGCCTGCACCGAAAGGTGCCTTAGTTGCCCGCACCCAAAAGGATGACCAAAAAGGATGCCTTAGTTGCCCGCACCCAAAAAGGATGCCTTAGTTGCCCGCACCCAAAAAGGATGCCTTAGTTGCCTGCACCGAAAGGTGCCTTAGTTGCCCGCACCCAAAAAGGATGCCTTAGTTGCCCGCACCCAAAAAGGATGCCTTAGTTGCCTGCACCGAAAGGTGCCTTAGTTGCCTGCACCGAAAGGTGCCTTAGTTGCCTGCACCCAAAAAGGATGCCTTAGTTGCCCGCACCCAAAAAGGATGCCTTAGTTACCTGCACCGAAAGGTGCCTTAGTTGCCCGCACCCAAAAAGGATGCCTTAGTTGCCTGCACCGAAAGGTGCCTTAGTTGCCCGCACCCAAAAAGGATGCCTTAGTTGCCCGCACCCAAAAAGGATGCCTTAGTTGCCCGCACCCAAAAAGGATGCCTTAGTTGCCCGCACCCAAAAAGGATGCCTTAGTTACCTGCACCGAAAGGTGCCTTAGTTGCCCGCACCCAAAAAGGATGCCTTAGTTACCTGCACCGAAAGGTGCCTTAGTTGCCCGCACCCAAAAAGGATGCCTTAGTTGCCCGCACCCAAAAAGGATGCCTTAGTTGCCCGCACCCAAAAAGGATGCCTTAGTTGCCCGCACCCAAAAAGGATGCCTTAGTTGCCCGCACCCAAAAAGGATGCCTTAGTTACCTGCACCGAAAGGTGCCTTAGTTGCCCGCACCCAAAAAGGATGCCTTAGTTGCCCGCACCCAAAAAGGATGCCTTAGTTACCTGCACCGAAAGGTGCCTTAGTTGCCTGCACCGAAAGGTGCCTTAGTTGCCCGCACCCAAAAAGGATGCCTTAGTTACCTGCACCGAAAGGTGCCTTAGTTGCCCGCACCCAAAAAGGATGCCTTAGTTGCCCGCACCCAAAAAGGATGCCTTAGTTGCCCGCACCCAAAAAGGATGCCTTAGTTGCCCGCACCCAAAAAGGATGCCTTAGTTACCTGCACCGAAAGGTGCCTTAGTTGCCCGCACCCAAAAAGGATGCCTTAGTTGCCCGCACCCAAAAAGGATGCCTTAGTTGCCCGCACCCAAAAAGGATGCCTTAGTTACCTGCACCGAAAGGTGCCTTAGTTGCCCGCACCCAAAAAGGATGCCTTAGTTACCTGCACCGAAAGGTGCCTTAGTTGCCCGCACCCAAAAAGGATGCCTTAGTTACCTGCACCGAAAGGTGCCTTAGTTGCCCGCACCCAAAAAGGATGCCTTAGTTACCTGCACCGAAAGGTGCCTTAGTTGCCCGCACCCAAAAAGGATGCCTTAGTTGCCCGCACCCAAAAAGGATGCCTTAGTTGCCCGCACCCAAAAAGGATGCCTTAGTTGCCCGCACCCAAAAAGGATGCCTTAGTTACCTGCACCGAAAGGTGCCTTAGTTGCCCGCACCCAAAAAGGATGCCTTAGTTGCCCGCACCCAAAAAGGATGCCTTAGTTGCCCGCACCCAAAAAGGATGCCTTAGTTGCCCGCACCCAAAAAGGATGCCTTAGTTGCCCGCACCCAAAAAGGATGCCTTAGTTGCCCGCACCCAAAAAGGATGCCTTAGTTACCTGCACCGAAAGGTGCCTTAGTTGCCCGCACCCAAAAAGGATGCCTTAGTTACCTGCACCGAAAGGTGCCTTAGTTGCCCGCACCCAAAAAGGATGCCTTAGTTACCTGCACCCAAAAAGGATGCCTTAGTTGCCCGCACCCAAAAAGGATGCCTTAGTTACCTGCACCGAAAGGTGCCTTAGTTGCCCGCACCCAAAAAGGATGCCTTAGTTACCTGCACCGAAAGGTGCCTTAGTTGCCCGCACCCAAAAAGGATGCCTTAGTTGCCCGCACCCAAAAAGGATGCCTTAGTTACCTGCACCGAAAGGTGCCTTAGTTGCCCGCACCCAAAAAGGATGCCTTAGTTACCTGCACCGAAAGGTGCCTTAGTTGCCCGCACCCAAAAAGGATGCCTTAGTTACCTGCACCGAAAGGTGCCTTAGTTGCCCGCACCCAAAAAGGATGCCTTAGTTGCCCGCACCCAAAAAGGATGCCTTAGTTGCCCGCACCCAAAAAGGATGCCTTAGTTGCCCGCACCCAAAAAGGATGCCTTAGTTACCTGCACCGAAAGGTGCCTTAGTTGCCCGCACCCAAAAAGGATGCCTTAGTTACCTGCACCGAAAGGTGCCTTAGTTGCCCGCACCCAAAAAGGATGCCTTAGTTGCCCGCACCCAAAAAGGATGCCTTAGTTGCCCGCACCCAAAAAGGATGCCTTAGTTGCCCGCACCCAAAAAGGATGCCTTAGTTACCTGCACCGAAAGGTGCCTTAGTTGCCCGCACCCAAAAAGGATGCCTTAGTTACCTGCACCGAAAGGTGCCTTAGTTGCCCGCACCCAAAAAGGATGCCTTAGTTGCCCGCACCCAAAAAGGATGCCTTAGTTACCTGCACCGAAAGGTGCCTTAGTTGCCCGCACCCAAAAAGGATGCCTTAGTTACCTGCACCGAAAGGTGCCTTAGTTGCCCGCACCCAAAAAGGATGCCTTAGTTGCCCGCACCCAAAAAGGATGCCTTAGTTACCTGCACCGAAAGGTGCCTTAGTTGCCCGCACCCAAAAAGGATGCCTTAGTTACCTGCACCGAAAGGTGCCTTAGTTGCCCGCACCCAAAAAGGATGCCTTAGTTACCTGCACCGAAAGGTGCCTTAGTTGCCCGCACCCAAAAAGGATGCCTTAGTTACCTGCACCGAAAGGTGCCTTAGTTGCCCGCACCCAAAAAGGATGCCTTAGTTACCTGCACCGAAAGGTGCCTTAGTTGCCCGCACCCAAAAAGGATGCCTTAGTTACCTGCACCGAAAGGTGCCTTAGTTGCCCGCACCCAAAAAGGATGCCTTAGTTGCCCGCACCCAAAAAGGATGCCTTAGTTACCTGCACCGAAAGGTGCCTTAGTTGCCCGCACCCAAAAAGGATGCCTTAGTTGCCCGCACCCAAAAAGGATGCCTTAGTTACCTGCACCGAAAGGTGCCTTAGTTGCCCGCACCCAAAAAGGATGCCTTAGTTGCCCGCACCCAAAAAGGATGCCTTAGTTACCTGCACCGAAAGGTGCCTTAGTTGCCCGCACCCAAAAAGGATGCCTTAGTTACCTGCACCGAAAGGTGCCTTAGTTGCCCGCACCCAAAAAGGATGCCTTAGTTACCTGCACCGAAAGGTGCCTTAGTTGCCCGCACCCAAAAAGGATGCCTTAGTTGCCCGCACCCAAAAAGGATGCCTTAGTTACCTGCACCGAAAGGTGCCTTAGTTGCCCGCACCCAAAAAGGATGCCTTAGTTACCTGCACCGAAAGGTGCCTTAGTTGCCCGCACCCAAAAAGGATGCCTTAGTTACCTGCACCGAAAGGTGCCTTAGTTGCCCGCACCCAAAAAGGATGCCTTAGTTACCTGCACCGAAAGGTGCCTTAGTTGCCCGCACCCAAAAAGGATGCCTTAGTTACCTGCACCGAAAGGTGCCTTAGTTGCCCGCACCCAAAAAGGATGCCTTAGTTACCTGCACCGAAAGGTGCCTTAGTTGCCCGCACCCAAAAAGGATGCCTTAGTTGCCCGCACCCAAAAAGGATGCCTTAGTTACCTGCACCGAAAGGTGCCTTAGTTGCCCGCACCCAAAAAGGATGCCTTAGTTGCCCGCACCCAAAAAGGATGCCTTAGTTGCCCGCACCCAAAAAGGATGCCTTAGTTACCTGCACCGAAAGGTGCCTTAGTTGCCCGCACCCAAAAAGGATGCCTTAGTTACCTGCACCGAAAGGTGCCTTAGTTGCCCGCACCCAAAAAGGATGCCTTAGTTACCTGCACCGAAAGGTGCCTTAGTTGCCCGCACCCAAAAAGGATGCCTTAGTTGCCCGCACCCAAAAAGGATGCCTTAGTTACCTGCACCGAAAGGTGCCTTAGTTGCCCGCACCCAAAAAGGATGCCTTAGTTGCCCGCACCCAAAAAGGATGCCTTAGTTACCTGCACCGAAAGGTGCCTAAGGAGGAAGAAAATCATCAAGGAAAAGTAATTTTCGGAATCCTCCACCTAGAGTTTTCAAACCCTCACTAAATCCACTTAAAACTCACTAAAAACTTCAACAAACTTCACCTATTTGCATAAAAACCAAAACCCACTTGATTTTACCTTGAAATCACCTTGAGAAATTGAAGAAAATGAGAGGAGAAGTGTACTACCCGGCTTGTAAGGAATATTAATATTATATTATGAGTTGGCATTTTTGTAAAAATGTCAAATCAAGTCAGTTTTGAGAGCGAAGAGTTTTATTACGATCCTAACGATTAATAGGAATTTTAAGAAAATTACGGAATTTTTTGGAGTAATAACGCTATATTTCGAGAAATTATGTTTCTCGTAATATAAAAGATGTTTTAGTAAAAATAGTAAACGAGGTCCAATGTACGAACGGACAGTTTTAATAAATCTCAAATATTAAGTTGGACTTATTGGCGAAATAAGGAGATTTGGTGAAAACGAATAATTAGCCAATTAACGAAACAAATGACGGAACAAATAGAACTAAGTACTAAGGGCAATATGGTCATTTGACCAATCAAATTATATTAAAAAGGCAATTGCCTTTAACCATTTTCATTCTGGAAAATCAAGTTCCAGAGAACCCTTCTCCCTGCGATCTCCCTCTACCGTTGACAGAGTTTTCCACTTCCGACCTCCGTTCGTCCTTCAATCGTTCCGTTTTCTTCGTGTTTTCTCCTCCAATCGACGCTCTAGGTATGAATCTATAGTTTTATTGCGTTAGTTTTCGGTTTTCGCGAGGTTATACGGTTAGGGTTTTGTTTAGGGTTTTGCGAAAACGTAAATTTAGGGTTCGAAATTAATAAGTTTATTGTGATTAAGGATATAAAAGACGTATTGAACGTTATTGGACGAAGTTAGAGTGATTTGTGAGAAATGTTAAAATTGGAGAATTTTTGAGTTTTTAGGAAAACTCGTTAATTGTAATATTAAACTATCGAGCGTTAATCGTTGTTTAAATATTTCGATTAGTTAGGTTAAGATTTTAAGAACATTCCTTAGTTAAGGTTTTGGTTAAATTTGGACGTTTAGAAGTTTAAATCTCATTTTAACATCAACCGTTGTGTTATGCCTCAGACAAACAACGCTCGTGGACGGAGCTTGAGCTGCAACGGACACGAGGTATGTTCTCGTGATCTTCTCTGGCCGATTGGCCTACACCGTACGTCGAAGTCGTCCCGAGGAGTTTCGGAGATGTGTAGGTTTAAATTGTTTTGGTTGGGTAGTTAGGATTAGTTCTGTATATGTTATGCTTTTAATTGCTTTATTGTCTCGATGGTACAAATCATGTATGTTTATTTTATGTCATATTGAACTGCTCAAGCATCATGGGTTTTATAAAGCATGAAAATGAATTTTCGCACGATGTTTTAAAGAAAATAGTGATGTGGCCTGGAGAGGGGCTATTAATCTATTGTGTAGATCGACTTACGGGTCTGTCACAATACCACATCTAACACGTACTCATATAGTTACAGGTCACGCGAGATGGGACTCAGGCACGGCTGTACGTGTTGTAAGCGTGTACCCCCCCTCTAGCTGGAAAGAGTAGTCTGACCGCTGGATGTGCTCTCTCCGGTTAGTGGGAAGAGATCTCGGTGACACCCACTGTAACGACCCCTATTCCCAGCAAGATATTGTCTGCTCTGGGGATTGGGCCGCAGCCTAATATCCTCCCCTCACTACTTTGTTTGCCGAGAACTTCCCGGAAAGTCACCCAACCTGGAATTGCTCTCACCGAAGCACTTTTAACTTCGGAGTTCTTATGGGATCCGTTGCCAATAGTACTCCAAAACGCGTCTTGCTATCTTGGGAGGGATCTCTTACATATGTTTCATTTCCATGTACTTCGCCAAGCGATGTGGGATTGTGACAACTCCCTTTCTACGACCTGGGATTCGGCTATACTTGAGTCCGGGATTCGCCTACACTCGGCTTAGGTCCCGAGGTTTGCCCCGCAACCCGAGGTTTTCCCCGCAGTCGTACACATGCGTTCACATTCGGGTCATCACAATGACTGCAAGCTAAGTCAAATTTTGAAGACAAAATTTTAATAAGGTGGATGAAATGTAACACCCGGCTTTTTACGGGTTTTAGTAATCATATATATATATATATTGACAATTTTTGTAAATATGTCAAATTAAGTCTGTTTTGCAAATAGAAAGCGTTATTAGGATCCTAATGATTAACTTGGATTTTGAGAAAGTCCCAGGAATTTTAGGAGTTTAACGCTAATTTTACGAGAATTACGTTTCTCGTAATATAAAAGACATTTTAATAAAAATAGTAAACGAGGCCCGTTTTGCGAACGGACAGTTTTAATGGGGCTCTATTAATAAGTTGAAATTATTGGTGAAATAAGAAAATTAAGAGAAACCCGAATCGTTAACAATTAACGAAACAAAGGACGAAACGAATATAAAAATAATGGGAGGGCAAAATGGTAATCGGCATTTATTATTTTGTTTGTTTTAAAAGAAAACATTTATGTTTTCTTTTAAAACAATCGAATGGCTTCGCGAAGAAGCCATTCGATCTTTTCTTGCGGGCAGCGAACAGGGTCGAGCAGAAGAGGAGGCGAGCAACGTTTCTGACGCTTTCCGGCCAGACGACGGCGGCGAACCAAGGGCTAGCGCCTTCGGCTGACTCCGTGCGCGAACCGACAGGTAAGGCTCGATTTCGCCCTGTTCTGTCTCTGTTTAAGGCCGAGAGAGACGAGCTTGATTGAGCTCTGATTTCTGGCGGATTTTGGCCGTTCTTGGCGTCAAATGGCCGAGCTTAACGCCGGCGTTGGTTGCCGAGCAATGGTGAGCTTAATTTGAGCGACAATCAGAGAACTCCAATGTTGGGAGTTTCGGTTTTCGGTGTGAAGTCTCGAGATTTTAATTAGTTTATGCTAATTAAGACTATTTGAGGTTAATTGGTGAGGAATTGTGTGAGAATTGATGGAAAATCGAAATGGGGAAATTTCCCTGGGTTAGGGCAGTTCGGATTTTGCCTGATTTGACCTAGCCAAGGTCGTTTGTTTTGAAATTCCTTTTGGCAGGTTAAAATAGGTTATTAGAGGAGTACGTGGCCGCTGGAATCGTTAGATTCCGATATCCGACGCAAAAGTTACGCGCGTTCGAAGCTTCGGGTCGGTTTTACCAAATCCGAATTAGTGGCCCGTTTAGTTAAGTTTTAGTTGGATTAGGCTATAAATAGTAGTTTGAAAGTAAATTGGTGAATGTGGGCTTAATTTTAATGAAGTTTGAATATTTGTCGTAGGTCGAGCCGTAGGTGGGCAGGTAACCGAGTAGCCCCAGCAAGCTACAGAAGACAGGTAAGTTCTCGTGATCTTCTCTGGCCGATTGGCCTACACCGTACGTCGAGATCGTCTCGAGGAGTTTTGGTGACGCGTTTATTTACTCGCTTTGGTTGGGTAGTTAGGGTTCGATTGTCTTCTAGGTTGATTTTGCGTTTTGATGGTATGCTCTGTACGTATGTTTACTTTCTGTCATATTGAACTGTTCACGCATCACGTGTTTTAAAAGAACATAGAAAATGAATTTCTGCATGATGTTTTAAAGAGAATGGCGATGTGGCCTGGAGAGGGGCACGACCTATTGTGGAGACCAATTACGGGTTTGTCACAATACCACATCTATTGCATACTCATACAGTTATACAGTTACAGGTCATGCGAGATGGGGCTCAGGCACGGCTGTACGTGTTGTAAGCGTGTACCCCCCCGTCTAGCCAGAAAGAGTAGTCCGACCGCTGGATGTGCTCTCTCCGGTTAGGAGGCTGAGATCTCAGTGACACCCATAGAGTAAAGATAAATAAAATGCTGCATAATTTCTGAACTCATACGCACAACATGCATTGCATTTATGAGAGCTTGCTGAGATTTTTATCTCATAGGTGTCTGTATGGTGTAGGTGACTACGAGGAAACAGATGAGGAGTGATGCAGTTGACGGAGGATGGCTTGCGGTGGTGTGCTGGCGCAGTCGAGGCGTATTTTGACCCGTGGGACTCATGGTAGGTGTTTTGAGGGTTTTTAGGAATTGTCGGGCTGATGGTTGTATAGAACATTTTAGGATGCTTGGCTTTGGATAGTTGATAGGTTATATATTAATGTTTTAAACGTTTTGGAACTGTTTTGTGATTTTCAAACAGGAGGATATGTTAAACTTTCAAACGGAACCACGTAGTATGTTTTCGTGAAAACGTGTTTTATTTAACTATGTCTCGAGTCGTTTCGAGTGAGAGTATAGGGCGGTTTTACGTCGAATTGTATTGTGAAAAGTATGTTTGTTATGTAGGTAAAATTTGTGTTATGAAATGGTGAAGAAGGGCGTTAGGGTGTAAGATGTTAAAGTTATATTTAGGTGCTAAAAGAAAGAAGAACTTGTCTTTTTCTGTTTTGACTCTCTTGCCCCTCCCTCCTTGGCCGAGTGTTCTATTAGTTATTAAATTGATTTTTAATGTTGGTTTAAATAATTGTCTTGTAATTGTTTTAAACGTTTTATTAAATTATTTTCCACTTATACATTAAGTATAAAGGAAAAAGAAAATTTCGTACGGAAAATTAGGAATAGTATGAGGGACGTTACACCCACAGAGTAAAGTAAAGTAAAGAAAATGATGCATGATTATGAACTCATACGGACAGCATGCATTGCATTTATGAGAGCTTGCTGAGATTTTTATCTCATAGGTGTCTGTATGGTGTAGGTGACTTCGACATAGGTGAGGACGAGATCTCTCCACCTGAAGATTGATGCAGTTGACGGAAGATGGCTCGCGGTGGTGTGCTGGCGCAGTCGAGGCGCATTTTGACCCGTGGGACTCATGGTTAGGTGTTTTGATGTTTTTGAGAATTGTCGGGCTTAAATGAATAATTGTACAGATAGAAACATTTTAGGGTATTTGGTTCTGTATAGTCGATAGGTTTAAGTTTCGATGTTTGAAATGTTTTGGAAACTGATTTGATAACCGTTGGGTGATTTCAAAAATAGGTGGATTTGTTTAGGTTTTAAACATATCTACGCAGTTCGTTTTCAGAAAACTGTACTTCATTTAAAACACGTTTGAGTCGGTTTGGATGAGGATACGAGAGCGTATGAATGTTGGGTTTCGATTGGGTTTAAGACTTTATAATGACGGTTGTGTTTGATAGTATCGAAGTGTGAAGAAATTAAAGAATTATGAAGTGTGTTGATGTAGTTGAGTGTTTGTTGAAGGGGAAGAGAATTGGAAACAGGGAGGGGACACTCCCTGGGATTGAATTTCCAGGGAGGGTGGCGATTGATCTCCTAAAGAGGGGATCAATCGCCACTCATGGTCGCCGCTCTCTGAAAAAATCTAGAAAGCATGGCGACTGATCGCCACAAACTGTGGCGATCAGTCGCCACAGGCGATTTGCAACAGGCGACCATTCGCCTGTTGAAATCGCCGAAGGGCGATCAGTCGCTCCCCTTCATGGGCGACTGATCGCCACTACATAGGGATAATCCCCTTTTTATCCTCGGCCATTAGTTTTTTTTAATTATAAGTTTTATTTTAAGTTTTATTTTTAATTAGTTAATAGTTTTAATTGATGTAATTGTTTTAGTATTTGTTTTAAACGACTTACTAAATGAATTTCGATTCTGATTTAAAAGGTTTAATTCCGCTCACACGTACGAGATTTATTTGGGATATAAAGATAAAAAAAATAATATGTACAGGAAATTTGGTACAGTATTAGGGTCGTCACAACTTATGGTATCAAAGCGCCCGGGTTTTAAAATCGGTTCTGTAGACTGCTCGACTGCACATCCACTACGCGGACATCCTTCATCAACTGTAAGTATGTTTATAGCTTTATTTGATTTCTATTTTCTTAAAGTTATGTGTTTTAACCTATATAGGAGTTATAGAACTATGGTGCGTCGAGGAAACGATCGAGATGACCGAGACGATACAATTGATACCCTTAAGGACTTTATTGCCCAGCAGTCCCAGCATATGGAGCGGCAGGCTCAGCAAATAGAGAGAAAGTCTCAGCAGCTGGGTACTCTGATAGACCGAGAGGGCACTAGAGCTTAGGAAGCAGCCATTCCCGGTAACTGCGGGATGGAGAGATTTCAGAAGCTCCAGCCCCCCATATTTAACGGACAGTATACGGATCCCTCTTCAGCCGAGGAGTGGATTCACACCATGGAGGACATGCTGGCCTATGCTAGCATTGAGGACGGAGAGAAGGTTGCATTGGTGACCTACCACTTAGCACTGGACGCTCGATTTTGGTGGGATTCCATCAAGACGACCACCGATGTGACGATTATGGGTTGGGAGCGATTCAAAGAGTTGTTTTATGACTAGTATTTCAGCCATACCGTACGAGAGGCGAAGATGGTTGAGTTTATGCAGTTGCGGCAGGTTGGTTCTATTGCCGAGTATGTGAGGAAGTTCGAAGCACTGTCCCGATTTGCGCCACGTCAGGTCAGCGTTAACGAGGACAAGGTACGCCGATTTTTACAGGGGCTTAACCAAGAACTTCGGATGCGCCTTACTATATTTGGGGTGCGGAATGTATCCTATGACGAGATTGTGGCCAGGGCACTTGGCATAGAGTCAGTTGACAGAGATTCTATTAAACCGAGGGAGCCAGCTAAGGGCTTCTTCCGAGAGATTCGCCTTCAGTCTCTGAACCGAGGTTGGCAGCCTAGAGCACAGCCTTAACAAAAGAGGGGAGTTAAAAAACCTTTGGAAGGAGGCAACGATCAAGGCAAAGGGAAGCAAGTACAGAGGGCTTCACAGATGCCTTGGTGCCCCAAGTGTCAGAGAGAGCACAGCGGAGAGTGCCGAGTGGGCACTAATAAATGTTACAAATGTGGTGAAGTCGGCCATTTTATAAAAGACTGCCCGAAGCAGGATCGAGATCAGTCAGGCAGTGATCAGAGGAGGATTATGCTGAGGATCTTCACATTTATAGAGCTTGGTGATGTCGACGACGAGGCTCGTCCCTCCGTGACAGCAGGTACTATATTGATTACGGGCGTAGCTGTATTTTCTTTGTTAGACACAGGGGCTACGCACTCTTTTGTTTCCACTGCTTGTGTGTCTAGATTGAAGCTTGCGCCTGAGTTAGCAGAATGCGAATATAGTGTGATGCTACTTTCAGGAGAGCATATGCAGTCAGGTCATGTTGTCCAGGGCAATATTATCTCGATTGGGGACAGTACCCTCTATGCTCGCCTTATTGTTATGGGCATCGAGCACTATGATCTTATCTTAGGGATGGATTGGCTATCACAGCACTTCGCCACCATCGATTGTCGATCCGGGATTGTGACCTTCCGACCCCCGGGTAAAGCCGAGTTTTCTTATCAGGCGATTAGCAGATTGAGTAGCTCGCCTATTTCTTATTCCATGAAGGTCAACGAGCAGTTTAAAGGTGCGTGCTCTATTTACTTGGCCTCAGTATTTGATATTCAGTTTCTCAGCGGAATGAAGCCGAGCAACATTCCTATAGTCAGAGAGTTCTCTGGTATATTCCTCGATGATCTTCCCGGGTTACCGCCAGACCGGGAGATTGAGTTTACTATTGATGTTTATCCAAATGCCGCACCAAGGTTTAAGAATCCTTATCGGTTGGCACCAGCCGAGTTAAAGGAGCTGAAGACTCAGCTTGATGAGTTGTTAGAGAAGGGTTTTATTCGACCCAGTGTTTCACCCTAAGGTGCGCCTGTTCTATTCGTCAAGAAGAAAGACGGGACACTCAGGATGTGCATCGATTACAGAGAGTTGAACAAATTGACGGTGAAGAATAAGTATCCACTGCCTCGGATCGATGACTTGTTTGATCAGCTACAAGGTGCCCGAGTGTTTTCCAGGATTGACATACGCTCGGGTTATTATCAGCTAAAGGTCCGTAAGGATGATATTCAAAAAACGGCTTTCCGAACTAGGTATGGGCATTATGAGTTCCTTGTCATGTCTTTTGGACTTACTAATGCCCCTGCAGCGTTCATGGATTTGATGAACCGTGTCTTCAATGAGTACTTGGACAAGTTCGTGGTTGTTTTCATCAACGATATCCTGATTTACTCTAAGACGAAGGAAGAACACAAGGAGCACTTGAGAATAGTCCTGAGGATTCTATGCCAGCAACAGTTGTATCCAAAGTTCTCTAAGTGCGAGTTCTAGCTGGATCGAGTCAGTTTTCTTGGCCACATTATATCAGAAGAAGGGGTTTCTGTGGATCCGAGCAAAATTCAGGTGGTTAGAGATTGGCCACAGCCGAAGAACGTACGAGAGGTGCATGGATTTCTCGGATTAGCCGGTTATTACCGAAAGTTTATAGAGGGATTCTCGAAGATCGCACTTCCTCTTTCAAGATTGACTCGGAAGAACGAGAGATTTATATGGTCGTCTGCTTGTGATAACAGTTTTATGGAGTTAAAGCAGAGATTGACCACCGCTCCAGTGTTGGCACTACCTGTTGAAGGCGACAAGTATAGCATTTATTGCGATGCGTCAGGAGTTGGACTAGGTTGTGTGTTGATGTAGGAGGGGAGAGTTATTGCTTATGCTTCTCGGCAGCTGAAGCCATACGAGCTGAACTACCCTACGCACGACCTTGAGTTAGCAGCTGTAGTCTTCGCACTGAAGATATGGAGACATTATTTATATGGGCAGCAGTGCGAGATATTTTCTGACCACAAGAGCCTGAAGTATCTATTTACGCAAAAGGAGCTGAATATGCGACAGAGAAGGTGGCTTGAGTTCGTCAAAGACTACGATTTTGATATCAAGTATCATCCAAGAAAGGCGAACAAGGTTGTTGATGCCTTGAGTAGAGTGCCCTCTATGAGTCAGCCTTTACTAGCAGCAATGTCAGTTACGCTGTGGTATGAGATTGAGAGGTTCGATGTGGAGATAGTGGCAGAATTGTCCAGTATGCTCACCAACATTTCTCTCAGGCCGACTATTCTGGATAAGATACGCGAAGCTCAGCAGAATGATACGGAGTGTGAGGAGCTTTGATCGAGTATGACGTTGGGTGACTCGTCGGATATTCACTTATCAGATGATGGTATTCTGAAGTTCAGGCATAGGTGGTACGTGCCTAACGACGAGGATCTGAAGAAAGAGATATTGGCCGCGGCACATTCTTCGGCTTATTCTGTGCACCCGGGAAGTACCAAGATGTACCGGGATTTGAAACAACATTTCTGGTGGCCTAACATGAAACGGGAAGTTGCAAAATATGTAGAAAATTGCCTGGTTTGTCAACAGGTAAAGGCAGAACATCAGAGGCCGGCCGGAACACTACAGCCACTGCCTATTCCGGAGTGGAAATGGGAGCAAATCTCCAAGGATTTTGTTGTGGGGCTCCCGAGGACGACGAAGTGCCATGATGGTGTTTGGGTGATCGTGGACCGATTGACAAAGTCGGCCCACTTCTTATCTGTGAAGATGGCATCTTCTATGGACCAGCTCGCCGAGCTTTATGTGCAGGAGATTGTTAGACTGCACGGAGTGCCAGTTTCTATTGTCTGAGATCGTGATCCGAGATTTACTTCGAAGTTCTAGAAGAGCCTGCATAAAGCTATGGGGACTCAGCTAAATTTCAGCACGGCATTTCATCCTCAGACTGATGGACAGACAAAGAGGACTAATCAGATTCTTGAGGATATGCTCAGAGCTTGTGTGCTGGAGTTTCAGGGTTCGTGGAGCTGATATTTACCCCTGGTTGAGTTCTCGTACAACAACAGCTTCCAGGCTACGATTGACATGGCTCCATATGAGGCGCTGTGTGGTCGGAAGTGTAGGTCTCCGTTATATTGGGACGAGGTTGGCGAAGCCAGCATCGTTGGTCCTGAGATTCTACAACAAACGGCAGAGAAGATTGCCATTATCCGACAGCGTATTGAGGTAGCTTAGAGCAGACAAAAGAGCTATGTAGACACGAGACGGAGAGAGCTAGAGTTCGAAGAAGGCGACAAGGTTTACCTTAAGGTTTCTCCATTCAAAGGCGTTATGAGATTTGGAAGGAGGGCAAGTTAAACCCTCGATATATGGGGCCCTTTCCTATTTTGAAGAGGATCGGAAAGATGGCGTACAGATTAGAGCTTCCGGCTTCTATAGAGGGTATTCACGACGTATTTCATGTGTCCATGCTTCGGAAGTGTTTGCGTGATCCATCACATGCCGTGGAGGCAACAGAGATCGAGGTACAGCCTGCCTTGACTTATGAGGAGAGGCCAGTACGTATTTTGGAGTCTTCCATCAAGGTATTGCGCAACAAAGAGATTCCATTGGTCAAAGTTTTGTGGCGGAACCACGAGGTGGAAGAAGCTACGTGGGAACGACGGCAGGATATGATGGCTAAGTATCCTGAGCTATTTGTATAGTTAAATTTTGTAGACAAAATTCTAAATAAGGTGGGTGGAATGTAATACCCGGCTTGTACAGAATATTAATATTATATTATGAGTTGAAATTTTTGTAAATATGTCAAATCAAGTCAGTTTCGAGAGCGGAGAGCTTTATTACGATCCTAACGATTAATAGGAATTTCAAGGAAATTACGGAATTTTTCGGAGTAATAACGCTATATTTCGAGAAATTATGTTTCTCGTAATATAAAAGACGTTTTAGTAAAAATAGTAAACGAGGTCCGATGTACGAACAGACAGTTTTAATAAATCCCAAATATTAAGTTGGACTTATTGGCGAAATAAGGAGATTTGGTGAAAACGAATAGTTAGCCAATTAACGAAATAAAGGACGGAACAAATAGAATTAAGTACTAAGGGCAATATGGTCATTTGACCAATCAAATTATATTAAAAAGGCAATTGCCTTTAAACATTTTCATTCTAGAAAATCAAGTTCCAGAGAACCCTTCTCCGTGCGATCTCCCTCTACCGTCGACGGAGTTCTCAACTTCCGACCTCCGTTCGTCCTCCAATCGTTCCGTTTTCTTCATGTTTTCTCCTCTAATCGACGCTCTAGGTATGAATCTATAGTTTTAGTGCGTTAGTTTTCGGTTTTCGCAAGGTTATACGGTTAGGGTTTCATTTAGGGTTTTGCAAAAACGTAAATTTAGGGTTCCAAATTAATAAGTTTATTGTTATTAAGGATATAAAGGACGTATTGAACGTTATTGGATGAAGTTAGAGTGATTTATGAGAAATGTTAAAATTGGAGAATTTTCGGGTTTTTAGGAAAACTCGTTAATTGTAATATTAAACTATCGAGCGTTAATCGTTGTTTAAATATTTCGAATAGTTAGGTTAAGATTTTAAGAACATTCCTTAGTTAAGGTTTTGGTTAAATTTGGACGTTTAGAAGTTTAAATCTCATTTTAACATCAACCGTTGTGTTATGCCTCAGACAAAGAACGATCGTGGACGGAGCTTGAGCTGCAACGGACACGAGGTAAGTTCTCGTGATCTTCTCTGGCCGATTGGCCTACACCGTACGTCGAAGTCGTCCCGAGGAGTTTCGGAGATGTGTAGGTTTAAATTGTTTTGGTTGGGTAGTTAGGATTAGTTCTGTATAGGTTATGCTTTTAATTGCTTTATTGTCTCGATGGTACAAATCATGTATGTTTACTTTATGTCATATTGAACTGCTCACGCATCACGGGTTTTATAAAGCATGAAAATGAATTTTCGCACGATGTTTTAAAGAAAATGGCGATGTGGCCTGGAGAGGGGCTATTGATCTATTGTGTAGATCGACTTACGGGTCTGTCACAATACCACATCTAACACGTACTCATATAGTTACAGGTCACGCGAGATGGGGCTCAGGCACGGCTGTACGTGTTGTAAGCTTGTAGCCCCCTCTAGCTGAAAAGAGTAGCCCGACTGCTGGATGTGCTCTCTCCTGTTAGTGGGAAGAGATCTCGGTGACACCCACAGAGTAAAGTAAAGTAAAGAAAATGATGCATGATTATGAACTCATACGCACAGCATGCAATGCATTTATGAGAGCTTGCTGAGATTTTTATCTCATAGGTGTCTGTATGGTGTAGGTGACTTCGACATAGGTGAAGACGAGATCCCTCCACCTGAAGAGTGATGCAGTTGACGGAAGATGGCTCGCGGTGGTGTGCTGGCGTAGTCGAGGCGCATTTTGACCCGTGGGACTCATGGTTAGGTGTTTTGATGTTTTTGGGAATTGTCGGGCTTAAATGAATAATTGTACAGATAGAAACATTTTAGGGTGTTTGGTTCTGTATAGTCGATAGGTTTAAGTTTCGATGTTTGAAATGTTTTGGAAACTAATTTGATAACCGTTAGGTGATTTCAAAAATAGGTTGATTTGTTTAGGTTTTAAACATATCCTTGCAGTTCGTTTTCAGAAAACTGTACTTCGTTTAAAACACGTTTGAGTCGGTTTGGATGAGGATACGAGAGCGTATGAATGTTGGGTTTCGATTGGGTTTAAGTCTTTATGATGACGGTTGTGTTTGATAGTATCGAAGTGTGAAGAAATTAAAGAATTATGAAGTGTGTTGATGTAGTTGAGTGTTTGTTGAAGAGGAAGAAAATTGGAAACAGGGAGGGGACACTCCCTGGAATTGAATTTCCAGGGAGGGTGGCGATTGATCTCCTAAAGAGGGGATCAATCGCCCCTCATGGTCACCGCTCTCTGGAAAAATCCAGAGAGCGTGGCGACTGATCGCCACAAACTGTGGCGATCAGTCGCCACAGGCGATCAGTTGCTCCCCTTCATGGGCGACTGATCGCCACTACAGAGGGATAATCCCCTTTTTATCCTCGGCCGTTAGTTTTTTTTTTTAATTATATGTTTTATTTTAAGTTTTAATTTTAATTAGTTAATAGTTTTAATTGATGTAATTGTTTTAGTATTTGTTTTAAATGACTTACTAAATGAATTTCGATTCCGATTTAAAAGGTTTAATTCCGCTCACACGTACGAGATTTATTTAGGATATAAAGATAAAAAAATAATATGTGACAGCCCGAAACCGGATCCGAATCGGTTTCCGGGATCGAAGCCGTCACTCCGGGACATTTACAGGAAATCCGAATCGGTTTCCGGGATCGAAGCCGTCACTCCGGGACATTTACAGGAAACGGTGACTATTATTATTATTATTTTTTTTTTAAACTAATAGAACAATCAAAGTAGTGAACAGAGAGGGAGAACTGCAGGGAGAAATCGAAAACATTTGCAGGGGGAGAGAGAGAGTTCTCTGGAATGGAAAGCAAACAGATCTCAATAATAGATAACCGAACAGGAATAGGCATAAGACTGACGGAAATGGAAACAGGAAACAGGAAACAGTGGCGGAAGATGTAGTTTCAAACTGAACCGGAGGAGAAATTAGTGGATAGCGTCATCGGAAGATAAAGGCAGCAAACATAACCGGCAGAAGATGATGACGTCAGCCGGAAGACGCTCTGACGTCATCGGAAGACAAAGTTATAAACTGGGCGGAAGACTTATGCTGACGTCATCGGAAGAGAAGATGACGTCAACCGGAAGACAAATAACGTCACCGGTAGAAGAAAAATGTGAACAGTGACCGGAAGATGAAATTTGCGAACAGTGACCGGAAGACGAAATTTGTGAACAGTAACCGGAAGACGAAATTTGTGAACAGTAACCGGAAGACGAAATTTGTGAACAGTAACCGGAAGACGAAATTTGTGAACAGTAACCGGAAGACGAAATTTGTGAACAGTAACCGGAAGACGAAATTTGTGAACAGTAACCGGAAGACGAAATTTGTGAACAGTAACCGGAAGACGAAATTTGTGAACAGTAACCGGAAGACGAAATTTGTGAACAGTAACCGGAAGACGAAATTTGTGAACAGTAACCGGAAGACGAAATTTGTGAACAGTAACCGGAAGACGAAATTTGTGAACAGTAACCGGAAGACGAAATTTGTGAACAGTAACCGGAAGACGAAATTTGTGAACAGTAACCGGAAGACGAAATTTGTGAACAGTAACCGGAAGACGAAATTTGTGAACAGTAACCGGAAGACGAAATTTGTGAACAGTAACCGGAAGACGAAATTTGTGAACAGTAACCGGAAGACGAAATTTGTGAACAGTAACCGGAAGACGAAATTTGTGAACAGTAACCGGAAGACGAAATTTGTGAACAGTAACCGGAAGACGAAATTTGTGAACAGTAACCGGAAGACGAAATTTGTGAACAGTAACCGGAAGACGAAATTTGTGAACAGTAACCGGAAGACGAAATTTGTGAACAGTAACCGGAAGACGAAATTTGTGAACAGTAACCGGAAGACGAAATTTGTGAACAGTAACCGGAAGACGAAATTTGTGAACAGTAACCGGAAGACGAAATTTGTGAACAGTAACCGGAAGACGAAATTTGTGAACAGTAACCGGAAGACGAAATTTGTGAACAGTAACCGGAAGACGAAATTTGTGAACAGTAACCGGAAGACGAAATTTGTGAACAGTAACCGGAAGACGAAATTTGTGAACAGTAACCGGAAGACGAAATTTGTGAACAGTAACCGGAAGACGAAATTTGTGAACAGTAACCGGAAGACGAAATTTGTGAACAGTAACCGGAAGACGAAATTTGTGAACAGTAACCGGAAGACGAAATTTGTGAACAGTAACCGGAAGACGAAATTTGTGAACAGTAACCGGAAGACGAAATTTGTGAACAGTAACCGGAAGACGAAATTTGTGAACAGTAACCGGAAGACGAAATTTGTGAACAGTAACCGGAAGACGAAATTTGTGAACAGTAACCGGAAGACGAAATTTGTGAACAGTAACCGGAAGACGAAATTTGTGAACAGTAACCGGAAGACGAAATTTGTGAACAGTAACCGGAAGACGAAATTTGTGAACAGTAACCGGAAGACGAAATTTGTGAACAGTAACCGGAAGACGAAATTTGTGAACAGTAACCGGAAGACGAAATTTGTGAACAGTAACCGGAAGACGAAATTTGTGAACAGTAACCGGAAGACGAAATTTGTGAACAGTAACCGGAAGACGAAATTTGTGAACAGTAACCGGAAGACGAAATTTGTGAACAGTAACCGGAAGACGAAATTTGTGAACAGTAACCGGAAGACGAAATTTGTGAACAGTAACCGGAAGACGAAATTTGTGAACAGTAACCGGAAGACGAAATTTGTGAACAGTAACCGGAAGACGAAATTTGTGAACAGTAACCGGAAGACGAAATTTGTGAACAGTAACCGGAAGACGAAATTTGTGAACAGTAACCGGAAGACGAAATTTGTGAACAGTAACCGGAAGACGAAATTTGTGAACAGTAACCGGAAGACGAAATTTGTGAACAGTAACCGGAAGACGAAATTTGTGAACAGTAACCGGAAGACGAAATTTGTGAACAGTAACCGGAAGACGAAATTTGTGAACAGTAACCGGAAGACGAAATTTGTGAACAGTAACCGGAAGACGAAATTTGTGAACAGTAACCGGAAGACGAAATTTTAAGGAAAAAGAATTACATAGATGGCTCTAACATGACAGGAACTTAAGAAAAATCACACTACATGGATAGCTCTAAAACCAGAAGCTGTCCATGCACAGACTAACAGAAAATATTCCAAACGAATTCCAGAATACTTCAAAACATAGTTCAACTGTCGAATACAGAGGTTTTAACAAGAGAAAGCTTAACCAACAGAATACCTTACATTATCTATATCCAACAGAATTTCCTACGGAGTTTTCAACAACCAAAAATACAGAATCCTAACATAGTTTAAAAACCAAACACAGAATTCCAGTAGGGTTTACAGACATAGACTTTACTTTAAATACTTAAACCTCGGGACAGGATTTGTCTGGCTGCAGCAACCACCACCCCCAATGAGATCATTCCTCCAACTACATCAGCTCGTCATTTCGAGGCACAAGGTCCTCATCTGGGGCATCCGTACTACAACAGGGAGTTTCACCTATGAGCCTAGAGCTCAGTAAGAACATATCAGAAATAAATGCAGTGATGCATATGCTATGCATGAACATTTCAAATACATAACATTACATTACATTACATTTCACTGGACAGGGTGGTATAAGTGAGGCTTATAGAGGAACTGGCGCATAAACATACATAACATAACAGGACATGACACTTGTTAGTAATTTTGCCGGTGTCCCAGGGAAGGACAAGGTACAGGGTATCCTTGGCGGGGATAAATTTTACATGAGTCCCAGGGAAGGACAAGAACAGGATGCCAGTCCTCGTCCACACTTAACCGTTCATTACATTACAGGATTTTATCTTTACTTACTTCAAAACCAGTGCTGAAAACATTTGCATGATTTTACTGGAAAACGTGTATGCATGGATAAGTGCGATACTCAACATTCACAGATGGCAGAATGGATACAACAGGGAAACAGAATATAACAGAGACATGTTTAACTTAAAACATAACCTAGAACCTATCTACCCAAACCATACCTAGTACCTCCAAGTTGTAGGGCCATAAGGGCCAACATAAACGTATGAACTTACCTGGTTGCTGTGGTGTCAGATGCTCGAATGTCCCTGGAATGCTTGGATCTGTAGCATGCATGAAGAGGTATAAAACAAGCTGCAATGCTAACAAATAACTTGGAAATTTATGCAGAAAACTCCACCCAGACTGGTAGAAAACAACAATGTGTTTCCATACAAAACTCGAGAGTTTTCTCCTAAATATCCTAACCTAAAACTTCAGCAAAACGCATACTTTTTGCTTGTCCAAATGTGTTAGCATTGGGAGATGTTTACCTTAGGCAGAAAACAAGGAAAACCCTAGGAGATCAAAGGCGTTTGGGTGAACTTTTGTCGCCTGGCCGAGAGAAAACAGAGGGAGAGAAGATGGAGAAGTGGAAACTTTCACGTAGGAGGGAAGAGAAGACATATCTTCTTCAACAAGTTGCCACTTGGCACACATCCATTGGTTTGCTTCCACCTACCTTAATTACTTCCACATTTACCCTTCCGGTAGCTTTTAACCTAATTAATTTGTTTTGGTTACACATTAGTTTAGTTTCACTAAACATTTCCAACAACTCAACCAAAACATACGTTGTATAAATATAAATGTTAATCCCGCACAAATGGTTTCGGGAAAACAATTACATGGCAAAAATGCCGGGTGTTACATTCCACCCACCTTAATAGAAATTTTGTCCCCAAAATTTGCCTAAGCAAAGAAGTCTGGATATTGTGTTTTAACATCCTCCAGTCTTTCCCAAGTGGCTTCCTCCACATTGTGGTTGCGCCATAAGACTTTCACCAACGGGACCACTTTGTTGCGCAATACTTTGACTGAGGTATCCAGGATCTGTATGGGCCTTTCTTCATATGTCAGGGTTGGCATAATTTCAACGTCCACATGCTCCACGATTTGAGTTGGATCTCGTACACATTTTCTCAGCATCGAGACATGGAAAACATCATGAACACCATCCATTGACGCTGGTAGTTGTAGTCTGTAGGCCATGCTTCCCACACGCTTCAAGATGGGAAAAGGCCCAATAAACCTTGGGCTTAGCTTCCCTTTCTTGCCGAATCTCATTACGCCCTTGAAAGGTGACACCTTCAAGAACACCTCATCACCTTCGGCAAACTCTAAGTCCCTTCTCCTGTGGTCTGCGTAACTTTTCTGTCGACTTTGTGCAGCTTGGATTCTTTGCTTAATCGCCGTTATTACCCCAGACATCTGTTGCAGTATTTCGGGGCCGATAAGCTTGGTTTCCCCGACTTCATCCCAACACAACGGGGATCTGCACTTTCTGCCATAAAGCGCTTCATATGGAGCCATACCGATCGTAGCCTGGTAGCTATTGTTGTAAGCAAACTCCACAAGTGGCAGGTATCTACTCCAAGGAGCGTGAAGTTCCAGCACGCACGCCCTCAACATATCTTCCAATGTCTGAATCGTTCTCTCGGATTGTCCATCCGTCTGCGGGTGAAATGCCGTGCTGAAGTCCAATCTAGTGCCCAAAGAGCTTTGCAAACTTTTCCAAAACCTGGAAGTGAATCTAGGATCGCGATCAGAGACGATTGACACAGGAATGCCGTGCAGCTTGACAATCTCATTAATGTACAGTTCTGCATACTGGTTCATGGTGAACGTCGTCATCACGGGTAGAAAATGGGCAGACTTCGTCAATCTGTCCACTATGACCCATATACTATTATGGCCTTTTACTGTTCTTGGAAGTCCAACAACAAAGTCCATTGTAATGTTCTCCCACTTCCATTCAGGAATTGGAAGAGGCTGAAGCGTTCCAATCGGTCGTTGATGTTCAGCTTTGACCTGTTGACATATTAAACAAGACTCCACATACTTGGCCACTTCATTCTTCATATTCGGCCACCAGAAGTGAAGCTTTAGGTCCTGATACATCTTCGTACTTCCGGGATGTACAGAGAAAGAGGATGAATGAGCTTTCGACAAGATATGCTTCCGTAGCTTCTCGTCTTTCGGAACATACCATCTGCCTTTGAACTTCAGAACTCCATCTCCCGAATAGCTGAAATTGGATGAGGGCATCGGCACTTTGCTCACCATATCAGCCATCTCCTTTGAATTGGCCTTCTGGGCTTCCTTAATGCGGTCCAAGACAGTGGGCCGTAGTGTCAGGTTTGCTAGTATGGCCGATAGCCCAGAAACTATCTCCATATCGAACTTTTGCATTTCTGTTCTCAAAGGCGTCGATACGGCCGACATTACTGGTTGCATAGTAGCTGGCATTCTGCTCAGTGCATCAGCTACCACATTAGCTTTACCAGGATGATACTTGATCTCAACATCATAGTCTTTTACAAATTCTAACCACCGCCTTTGCCTCATATTCAACTCCTTCTGAGTAAATATGTACTTTAAGCTTTTGTGATCCGAAAACACCTCACATGATTGTCCGTACAAATGATGTCTCCATACTTTCAGCGCAAATACAACTGCCGCTAACTCAAGGTCGTGAGTAGGGTAGTTTTCCTCATGGGTCTTCAATTGTCGGGATGCGTATGCTACCACCTTCCCTTCTTGCATCAGTACACATCCCAAGCCAACTTTTGACGCATCACAGTATACGCTGAATTTGCCACCTTCAACTGGCAATATTAACAGAGGAGCAGTGGTCAACTTTTGCTTGAGTGTCTGAAAGCTCACCTCACATGCTTCAGACCACTTGAACTTGATTTCCTTCCTTGTTAAGCTGGTCATAGGCTTCGCTATCACAGAAAACCCCTTGATGAATTTCCTGTAATAACCAGCTAGTCCAATAAAGCTCCGTACTTCACTTGCATTTCTCGGCCTGGGCCAATCCCTTACAGCCTGAATCTTGGCCGGGTCCACAGATACTCCTTCAGCAGACACCACGTGGCCCAAGAAATTAATCTTGCTTAACCAGAACTCACACTTTGACAGCTTGGCGTATAATTGGTGTTGCTTTAGGATTGACAGTACCATAGCCAAGTGTTCCTCATGCTCGGCCACACTCCTGGAATAAACCAGAATGTCGTCGATGAAAACGATCACAAATTTATCCAAGACATCATGGAATATCCTGTTCATTAGGTCCATAAATGCTGCCGGAGCATTAGTCAACCCGAACGACATCACCAAGAACTCATAGTGTCCGTACCGGGTTCTGAAGGCAGTCTTTGGAATATCTTCAGCTCTGACCTTCAACTGGTAATAGCCGGAGCGTAAGTCAATCTTAGAAAATACCCGAGCCCCCTGTAGCTGATCAAACAAATCGTCAATTCTTGGCAACGGGTACTTATTCTTGATAGTCAACTTATTCAGCTCACGGTAGTCAATACACATCCGTAGGGACCCATCCTTCTTCTTAACGAACAAGACAGGAGCACCCCACGGAGAGAAACTTGGGCGCACAAAACCCTTGTCCACCAGTTCTTTCAGTTGAGTCTTCAACTCTTTCAGCTCTATTGGTGCCATGCGGTACGGATTCTTTGATACTGGTTCCGCACCAGGATACACATCGATTTCAAACTCGATGTCACGATCAGGTGGCAATCCCGGTAAGTCATCTAAGAAAACCTCTGAGAAGTCCCGGACTACCGGAATGTTTTGAAGTTCCACCTCATTTTGCCTTTGAACATCCACAACGTGGGCAAGAAACCCGATGCATCCTGACTTCATCAGTCGTTGAGCTTTCAAGGAAGATACCACAGGCATACGGTGTTTCTTCGGTACTGCCTGATAAGAGAATTCTACTTCATTTGGGCGCTTAAATGACACAAGCCCGGACCTACAGTTGATGGTGGCATAATGTCTAAATAGCCAGTCCATCCCCAGAATGACATCGTACCCTATCATACCGATGACGATAAGATCGGCATAAAATTTCTGGTCTCCCACTGACACTATATCACCCCGTACAACCCGCTCGGAGTGCATAAACTCTCCGGACGGTAGCATGACGCTGTAGGGCTGATCTGAGGACGTACTACAAATCTTCTGTCTAACTACAAAATCCATGGCCACAAACGAATGTGTGGCCCCCGTGTCCCACAAGGTATAAGCAGGCACATTACATACTAATATTGTACCTGTAATTGCTGTGTGCTGATCAGCATTATCGACGTCCTCCATCATTGCAAACACTCTAGGCATAGCACCAACCGGCCTTGTGTCAGGCACCGGACAATTCCGGACTTGATGGCCTTCTTTACCACACCGGAAACATTGACCAGTAAAGAGCCTGCAGTCTCCTGTATGATTCTTCTGGCAACGTGGGCAGACAGGAGGCTGAGGAGCTCCCATAGGTCTCTTCCCTTTGTCCTGGTAAGTAAGGGTCTCATTGGGCCTTTTAATGCCCCTGTTCTGTTGCTGTTGAGGATGTACATTCTGAATCTTTTGTTGTTGTTGAGGAGTATTTCTTATAATTCCTCTCGGTGGTTCTCTCTGTCTCTGGGACTTTATTTCTAAGGCCTCCAGTTGATAAGCCTTGGCCACCACTTTCACATATGGTGCCTCATCAAAACCTCCAGTCGTGATTCCTCGCAGAAGGTCCATCTTTAAACCTTGAATAAACTGGTGCACCTTGTTCTCATCAGTGGCCACCATGTGTGTTGCATATCGGGATAGCGACTCAAATTTCTGAACATACTCGGCCACAGATCCATACTGTCGCAGCCGAGAAAACTCAAGTAACTTTTCCTTTCTCACTCCTCGGTCAAAGTACTTCTCGTAGAAGAGTGTTTTAAATCCCTCCCAACTCAATGCCACAGTAGACGATTGTACTGCATCCCACCAGAATCCAGCACTTTCAGTGAGATGGAACGTGGCACAAGTAACCTTCTTGTTGTCTTCTACTTCTGCATAACTGAACATCTTCTCCATAGTTCGAACCCAGGTTTCAGCACGGGTCGGGTCTGTAGACAACCCATCAAATGAGGGTGGCTGAAGTCGCCGGAATCTGTCTCCACTATTGTCTCGCGGTGCATTATCACGATTGTTATTTCCATGGTTATTGTTTCTGTCGTCTTCTCTGGCCATCATTCGATCAACCATGCGGGATTGTACTCCCACCAGCTCTGTCAATCGATCTATGGCCCGAGAGCTCTCACTGGATTCTTCCTGATGTCCTCTCACCATTTCTAAGATAGTCCTATAAGAATAACAGAATAACCTAATTTAATAAACAAAACTCTTACAGGAATTTAAACACTTACAGTTGGCGGAGCGATATCACGTGGCGGGTTGCGCAGTCAGACATTTCACAGAATCGGTTTTAAAACCGTGTCTCTCTGATACCATAACTGTGACAGCCCGAAACCGGATCCGAATCGGTTTCCGGGATCGGAGCCGTCACTCCGGGACATTTACAGGAAACGGTGACTATTATTATTTATTTATTTTTTTTTTAAACTAATAGAACAATCAAAGTAGTGAACAGAGAGGGAGAACTGCAGGGAGAAATCGAAAACATTTGCAGGGGGAGAGAGAGAGTTCTCTGGAATGGAAAGCAAACAGATCTCAATAATAGATAACCGAACAGGAATAGGCATAAGACTGACGGAAATGGAAACAGGAAACAGTGGCGGAAGATGTAGTTTCAAACTGAACCGGAGGAGAAATTAGTGGATAGCGTCATCGGAAGATAAAGGCAGCAAACATAACCGGCAGAAGATGATGACGTCAGCCGGAAGACGCTCTGACGTCATCGGAAGACAAAGTTATAAACTGGGCGGAAGACTTATGCTGACGTCATCGGAAGAGAAGATGACGTCAACCGGAAGACAAATAACGTCACCGGTAGAAGAAAAATGTGAACAGTGACCGGAAGATGAAATTTGCGAACAGTGACCGGAAGACGAAATTTGTGAACAGTAACAGTAACCGGAAGACGAAATTTGTGAAAGACAAAACTGGCAACTTTTAACATGATTACATAAAAACAAAAGTTGTGGAAACAGAATGTATGAAAACTTCAAACTTCAGAAAACGATTCAAAACATGATTTTTGAACATATCGGGAAAAACACGACGGAATTTTAAGGAAAAACGAATTACATAGATGGCTCTAACATGACAGGAACTTAAGAAAAATCACACTACATGGATAGCTCTAAAACCAGAAGCTGTCCATGCACAGACTAACAGAAAATATTCCAAACGAATTCCAGAATACTTCAAAACATAGTTCAACTGTCGAATACAGAGGTTTTAACAAGAGAAAGCTTAACCAACAGAATACCTTACATTATCTATATCCAACAGAATTTCCTACGGAGTTTTCAACAACCAAAAATACAGAATCCTAACATAGTTTAAAAACCAAACACAGAATTCCAGTAGGGTTTACAGACATAGACTTTACTTTAAATACTTAAACCTCGGGACAGGATTTGTCTGGCTGCAGCAACCACCCCCAATGAGATCATTCCTCCAACTACATCAGCTCGTCATTTCGAGGCACAAGGTCCTCATCTGGGGCATCCGTACCTACAACAGGGAGTTCACCTATGAGCCTAGAGCTCAGTAAGAACATATCAGAAATAAATGCAGTGATGCATATGCTATGCATGAACATTTCAAATACATTAACATTACATTACATTACATTTCACTGGACAGGGTGGTATAAGTGAGGCTTATAGAGGAACTGGCGCATAAACATACATAACATAACAGGACATGACACTTGTTAGTAATTTTGCCGGTGTCCCAGGGAAGGACAAGGTACAGGGTATCCTTGGCGGGGATAAATTTTACATGAGTCCCAGGGAAGGACAAGAACAGGATGCCAGTCCTCGTCCACACTTAACCGTTCATTACATTACAGGATTTTATCTTTACTTACTTCAAAACCAGTGCTGAAAACATTTGCATGATTTTACTGGAAAACGTGTATGCATGGATAAGTGCGATACTCAACATTCACAGATGGCAGAATGGATACAACAGGGAAACAGAATATAACAGAGACATGTTTAACTTAAAACATAACCTAGAACCTATCTACCCAAACCATACCTAGTACCTCCAAGTTGTAGGGCCATAAGGGCCAACATAAACGTATGAACTTACCTGGTTGCTGTGGTGTCAGATGCTCGAATGTCCCTGGAATGCTTGGATCTGTAGCATGCATGAAGAGGTATAAAACAAGCTGCAATGCTAACAAATAACTTGGAAATTTATGCAGAAAACTCCACCCAGACTGGTAGAAAACAACAATGTGTTTCCATACAAAACTCGAGAGTTTTCTCCTAAATATCCTAACCTAAAACTTCAGCAAAACGCATACTTTTTGCTTGTCCAAATGTGTTAGCATTGGGAGATGTTTACCTTAGGCAGAAAACAAGGAAAACCCTAGGAGATCAAAGGCGTTTGGGTGAACTTTTGTCGCCTGGCCGAGAGAAAACAGAGGGAGAGAAGATGGAGAAGTGGAAACTTTCACGTAGGAGGGAAGAGAAGACATATCTTCTTCAACAAGTTGCCACTTGGCACACATCCATTGGTTTGCTTCCACCTACCTTAATTACTTCCACATTTACCCTTCCGGTAGCTTTTAACCTAATTAATTTGTTTTGGTTACACATTAGTTTAGTTTCACTAAACATTTCCAACAACTCAACCAAAACATACGTTGTATAAATATAAATGTTAATCCCGCACAAATGGTTTCGGGAAAACAATTACATGGCAAAAATGCCGGGTGTTACATAATATGTACGGGAAATTGGGTACAGTATTAGGGTCGTCACAAGAAGATCGGCTATGGAGGAGGAAGGGAGAGAACCGAAATGATGAAGAAGAAAATTAGAAAAAAACAAATTTTAATACAAACTTTTCCTTCTTTTCTTTTCTTCCACAATTCTTTTTAAATTTGCAATTAAACCCTCCCATTCTCACATGCATTCCAACGTGACATAACTCTCTTTTAACCACCACTTTTCATTAAATTATTCAATTATTCACTTTTCTTTACAAGCATTTTATTGGTTCCTTTATGTTGACTTTTCAAACAACAATTTTTTAACCAATCACTTATTAAGTTTGACTTGTCAAACTCTTTCCACCATACTTCATTCCTAACCATGAAACCCTCTAACCATGTAATCCTAGGCCTATACGCATTATAGGAAATTCTCGGGTGTTACAAACCAAGAATAAGAATATGTCGTTTGGGACTTTGATTTGGAAGATCGTCCAGCGATGTCAGCTTCAGTTTCCCAGTTGAGAGCAGATAAGATCACACAGATCTATCGATATATTTTACATGGCCCATTTGACTCAGATGAGCCTAGTCAAAGTTGACTAGTCTTGGATGCTCAAGTACACGTGTCGCTAACAAAGTAATAGAGTAAATACAAGTTGATCCCTGTTGCGAAAAATCGTACTACGCAAGTGCACGTGTCGCAAAAGTAATAAAGTGTGTATTAAGTACGAGTGTCGATCCCACGAGGAATAATTATGTTAAAAGTTGAATATCTAATTTCTAGTTTAATTTGAAAAGAAACAATAAATTTAGTGATTTGGATTTTTAAAACTAAAATAATTCAAATAAAATAAGTGAACAATTTAAATAAAATATTCTAAAATAAAGAAGTAAGATTATATGTTGAGAAAATCCAGGGTTCCGATTTCACTTAGCTAATCCTATTTATCAGACCTAATTCAAATAGTTAAATCCTATTTCTATGTGTTGATGGCAATTTCACGAAAATATTTATCAATCTCTCTCGAGCAAAAATAAACTTATTCAATTAACGAATTATTACCTCTCGGTCTTTAATCCTGAGAATTAATTGAATACATTAAGAATGAGAAATTATACTACCACATGAACGCATTAGCTATCTCTAGCCTAACATCCTTTTCATGGCAAACTATTCAGTGCACGGTTAAATTCTCCGCTCTCGCATCCTGAATCAATCCTAAAGTTCTTAGTTTTGGTGATCAATCAAACCTAAGCATTACGTTCAGAATAGATTACTCAACACAGAACAGAAACAGAAAATTAACTACTTGAATCAAGAAAAATAAACAATCATAGTAAAGCTACATCGAAACCCTAGAACAAACGTTTAGTTCATGCTAAAAGGTAAATAAATAACGATAATATTAAATAGTTGCATAATGAAAGAGTAGAAATAAAAATAATAAAAGAAAACTATGCTGGAAGTAGTCGGATCGCCATGTTGCTCTCTGTCGCCGCCTAATTCTGAATCTCTCCCTCCCTTTAGGTCTGCACTTGTTATTTATTGACGTGTTACAATCAAGCAACGGCTAGGATTTAATATCGCTTCGGATCGATGGCTCAAATTAAAACACGTCTGCTTTCCATAAGTTGATTTGAGTAGCGATCAGTCGCTGTCTTTGTAAGGCGCACGGTCGCTGCATTCTTCTGCTCCATCTTCATGTAAATGTGTGGCAGCGATCAATCTCTGTAGTTTATAGGAATTGATCGCTTCCTCTTTTATGTGTAATGTAACATAGCGATCTATCTCTGGCAGTTGTAGAGATCGATCGCTGATTCTCTTTAAGTGCTTCAACCGTATCAGTGTAGCGGCGATCGATCTCTGCATTAGATGGAGATCGATCGCTGCTTGAAATTTATCCAATAGCAGTTCACTGGCTGGCGATCAGTTTCTGGACGGTTTAGAACTCGATCGCTGCTTGCTTCCTGTGGCGATTATAGTGTGTGGCGATCGATCTCTGTGAATTCATGGAGATCGATCGCCACTTCTCCTTCAATTCTCTTCATGTATGGCTACCGATCTCAAGATTGTTTGGAGATCGGTAGCCACTTCTTCTTTATTCAACATTTTCAACATTTTCTTTCTGTTCCTATTTGTCTGCACACTCACGCAAATCTCGTCAAATTCTTCCAAATCACTTGAGTAAAACTTATCATTTCAAGTATTAAAGAATATAAATAAGTGCGTAAAATACACACTTATCACACCCCCAAACTTGAATGAAAGCTTGTCCTCAAGCGAACACAAATAATCATAGAAAATCAAACAAAATTTATTCAAGAATTAAAAATTAAAGTCTGCAAAACATTTCAAAT